>OZ012737.1:631926299-633126299 GCA_963859935.3 Lathyrus sativus | reverse complement strand
CAGCGCTTTTTTTAAAGCGCTTTCACAGACCCCCCCTTTAGCAACGCTTTTTTAAAGCGCTTTCTTTGACCCCCCCCCCCCCCCCTTTAGCAGCGCTTTTTTAACAAGCGTTGTCTTAGGTATGCTATTTTTTTGTTTTTTTTTTCATGACCCTTTAGCAGCGCTTTTTTAGAAATCGCTGTCTTTTGTTGCGCTGCTAAAAGTCATTTTTGGCGTAGTGACTACCTCCTGCAGCACCTCCCCAAGCTACCTTCACCAAAGATATCTCCTTCCCTTGGAGTTGCTTCATCTTATGATCTTCGACCCTCAATGGCATCGTCTTAACAGTAAGATTCTCCCGGAACTGAACTTCGTCTCTCGGAATCACATGTGATGGATCCGAGACATACTTTATAAGCTGTGACACATGAAACACATCATGCAAATTCGTGGCGGCAACGCCACCCTATAAGCCACAACACCAATTCTTTGCAAAATCTGGTACGGTCCAATAAACTTAGGATCCAGCTTCTTGGACTTCAACGCACGACCCACACCGGTCACCGGGTTAACTCTTAAGAACACGTGATCACCTTCACTGAATTCCAACTCTTTTCTCTGCTTATCATGATAACTCTTCTGACTACTCTGAGACGCTTTCATTTTCTCACGGATCATCTGAATTGTCTCAGTAGTCTGCTGCACAATTTCTGGTCCCAATACCACATTCTCACCTGTTTCATACCAACACAGAGGAGTTCTACACCTCCTACCATACAAAGCTTCAAACGGCGCCATTCCGATACTAGAATGGTAACTGTTGTTGTACGTGAACTCAACTAATGGCAAATGAGTATCCCACGCACCATCATTTTCCAACACACAAGCTCTCAACAAGTCCTCTAGCGACTGAATAGTCCTCTCTGACTGACCATCGGTTTGCAGATGATAAGCCAAACTCAATTTCAACTTAGTACCCAAAGCTTTCTGTAAGCTATTCCAAAATTCTGAAGTAAACCTCGGATCTCTATCCGACACGATACTCAACGGAACACCGTGTAGCTTCACAATCACCCGAATATAAATCTCTGCCAGCTTCACCAACAGAAAACTGATATTAATCAGCACAAAATGTGCAGACTTCGTAAGTCGATCCATAAATACCCAAATAGCATCAAATACTCTCGCCGTATTCGACAAACCAGTAACAAAATCCATAGTTATACAATCCCATTTCCAAACCGGAATTTCTAACATTGCATAAATCCAGAAGGTATCTGATGCTCCACCTTCGACTTCTGACATGTCAAACAAGCATAAACAAATTGAGCTATATCCCTTTTCATACTGGACCACCAAAATAACTTTCTCAAATCGTGGTACATCTTTGTAGCTCCCAGGTGGATACTCAGACTACTACGATGTCCTTCACTCAGAATTGACTTCTTCAATTCGTCGTTATCCGAAACACAAGTCCTGCATCTGAATCTCAACACACATGCACTATCCAATTTAAAATCACTATCGAAGTCACTTTCTACTCCAGGCATCAAATCCACTAACTTCACATCTAGCTTCTGACCTTCCCTAATCATATCCAAGAAATCATTGTTCACTTGCAACATGCCCAACATCACGCTATCTACCGTAGTCTCACAAACCATGCTCAAGTCTCTGAACTGCTCAATTAGTTCCATCTCCTTCACCATCAAAGCCGACATATGAATTGTTTTCCTGCTCAAAGCATCCGCTACCACATTTGCCTTTCCTGGATGATAACTTAAGCTGAAATCATAATCCTTCAAGAATTCCAACCATCTTCTCCGCCTCATATTTAGCTCTTTCTGATCGAACAAATATTTCAGACTCTTATGATCACTGAACACCTCAAACCTCGAACCATACAAATAGTGCCTCCAGATCTTTAACACGAACGCTACCGCAGCTAACTTGAGATCATGAGTAGGGTAATTCCTTTCATGCACTCTCAGTTACCGTGAAGCATACGCTACTACCTTACCATCTTGCATAAGAACTCCGCCTAATCCCATCTTAGACGCATCACAGTACACCATAAAAGGTTCACTCGGATTCGGCAACACTAACACCGTTGTCGTAGTCAATTTCTTTTTCAGTTCTTCGAAGCTTTCTTCACAAGCAGCATCCCACACAAAAACTTGATACTTTCTCGTCAATTGAGTCAATGGCAACGCCAAGTTAGAAAACCATTCAATAAACCTTCAGTAATATCCTGCCAAACCCAAAAAGCTTATAATTTCAGTTGATGTCTTTGGCGGTTCCCACTGCAACACTGCACTCACTTTCGATGGGTCCACCGGTATACCATCACCAGATATTACATGCCCCAAGAAACTCATTGTATTCAACCAGAACTCACACTTGGACAATTTAGCAAACAATTATTATCTTTCAGTACCTGCAAAGCAATCCTCAGATGTCCTGCATGCTCTTCATCAGACTTAGAATAAATCAGTATGTCGTCAATAAACACAACAATAAACTGATCTAAATAAGAATGGAAGATCCTGTTCATATACTCCATAAACACTCCCGACGCATTAGACACTCCAAAAGGCATTACAGCATATTCGTAATGTCCATATCGAGTTCTAAATGTCGTCTTCTGAATATCACCTTCTTTCACTCTGATCTGATGATAACCCGACCTCAAATCAATCTTACTGAACACACGAGCTCCCACCAACTGATCCATCAAATCATCAATCCTTGGTAGAGGATATTTATTCTTAATGGTCACTTTATTCAACTGACGGTAATCGATTCACAGACACATACTACAATCCTTCTTCTTTACCAACAACACTGGAGCTCCCCACGGCGACACACTCGGTCTGATAAACTTTTTATCTAACAAGTCCCCAACCTGAGATTTCAATTCAGCCAACTCCACTGCTGACATTTTGTACGGCGCCATAGATGTAGGCCTTGTACCAGGAACAAGATCAATACTAAATTCAACTTCTCGTGTCGGAGGTAATTCCACAATATCCTCAAGGAACACTTCAGGAAATTCATTCACCACTGCCAACTCTTTAATCAACGCATTGTTGTCAACAGATAATGATGCAAATAAAGCAAATATCTTAGCTTCGTTCTCCAACAAGGTCCTCAATTCCTTATTAGACAAGGAATCTGCCAATGCCTCCTCTTCTGGAGTAAGAAACAACAACACCTTCTGAAAACAATCGATGTAGACTCGGTTGAACTCCAACCAGTTCATACCCAGAATAACATCTAAATTACCAAGTGGCAGACAAATCAGATCTACTGCAAAGTCTCTGCCAAAAACAGTCAGTGGACACTTCAAACACACCAAAGAAGTAGTCATTGAACCAATAGAGGGAGTTTCAATAGTCATTCGCCGCTCAAGAGTAGACGACATCAATTCTAATCTTTTCACACAATTAACAGAAATGAACAAGTGGGTTGCACCCGTACCAATAATAGCAGTCAAAGGAATATTATTGATGAAACAAGTACCTTTGATAGAACGCTCTTCACTGGCAGGTTGAGTTCCAGCCAAAGCAAATACTTTCCCACTGCCCTGAGACGCCTGAGACTTCTTCGTCTTCTCACAATGTGTACTAATATGACCTTTCTCACCACAGTTATAACAAGTAGGCATATTGGCCCTATAGTCACCTATCACATATCCTGGCTTACCACACTTGAAACACTTCTTCACCTCGTTAGGACAATCATTAACATGATGACCTGCGCCACCGCATCAGAAACATTTCAAATCAGCAAATGGTCTCCCTTCTCTGGACTTATTATCAGTAGCAGCCTTATGCTTCCCCTTATCAGCAGGAACACTGTAAGGAGTACCACCAAATCTCTGCTTACCCTTACGATCATTCACAACCGTGTAGTGTGCAATCCTTGCACTGTTGCCATTATCATAAATCCTACTCCTGCTTACCAGCTCAGGATAATTCCTGATCTTCTGACAAGCAATCCCCAACTTAATTTCTGGACGCAGTCCATTCTTAAATTTCAAACACTTGGAGGTCATCGCTCCGTCAATGTTGTAATAAGGACAATACTGCACCAACTCTTCAAACTTGATAGCGTACTCTGCTACCATCAGGTTACCCTACTTCAGCTCCAGAAACTCTATCTCTTTAGCACTCCTTATGTCCTCCGGAAAATACTTTTCCAGAAAGCCCTTCCGAACTACATCCCAAGTGATTGCAGTTCCCGCAGTCTCCAATCTCTGGCGACTGTTGTCCCACCAAGCCTCAGCTTCATCTTCCAGCATGTCAGTACTAAACCTCACATTCTGCTCGTCACTACAGCCCATTGTCCTGAAAATATTTTCAATTGCCTTTAGCCACTTCTGTGCAGCTTCAGGATCCAAAATTCCTCCTTCAAACGTTGGTGGCTTGTTACTCTGAAACTGTGCCAAATCTCAGAATTGCGCACCCGCAACTTAGTTCTGATCAGCAACCACCTGCGTCATCGCTTACATAGCAGCAGCTAAAGCAGCATCATTCCTTCCTGCCATACTGCTCAACAATAACAACACCAGGTTAGAGCTTACATAATCTCTATCCTAAGGACAAACTCAACTACTACACTAGCCGGACGGACCGACCTGCTCTGATACCAATTGTAACACCCCACTTCCCAAAATAACATAAAATACAATTAAATCAAGTAAAGATCATAGTTTCCACCTCACAAGTGGGATATCATATTAACGTCTCAACATAACTATTTATAAAAGGTTTTCAAAACAAAACAGCGGAAAATATCCATTAGTTCATCATCCTCGGCCATCCACCAAATTCATAAAATTATTCATTAAAAGTTCACCAACAATGATACGTTCACAGGAAAAATAAACAATTTCAACTAAAGAAACATAAAAACACCCAAGTCTCGTGCTACGTATCAGAGCATCCTAAGACTCGACAGCATGCCACTATCCAAGCTAGATAAGTACCTGGATTATTTGTACTTCCGAAGAAGCACAGACCACAACAACAACAAAGGGGTGAGAAAACATGATCAAAATTATAGGTAATAAGATACATGAATAAAAGATAGCAATTACATCATTCATCACCCATTCAACACCAATCACGACCTACTGTCCAAATATCAAAACAACACATAATAATGCAATTATGCAACTCAACACCATGCATGCGGTACCGACTCAATGGTTCATTCAATCGAACCCCGGATAGATCACATACACCCCTACTTGGTAATGATCTATCCCCACCATTCTCCACAAAGGAGTACGGGTGAATCA
Source organism: Lathyrus sativus (assembly GCA_963859935.3). NCBI lineage: Eukaryota > Viridiplantae > Streptophyta > Magnoliopsida > Fabales > Fabaceae > Lathyrus > Lathyrus sativus. Next base: position 633,121,015 of record OZ012737.1, on the reverse strand, counting down.
CTTACGCTCCTCCTGAGACATGATTCGACCCCACCAAAACACCATGATATGCAAGACACCAAATGCATACTAATCAAACCAAGCACACTAAGTGCACACGATCCTCATGATCATATCATCATATACCATATATATATTACACATCACTTACATTAATTAAATTCCATATTTTCACACCAAATGCACACCCATCACCATAAAACAATATCCTTACACCTATCATGACCAAGGGGACACTACAACCTGAGAGAACAGAGCACAACAACAAAATTCCTATTTTTGGCTCCCCTGACTGTCCATACGCGTATTGGCCTGTGCCATATGCGTATGCCACACACATGCGCCAAGGCCATACGCGTATGCCCAAAGACAATTCCATGCACATTTCTACCCTTCAGATCTCCATACGCGTACTACCCATCTCATACGCGTATCGCCCAACCCTGTACGCATACCATACGCGTTTGGGCAAAGGGTCGTGTCACAACTCCCCTCCTCGCCCACTCATACGCGTAACGCCTCCCTCTCCACACTACCATACGCGTATGGACTAACCCCATACGCGTATGACCATATCCCATACGCGAATACCCAGAATTCCTCTTCTGCGTTTCTGCTACAAATTCTGCTCTTCCCACACTTCTAATCAGTCCATTATGTTACTAAGATCGATTCTAGGCTTACTATTTTCATCTATCTTGTATCCTAACATTATTACCTTAATTCTACACTACTCTATTCGTCATTCTATCAATTTTCTCTCCAAAAACCCACACCTATGTTCATCACCATTATCAGAAACAAATACATACAGATTTCACCAAAATCACACCAACGTGTGTACAAATTTCATCATCATCAACAACAACAACCAACATATCATCATATAAATCATACTCATACAAATCCTACGGGGTTAAGGAATCCCCTCTACCCAATTCATGCATAATACCAATTAAAACCAGTTTCTCCCCCCTTACCTCGATTACGAAACAAATTGCCGAAGAATTCCTACACAAATTGCTCTTCCCTGCTTCTCTTCCCTTTTGCCCTTGTTCCTTAATCTTTTTCCCAAAACTAGTTTATCGTGTAATTTCTTCTTATTATCTAAAACCTCCTAATATTCCCTTAATCCCAATTATAATTACTAAACTAATAATAATACAAATAATAATAATAATAATAATAATAATAATAATAAAAAAATAACAATATTACTATTAATTATTAAATTACTATCATTATTAATTATATTATATTAATATTAAACTCTATATTTCGTTAAGTAATTCCTATAGTCTAAGGGCACCCACCAACGCACTCAGACACACCCCCACACAAAGGTACGACTTAACAAAATAACACCAAAAGTTTTGATAAACTTGCGCATACATAAACTTGCAGGCCTTGGCCAATAATTGTTAAAACTTTGATTTAATTGAACAACGTCACAGATTATGACAGAGATAGATCCTTTCGTGTAGGATATTTTGTCTTTTTGTTCATTTTTGCAGGGTCGTTACCCTTGGGGCAAGTTTCTAGAAGGTATGGATGAAATTTGTTTATCCCCGATCAGAGTTTGTTCCTCAGCAATTGGAGTGTGCATCTCTATCCCCGGTAGAGTTGTATGCAGGTTAAAGGAGCAGTTAAGTGTATACCCTTTGTCCCTGGCAGTTGGTTGGTACACATTTAATCCCCACAGATTACAGGTATATGCCTACTCCCCAGCTAGTCAAGATCGGATTTTCTTCCACCAGGCAGATGTGGAATCTTTCCCAGCAATGGGTTAGTAAACAGTTTTCTCCAGTAGATTGTCTGTAAGTATTCAGCTCTTAGCAGCAGACCGATGTCTCCGGCAGAGTTGATTCCCCGCAGATTTGTTGATTCCCTGGCAGAGAAGGTATGAACCCAGCGTCTGGTCGTCTTTCTTCAGCCGAATCTTTTGTTCCCTAGGAGAGTTGTATCCTGGAAGGCCGTTCAGGGCATTGTCTACCAGGTGAGACAGGTTGTTTAACATGGTTGTCTTATCTCCTGGTGAGTTGTCATTTCGTCATAAGGTTTGTATTCTAGAAGGCCGTTCAGGGCATTTTCCTCAGCAAGTGGTGATGTGTATCCTCAGTCGAGCAGGATCTCGTTCTTGTTAGGATATTGTACCCAGAAATTTTCTTTTGCAGGTAACCCTCGAGGGCCCGTTTTCCTCAGTATAAGTCCAATCATTATTGGCACATGTAAACTATCCCCGACAGTGTTGTTTTCTTTTCCCAGCAGGGTGGTTTCTGTATCTCCAGCATTTATTTTGCTGAGTCAGTTCCATTGCATCTGCATGCGTGCATTGCATCTCCCCTAAATGCGTAGCATTTCCATTTCGTATGGAGCATTACGCCATTTTCAAACATATGCATTTTGAAACATAAGTCAGGTTGTTACCCCTTTGCTTTCAGGTATATCTCTCATAGATGATTGTTATCCCTGCCGTGTGGTTTTCAGTCCCGGCAAGCTTGATGCGTTTATTTCGCCCTCGGTTTATGTTATTCCTCAGCGGCGTCGCCAGACTTCGATTTGTGATATTCTATTCTCCAATTCCGTACAGGTGTTCAGACTTCGGCAGAAAATGTGTGACAGATTTGTTCATTTCATCATGTGCTCCTTATCAGAGTTACTTGTTCAAGTTCTCTCTTTCCCCAGCGGAGTTTCCTTGTGATTGTTATCATTGGATGGTTTTAACTTTGTGTGGATCCGGCCTTCGGGTTCGATGCTCGATTTTATTTAGTGAATGCCTGGTGGCGATGCCAGATGTCCTTACCTTCGAGTTTGTTGCTCGCTTTTATTTAGCGGATGCCTGGCGGCGATGTCAGACATTTATCAGCTTCAGTAGTTTTTCTGGCGGCGATGTCAGATGTTGTGATTTTCTGGCGACGATGTCAGATGTTTGTGGTTTTCTGGCGGCAATGTCAGATGTTTTTATTTTCTGGCGGCGATGTCAGATGTTTGTGGTTTTCTGGCGGCGATGTCAGATGTTTTGATTTTCTGGCGGCGATGTCAGATGTTTGTTGGTTTTCTGGCGGTGATGTCAGATGTTGTGGTTGTTTGGCGGCGATGTCAAACATTCATCAGTTTCAACGGGATGCCTGGCGGCGATGTCATACATTTACTAGTTCTAGCAGGAAGCCTGGCGGCGATGTCAGACGTTTATCAACTCTACGGATACCTAGCAGCGATGTCATATGGTTATCAATTCTATGAATCTCTGACGACGATGTTAGGTGATTATTAGTTTCTAGCCTATCGGATTTTTGGGTTCGTTACTCTCTTTTATTTAGCGAAGGCCTGGCGGCAATGTTAGATGTCCTTATCTTCGGATCCGATGCTTGTTGTATCCCTTGCAGATTCCTGGCGGCGATGTCAGATTCTTTTACCAACTTAATAGCAATGTTTGACGACGATGTTAGAGGTTTTCTATTAACTTTGGGGTGTTCCGACTTGATGTCGAGGCCTGACGGCGATGTCAGATGCTATCTTCCGACTTTATGTCGAGGCCTGACGGTGATGTCATGCTATGTTTCAACCTGGTGGCGATGTCAGATGTTATTACCGGATTGATATTGATGCCTGGCGGTGATTTCATATATTTCCTATCAACTTCGAGATGACTCAACTTAATACCGATGCCTGTTTTTATTTAACAGGTACCTGACGGCGATGTCAGAGGTTACCGACTGGATGTCGAGGCCTGGCGACGATGCCAGATGCTTTTTACCGACTTGATGTCGAGGCCTGGCGGCGATGCCAGATTGTTTTTTACCAACTTTGTGTTTATCTGGCGGCGATGTCGGATGTTTCTCAACCTTGTTGTTACCTGGCGGCGATGTCAGGTACTTTCCAGCTTTGTGGTTGTCTGGCAGCGATGTCAGATGTTCACCAACTTTGTGGTTACTTGGCAGCGATGTCAGGTACTTTATCTAATTTGTTGAGGCTTGGAGGCGATGCCAAGTGATGTTATCTACCTTGTGGTTGTCTGGCAATGATGTCAGATGTTTATCAACTTTGTGGTTGTCTGGCGGCGATGTCAGATTATTTTATCAACTGTGTGGGCGCCTGGCGGTGATGTCAGAATTTTTATCCCCTACAGAGGCCTGACGACGATGTCAGATGCTTGTTACCGACTTGATGTCGAGGTCTGGCGGCGATGTCAGATGCTTACCAACTCAGTGGTTGTCTGGCAGCAATGTCAGATGTTTATCGGATGTTTATAGTTGTCGGCCGGTGATGTCAGATGTTTATCAGATGTTTGTGTTTGTCTGGCGGCGATGTCAGACGTTTATCAGTTCTACAGAAGTCTGGCGGCGATGTCAGAGAATTTTATCCCTTGCAGATTTTTGGCGGCAATGTCAGATGCTTTTCTCAATTGTTATTAAGTCGGCCTTCGGGTTCGATGCCTATTTTTATTTAACAGATGTTTAGCAGCGATGTCAGATGCTTTTCTCAATTGTTATTGAGTCGGCCTTCGGGTTCGATGCCTGTGGTGTTACACAGATGCCTGATGGTGATATCAGATGATCTTTCCAACTTAGTGTTGTTGCCTGCATGTTAGCAGATATTCTTCCGACCTAGGGTCGGGGATTTTGATTGTTAATCAGTAAGATTGTTGCAGTTGCAAATATCAGTTCAAGTTTTTTAGGGAGATTGTTATTCCTTTTCAGAGTTTATAGTTTCTATTTATGCGGTTGGCAAATTTCCAGGTTCGTTGGTATTCAACTGTCTTTTACCTTAATTGTTTGAAAGCCGTTCTCTTTTCACCCAGTCAGGTCCAAGTCGTTTGAATAGGGGCAGCTATTGTACCCCAAAATTTTCTCAACCTTTTCTTTACTTGGTTTATGTTTTGCATTTGCATATCATTGTTCATTTGCAGGGGATCAAGAGAGGTGTGCCTAGCAAGAGAAGATTACCAAGGGTTTTCAGCCAGAGCAAGAGGTTTTATTCAAGAATGAGTGCTCATCAAATCACCAAGAAGTGGTCAGAGCTCTTTGAAAGAGCAGATGGATGAATGTGGTTCACCTCCTATCCTGGAGGCCATTGAAGATCATCATAGGATTTTGAATCCATGGTTATGGATGGAGAATGTAGTGGAATCTCATTGAGTGCCTTAAGGGCCATTGTAATGCTTATCCAAGCTGTTACATCATATGCAAGAAGCCATAGTCAAAGGTGGTGTATCTAGGGTTTTCACCTGGTCAACCTTAAGTCAACTGTGGATTTGAAGGAGATTAAGACTTACTTCTAAGTCATTGTGATCATGGAAGGTTGTGTTGAGACATATGAGATGTTATTCCAAGATCTGATCAAGGAGAGTCAAGAGTGTGAGAAGTTGCTAAACTAGGGTTTCTAAGCTTGTCAGTGTAAAATCCCTTATTTAGTGCCTAACTTCAAGACCACATATCTCAAGATACAAGTTTCATCTCATCTTGATGCAAACATGAGACTTGTAGAGCATGTTTCTATATTTCTTTTGAGTACTATAAATCATCCATTGGGTTTCTAGAACTCAAGTTATGATGTTGACAAGTTGTGGGTCCTCAGATGAATGTGATTTTGGTCAACAAAAGTCAACCAAATTCCAAGGAATTTTTGACCTAGAACCAAGTTTCTCCTCACTTTGACCCAAACATGAAAGTTGTTCCTCATGATCTTAAATTTCCAAAAAGTCCTAGAAGTCCTTCATCTGATTTCTAGAACTCAAGTTATGAGCCTTGCAAGGCAGGGGTATTTTGGGAAAGTGGGATTATAAGCCATTTTCATTATAGGCCCATTTCATGACTTTGTGCACTTCAAATGGAAATTTCTCCAACATGAAACTTGCATAAAATAACATAAATTTCCTCATGGAACATCAATTTGTGATGGGTTTGGCATGTATGTGAAGATTGGTGAAGGAATTCCATGGAAAAAGGCCTTTAAAGATCATGAATTGAATTGAATTGATTTAAATCATTTTCATACCATATTTGTGCATATTTTGATTCACTTTATCATACTAAGAACAATGCAAAAATTGGATTTGATATATGATGTACAAAACATGAGCAATTTCAAGTAACTTCAAGTGTAAGTTACACATTCAGTATCCATCATTGGATCATTACAAGGGTTGATTCTCATCCATTTGATCATAGTGAATCACCAACAAGCCATTTGAATCAAAACCAAGGCCTTTGGAGCAATTTTTCACGTGTAATTTGAAGCTTCACTTCCAGGTTTGGATTTTTCCAATTCAACAAATCCAAGCCAAATTGGGCCTCCAATTGATCGTAGATCTAAAATATATAAACTTCTGATGAAGAACAAACTCTCATTAGTGCAATTTGGTGAAGGTTGGAGAAAATACAGTTGAGAAAATTCAAGAAGCAAGTGAGAATCGTGAATTCAGTTTGAGACCAATTCAAGCCAAATCAAGACCACCAATCTCTTCCTTGAAGTTCAGTGATTGATTCTGCAAGGTTTTGCGCAAGCTTAACACCATTACAAGACCCAACGGAGGGGCTTCGATTGGTAATTTCCTTTTAAAAAATTCTCACTCTTTATGCATCTATTCAATGCCATTTTCATTACATACTGAAGCCCTACTCACGTAGGCAAAATCTGGATTAGTTAGGACCATGTTCTTGACAATTTGCAAAATCTGGATTAGTTAGGACCATGTTCTTGACAATTTGTGTTATGTGTTCATTTCTTGATTGCTTCAATTCTCTCTGTTCTTGAGTGTAAAATTAAAACAAACCCTAGAATCTTGATGTACTCAACGAGAGGATCAGTTTGGTATAAGTTTGCGCATGTTTTGATGAAGTTTTTAGTCATCAACTCCGGCCAGGTACGCCGGAGAAGACGACCGGAGCACAGCGCTCCGACGTCTGGTTCTTCCCCTCCGTTGCCAGCGTGTAATGCCATATGTAAGCCTTGACCTTTTGACTAGAACAGATTAACGACTGTGATCTCACTTTGACTTGCCACATGATTGCTGACCTTCCACGTAATAAATGAAATGACTTGTTTCATGTTAGTTCAGATTTTGTTTTGGTCTTAGGCCTACATCACTATCCACACCCCCTCCAAAACCAAGCCCAATGAAATGAACTATGATTTCTGCTATTTACCACGCTTGGCTTTTTCTTTTATTTTTCTTTTCTTTTCATTTTCTGTTTTGATTTTAAATCAAGAAAAATACTTCTAAGTGTTGTAAAATCCCTAAAAAAATACTTTTAGATATTTTAGGATATTAACTCATTTCTGGAAATTTTTATTTCCATTTTCCATATATTTTTCATATAAATTGGGATTTTCCATTGTGAAGTGTTTTTAATTGATTTAAAATTGTTTCTCTTTGTTCTTGATTTTCTTTCTTGGGCAATTTTCCTATCCAATGGCTGATTTTGTTCCTCACATCCATGATGAATTTAAGGATTTTTTAGGACCATTTTGCCCCTGGTTTAGGGCATTTTTGTTGGATTTTTAGGACACTTTTGATCACCCTCGATTAATCCCTTTCAAGATGAGGCACCTTAGGGTTTATTTTCTTTTGATGATGTTTTGATAGGACCCTACCCTTGTGCTTTTGGCCCCTGGTTGCCAACACCTCTAGGGGCATTTGAGATTTTATTTGGGATTTTTGAACATGTTTTCTATTTTTGGGGTAATTTTCAAGTTAGGTTACCTCTAGATGATGTTCACACAAGTGCTTGAATTAGTGTGCTTTGGAATTGATTTTCGTGGATTCATTAAGTCACTAACTCTTGATGTTTCATACTTCTAACATGTTGAGGTGTTTGAATGTTCATTTGTAGGTCTTAATTTTGTTCATATCTTGTTAAAGTTTTCACTTTCTTTAGGCTTTCCCTTAGGGTTCTAAATGTTGCATATGTTGCATAACTTAGGCTTTCTCCCATGCAATGATTTAGGGAACCTATTTGTGATGGCGTAGTCCCTCCTTTGGAGGTACTTGAAGCATGTCATAAATGGTGCTTCCTTGAGGACTTCTTTTATTTGTTTTTCTTGCATATTGATTATGGGATTGCATTTGGTTGAGTGTCCATGTGAGTTCCTTTGGTTCTCATATTGCCTCCCATCCTCTCATTCAATTATGTCCTCTTTCCTTTTCATTTTGTGTGCCTTTAGGCATTATGGTTGATGGTTATGGTTATAAGATTCACTCTCCCTTTTCATCACATTTTTGTACATTAGTTTGATTTCATTTGTGTGATTTCTTTCTCTTTTTCTCGTGCATTTTCTCATATGCACGCTTGAGGTTGAGATGTTCTTGTAGAGGCTCATGCCCCACACTTTTTTCCTCCCTCACTATCATTCTACTTGCGCATTATATGTTTGCATACTTGCATATTGCATTTTATTTCATGCTTTCTTCCTCTTCTTTACCATGTACCCTTAGGACCTCTAATCTCTTGAGATTATGATAGACCATAGGACTTAAACCATGTATGATAACATTAGGTAGCATCCCCCTAACATCAATCATAGGATCATTGTGCATGACAACTACTAGGTTTGAATTAGTCTCCCTATAGTTTGTCCTCTCTCCTTCTCATCTTCAAATCATTTCAAAAACACTTAATAAAGGTTAACGAAGGTTGTGCGTTACGAGCCTTAAGTACTTGGGAAATGGTGATTGGGGGCTTCCTCTCAATGGCCTAGAGTGTTTAGTGTACACCCTTTGGGTGATATGCGACGCATTCGCTCCTAGGTCATAGTCTTTAGTGCAACATGAGTTACAAATTAAACTCTAAACACTTCTTCTCTAAAAGACTTCAAAAACAATTTCAAACTTCATTTTGTCCTTTGGGACCCTTAATATTGAAAACTTTTTCATAAAAAGAGTTTCATTAACTCTTAGTTCTACCGCAAACAGGTAACACCTAAGTCTCCAATGGTCGAGCTGCATACACCTAACTGCTAGAACTAGTTGTTAACCCTACTCGGGTAAAAAACTGTTGAACCAACCGGTGTTCTTATTAGCCTGAACCACATTTGCTCTGATTTCTCGTACCGTGCGAGGATACGTAGGCACAAGACGATGATGTCTTGGCAAGCAACCTTTCCCCACTTTCACCCGTAGTTTTCCGAACTACGTTGACTATGATTTCTCGTACCAGACGGGAATGCGTAGGCACGGAGCGACGATACTCTGTCAAGTCACTTTTCTTTTCCTTTGTCCCTGAGACCTTTAACATAGATATATTTAATCATCCTTTTAAGATAGACAATATAGCATGGATCCCATCGAGTACGACGAGCATGAGGGGTGCTAATACCTTCCCCTTGCGTAACCGACTCCCGAACCCGAGATTTGGTTGCGATGACCAATCTTTTCCCAGTTTCGTTAGGTTTACTTTGATCGTTTCCTTTCCCTCTTTTAGGATAAATAACGAACGGTGGCGACTCTCCTGTCTTTGCCGACCTCCTTTTTTGCAGTAGTGACAAATTGGAAGAATGATATGATTAGGTTTGATTGATCAAATCAAATTTGTTGCAATTTATGAAGATTGAAATTTTCTATTCATGCTGTTACTTTTGACCAGCCCAAGCCCAGTCTGCATTACTATTTAAGGAGACGCAGAAGCAAGGGAAATTAAGCATTCACAACAAAAAGATCTTGAGTGCTAAATAAGGGTTTAGGATTTTGAGAGTATCTTGTGTGTGTGACTTTGTAAGTCACCCTTTGTATCTTTTGATGCATCGTGGTAGACATGTTGTTAATTGTTAATTGTTAGTTGTTCACTCAAAGCTTGTAAGAAAGAGTGTATTGTTCTTTATTAAAGCTGTCAAGTAAAATCAAGTTGTGACTTTGAAAAGTGTCTTCTATAGTTTTTTCTTTTTGTTGAATTGATATAACTGATGTGATTGAGGGGGGTGAGAGGTGTCCCTTGTCTAGTGGGTTCTAGGTAGAAATTTCATTGGGTAGAGATTAAGTGAGGAGTTGTAAACTGGGATATTAAATTAATTCTACTAATAGTGAATTTCCTCCCTGCCTTGATAGCCCCCAGATGTAGGTGATGTTGCACCGAGCTGGGTTAACAATTCGTTGTGTTATTTATCTTTCAGCATTTGCAATTCTGCACAATTTAAATGGTTATATAAATTGTTCTGTCAGTCTGCAGATGTTACAACAGATGTCATGACACTGTTAAATTTTAAAGTAATTTAAAATGCTCATGTTCTGTCCTTGTTCTGTTTTAGCAGAGATCAATGTTCTTAGCATCTCTTAGGACATCTGAGATATGCATACCTGAATTTCAATTGGTATGAGAGCAGGCATCCTGATTTGCTGATCTTGCTAAATGTTTCGGGTTGCTGCTTATGGAGTTAAGGGAGAGTTTCTGTTTACTTATGCTTTTGAAGGATTTTGTATTGTGCCCTCTGATATAGGGGCTTCTGTGATTTGTTGAATGTTTTTGCCAAATGAGGAGTTTCTACAACAACTACAGGAAGAATGGCTACTTCTGTATGGTGTCCTATAAGATGCTCTAACATCTTGTTTAGGGCATGTTGAAGATGTTCTTTTGGTGGTTCCGCTGCATATTTTTCTAATGGAAAAACTCTGGTAGTTATAGAAGAAGATTGGTCTGTATTCTGTATACTGTATATAATTTGATATATGGTTGTGGTAGGTGTGTAGCTGGTTGGAAGATGGTGTCTGTTGCTGCTTTGTTTGGTCTGACAGGATGTTGATCCTGCTGGATGTTGCTTTGCTTGGGCTGTTCTGTTGTGTATTACAAGTTGCTGAAGGCTGTTTTAGAGAAGATAATGGGAGGTGATTTATTTTCACCACTAATGACTGGTAAGGGTTCTATCAAAAGAGAAAGTCATAGGCAGGTTGAGTCAAGGGTGTCATCCTTGATGTTCCAACATTAAAGATATGATGTTCAATCAAATGTTGAGTAGAAAAATCATGTTGATTCAAAGAGTGTTTTTCTGAAGCAAAGAAGATGTAGTTGATGATCTTGGTACCATTTACATGTGTGTTTGCATTCTTCCTCAGCTTGGACCTACAAATGCACGTAATTTGTCTAAGAAAGTTTCCTGGCAAGAAACTTGTCTAAAAATTGGTGCTAAAGGAAGTAATGATGAATATTTCATCATCTTGTTGAATTGACCTTGGATCAGCTTATTTCTGATCTAGGTGTAATGGAGAGCAGTAGATGTCAAGGATAAGTGGTGGTTATCTTTGACTCTCTGAAGAAGTCTCTACTTAAGGAAAGCGGGAGTCCTTTTGTAAAGATTTTTGTGATCTTTCCTAAAGAATCAAGCTTTGGCATGTTTGGTTTCTCTTAAGAGGAGTTCCTGAAGCAAATGCATCTTAAGTGATTTGTTGTGGTACAATATAGCAGAATACAGGTTGTCTACTCAAACTTGATATCATTAATCTAGTCTATGTGAACATGTAACTCTTGTTTTGATAGAGTGATAAGGTTCTTCTAAATCGCATAATAAAGGATTGAACTCACCAGCAGGATGTCTTATTAGAGGTTCTGACATAAAGTTGAACTTCAGGGTCTTAGTTGTTGTACTGATACAACATTTGAAGATAAGTTGATTTTCTCAGGTATGAATGGAATTAATGCTTCAAAATGGTCTATATCATGAAGCTTGTGGGAGCTACGAGAAGGAGTAGATATTGCAGGTCCAACTATTGATGTATCTTAGATGGCTTGCTATGGAGCAAGTAGGATATGTAACTTGAAGATCAAGTTTGCTTGATGGATTAGAAGATTTTCTAGAGCTCTTGAAGAAGCTAAGTTAACCAAACAATGGCAGTTGGTTATCTAAGAAGTATGCTTGAAGAAAATTACTCTTGTGTAGAAGGATAGTTGTTTGAAGACCAAAGGAGGTTCTGGTTCTGTGCATATCTTGGAGCCTATGAAGGATGGGTGACTTCTGTTTGGAGAGGTATGAAAGTTTTAACTCTCTCTATGCTATTTGGATTTCTTGTTGGTGGAATTGTGTTCTCTAAAGATACTCAGATTGGATTACTATACAGATAGTAAGTCAAAATGGTTATTATCAAGAACCATAATGTATGATGTCTGTGATATTTTTAGGATGTCCTAACTAATGTTAGAACATCATTCTGGTTGCTGAACTCGGAGTTCAGATTGTGGAAGATGATAGTCACTAGTTGAATCAAAAGTGTTCTAAACTTATCATACGGGAGAATGATGAGGTAAAGAATATCTTGGATTATGGGGTGTCTATCTTGTCAAAATACTTATGGAAAAGTGGTTTCTTCTACTGCAGGTAACTCTAGAAAGAAGTGAAGTTGTTTGGTGCCTTCTCACTGTATGAGCATGGAGTTGGTCATGAGAGATACTGTGGTGATCTTGGGTGTTTCTTGTTGGAAGGAGAATCTTTTTTAAGTAGATAGGGGGAGAGCTTCTGTCTGATGGGTTTACTACTGTGATACACAGGTTGCTTGTGGTTCAAGCAGTAAGTGAATGCGTTCACCAGGTGTGTTGAACAAGGAGTGAGCTCTTGAAGACATGAAGATGAGTCTTATGTTTTCCATTCACGTGCTTCTGGAAAAAGAGCACTGGTTATCCTTGATATGGGGAGTTATACTTCCATCTAGGGTCTGTTGCTGCAATAGTACAGTTTTTTTATATTTTGTGATTGTTTGCCTCTTTGAGGATAAAATGTCAGGCAAGATGCTGTATCATTGTGTTACTGTTCTAGTTCATGGTGAACGTGACAGTGTTTTTTTTTGGGTCTGTCTTTGGGTGTCAATGGATCAAATCAGATTTGTATAAGCTTATTATGAGTAATATAAAGGTGAAAGCATTATGATCTGGCTTCCACTAAAGGGATTTTTGTCAGCAGATTTTTCGGCCTTTATCCAAGTGTTTTATCTTGTATGACTGGTGAAGATGAAGACACCATTAATTTTTATTGTATGCATATGGAAGTCAAGGAAACATGGCATTCACCCTGACATCTTGGAGAATTTTCTAGCTGAATCTGAGTGATCTTTTAGATAGTTATGTCTATCATGTGACTACCTCTCTTATAAGGTTTGGTTCTGGTGTGGTTTGTGAAACAAGGGATGCAGAGTTGCATGTGTTTCCAGTGTGTGAATATGAAGATGTTGCAGTAAGTCTTCATGTGTTTGGATTCTCTTTTTCAGAGGGAGTACTAATTATGCATGACAAGGGGAGATGTGTACCTGTCTGATGTGTAGCTGCATTGTTGTAGCCTGTACAAAGTTTGCTGATTCTCAGGCAAGCTTGTGTTCTTAGAACACTGATGAGGTCGTAATGTCAGACAAGATGTCTTGACATTGTGTTGTCTGGTGTACCTTTTTGCCTTGACAATGTGTTTATGGGTCTGGCTGTTGGGTTGAACTAGGATTGTGCTTACTTCTTATGAATGACCTAGGAAACAACATTGGTTATTGTTTGGGAGAATTTACTTTTCTTTGCAGAATTTTTGTGTGTCTCAAACTTGGGATTTAAAATCAATTGTTACTTGTGGCCTTAGTAAGTAATTAATTGATTATCATTTTATTGGAACTCCTGAAGGTGCAGCTTCAGACAAGGCAAGAACTCAAGATTCAATGACTATGATCATGGGGTAAATCTCTGTGGAGCTTACATTGTGGAGGTTGTTGAAGCATGGTGTATGATAGCTTAGTGAAGAATTGTTTTGTCCCAGCTATTGATAGATCTATGGAAAAGGGTAAAAGGAGTAGTAGCCCATGTCCATGACTTGGTGCTTGTAGTCTGATTGTTTGATAAAGGAATTATTTCTTAAGGAGCTTAAGAATAATTATTGTATTTGTAATGACAAATAAAATGTCTGAACATTATGTCTTTGAGGAAGCTACATAAAAGTTTATTTCTCCCTATGATTTTCTGGTGTTTGTGATGATCTGTTTAGCTGCTGCTGTTGTGTCCTCCTGAGACCTTCATGTGTATCTTAGTGAAGTGTATAGACTACTATGGAAATAATAAGTTATGTGGTTGGTGTCTTAAGAACCAAAGTGAGTGGTAAAGGAATTGATGTCACACATGATGGGCTGGATTTAGGATTGTGATGCTTGATACTCACAATTTGATTCAGAAGTGTTTTATTTAATCATGTTGGAATATGATGTGGAGGATGTATTCTCAAGGAGCTATGGTATCTGGATCTGTATGAATCAAGATTAATTCTTTGTGTTTAAGTGAGTTCAGCAAGGGGTGATTTGAAAGCTAGGGTTCAGCTGTGTTTAAGTCATTGTCCATGGATTGTTGCTGCAGTGGTGCAGTCCTTATATTGATTGGGGATCGAGCAGCTTGTGTATCTGAATTAGTTTGTGTATATCTCCTGGGAGGTTGTGGTTTTGATTTTGTGGTTTAGGTTTGGCTCTCATTGATGTGTTATGAGTTTATGTGTGTATATTTACTCTAATTTTTGTCAATTTTTGGCTAAAAAGGGGGAGTAAAGTGTTAATGTTATCTGTTGTTCTCATGTTATGTTAGGTCACATGTATTGGCATGATAAGACTTTGCTACTGCTAAGGAAAGAGTAGTGTGTTGTTATTGGATGCAATTATTAAGGGGGAACATGATAGTTTGTGAGGCTGGATGTATCTGATAAGTTTATATCTCAAGATTTATCATGGTCTAGTTATTTTAGTCAAAGTTTGCCAAAGGGGGAGATTGTTAGTTCCATGGTTCTATGATTGGCAAAATTTTGGTAAAACATGATTCTGCACTGATGTTAAGCAAGATGTTATAACATCTTCATCTACTGTTATGACAAAACTGTTGTCATGTGTTTCAAACAAGATGTCAGGACATCTTTGTCTGGTACAACAGGAGCTGCTATTTTATATCTCTTGACATATGTGTTTTGGTTTGATGAGATCCTGTTGGATATACCTCATCAGTATGCGCAGGTCAAAGAAATTATTAGGAACAAAGTGCAGATTTAATTGGATTTCATAAAAAGGATCTTTGAGACTTTTTAGGAAACTATAAAATATTTGTTTCTATTTTATGAAGAAGATTCTGCAGAAGATTTGGAGTTTGACTTGATTGGCAGGCATCTTGGTAAAACTACGTGTAATCACAAGATGTCCTACAGGATGTTGTGACATTTGTCTGTCATGAATATATTTGTGTGTCCATATCTTTATGCGCATACTTGCTGCACTATTCTGGTGTAGAACCTGCGTATTTTTGGTGGTTTTCTAAAGGCGTTTCTGATACACTTTTATGGATCAGATTTGATTTGACACAGAGTTATTATTAGAAGATTGATTGAAGATTGGAAGAATGATATGATTAGATTTGATTGATCAAATCAAATCTGTTGCAATTTATGAAGATTGAAATCTTCTCTTCCTGCTGTTACTTTTGACCAGCCCAAGTCCGGTCTGCATTACTATTTAAGGAGGCGCAGAAGCAAGGGAAATTAAGCATTTACAATAAGAAGATCTTGAGTGCTAAATAAGGGTTTAGGATTTTGAGAGTCTCTTGTGTATGTGACTTTGTAAGTCACCCTTTGTATCTTTTAATACATCGTGGTAGACATGTTGTTAATTGTTAATTGTTAGTTGTTCACTCAAAGCTTGTAAGCAAGAGTGTATTGTTCTTCATTGAAGTTGTTAAGCAAAATCAAGTTGTGACTTTTAAGAGTGTCTTCTTAAGTTTTTTCTTTTTGTTAAATTGATATCACTGTTGTGATTGAGGGGGAGTGAGAGGTGTCTCTTGTAACACCTTTTTCTACCCCAAAATTATCATGGCAAAATAACACTGATATCAGAGTAAATAATTAAATCTCACAAAAAGCCACCAAAAGGGTGTACATTTCCCAATTTCATCAAAATAGGTCAAAGCTCCGTAAACCACGGGTTTTCCCAAAATACATAAAACTACACAAAGCAACGGAACTCAAAGGCATAAATCAAGGTTTTTACTTAAAAGGGAAGATAAGCAAAATAACTCAACAATATATAATTTAACTCAAAAGACCCCAACCCGATGTTACATATCAGAGCAAGACCCTCTAAGTTAACCAAAGGCTAACAACTCAAAGACTTTAAAATAATCCTCAACAGCGTCCATGGATAAACCTGGTCATCTGCATGTTACCCACGTGGAGGTAACATTCAAACAGGCAGGGTGAGTAAAAAATTTCATAATAATTAATGTATAACAATCAACATGTAGAACAGCGTCATAATCATATTCAACACATTCATATCCTTCAATATGCCTCAAAGGTCACAACATCATAATTCATACAAAAAGACTCATAGATGCAATGCGATAAGACTCAATGCATGTGGTACCAATCATCACAACTCGATGGACACTGAGTCATCAATCCTTCATAGACCCCCATCAATAGGATCGATTCTACTTGAGAACCGGAGCACATTAAAACACTTCACATCCACACAATGGGATTGAAGCCAAAGTAATCGAGGTCCGGATGCACATGAATGCATGATGCACACATCAATAATCATCCTCATATAACAGCATAGGTGCATCATCATTCATCATATTCATCATCATCACAATCATCATCATATCTCATGTCATCATATAATTCATAAAAATCATGGTATATCATCATATAACATCATAGAAATCATCATGTCTTCATGTACACATCACATAAAACTCACTGTCATACCCATGTCAATTCATCACAGAATCAAACATTAAGGCCTCCCTGCACACGATCAACATACGCGAAACTCTACTACGTACGCTGGCATGTTCACGAGGCGAGTCTGGGCACAACATGGTTCGCTAGGCGAAGCTTTCTTCGCTAGGCAAACTTTGCGATGATAGCAAATTCTACTATGCACCAGAACCTGAAATCACTCAAAAGGCTCTATGATTCACTTACCCAATGCCCTCAAAACATCCCTAAATCATCCCTAAGGTCTTAAAGCGATAAAGGCATAAAACCTACGGTTCGTTAGGCCAATCCCGCAACATATTCACGTCCTAAATCACAATTTTTCCTTCAATTACACCTTAAGGAATTAGAGTTACTCACTATTCGATATTTCAATCCCTTCAGGGCCAGACATATAACAATTCAAGGTTTTGGCCACGAAGGCCTAAGGTTTCCTAATTCTCATATCTATGCTCAAACAGTCAGGAATACTTACCACTAACAACAACCCTCAAGGTCTCACTATCAATTTCCCTATTTTCCCACAATCAAACCCAAAATCCCTTAAACCTTAAATCAATCATAAACACATCGAAAGGCATACATGGAAAATCATGAAAAGCTATACTCCCCATACCTCAGTCGTCGATTCAAAGCCTTCACGATTATCGCCAGAATTCTTCTGCTTCTAATCTTTTCCTTAGAGCTCTGGCCATAAAACTTTTCACGGTTAACAAATGAATCCTAATTCCCTTAAGAATTCTATTTTGTCAAACTTAGTCTTGGGCCTCAAAATTGGGTTTTTCCCATAATACCCTTACTAACTCCTCATAATGCCCAAATTACCCTTATTTCACCTATATTCATTTATATTAATAATAATACTAATATTTCCATATTGCACATTATTAATTAAATAAATACTCCACATATGCACAATTCTCAATAATTCACAAAACCACCGAAAACCACCAAAATACGAACATTCTCAATTAAATAAATTAATTAAAATACTCCAATTAAATTTGGGGTGTTACATCTCTTGTCTAGTGGGTTCTAGGAAGAAATTACATTGGGTAGAGATTAAGTGAGGAGTTGTAAACTGGGAGTTTAACTCCAAATTAATTCTACTGATAATGAATTTCCTCCCTGGCTTGGTAGCTCCCAGATGTAGGTGATGTTGCACCGAACTGGGTTAACAATTCGTTGTGTTATTTATCTTTCAGCATTTACAATTCTGCACAATTTAAATGGTTAGATAAATTGTTCTGTCAGTCTGCAGATGTTACAACAGATGTCATGACACTATTAAATTTTAAAGTAATTTAAAATGTTCATGTTCTGTCCTTGTTCTGTTTTAGCAGAGATCAATGTTCTTAGCATCGCTTAGGACATCTGAGATCTGCATACCAGAATTTCAAGGACCATTTCAAGTAATTCAAGCATTTAGCAACAATGCTTATGAGGTCCAAGAAATTGGGGGAGATCGGTGTATCATCAAGATAAATGGGAAGTATTTAAAAAAATACAGACCTATGCTACAAGAGATTCAGATTAAAAAATAATATTTCATTAAACGGCCGACGGTTGTGGATGGCCAACACAAGATACACAGAAATAAAAAGGGAAACATGGTTACTTTGAGAACCTTGCCTTAAAGCTTTCAAGCAAGGTCCTTTCATGGTCCAACCGACTCTCTAAGACAAACTTCCTTTAACGCATTTTGTCAATGGTTGTCTTAATCTCCAAAGCAGTTTTGACATGAGCAATCCCTTTTGCTACATCCTGGTCGATTGCTTCCCTAGCCGGCAAGGGTGTTTCAACATCCAGAGAAGCCTTCTCCCTTTTGACGTCAACAATCTTTTGTTCCAGCTCCGCTATTTGGGCATGATAGTCAGATATTTGCTGGTCGAGGGTGTGATGTCTGTCAGAGCGTGTTCGCTGGGAAGCCTCATAATCTTTTAAGTTCTTTTCACAAACAACGTTGAGATACCATTCCCACTTCATCTCGTTAATCTTGGCTCGAATCTGGGCGTCGACTTATTTGCACAATGTGTAACACGGTGGGAGAACTGACTTTAAACAATGTTGCGGATAGCAAGAGTCGCCACCGACTTTTATTTTATCCATAAGGAAAGGTTATAAAAGAACAGGAAAGACCTTAGAGAATATTTTGGGTCCGGGGGGTAGGTTATGAAAAGGGAAGGTGTTAGCATCCTTTTCATCCATGGTTATCCATGGGCTCTTAGGTACTTAAGCTCACTTTTGAATTGTTTTGAAATTGTAGTGTGTGAATAGAAAATTTTCAGAATAGTTAATAAATAATCCATGTAAGGATGTGTTAAGAACTTGTTTGAAAACTTGTTGAAAATTTGTTTAAGTGTGAAAAAGTTTTGAAGTGAGCAAGTATCTAGGAGTAGCCTACCCTAATGTTTTAAGGTCTTTCTTATTCTTTATCCTTTCCTTAGTAAGACTATCCCTACTATAATGGAGTAGGTAGTCCTTACTTTGGATGTTAAGGGACATGTGAGGGACAATTTGACTTTGAAGGCCATTGTGGGATGTAATAAGCACATATAAGGGACCATCATCATTTTTCGAAAGGGACTCGATTCGTAAAGGCAACCATAAGGGACTTTGATGATTTTTCTATTTGAGGGACTTGCTTTATACACCCCACTTAACCATTATTCGTAGGCAACTTGAGGGATATCCTTAGGAAGTGAGACGGCGATTAAAATCGACTTACGTGTGTGACGTGTTTATTTTAATTATCTTTATTTAAAAGTGATCTAAATTTATTTTAATATTACATACATGTTGTTACACTCCCTAATTACTAACCATAATAATAATTAAATAATTAAACAACTTTACATCCAAGAAACAATTACAAAATAATAAGCAAAATAATTAAATAAAATATAAATAAGCAATAATAAATAATAAAGGGGGTTAATTCTAAGTTTACTCGGCAAGACATCGCATCTTGTGCCTACGTATCCTTACGGGAGTGGAATCAGAGTAATCGTAGTTCCCCTCAATAGGGAGGTTAGAAACTTCTTGACTGTGGTCAAGGTCTCAAGGGGAATAAACGCATCTTAAGGACACGCTTACGTGGAGTGTAGAAACTCCAAATCTCTACGTTGAAATGTTAAGTTGTAATTAGGGTTAAATTAGGGATTCCACGGCGGGAAACCCTAAAATGAGCGCGGCGGCTCTTTGACCTAATGCTAAGGGTAAAATTGTAATTTTGCCTGCGGCGAGGCATTTGTGAAAATTAGGGTTTGTAAGGGTGTAATTTTGAAGGTGAGGACTATTGACACGGCGGTCAAATGCTAGACCTAATTCTTTCGGAGTGTGTAATGTGACAGAAGTATTAATGAAGATGTGAGAGATTTAAATCATGCAAGCAGAAATAAAATGCAGACAGTAAGCCATACAAGCAGAAACTTAAAGACAGAAATTAAAGCGCGATTGTTAGGATTCGCGAAGTTACAGATGAGAAGCAGTTATAATGAAAATTTGAATAAAAAATAAATTGACGATAACATGACTAAGCTGCAAAACAAATGACGTGGTTAGTGAGCCGAAACAAGACAGCGGTCAGAGAAGTTGCGAGATTTTCTTGAGACTTTTATTGTTTATTTGTGATATTTATATACCAGCTCCTAATAGAAATTTTTAAAAAAAAGAAACTGAGTTAAATTTTGCCAAAAAAAGAATAATGGTTTTAAAAAAAGAGTTTTAATTTATTTAGTAAAAAAGTTTACCTAGTTAATCAAAAAAAGGTTAATTTAATTAAAAAGTTTTATTTTATTCATTTTTTTTAAAAAAAAAAACAAATTAATTTTAACTTGAAACATCATATAGTATCTGAAAATTAAAAAAAAAAAAAATGAAAAACAAGTTGGGCCGGTGGTTGTAGTTGCCCGACCCAACATACACACGCAAGCACATCAGAAGCTTTTTAGGGTTCCAGAAATCTAGCGGCGCCGATTCATCTCTTCGATCATCTTTGTCTTCGCTTGTTTCATCTTTTCATCCTCTCTTCGTCACTAGAATCCTGAAAACACCAAAATCTGAATCGTTAAATGTGAGAAGGATAATGAATCTATTGCTTACGTTTTGAACGGTGATGACAGCGAGGTTTCCGTCTGAGTTCGCAATTTTACGGCTGATGGCGAGAATGTTCGTGAACTTGGTGGTTTGATTGAGTGGCGATGATGATGGTATTAGTCTGAGCCTTGGAGTTGTTTGCTCGTCGTCGAATGGCGGCGGCGTTGGTAGACCTCTCCGTTGGGTTTGTTCGCTTGCTTTTTGTGATGGCTTTGAACGGCGCTCCCCGTTTGGTCTTCGTTTTCGCGGCCGTTTTCCACTTAGGGTTTTATGATTTTTTTCCCCCTCTCACAGGTGGTATTTCTCCTTTTTATATACTCTGATTCTCTTATGGGCTTTTTGGATGTTTGAGACCCAAATTCGAACTTTCGCTCTGACATGATGAGGATTGGATTTGATTTACGTTTTTTCTGATACTTTGGGATTATTCCTCTTTAGTTCCGATTCGGTTTAATGCTTGCTGATAGGATCACAAATTTTGATATTGCAATTGATTTGAGATTGATTTGATTTAAACTCTGAATCTAATCTTCCATTATTAGGGAGTACTCTTCATTGACTTACTGATTTTGGATCGTGTGATTGTAGGTGTGGAATAGAAAATGAACTTGGGCCATGGAAGAATTTAGAAGCCCAAAAGGGGGAGGCTCGTGTTTGGGTATGAAGATGCTGGTGATGCCTTTGGTTGCTCGTTCTGAACCATCTGACTTTTCTCTTCTTCTTTTGTCCATGAACTGAACTAATTTTTCCCTTCTTCTTTCAGGAACAGACATTGCCTTATCTGATGCCTCCGAGAAAGTGCTGATGCGGTAATGACGACTTAGCGAGTCTGAACCGTATCGACTTGTTATCGTTGCTTCGATGTTGCTTGTCTTAGTTGTTTATATTTGATTCCTTCGACGTTTTTGGTAGGAAACTGGGGTCAGCCCTTGTCTGTCGCCTTTCCGGCCACTCGAAGCTTAACCCGATGATGAATTGCTCTGAGGGTTGCCCTTTTCTTATCTTTGCAAATGTTGGTTCGAATTATCCTTTGTTGTTCATCCTTACTGTTTGGAAATGCTTGCAGGGGATGGAATACTAGTGTGATGCTGTTGCTACTGACATTGCGGTGTTATACCTTTGTATTTGACGTTGATATTTGTTCGCAAATGACATTGTCAATATTGTTCGTAGCTGCAGCTAGTGTTGCTCGCCGTTGGCATTGATGTTTGTTCTGTACTGCAGTGGCATATTCTTCTTGCAAATGCTAGTTGGGGCTTATGCTTGATATACTTGTTGCTTGCACCTGACATGGTTGCTGATGAAGTTGCTTTTTCACGGCCTGTTGCGAGCTTGTGTTGAGATACTCGGTTCTAATGTTGTTTTCGATTTCTCTGGGGCAAAATCTTGAGTTATTGGAAACATACTGATTTTCCTCTTCTTTTTCAGGTGCAAATAAGTCTGGAGGCTGCCGGTCTTATGCCGTCGGCGAGGAGGGTATAACGGTGATGATGACTTGGTAGTCTGAACCACATTGGCGTTGTTGAATGTAGTTGCCTCGCGAAATACGTTGAGCTATTCGAAATAGTTGCCTTAATTCGGTTTTTCGACGTTCGGTAGAGAGTTGATAATGGCTTCGGTCATAGTCCTCTCGGCCGCTCGAGTTTATGCCCGATGATGATTAGAAAAAACTGAGGGTTGAACCTACTTCAATGATTTCTTAATTCTCTTGACCTTCACTTTATGTCTGTTAATAGCATTTTGCAGGGATATCAGTATTGGCTTTCAAATTCAAAACTCGTCGACGACTCCTCACTTTGATTCTATCATGGCTAACAGGAAACGGTAATACACCTCTTCGCAACAAAGTGATTTTTACTGACATGTCACGAACGTCCTTCTCACTCCTTTAATTCTCTTTGCAGAAAATTCTATCTTAGACCCGGAAGCTGGACGCGAAATAAATCGGGGCGAGGCTTATATGCAAGGAGAGAACGGGAAGCCAGAAAGTAAAGGATATTGTTGTGTCGTTAAAAACAAGTCTAGAGTAGTGCTCAACCGCGGATGCTCTTAATGAATTGTATTAGTTTCCAATAATACTTGATGTTTTTAGAATTAGAATCAACTTCACAGTTTGAATTTGTAACCCTCTTGAAATAGGAATGAAATTTGGTGTGTTTTTGAATAAATTCGGATAAAATTTGGTTTGCAGGTCTTAGTATTTTGCATCCATGTTTGTATTCATAGCATTATCATGTGGCATGTTGTCTGTTCTCTTTTGATGTGCAGGTTAGCTGAGGATTCATGGAGAAGTTCAAATACGAACATGAAGACCTTTAGATACTTTTAGGATTTAGGATAGATGCTTTAATGTAATCCCTTAGGATTTGAGAATTTTAATGTACTTCCTTGTAACAGTACTTTGCATGAAGCAACATCCCCATTCTTGTATGATAGCATTATTTATGAAATAAAATTCTCGAAGTTTTGAATTTATTTATATTCTATTCTTAGTTAAAAAATATAAACAAATGTGAATAAATCCACAAGTATTTAATTCATTAACATAGGCACAAAACATAAATATTTCCAAGTGGTATTTGTGATCCTAATCTCATCATCCGATTAAAATGTTAACCAATTGTTTCATAACCAAACTCATATGGGCACCATGGTCACAACATTTTCAGCATCAACAGCAAAACTAATCGTAATTAAACTCCACTGACCAAATGCCAAATCTCAATATGATCAGAACTGGTGATTGATAAATGCCTCAAAACCATAACGCATCAAATGCCTCAGAATTTTAATAACAGCCCGTCTTCAAGGAATTGGTAGAATTTGTGTAAAATGACCAAAATACCCCTGGGACCAAATCTGCAACACAAAACCCTTGAAGTCTTGGAAGTCCATTTAGCCTGATTAAAGTCAAAACCCTAGTTTTGGATGCACTGCTTAGGAGGTGCATTGTCTGAGGGAATTGTCAACTCTTCTGACCAATTATGAATTTTGTGAACCTTGTGAACCTTCTTGGAACACCAAGTCTTGTATTGTGAGGGCAAATTTTGGGGTGCAACAGCTGCCCCTGTTCAATTTTCTGAAACCTGAGGGGTTAGATTGGTATATTTGCCAGTCGTAACCTGGAAGGTTGAAGGGGATTGAACACAAAAGCCCAAAAATTTGCACTCACCAGTGCATGGAGTGATATTGATGGTTGGTTGAACATGATTGAGTGGGCTTAAAGATGCCACTAGGGGAAAGTTCTTCAGTAGTATAATGAGAACTGTCAGGAGTCTGGAGTAATACTGATGTAACAGCATGTCTTCATGAGGATAGAGCAATCAATAATGATAACCCTAAAGCAGTCTTGAAGTGATAAATCTGACCTCAGGAGGATAGAGCAATCAATAGCTCTAAAGCAGTCTTGAAGTAATAATGGCTTCAGGAGGATAGAGCAATCAATAGCTCTAAAGCAGTCTTGAAGTAATAATGTGATATGTCTTCAGGAGGATAGAGCAATCAATAGCTCTAAAGCAGTCTTGAAATAATAATGTGATATGTCTTCAGGAGGATAGAGCAATCAATAGCTCTAAAGCAGTCTTGAAGTAATGATTTCAGGAGGATAGAGCAATGGATAGCTCTAAAGCAGTCTTGAAATAATAATGTAATTTCAGGAGGATAGAGCAATGGATAACTCTAAAGCAGTCTTGAAATAATTAGATGGCTTCAGGAGGATAGAGCAATGAATAGCTCTAAAGCAGTCTTGAAGTAGTAATATGACCTCATGAGGATAGAGCAATGAATAACTCTAAAGCAGTCTTGAAATAATAATGTGATATGTCTTCAGGAGGATAGAGCAATCAATAGCTCTAAAGCAGTCTTGAAGTAATGATTGTGATATGTCTTCAGGAGGATAGAGCAATCAATAGCTCTAAAGCAGTCTTGAAGTAATGATTTCAGGAGGATAGAGTAATGGATAGCTCTAAAGCAGTCTTGAAATAATAATGTAATTTCAGGAGGATAGAGCAATGGATAACTCTAAAGCAGTCTTGAAATAATTAGATGGCTTCAGGAGGATAGAGCAATGAATAACTCTAAAGCAGTCTTGAAGTAGTAATATGACCTCATGAGGATAGAGCAATGAATAGCTCTAAAGCAGTCTTGAAGTAATAGGATGATTTCAGGAGGATAGAGCAATCAGTAGCTCTAAAGCAGTCTTGAAGTCATGAGAGGCTATCAGGAGGATAAAATAACCCTGAGGTTACAATAAAGCAGTCCCAAAGTAATAAGAAGCTCATCAGGAGGATAAAGTAACCCTGAGGTTACAATAAAGCAGTCCCAAAGATCATAAGATTGTTTGTTGGATAATTAACCTGAAAACAAGGTAGCATTCTGTATAACAACATTAGTTTATGCTTTATGTATGCATGTATGACATGATGCACTTAGGTAATGTACTATAGACATATATGTTATGGTATGATGTAAATGATGTATGTATGCTATGACACTGCTGGAAGTGTCTGGATATCCTTGTATAACAACTGCTGGCCAAGGAAAATAAATCCTGATTCGTTGAAGAATATATAACCCTCCGTCTGCTGGGGATAACAAGGTATAGATAACCTCCCGTTGTTGGGGATAACAAGGTATAGATAACCTCCCGTTGTTGGGGATAGTAGGGTATAGATAACCTTCGTTTTCGTTTGATAGTAGGATAAGTATAACATCCCGTCTTCGTTCATCGTGCCCTTATTGGAAAGTAATTTCCCGTATATCCGTATGAGGATAAAAGAGATGGATATAAATTCCAGGGGAGATTAGACTTTGTGAAAATGGATTAGTCCTACTGATGGTTTATAACTGTCTTGTAAAGATGAACCGGCGAAGCTTCGTTGAAATCCTTCCCTCGTTCGTCCTTAGTAAATACTATTACTGCATTTTCATGCATTTCTGGTAAACATCAATCATATTAAAAGCATACATGCGTTTCTGGTAAACATCAATCATATTCAAAGGCATACATACATTCAAACACAACCAATGGACGTTTCGCTTATGTAAATAGGGTAAAAGTAAATCTGGATTCAAAAGATGGAATTTATTTATATCAAAAGTGACCCATACACGGGTAAGTTTGTACAAGGAGACATAAACCCTAGTAAGAGAATTTTGTCATGAAGTTTTACAAAAAGAATCAGCTATGTGGGAAATAATCCTATTGAGTTTCAATTCTACTATTGCCACTCAAGTATCTCATCTTCTTGCTGTTGAGACGGAAACGATTGGATTGAGCTTTATCTGTTTGAGCTTGAGTAAGTAGTACAACTGGTTGCAGTTTCATGAGTGATCCAAACGAGACATAGTCATACGCTTTAATCCCTAACTTTTGCCTGGATTGCCCTTTCAGGTTTTCAATCCACCGGGATACCCTTTTTTGCCCAAGCCGCCTTTTCAGGTTTTCGACTTGCCGGGTGTACATCTTTTTATATATATATCCCTAATTTTTGCCCAAACCCTTTTGGTTTGCCGGGATGCCCTTATTTTTGCCTAGGCCTGTCAACCTAGCGGGTCTCTTTTTATGCGTAGTATTTTTTAACTATGTCTGCGTTTACAGGTTGTGGGAAGTCTTCACCATCCATTGTAGTCAGTATCATGGCACCTCCTGAGAACACTGTCTTGACTACAAATGGTCCCTCATATGTTGGAGTCCACTTGCCCCTAGGATCACCCTGTGGTAATATGATACGCTTGATTACCAAGTCACCAGCCTGATATACCTTTGGCTTAACCTTCTTGTCAAAAGCTTTGATCATCCGTTTCTGGTACATCTGGCCATGACAAACTGCTGCTAACCTTTTCTCATCAATCAAATTTATCTGGTCAAGTCGAGTCTGAATCCACTCATCTTCATCCAAGCCTGCATCCTTCATAATTCTCAAGGAGGGGATCTGAACTTCAATAGGCAGAACTGCTTCCATACCATAGACTAAGGAGAATGGGGTTGCCCCTGTTGAAGTACGTATTGTAGTACGATAGCCATGCAGAGCAAATGGTAACATCTCGTGCCAATCCTTGTAAGTAACAGTCATCTTCTGTACAATTTTCTTAATGTTCTTATTAGCAGCTTCAACTGCCCCATTCATCTTTGGAATCAACAAGGTAGTATGGGTCAACATATACTGTCTTAGTCGGCGAGCAGCCCATGCCAAAGCGCAGCAAGTTTTCTCGAGCAGTGAGTATCTTGTTTCACAGTCGGTAAACTTTTTGCTAAGGTAGT
This sequence comes from Lathyrus sativus, assembly GCA_963859935.3. NCBI lineage: Eukaryota > Viridiplantae > Streptophyta > Magnoliopsida > Fabales > Fabaceae > Lathyrus > Lathyrus sativus. Next base: position 633,093,957 of record OZ012737.1, on the reverse strand, counting down.
ATATTGCCTGCTCTTTTCGACCAGACTCGTCATGTTGCCCCAATACACACCCCATTGAGTTGTCTAATACTGTTAAATACATAATCAAGGGTCTTCCATCAACTGGTGGCATTAAAATTGGAGGTTCTAGCAAATATCTCTTGATTTCATCAAAGGCAGTCTGGCACTCATCATTCCATTCCATCACCTGATCTTTCTTCAACAACTTGAAGATTGGCTCACAGATGGTAGTTAATTGGGAAATAAATCTTGCAATGTAGTTCAATCGTCCCAAGAAACCTCTAACCTCCTTCTCAGTACGGGGAGCTGGCATCTCTCGTATAGCTTTCACTTTTGCAGGATCCACTTCAATACCTTTTCCACTGACAATGAAACCCAGGAGCTTTCCAGATCTAACTCCAAAAGTACACTTGTTTGGATTTAATCTCAACCTGTATTTCTTCAACCTCTCAAACAACTTGTGCAGATGATCAAGATGTTGTTCTTCATTCTGAGGCCTGGCTATCATATCATCCACATATACCTCTATCTCATGATGAATCATATCATGAAACAAAGCCACCATAGCACGCTGATATGTTGCCCCTGCATTCTTCAAACCAAATGGCATTACCTTATAGCAAAAGGTGCCCCACTGTGTCACAAATGTAGTCTTCTCCATATCTTCAGGTGCCATCTTGATTTGATTGTAACCAGAGAAACCATCCATAAAAGAGAATACCGTATGCTGAGCAGTGTTGTCTACCAGAATATCAATATGAGGAAGTGGAAAATCATCTTTAGGGCTAGCCTTGTTCAGATCTCTGTAGTCTACACACATACGTACCTTACCATCTTTCTTAGGAACTGGTACCACATTTGCAACCCACTGAGGATAAGAAGTTACGGCCAAGAACCCTGCATTGAACTGTTTCATTACCTCTGCTTTGATCTTTTCTGACATTTCAGGACGCATACGACGGACCTTCTGCTTCTTTGGACGACAATCTTCTTTCACTGGCAAACGGTGAACCACAATGTCTGTATCCAACCCTGGCATATCTTCATAAGACCAAGCAAAGATCTCCACATAGTCACGTAGCATCTGAATCAACCTGCTCTTGACACTGTCCTCTAAATCAGCCCCTATCTTGACCTCTTTTCTGTTTTCTTCAGTTCCCAGATTCACAACTTCGACTGGCTCTTCATGTGGCTGTATAGCTTTCTCTTCTTGTTGTAACAACCTAGCAAGCTCTACAGGTATTTCACAATCGTCCTCGTTTCCGTCTTCAGTTTGATAGATCGGATTCTCGAAATTGTAATTGGCAATAGTAGAATTGTTATCAACTGGATCCAGAGTGGATGAGGAACTGTATTTTAGTGACGTGGGTGTGTGTAAGAACACATAGCTGATAAAGCAAAAATAAAAGAAAAAGAAAGACAAGGAACACAATATTTACGAAGACGAAACGTCCACTGATTTTATTGAATGAAGTATGCAAATGCAATGATGACCCGTAACAAGCACACCATTGTGCCCCGGGTAAGGCACATGGCTTGAAAGTTTTAATTGTTCCAGAAATTATAAATTTAAAAACATAACACAGTAATAGTATTTACTCCTGACTAAAGGAGATAGGGATAACATCTTCAGCTGTCCAATTATTGAGTCCAGCACCCACAGTAGGAAAAATCCATGCCTCCAAGTTGTGGTCTTCATCTTGATCTCCCACAGCATTGATAACCCCTTGATTGGTGATACGAACAGCACGGGCACGACGGACAGCCTTCTGGGACTCTTCTTCCACCACAGCTTTTGCATCATTGAGGGAGGCCATTGCCATTGTTGGAGGGTTTCTGATGACCACAGGAACCTTCTTCACAGCAGGAGGAGTCACACAATCCTTAACAGCCCAGGGAACCACTTCAAATGACTGACATGGAGTTTCAATGTATTCACCTTCTACTTCCAGATACTTGAAAGTGTTTACATGGCTGACAAAGTATTCTTCCTCTCCAAAGACAGTAACAACTTTTCCATTCACCGGATATCTCAACTTTTGATGTAATGTGGAGGTCACAGCACCTGCCCCATGGATCCAGGGACGACCAAGCAGACATGAGTACGAAGGACGAATATCCATCACATAGAATGTAGCAGTAAACACCTGAGAGCCAACCTTGACTGGAAGATCAATTTCCCCATGCACTACTCTTCTAGAACCATCAAAAGCCTTTACCACAATATTACTGGGCTTCAATACCGTATCTTCAGGACTCAGCTTGTTCAGGACTTCCTTAGGCAACACATTCAGAGAGGAACCATTGTCTATCAGCACATGAGATAGGGTAGTGCCCCTGCATTCAATTGAAATATGCAAGGCCCTGTTATGATCCCTCTTGGCAGGGGTCAAGTCAGCATCAGAAAATCCTAACCCGTTGTCATAGGTCAGGTGAGCAACACAATTCTCAAACTGGTCCACAGAAATTGCACTGGGTACATGAGCCATCTTTAGAAACTTGATCAATGACTTGGCATGAGCCTCAGAACATAATAACAGGGAGAGCATAGAAATCTTTGAGGGAGTATGCCCCAGCTGATCAACAATATCATAATCACTCTTGCGAATGATTTTCAATACTTCTTCCATCTGCTTAGAGAGGTCATCAGCAGCTGGCACATCAGTAGATACAGGCTCAATAACAGGACCCTTGCCCCGAGCATCAGTGGTGGAAGTAACAGCAGGAGTAACTGCACTCTTAGAAGCAACTGGAGGAGAGAAGACTCTTCCACTACGAGTGATCTTGCTAGATCCAGCAATATTATCAATGTCAACAGGCATATCAAGTAAAGGCTCCTGCTTGACACCATGGATGTAAACATCAGACCCATAGTGCCAAGGCACAACTTTGTCGGATGTATAAGGAATAGGACCAGGAGTGGTAATGATCAGAGGAGCTACTCTGGCTTCAGCGACAACTTTCACAGGACCTTCAGCAGTAATCTTGATTGGGCCCTGATGAGTGATTTTAACGGGACCCTTTGAAGTGATTCTTAGTGGTACTTTGTCAACCATGTCAACCTCTTCAATCTTCTTACCCTGAGTCAGATGATCCACCATACTCTCTACAGATGCTGGTCTTCTTTCAAACACTATAGTATATTTATCCATGAGACGTTGAATCCCATCTCTCAAAATGAAGCAACTATCCGGCTTATAGGTACAATATAGACAATCTTCATGGCAACCTGGAAAGATCCCAGCTTGTACTAACCTCTTTTTGATAACAGACAATGGTGTGCTCAACTCCATAACTGAATAGACATGCAGATCTTCATCAATATCTTCATCAATGGCGTTGACAGTCTTCTCGTGATTTGGCATTGGAGCTGTAATCACATTTGGAGTACCTGGTGGATCAAACTCAATTTCTCCAGCATCAATCATATCCTGAATTTTGTTCTTCAAGACCCAGCAGTTATTAGTATCATGTCCTGGACAGTTTGAATGATATGCACATCGTGCATTGGGATTGTACTTGGGAGAGGTAACATTGGGATTCTGAGGAGCCTCCCTCAGGGTAATAAGTTCAGCTTTCAACAAGTGTTGCAATGCCTGAGCCATTGACATGTTGATCTTCGTGAACTGTCTTCTAGCCCTCTGTTGGTTGCCTTGAGGCTGCTCTGTTGTTGCAGGAGTTGGATTTGAAATATGAACTGCACTAACAGACTGATACCTTCTGTTACGATCAGGCTGACCATACACAGCATTAGATTCTTTCTTCCCAGTGGGAGGCTTCTTTGCAGTACCTGATGAAGAAGTGCCCACTTGGATCTTACCACTCTTGATACCATTCTCTACTCGCTCTCCTGTCATGATCAACTCAGTGAAGCCAGATGATGAGCTTCCAATGAGATGACTGTAAAACGGACCATTCAGCGTACACATGAACATATCAACCAACTCCCTATCAGTCAAAGGGGGTTGAACTCTTCCAGCTAAGTCTCTCCACTTCTGAGCATACTCCTTAAAGCTTTCTTTGGCACCCATAGACATGCTTTGAAGCTGCATGCGAGTGGGGGCTAAGTCAGCATTGTATTGGTACTGCTTGTAGAAAGCTTCAGCAAGGTCATTCCAATCTCTGATGTTGACGCTCTCCAACTGATAATACCACTCTAGCTGAGCTCCAGATAAACTCTCTTGAAAGAAATGGATCCACAACTTTTTATCAGCAGTGTGGGGTTGAATTCTTCTGACATAAGACCTCAGATGCAATTTGGGACAAGAGACCCCATCATAGACAACAAATGTAGGAACTTTGAACCCAATGGGTATGACCACCCCAGATATCAAGCTCAAATCCTCAAAATCCAGCCCAGATGATTTCTGTAATTCCATAGCATCCATTCTATCCACCAGCATCTTGAATTTGTCTTCGTTAGGCTCATGGTAGTAGTTAGCCTCAGAATCAGAGTCCCCCATAGTGTTGTGGAGACTGCCTCTCTCCTGCTCAGATTCTTCAGATTCATAGTCTTCAACATGTTCCTTGGTCTTGACAGGACCTTTGAACCTTCTTCCCATGTTGAGCAACCCAGCAGACCTTCTAGCCTTCTTAGTCTTCTTGGCCAGCAGTGTCTTCAATTCATCCTGCCCCTTGGATAGGTTCAGGATCAGCTCTTGGAACTGTGCATTCTGTGCCTGGAGATCCTTAACTGATTGTTCAAGAGCCATTGCTGAAATAAACAGCGAGAAGATGAGAAACCTGTGCACAATTATAAACCTGTGATGCAATGATATGGGAATGCATATGCAATGTTTTCAAGGACCGCAGGATTTAAATTTGCTTAAACAAACAAGAAAGTAACTTTTTATTAGTAATAACTTGTTTTGCCTTTTAGGCTTACAAAAAATGAAAACGAAATAAGTACAAAAGATGGGGTTTTAAGTCTCCCATGGACGTTTCCTCTTTGTGTTGAGGTATGAGTTGAGGTTTCGTTCCTCATGAAGTAGCTTTGTTAGCTCTAGGATCCTTGCTTGGCTTGCTTTGTAATGAGCCTCGAAAGTATCCCTTTGCTCTTTCAGTTGGATCCATGATCTCTGCAAGTCTTCCATATCAGTAGGCATGTCTGGGTGAAGGATGGTATAAGCTGTGTCTCCTTCAGCAACAGGTTCCATGGTAACTGGTAGGACGGCAGGATATGGCATCATGAGTGTCTGAGCACGAGATCGTACCCATCTAAGATAAGCCTCCATAGGAATAGTGTACTTAGGCTCCAGTGTCTTGCTGTCAATCCTGTTTACCTTTCCCCAAGCTCGGATGAATCTCTGACGGTAACCCTGAAGATCATTGTCGTAATCAAACACAATGCCCTGAATCAACATGTCATGTGGACCATCGCTCCGGGCGTAACCAAACTGTCGTAAAGCTAGAGATGGGTTGTAGGTGATGCCTCCTCTTATGCCTAGAAGTGGCACATTAGGAAACTCCCCACAACGGTCAATGATGGTGACATTCTCCATAGATCTGGAGCACCAATGGATGTCTGAGTGAGAAAGTGACATGATCCTCTTGGACCATCTGAACCCTTGCTCACTCTTCATTACTGAGCGAGGAAGGTGAGAAATAAACCACCTAGAAAGTAAAGGTATGCAGCACATCAAAGTTCCTCTTGCCCTTGTAGTACGGGTGTGAAGAGAATGTAGGATGTCTCCAAGTAAGGTAGGCACTGGATTGTGACTCAGGAATATGTTGATGGCATGAACGTCTATGAACTGATCAGGATTGGGGAACAACACTAAGCCATAAATCAATAAGGCTAAGATCTCCTCAACAACATCGTAGCTCATAGCCTTCAAGAACATTTGAGCTTTATCCACTAATACCTTGGCAAGAATACCTTTAACTCCTCTTCTCGTCTCTAGAACAATGTCAGACTTCTTCAGATGTAGAGCTGCAGCAATAACTTCTGGTTTAAGCTCCTTCTCTAAGCCTGTGAATGGCTTCTGATCAAGAACAGGTATACCCAGAAGTTTAGAGAACTCCTCCATGGTTGGAACCAGCTGATAATCAGGAAATGTAAAGCAATGGTGCTTAGGGTCAAAGAACTGAAACAGCACACTCATCATGTCTTCACTGAACCCTGAAGTAACTAGGTCCAATAAGTGACCATGTCTCTTGTTGAACTGGGAATGATCAAGCACTAGGGAAACCAGCTCCTTGAGCTTAGCAGGTATCCCTACAAAGTTGATCCTGATGGTGTTTCTACGAGCAGAAGCCATGACCTGCAACAAAGAACAAAGATAAATCCTTTGGTCCTTGAAATGGTTAGGGAAAATGATATGCTTATGATGCATGATGATGTCATGATGTCATGCTCAATCACAAACATGTGGCACACACAAACAAGTCACACCATAGCCCTAGGTTTAAAGGCTTGCATGAGGTTCAAAGGCAAGTACCCTCCCCTGAAGTTAGATGGTTCATCCTGTCCTACAAAAGTAACCAGGTTCTAAGGGATCTCAATATCATTGATCCTTCACAAGGGTGGTTGTTCAGAAGGCAACTTACTTGCCAACCAAAACCCTCCAAGTTTAAGATCTCAATGAGCGTAGTATCGAGTGTCAACCAACTTCAGTCTGCACCAAAGCCGGTTACCTCACTACTTTCTAAAGGCCAAGATGAGTTAACTAGGGTTCTAAAAGTCAGTTAGTGCATTGACAACATATGGCAGCCTCAATATTATCCTCAACTTGACTTAAGGAATATAAGCACCAACCAAGAAGTCGCACTAACTATGGCCACCAGATCAACCGTATCGATATACGTCGTACAGTTTCCTTGGTCTATTGCCATTTACCTAAGGTACACTAGATCCGGGTTAGGACCTTTCACACATAAGAGCACCCCAACAATATAATAATAAAGCAAACAAGGCAAACAATTTAAAGTGATCTTAATTCCTAAGGGTACCCCTCTTAAATAGGTCCCCAGCAGAGTCGCCAGTTCTGTAACACGGTGGGAGAACTGACTTTAAACAATGTTGCGGATAGCAAGAGTCGCCACCGACTTTTATTTTATCCATAAGGAAAGGTTATAAAAGAACAGGAAAGACCTTAGAGAATATTTTGGGTCCGGGGGGTAGGTTATGAAAAGGGAAGGTGTTAGCATCCTTTTCATCCATGGTTATCCATGGGCTCTTAGGTACTTAAGCTCACTTTTGAATTGTTTTGAAATTGTAGTGTGTGAATAGAAAATTTTCAGAATAGTTAATAAATAATCCATGTAAGGATGTGTTAAGAACTTGTTTGAAAACTTGTTGAAAATTTGTTTAAGTGTGAAAAAGTTTTGAAGTGAGCAAGTATCTAGGAGTAGCCTACCCTAATGTTTTAAGGTCTTTCTTATTCTTTATCCTTTCCTTAGTAAGACTATCCCTACTATAATGGAGTAGGTAGTCCTTACTTTGGATGTTAAGGGACATGTGAGGGACAATTTGACTTTGAAGGCCATTGTGGGATGTAATAAGCACATATAAGGGACCATCATCATTTTTCGAAAGGGACTCGATTCGTAAAGGCAACCATAAGGGACTTTGATGATTTTTCTATTTGAGGGACTTGCTTTATACACCCCACTTAACCATTATTCGTAGGCAACTTGAGGGATATCCTTAGGAAGTGAGACGGCGATTAAAATCGACTTACGTGTGTGACGTGTTTATTTTAATTATCTTTATTTAAAAGTGATCTAAATTTATTTTAATATTACATACATGTTGTTACACTCCCTAATTACTAACCATAATAATAATTAAATAATTAAACAACTTTACATCCAAGAAACAATTACAAAATAATAAGCAAAATAATTAAATAAAATATAAATAAGCAATAATAAATAATAAAGGGGGTTAATTCTAAGTTTACTCGGCAAGACATCGCATCTTGTGCCTACGTATCCTTACGGGAGTGGAATCAGAGTAATCGTAGTTCCCCTCAATAGGGAGGTTAGAAACTTCTTGACTGTGGTCAAGGTCTCAAGGGGAATAAACGCATCTTAAGGACACGCTTACGTGGAGTGTAGAAACTCCAAATCTCTACGTTGAAATGTTAAGTTGTAATTAGGGTTAAATTAGGGATTCCACGGCGGGAAACCCTAAAATGAGCGCGGCGGCTCTTTGACCTAATGCTAAGGGTAAAATTGTAATTTTGCCTGCGGCGAGGCATTTGTGAAAATTAGGGTTTGTAAGGGTGTAATTTTGAAGGTGAGGACTATTGACACGGCGGTCAAATGCTAGACCTAATTCTTTCGGAGTGTGTAATGTGACAGAAGTATTAATGAAGATGTGAGAGATTTAAATCATGCAAGCAGAAATAAAATGCAGACAGTAAGCCATACAAGCAGAAACTTAAAGACAGAAATTAAAGCGCGATTGTTAGGATTCGCGAAGTTACAGATGAGAAGCAGTTATAATGAAAATTTGAATAAAAAATAAATTGACGATAACATGACTAAGCTGCAAAACAAATGACGTGGTTAGTGAGCCGAAACAAGACAGCGGTCAGAGAAGTTGCGAGATTTTCTTGAGACTTTTATTGTTTATTTGTGATATTTATATACCAGCTCCTAATAGAAATTTTTAAAAAAAAGAAACTGAGTTAAATTTTGCCAAAAAAAGAATAATGGTTTTAAAAAAAGAGTTTTAATTTATTTAGTAAAAAAGTTTACCTAGTTAATCAAAAAAAGGTTAATTTAATTAAAAAGTTTTATTTTATTCATTTTTTTTTAAAAAAAACAAATTAATTTTAACTTGAAACATCATATAGTATCTGAAAATTAAAAAAAAAAAAATGAAAAACAAGTTGGGCCGGTGGTTGTAGTTGCCCGACCCAACATACACACGCAAGCACATCAGAAGCTTTTTAGGGTTCCAGAAATCTAGCGGCGCCGATTCATCTCTTCGATCATCTTTGTCTTCGCTTGTTTCATCTTTTCATCCTCTCTTCGTCACTAGAATCCTGAAAACACCAAAATCTGAATCGTTAAATGTGAGAAGGATAATGAATCTATTGCTTACGTTTTGAACGGTGATGACAGCGAGGTTTCCGTCTGAGTTCGCAATTTTACGGCTGATGGCGAGAATGTTCGTGAACTTGGTGGTTTGATTGAGTGGCGATGATGATGGTATTAGTCTGAGCCTTGGAGTTGTTTGCTCGTCGTCGAATGGCGGCGGCGTTGGTAGACCTCTCCGTTGGGTTTGTTCGCTTGCTTTTTGTGATGGCTTTGAACGGCGCTCCCCGTTTGGTCTTCGTTTTCGCGGCCGTTTTCCACTTAGGGTTTTATGATTTTTTTTTTCCCTCTCACAGGTGGTATTTCTCCTTTTTATATACTCTGATTCTCTTATGGGCTTTTTGGATGTTTGAGACCCAAATTCGAACTTTCGCTCTGACATGATGAGGATTGGATTTGATTTACGTTTTTTCTGATACTTTGGGATTATTCCTCTTTAGTTCCGATTCGGTTTAATGCTTGCTGATAGGATCACAAATTTTGATATTGCAATTGATTTGAGATTGATTTGATTTAAACTCTGAATCTAATCTTCCATTATTAGGGAGTACTCTTCATTGACTTACTGATTTTGGATCGTGTGATTGTAGGTGTGGAATAGAAAATGAACTTGGGCCATGGAAGAATTTAGAAGCCCAAAAGGGGGAGGCTCGTGTTTGGGTATGAAGATGCTGGTGATGCCTTTGGTTGCTCGTTCTGAACCATCTGACTTTTCTCTTCTTCTTTTGTCCATGAACTGAACTAATTTTTCCCTTCTTCTTTCAGGAACAGACATTGCCTTATCTGATGCCTCCGAGAAAGTGCTGATGCGGTAATGACGACTTAGCGAGTCTGAACCGTATCGACTTGTTATCGTTGCTTCGATGTTGCTTGTCTTAGTTGTTTATATTTGATTCCTTCGACGTTTTTGGTAGGAAACTGGGGTCAGCCCTTGTCTGTCGCCTTTCCGGCCACTCGAAGCTTAACCCGATGATGAATTGCTCTGAGGGTTGCCCTTTTCTTATCTTTGCAAATGTTGGTTCGAATTATCCTTTGTTGTTCATCCTTACTGTTTGGAAATGCTTGCAGGGGATGGAATACTAGTGTGATGTTGTTGCTACTGACATTGCGGTGTTATACCTTTGTATTTGACGTTGATATTTGTTCGCAAATGACATTGTCAATATTGTTCGTAGCTGCAGCTAGTGTTGCTCGCCGTTGGCATTGATGTTTGTTCTGTACTGCAGTGGCATATTCTTCTTGCAAATGCTAGTTGGGGCTTATGCTTGATATACTTGTTGCTTGCACCTGACATGGTTGCTGATGAAGTTGCTTTTTCACGGCCTGTTGCGAGCTTGTGTTGAGATACTCGGTTCTAATGTTGTTTTCGATTTCTCTGGGGCAAAATCTTGAGTTATTGGAAACATACTGATTTTCCTCTTCTTTTTCAGGTGCAAATAAGTCTGGAGGCTGCCGGTCTTATGCCGTCGGCGAGGAGGGTATAACGGTGATGATGACTTGGTAGTCTGAACCACATTGGCGTTGTTGAATGTAGTTGCCTCGCGAAATACGTTGAGCTATTCGAAATAGTTGCCTTAATTCGGTTTTTCGACGTTCGGTAGAGAGTTGATAATGGCTTCGGTCATAGTCCTCTCGGCCGCTCGAGTTTATGCCCGATGATGATTAGAAAAAACTGAGGGTTGAACCTATTTCAATGATTTCTTAATTATCTTGACCTTCACTTTATGTCTGTTAATAGCATTTTGCAGGGATATCAGTGTTGGCTTTCAAATTCAAAACTCGTCGACGACTCCTCACTTTGATTCTATCATGGCTAACAGGAAACGGTAATACACCTCTTCGCAACAAAGTGATTTTTACTGACATGTCACGAACGTCCTTCTCACTCCTTTAATTCTCTTTGCAGAAAATTCTATCTTAGACCCGGAAGCTGGACGCGAAATAAATCGGGGCGAGGCTTATATGCAAGGAGAGAACGGGAAGCCAGAAAGTAAAGGATATTGTTATGTCGTTAAAAACAAGTCTAGAGTAGTGCTCAACCGCGGATGCTCTTAATGAATTGTATTAGTTTCCAATAATACTTGATGTTTTTAGAATTAGAATCAACTTCACAGTTTGAATTTGTAACCCTCTTGAAATAGGAATGAAATTTGGTGTGTTTTTGAATAAATTCGGATAAAATTTGGTTTGCAGGTCTTAGTATTTTGCATCCATGTTTGTATTCATAGCATTATCATGTGGCATGTTGTCTGTTCTCTTTTGATGTGCAGGTTAGCTGAGGATTCATGGAGAAGTTCAAATACGAACATGAAGACCTTTAGATACTTTTAGGATTTAGGATAGATGCTTTAATGTAATCCCTTAGGATTTGAGAATTTTAATGTACTTCCTTGTAACAGTACTTTGCATGAAGCAACATCCCCATTCTTGTATGATAGCATTATTTATGAAATAAAATTCTCGAAGTTTTGAATTTATTTATATTCTATTCTTAGTTAAAAAATATAAACAAATGTGAATAAATCCACAAGTATTTAATTCATTAACATAGGCACAAAACATAAATATTTCCAAGTGGTATTTGTGATCCTAATCTCATCATCCGATTAAAATGTTAACCAATTGTTTCATAACCAAACTCATATGGGCACCATGGTCACAACATTTTCAGCATCAACAGCAAAACTAATCGTAATTAAACTCCACTGACCAAATGCCAAATCTCAATATGATCAGAACTGGTGATTGATAAATGCCTCAAAACCATAACGCATCAAATGCCTCAGAATTTTAATAACAGCCCGTCTTCAAGGAATTGGTAGAATTTGTGTAAAATGACCAAAATACCCCTGGGACCAAATCTGCAACACAAAACCCTTGAAGTCTTGGAAGTCCATTTAGCCTGATTAAAGTCAAAACCCTAGTTTTGGATGCACTGCTTAGGAGGTGCATTGTCTGAGGGAATTGTCAACTCTTCTGACCAATTGTGAATTTTGTGAACCTTGTGAACCTTCTTGGAACACCAAGTCTTGTATTGTGAGGGCAAATTTTGGGGTGCAACACAATGTCACGTACTTCACTAGTTGAGTAAAGAAGACCTCAAACTCGATCAAATATCCGGCTATAGAGGCAGGTACGTCGAATGTTGAAAGCACATCCAAAATCTTGAAGACGTCGCGAGCCACGGGGTCTTCAGCGACTGCTTCTACAAATTCGTCCTCAAACAAGTAGGACCTTAGTTCATGCAGTTTGAGGGTGAAAGTGCTATCCTCGATTGGGTCAACAGTGTTCTTTGATCCAGCAGGGGTAACGGCCTCAACAGAGCCATGAAGCTTAAGGAGGGCTTTCAACATTTCTGCAGACTTCGACACTTTTGAGGCTAAAATTTCCTCTAAGGTAGCATTAAGCGTATCTTTGACGACACCCCTCAAAGGTGATGAAGTGTAAGCTGCATGATGAGTGCCCACACTCTCTTCTCTATGAGTGGGAGCATTATTCTTGGTATTTGCCTCAAGATCAATAAAAACAGTAGGGTTTTGTTTAGGAGTTTCCTTCGTCGATGTCCCAGGGAATTCACCAATATTTGAGGGCTTAAAGGAGATACAATCTCAGTAGATTGACCAACAGTGTTGGTAATAATGTCAGCCAGTGTTGGTGAATCTGGTTCTTCTACGTCATGCGAAACAACCAAGGGAAAGGTCGATAAGAAAATGCAGGGAGAATATCGACAAAAAGGCAAAAAGAGGGGTACCTCAGCAGTTTTAGGCGATAGAGGGGTTTTTCTGACCACGGTATGGAAAACCTCAGTTAGGTCTTCAGGAACAACAAGTTTGGGAGTCGAAGCAGCCCCTTTGAGAGGCGTCTTCTTTGCTGGAACCTTTTTCTTCTGTCTCAAAGGTGTAGCCGGAGGAGAGTCCGACGTCTCAGAAGGGAAAACTCGAGAGTGGGTACTCTCATCCAACAACACAGCGTCAGGAATTATTTGTTGCTCAGGGGTTTAGCCAAAACAAATTACATAAGTGGACAAGCAGAGACAAATGAAACAAGATAAATATGGGACACGTCATACCTGAGAGCTAGAAGTTTTTTGTTTTTTGGTTGGCTAGGTCGAAGTCGACGCCACAGGTGGGTCCCTCTTGTGACCCTAAAAGACATGAGTAACAGTCAGAAAAACAATGCCAAAACTTAGGTATAGGAAAATAAAGACAAGAAAAAGGAGTTTACCCTTTTTGGTGCATCTCCAGGAGCACTAGTCGACCTTGCATCCACCAAAGGCGCCGACGGACCAAGGGCTTCGCCTGATAAAGCTATGAAGGCATCAACCACGTTATTTATGAAGAGGTTGTGATTGAAATTTTGGGCTTGATACTCCAACCACCAGACATTAAAACTTTCGGTGGTGAAGAACAACGGTTTGCAACAAAAGACGGGTAGCTCAAGATGCTGGGTCGACCTAGAAAACTTAAGGAAATTTCTATGTCCCGCCAAGTTAAGCCTTCGACCAGCCCACACGACGTCAGCAGGATGTCAGACTAATGGTTTTGGCAGCATCTGGCTCAGGCCAAATTGTCGAGCAACTAGGTTGGGTTGATAGTTCATGAACCCATAACAAGTGTTGCTCGAATCAATGCGGAATGATAACATTGTTGGAGTTAAGAAAGCTCTCCATATAGAGTTGAAAAATGCAGCCATTCTAAGGGAAGCACCAGGGAAGGGATTTTGAAACCAAGTCGGCCCAAACCTTCGATGCGCGAGTGGAGCCATTCCAGGAACAAAGGTGTTTGCCTCAACAAACATAGTGAGGTACTTCATGAAAAGTGTTTTGTTGGAGGTCTCCTGCTTGGTCAGAAGGGCAAGTCTAACCCCTTCCACCGGTCGATCCTCATTCAAGCGTTGCATCATGGGCGACACAGGGTAACCCAGTTGGTATTTAAAAGTGGCATTCAACCAATGTTACAGTAACTACATAGGCCCTGACACATTCAGAGATTTGGTGGTTTCGTAAAGACGAGAAATTTTCAGAGACGATAACCCCACAGAATGATACAGGGAGGCCAAAAGAAGTTTGCCAAGGGCCACCTATCGACCCTCATGAATTTGAATAGCCAAGCTAATGTTGTTTTTGGCTATTTGCAAGGAGCCTGGGTAAAAGAGATAGTATGATAGCCACAAGGTCAAGAAAGCAATGTGTTTCTCGTCTGACACTATGACCGTATCTTTATCATGATAATCTTCAATGAAATTTTGAAAGCCAGCACGGTCGAAGTTGAAAGACGCCTCAGTTTCTATGGTGGGGTCGAAGGTTTCATCGAAGGGGGAAAGACCAGTAATGACCGTCACATTGAAAAGGGTAGGCGACAACATCCCACATGGCAACTGGAAAGTGTTTGTCGAACCTTCCTAGAAGAACATCGACACCAACAAAAGACAGTGGTTAACCCTGTGAACATTCCTTGAGATTTGAATAGCGTCGGAGATGCCAGATCTTTTCCATTCGTCCTGACGTTTGTTCTGGACCTTGTTCGACCAGGCGAGATAGTCTTTGTTTCCTGGGGTTGGCATCAAACGAAACACCCTAGCCTTTGGCGCCATGAACTTCAAATCAAGGGTGCCACCCTTGCGGAAAGCCGAGGGAATGGCTGCTAGAAAACCAGGAAAAAGCGTTTGCATGTCCTCATGACTAGGCTTGCCAGTAGGATAGGGGCCATGAGACACATGCAACTTCCCCACCACCGTGAACGAAATGATCATCTGCCATTTCCAAGCAGCCAACACAGTTTCATCGGCAGAAGTGGGGTTGGGAAGAGGTTTGTGAGAATTCATCTCTGAGATGACGAATGTAATAGGGTTGTTACCCGTTATGTGGGTTTGGGAAGCAGTTGAGGAAGCCATTGAAGGTGGTAGTTTGAAGAACTAAAACGTTTGTAGATTTTTCAGAGAAGGAGAAACTACAAAGAGAGTATTGGGAAAAGTTCAAAATGAGGCAAAAAGACTATTTATAACTGAAGCTTGCTAGAGATAAAAAGGCTAACGGACTTTTCAGTTTCTCATTCATAAGAAAAGTAATGAGTGGAAGTTGGTTTTGGCGTGGGAAAGTGGAAAAAATGATGGAAATCCTTGAGAATTATGGCGCAGAAAGGCACCATCATCACGTCAGAAGGCGACTGACACGTGGCTAATTCGACTAAAGACTGTGATGATGTAGACACTGCTACACGCCTAAAAAATACCAAGTCTCTTAGTCGACAGGATCCTCCATCAAGACTTGAGTTTTGGTGGGGCATCTTGTTGGCTGAAAAGAGCCAACTAAAAACATCGACAGCAAAGGGTCGACATCGACAGGAAATAGGAAGAAACGTCCCAGAGTGATAGTATTTGTTGGCTGGGAAAAGCCAGTAAAAGTTATTTGTAGCAAAGTGTCAAAGTCGACGAGACTCAAGGGGGACACATCCAAAGTCGACAACACAGGGAAATTTTCATGATCGACAGAGACATGGGCTAGTCGGCCAAGACGGTAAAAAAGCCAGCTGACAAAAGGGTTTATTTGCTTGACGGGAAATAGATTTGAAAAAAAGAACATGGGGGAAGTTGTGAAAGTAGTGGCCCGACACGTGGTGGCACCAGAGTTGATCTGACGGTTATTCCACTTGCCTATATAAAGCAAAACTTGGCTTGAAGAAAATGGGCGTTTTTTGTTAGCATTTTAAGAAAAACACTCTGAGTACCGCACACTAAGAGAAAAAAATTCCTCTTTCCTTACAAAATGTACGAACACGCCCATTTGTATTTTCCTTTTTTACGTTGAATTTACCAAGTTTTTATGTTATGAAAACAATGCCTTTACTATGATGTCATTCTTCTAATATTTCTTTGTTTTACTAAAAGCATCATTTGTCCTTACTTGCTTAAATTTCATCATATACACTTTCAAAAAACTGTCAAGTGTATCACAAATCCCAAGTAATCAACACACCCAGAACCAGAGTCCTGAGACTAGTTAGGCCGGTCCCGCAAGCAAACCCGCGTCGGGAGGTCAGTGGTTGTCCGTGTAAAAAATCCGTGTGAACAGTCACACACATAAGGAAAAATTGATGAGAGATAGAATAAATAATGAAAATTGTAAGGTACGGTGTACTTGAGAAAATTATGAAACACGGTAAGATACGGTGTACTTAAGTGAAATATGGAACGATCTTATTATCCTTTAAACATCTTAGCATGTCTAAGGCCCTTTCGTGTACTATAGAGCTTCTCGAACACCATGGTGTATTTCACTGCGTGCTTTCAGACCTTCTTCTCTTCGAACTCATCTAAAGAGAGTTGGTTCATCGCCAGGTAGCATATTATGGGCGTCAACTAACTTGTGGGTTGGACGAATTTGATGGTTTTGATTTCTTTTGTTTCAATGTTAGGGTGGTTAGAGTTTCTTGAATGACAGTTTGATTATGCTCTGATTTCTTGGTACTTGCGAGCTTTGAGACTAGATATGCTCAATAGGTTTTTTTTCTCATGGCACATGTGTTATCTCAAAGGCTTTTAAATGTTTGAATAACTTGCATATCTTTTTGAGATACTTGATTAGTTTTGCTTCATTCTCCTGATATCCCTATCGACCCGATTCGTGATCATATGCGAGTCGTGATAAATGCAAAAAAAAACGTTAAGTATGTATGAACTTATTAACTTATATAAGTAACTAATGTAAAAACATCGACTAATCAATAAATGGGTGATAAAACACTTGTTTGGAAATTTTAACTACATATTGACTAAAATCATGTAAAAAGGACTAAGAAATCATTAAAGAAACATAAAGACCTTGTCAAAGAACTTTCCCAACAAGCAAGGCTCGTTAAGCCAAGAACATAAATGCACTTCTTGAGAAAAGGTGAAAAATGAAGACTTCATGGCCAAGCAACTTCAATGTTAAACAACTAACTTCGCTAAGTTAAGAACACAGACACACTTAGCGAGCAAAGGCGGTTCATGACTTTAGGGCTAAGTTGCTTCAAGGGGAAGGAAGTTTTTGTGCGCTAGGAAAGGATGGGCGACTTAGTAGGGTAAGGTGGAAAAGCACGTTGTTGATGAGCTCACATTGCTTATCATGGAAGAAATTACACGCGTTAAGCAAGCGTGAGCCATGAACTAACCGAGCCTACCATTTCAACCCCTATAAATAGATGTGTCATTCATTGAAAATGAAAGATATTAGTGGATTTAAGGTAGTTCTCTGAGAAAGTGAGGTTAACACCACAAGTGACAACAAAAGATAATAAGAGAGAAAGATAGAGAGCGGAAGTGTTGCTCGAGGAATTGTCGTACATGTTGTTCAACTTCTTTCTTCTAAAGCTTAATTGTAAAGCTACGACGAGTAACTCTCATACCCCAACTTTTTCCCTCATTCAATAAATCAATACATTGTCATTACATTCGCATCATATGCATAGCATAACATGCATTTCATTTTGCATAATGCTTAAAATATTGATGAAATTAGCGGACAGATCGATCGAACTAACTCTCAAATGTACATGAAATTAGCGGGCGAAAAAATTCGAAATCAAACTTGCAGATGTCAATTTTATTAATCTATGGTTCATGTGGTTTAAGCTGACGTGCTCGTTTTATTTTTTTGACCACCTTTTTGGTCGCATTTTGATCAGTTTGGGCATTTTAACCGTTCATTTTTTCATTTCAAAATTTGATCAAAACATGTATGTTTCCGAGAAGTTTATTTCGTGTTGATCATTTTGGTGCATTCATTTTAATTTTTCGAGCATTTTTACGCTCGTTTTTTATTCATTTTGAGTTCTTTTATTTTTGTCTTTTTATCAAAATATCAAGAAAAAATAAATAGAATTAATTAAATATTTAGTTTTATTTTATTTTGTTTTATAAAAAAAATTTAAATTGTGTTTTACTTATTTCTTTTAAACTCTTTTTTTAACATTCATGATATTTAAAGGGCAGTGTGGGTATTAAATAAAATCCTGAAATACTAAAATGCTATACATACTAACTTGCATTGAGCCATTGAAAAAAGCACACTAAGGCAGCGACACCTTTCATTTTGTGGTGTATTCTCTCTCATTTTTAGTGATGAAAATCAAGAGAGAAAAAATAAAACTTTCAATGAAAACTACATTTCATTCTTCCGCTACAGTCGCCTTTATACATCAAACCTACATCCTCTCTAAAAAAAATGCAATATATCTCTCTCTCAGTAAGGCATAACCCACCTTGCTATTCTTTCCCACATCAACAAATCACTTTTTTTTTTGTAGTAGCATTCACCTTCCTCATATCCTCTCACTCCAATCCAAATAAAAACAAAGTGAAAATTTATAAGAGTTGATCTTCTTTTTCATACGACGGCTAGAGCTAACTTCATGTGATGCATGATGTATCCTCGCACATAAACACTTGATGCAAATCCAAATTTCATGCTACTACTCACTATCTTCCTCATCTAAAACAACAACACAACAATATTCACTCAATAAATCATCCCTAAATATCTCCATTAAAACTCCACACTATAACTCTCATACTTCACCAGGCACACAAATACCAAAAACATCAACGGATCTCCATAACTTTCCATTACACAAAAACCTCACTATCACTACTCCATTTCTCTTTTATCATTCACCAACATAAACCACATAACTTCAAAACTTCAACAAAACCCTTCATTACTATACAACTTTAACTCATTATGTTTCCATTTTTCTCTTATTCACTACGACTTCATATCATAATAAAACCTCACTAAACCATTACTCTAAATCACACACTTCCTCTCTCATTTCCAAATAACACAATACATTAACCATACATATCACCGTTCATCTCTCATTTAAAAAAAGAAAAAATGAAACAAAGGAATAAACAAGAGAGTTGATTTATCTCTCTATAGAAAAACACTTACAGGAAGAAGAAAAAACGTTTTCTTCTTTACTTCTCCTCACTTACATCTTTATTATACACAAAAAACTCTTACAACATACTCCTTCAAACCTCTACCTTTTCCTTGCGTAACAAAGTTCTTCCTTCATGAAAACATAAATCAACACTAACCATTGTGAAAAACACACTTTAGCCACCATAATCTTGTAACTCTAGTGCACCATCACCAAGCTAAACACAACATGCCACTATTCACGCGACCTCATCTCTATCCACCATCACTGTTCTATTTAACTTTACCTTCATCATTTTGGTAACCTTCTTTCATCCCCCATATTTTTTATTTCATGTCTTGCTCTTGTTTTACAGTCTGGTTTAAAATATTAACTTTTGTTGATGTTTAAATAAGATGAAGGAGTTTGTTTACCTTTTGATAAAAAGTAAGAAACTATGTGAGAGAAAGGGAGATTTTGAGATAAATGACTTTGAGTTTTGAATTTTCTTCCGATGAAAAACAACATCGCAAGAGAGGGAGAGGCGTATGAATATAGGGGAAAAAATGTTGGTTATTCCTGCTTTGTGACAAACTACACGAGAGAGAGGTTGCTTCGTGATTTTTTTCTTTTTGTCCTTTAATACATGCCATATATCAGTTTTTTATTGGTGAGATTTTGAATTTTGAAAAATTACATTTATCATTCTCTTTCTAAAAGGGACATTTTTTAAAGTTTTATTTTATTTTTCTTTTCTTACTTATTTTTGATTTGTTTTAATTATTATTATTATTATTGAGTTTTCTTTTTGTGGATGAGCCTTGTGCCTATATTTGACATGTTTGTTTTCTTATTTTGTCTCTAGCACCCCATGTTCATATATGCGCCTTTATTATTTCTTTGTTATTATTTTCTTTTATTTGATTAATTTAAATTAGTAAATAATAAATTGGTTATACTTTTAATTGATTGGTCGATTATAGTTTTAATTAATTATTTGCTAATTACTAAATATATTGCTTATTATTTATTTAGTCATTTATGATATGCTTAGTTGGTTAATTAGGCAATTTCTTCATCCATGTTCATATGACAGTGTAAATAACTTTGTTGCTGCTTGATTTGTTATTGCGTTATGATTTCAGAGTATAAAATTCAATTTAACTTTTGAAAACGTTTGGATGCATAGATTCAATTGCTCGACTTTTTATTGAGTAATTCATACACGAGTACACTTTAAGTTAGTTTAGAGCTAAATTCAGTTGCTTTTGATTTTAGCTTATTTCTGATCCCGTGACTTACTCTTGAGCCTTCTTACAATGAGATCCTTGTTAATTTAAATTTATTTGTTTGATGGGATCGCATTTTACTCGCTTTCTTACTCCCCATTGACAAAATATACCCCCATCTCTTGTTTCTAATTTGTATTTATTTTCTCGATTTTTATTTTCATTGCTCTTAGTTAGTTAACATGAGTCAAGATAAATAAAAACAAAAGTGTAAAATCAATCTTTCAGAAAATAAAAACACTTGGTCAACACCAAGTACCATTTTCAAAACACTTGATCAACACTAGGCTTCCACCATTCACATTCAAACTATTTTTTAAACCCTAAAACCACTTTAAACTTTACCTATATATATATATATATATATATATATATATATATATATATATATATATATATATATATATATATATATATATATATATATATATATATATATATATATATATATATATATATATATATATATATATATATATATATATATATATATATATATATATATATATATATATATATATATAACTACATCAAACATTGTTACCCGTTGGCACAACTTTTAAAACCTTTTTCAAAAACGAAAGATGTTTTGTCTTGAGACGATGCAATACAATAGTTCGTCCACAATCATGTGAGTCAAGATAAATGGAATTTCCCCCATGAACATTGATATGTAGAAATCCATTCAGTGTGATGCAAACGCCTGTTCCTCACCCGTTTTGGGTAAGTAATGTATTTCCGACGATTGAGATAAAATAACTTTCACCAAAATAGACCAACAAAGAAATATTTTATATCCAGAACTACGCAATCTTGAGTTCTCTATCACACCCAGATATATGCAGAAGCGTGACTTAAAGTCTTGTCAGGCACCCTAATAAAAAATAAACCTTTTAGTCTTATTCTTCTTTCCCTTTAATAACTCGAGAAGCCTAACATTTTAAAGCAAACACTAATACACATAACTAACCAAACAATTCCTATTTAGTATAACGCACGTTAGGGTGCTAATAACTTCCCCTATATAATCGACTATCAAACCCTGATTAGGTTGCGACGACCAATATCATAGTCGTTCTTTTAGGAGTTTTATCGATATTTTCCCTTTCCCTATTTGGGAACAAATATAGTTCAGTGACGACTCTGTTAAGTCTATCCCGCAAGCCTGAAGTGTGCTTTGCAAGATCGCATATTTTTTTTGAGGTACGACAATAACGTAGATATTTTGTTAGAGTTAGATGTAGTTATCCTAGTACTCATGTTTGGTCCAGATCATGGTGTCCTATGTAATTCTTCTTAAGTTTTAATACTGATTGATGATTCATTCTCAATTCTTATTTTAAACTAGATACCTAAAACATATTTTCATGGAATGACTTGATATTCGAAAGGTATTGATCATTATTAGATCCAATTCATTCATTTATTGGGAAATACTATAATTTAGACATAAATTTAGGTTCAATGTTTGTTTTAATCATTGAAACTTAATGTTGTCCTATTGTTTAATAGACTGAGAGATGATTTATTAGGTAATACGACCAATCTCACGTTGTTTACTCAAACATGAGTTGTGATGAGAGCTTTAGGATTCTACATGAGAATAGGTGAATGAAATCTAACTTAATATGTTTGTTCACTACTAACACCACAAGTTCAATTTTATTTCCTATTGTTTTACAATTTAGTATTCACAGACACTCAACCATCTAATCAATCATTCTTGAAGTGATATAAACTATTGAATAATCCTTAAAACATAATCATTCCTTGTGGAGATGATATAACTACATTTGTTATCTATAGTTACAATAAATTGGCACTATTGTCGGAGATTGGTGTTAGTTTTTGAATACATTTATATAGTTTTTATCATTTTGAGTATTCTGTTTACATATGTTATTTGTGCATATTTTGTTTATAATCACTAACCTACTAATCGTGTTATCTAGTTATGTTCGATCCTAAAATTGAATGAATGACATGCAAAATCACACTTTGACCCTATGTCTTCACATCTTTGAATGCATGATCATTACTATCAACATCAGCTATAATACTATCACCCTCGATATCTTCATGACTAAGAACATCAACTTCCTTATACACTTGACACTCATCCAACATGTTAGACATGATGGTTGACACAAAGTTATCACTATTAATATTTGTCAATATGGTTTCCCCGGGATTTTCACCAGAGGACATTTGAATTTCATGAAGATTTCTCATAGGCCCAAACTTGAATGGAACAAAAATTATATATCCATATGCAACTATATCATCCTCAATATCAAGAGGTTTATTATGGAGTGAATCATTTGATTCATACTTCTTGTAGTTTAATTTCAATCCACTACTTCCAACTTTACTAACTAGTCTCAAGTCATAACCATTCATCCTCATTGGCTTCTTCCTTTGAACCAAGGTAGGTTGTTCAAAGTTGGGAGGATCTATAGCCTAACCATCATCCTTCCCTTCAATGACGCCTTCTTGCTTAAGTCTAAAAGCATCATCGAGAAATGATTCAGACTCTTGAGAGAGATATTGAAACATCTCTTATGACATCTTCATAGTTTTTTCTTCTTCATACCAATTAGCTATATCAATCCCAAGGTCTTTCAAACTCGTGATGTCCTTTTAAAATGAACTTCTTTATACTTGTTGGTTATACTAATCTTGAAGTTGTTTACGCTCATATCCTTCATTTGGAAACAAAGTTGGTTCACATTGGTAAATAAGTTTTTTCTTAGTGGAACCTCTTCCTGACTAGGATTAATTATTTTCCTTGAGCCTTTGATTATTCCTTTTGCTTGATTGTCTTGAGTTATCTTATCTTTAGCCATGTGTATGGTACCATCACTCTTACCATACCATTATTTCCTTGAGAAACCTCTGTGTTCTATATGAACTCTCGTGCTGGTTGATACAACATTAGATTTCCACTTCTTCTTGGCACTGTCTTCCTTTCGTCCTCTGATATTTAACTTAAGTCGTTCAAAACAATAGTGCATTGCATGTCCATATTTTCCACAATGGTGACATATCAGAGGTTGCTTCTTGTTCTGCCTAAGATGGGGGCTCCACATGTTGAGCATGATGCTGAGACATGTGTTTGAGCCTTAAAACTTCAATCTTTTCATCAGACATAACAACCTTGTTTTAGGGAATCTTCTTGTTTATATCTTTCATGCATGTCCCTTCATTTGTTCTCTTCAGATACTTGGTCATCTCTCCAAACTCTATTTTTTCATCAAGTAAACTTGAATTTTTTCCAACTTACTTTTAGAAAGAATTAAGTTTTCTAATTTAGAGTTTAGAAATGAAATATTTTCTTTTCCACATGTGATGGTTGAAGTAAGTTCATTTGATTCCTTCTAAAGAACATCAATGGTTTTCTTCTGGTTGTCTGTAGTTAAATGTGCTTCTTTCCACTTGTTAAATACGAACCTGAATGAAGTATCAAGCTTTTCTTCAGTCAGATCTTCAATACTTGTCTCTCCTTTAGACACACATCTTTTAGAAAAAGCCATCTCATTCTTGGTAGCTTCCCCATCACTTTCTTTTAGAATCAGACCAAGTGATGGTTAATCTTTTATTTTATTTTATGTTTCCTTAGATAGTTAAGGCATTCTTATCTAATGTGCCCATAACATCCACATTCAAAGCACTGAGTACCCTTCCCACTGTTGGGTTCTTCTTCACTATTGTCTTTGTTCTGGGAAATGATGTTAAACCTCTTGTCTGGAACATTTGTCCTCCATTTCCTGTCTAGATACTTCAATGTATTGTTGAATTTCTTCCCAACAAGAGCTCTATCATCAACCAAACTATCTTCTTTGTCATCTTGAATTTCAACTTCCTTAATGTTGTATACAAAGGCTATACTTTGTTCTTGACTTGTCGTTGATGAACATCTCAAAAGTTTATAGGGAACCAATGAGTTCATCAACCTTTATATTTCTAAGGTCCTAAGATTCTTCAATAACAGTAACTTTCATATCAAACCTCTTAGGTAATGATTTGAGAATCTTTATAGCAAGCTTTTCTTCATACATCTTTTCACCTACGACAAATGATGTGTTGGCAATATCATGCAACCTAGACATACAAACTTTGGATGCACCTTCATATGGAGTTTTAAGAATCTCCCATGCTTCTTTAACTTTTGAACATATGTTGGTCAACCTGTACATGTTCTCGTCCACACCATTGAAAATCACATTCAATACCCTAAAGTTTATAAGGGCTTCATCATCTTTAACATAAGTCTAATAAGCCTCTAGTTTTAGGCTGGTTGTACCATCTTATGAGGTAATCATTGGATGTTTCTATCCCTTATCACAATTTTCCATGATTTGTTTCCCAAGGATTTAAGAAAAGACACTATCATCCCTTCCAATAATCATAATTTGTGACATCCAAAACAGGGGGTTTGTTGACTAATCCTCCATCTTTAATTATCTTTGTTTAAGAAAATTTTATCTTCCTTGGAGGTCACCAAACAGGCTAGGGTGCCTTCTTTTATACCAATTGAAATTTTTTTCCTCATGGGACAAATATCGAACTCGATGCTCTGATAATATGCTAGACAAATTACACCAGAACCACTATGATATCAAGTACTAGATGATGAAACATAAGAGCACTAAAGAGGACAATCAATTATTTACCCAGTTTGGTGAAACTAGACCTAAGTCTGGAGGGCCGAGTCCATAACCCAAGAAAGGAATTTCACTATTAATAGCTCAGTACAATTAGACTTACAAGTAATAACAAACCATATGTTGTTCAATGCATCTTCCTAACATTATCCAATGACTTTCTTCTTTGCCACAAAACCAGTGACAGGGGAAAACAATCACTAAACCCTAGTAATCAACTTCAATGTTAAAATGATGAAAGAATGTGGAATATTATAACTCAACCAAGAAAACCTTCCATGCCATGTTATTGAAACATAAAGGTATACATAACAATGTTGAATTTACAACTCAACTAGACAAACCATCTATGCCAAGTTACTGAAACATAGAGGTGTGCATAAAATAACAATGACTCAAGTAAATCCTAGTACTCTAAAATCTTTGATGGGAATGTTTGGTTTTCAATGTAGGCTTGAGCTCCCTAGATAGCAAAATAACTATGGGATTTTTCCTTATCGATTTGTAGTTATTTTCATCCAGAATCTTTAGACAATGTGTTGGATATTTGATTTCCTCCTCGAATATCTCCAAAAAAAAGATATGATTTGGTTTGTTAAAATTCAAATTTTAAATATCTTTTAAATCTGAATTAATCTTCACAACCGTCCAACAAATCATATAATCATATTGTTAAACCAATAACAGTATAACATAACTGAATCTTCTGAAAGAGTTATGTTAAAATGAAGCAATCTAACGCCTGTTGCACAAGGCCCAAATGTCGTACCAATATGTTAGAGCATCACACCTAGCATGTGTCACTTTTTTAGTTCCATATAGCTTTAACAAGCTAGACCAATCTTGAATACTTGGACACTTCTCCAAGTTGTTGTTTTGCTAAATACAATCAATCCAAAAGACTAATCCACTAGGAATAATAGAAACAAATGTGTCTTCCTATCAATTTGAATGAGTACTTGCATCCATAGTCGCTTTATCATTGCCTCATCCATAGGTGATACAAGGATAATAAAACAATCATATTATCTTAGTTTTTTTCTCCACAATCTTTAATTCTTGAAACTTATCCATAGTTTCATATTATAAACTATCCTCTAACATATCCTCATTACCTTCTTCGTGACTTACACGACCACTGTATTTCCCTAACAAGGATTCTTTGTAGGAAACCTCGCCTCTACCACCACCTTCCTTACTAGATGAATCATCATACAAAACATCTACCGACAATTCTAATATTGTAACCTTCTCCCATTCGTATGACCTTATTCTTATTTTGTTCAATTCGATATGCTTCTTTATTTGATAGCTATATGTTTGTTTATTGAATCCTAACAACAAGTTTGCATTTTGATGGTCACCTTTCTCTAACATTGTTGTTTTTGTAAATTCAAACGTACATTATTCAATTAAAACACATAACATTTCAAAGCACGTTGGCCACAAGCTAATACGAAAAATATATTTAAGAAAGACTACAACTGAAATTTGTTTAACTAATTAAATCTCTTTCTAAAAAAAATCAAAGTTAGCTAGATATGTATATTTTTCTAAATTATATATATATATATATATATATATATATATATATATATATATATATATATATATATATATATATATATATATATATATATATATATATATATATATATATATATATATATATATATATATATATATATATATATATATATATATATATATATATATATATATATATATATATATATATATATATATATATATATATATATATATAAGCTGCCATCAAATCATCCCAACAAAGATTTTGATTAATTTTTACAATTTGACCCTTTAAATTATAGGAAATTCGAATATTCACGTGTTAATTATTCCATTACTGTCGTCTCGCTAGGTCTTTGCCCCTTTAATCATTCCATTATGTCTTCATTTAATTATCTCTGATTGGACACTCTCTTCAATTTCTCCTCCTCCTTAATATTTATTTTTTTCTTCCTTTTTGTATATATTTTAAAAAAAACTACACGTAAAAATAATGGAAATTCTTCGGAATTATGGTCGCCCATCTAATTCTAAACGAAGGTAAGGATTATCTCTTTCTGATTAACCATTTTTCTATTTGCATCAATTTTAGTAGCCTTTAAATCGACTAATTTTAATTATTTATCTTTTTTTTTGGCCAATTTGGATTTGGATTATTATTATAAATTATGTAATTTTGATGGTAATTTGTGGAATATGTTTTGTAATCATGTTGGTAGTGTTAGACTAATCATTCAGATTAGCTGAAATTGTGTTTGATGTACATGTAGCATGTTGATATTGTTTCTGAGGTTGGATGTTGCGTGTTAGTTAGATTTCAAGTTGGTTTATGTATTGTTGTTGAATGTTAAGTTGATTTTTGGTATGTTTGACTTAAATTTCAATGCATCAATAATAGTTCTCACTCCGAGCTACGTATGTCAACAATCATCAACAAGTATTTTCAACAATTCACATAATTATACTTACACATCACATCATATATTCACACATACTCATCATCAGTACAAAATATTAACCTATTATCACAATACCACTCACCAACAGAGTAATTCATATTATTACTTATGTCAAACCACTAACAGGGTAACACAACAACTCAAGACAACTTTAACCTTATCAAAACAACTCTAAAGAGTCAAATTACTCAAATCCCACCTTAACTCAAGTGTATCATGTATCTTGATCTCCAACTCTAAATAACTCAAAAGCAACTCTGATAACTCTAACAGAATAAAATATGATTCTTAAACTCATAAAAAAGGTAATGAAATATCACCACACTCAAAATTGCTCAAAACTCTAGACCTAACTCTAAAATCATCTCACATTAAAATATCACAAAATATTATAGACTTATGATAAAAATATGAAACTTTAAATTCTAAAATATATTTAAACTCTCTTTCTAAAGCACTTAATCGCACCTCAAAAGGAGTTACGAAACTCTAGTTCTATTCGTTTCAGTTCAGTTTTATCGCAATAATTCATGCATAAACTCTAAAACAGAATGTCTGACTTCAAAATAACATGAAAAATTATATAATCATGATAAAATCTTGAAACTCTACAGTTTTTAATATCATTAAACTCTCTTTCTAATGCAACTGGCAGAATCCCAAAAGAACTTACGAAACTCAAGTTACATATGAAACATGATGATCAATGTAGGACTGAAATTGACTACGCCTCTGGTATAAAAACCAACAAATTACTACTATTGTAATGCCTCTAGACCCAATTTTTCTACTTCAAAGGAAGTATTATTGTGTTAGCTTTCCAACACAACTGACGACACCTCAAACTAACTTACGAAACTCAAATTATGCCTGAAAAATGATAAATCCCCTCCTATGTCTACCTGCGATTTTATTCAATTTGTCCGTATTGAACAAATTCGAAACTTGCCTATTTCGCCTCTTTGAGTTATATCCACCCAAAAAACACACTGATAGATACAACACTAATCAATATGACTCAAACATTATATATCTAACATGTTATCACAACAACATAATGGATTTAACCATTTAAGAATGACAACTCTAATTCTTGCCTTATCATAAGGCATCAACAGGGAGAATATCAAATTCAACCTCCGTCTTATCGTAAGGCGTCAACATAATATATTATCACTTCAATTCACACATGTTAAATATGGATAATAGAAATCAACAAATATCACCTATAAGCCGCCATAACAACCAGGGTATAACTATTCTGATTTTATATTTTTGCCTTATGACATCAACAATGTTATCACATTAACCTTGACTTATCAAATGCATCAACATATGTATCAAATCAAAATAAAGGAATACACACAAATTACTCAATAGAGTACAAAAAATCATATAACATCCATAACATAACAAAATAAAATTTATACAATCCTTAATGATAGTAAAAGTCTCTCTTATCTACCCTTTCATGCTAAACCCCCATATAGAAGCCCTTTCTCCCCCTTACCTTAGATTTCTTACAAAAATTATGAATTGATTGAGGTTGATGGCTGACGTTCTTTCCTTTCCAGGCCCTAACCTCCCTTTCTCTCAAAAATCCAATCTTATGTACCGAATCTTCAAAAGTCCTACTAACCTTTTTTTATCTCTAAAAACATAATTTACTATTTTTTAAACTACAATAAGGCCAAACTCTTTTTAAAATGTTCATTACTTACGTTGTTTTTCTCATAATTCTATTATCCACCAAAAACCTCTATTTTCTATTTAATTTTAGTATTATTTAATTAAATAGCTAATAATTTTCTACCAACCCCAACCTATCATAAACATGCCAAAACACCAAATTATCAATCCAATGCATATGAAATTTATTTAATTAGTTAAATAAAGCACAAATAAAATAAAATAAAAAATTTAAAGAAAATGAGGTGTTACATAATTTCTACAACACAACAATAACAAATTCTCTCTCTCTCTCTCTCTCTCTCTCTCTCTCTCTCTCTCTCTCTCTCTCTCTCTCTCTCTCTCTCTCTCTCTCTCTCTCTCTCTCTCTCTCTCTCTCTCTCTCTCTCTCTCTCTCCACTCAAAGTGCTTCTGCACTAACGGAAGATATAACTCTTCAACCACTCATAGAAAGTGCAAGAATAAAAAAAATATTACCAAGATAACACTTTCAAAAAAATAAGATTATCTTATACGCTAAATATTTAAGGGTCACTATCAAACGCAGAAAAAATAAAACCTTTTTGATATTTTTAAATGAACCACACCATTGGATGACAAATCATGATCAAGTCGACTCTAATCTTATACCTAAACTCTAAGAACCTTAAACAACAACTAAAGGTCTAAATTCCTCACCCAACAATTTTCTTCACACTAGCAACAATATGCACTTCATTATTGTTATCTTTTAAATTTGCGGGTTACTCATGAACTATTTAGAGATTTTCAAATCATATTACAATATTAGAGTCTTTCTCGTTTTATATAGCATCCCACCATTATCAACCATTTCTTTCATTCTTCTCAGTCTCTTGGATTTCTGCACCACCGCCCATGACTTTTATGGTCTTTCTCATTCCTTTTCTCGTCTTCAATCATCAATATCAGTTCATTGACCCACCATTTTCTTGGATTTGCACTAGTGCTAACACCACTATTTTTCTCCAAACACCCTTAAGATAATTATGAAATTGACCACAAATGGGACATAACTTATGTAGGCCTCTGTATCCCATCTTAAAAATTGTCTTTCAAATCAAACATGGCCAATGGTGGCTTATCAAACTCAACTTTTACACACAGTCTCATGGATTTCCCTCTTTCTTGGAACAATGCATTTTTGTTCACCCTCACAAATTTTTGAAAGCAATTATCGATAAATTGTAACACCTTTTAATCGTAATATTCAATTGGTAGAACATGAATTCATACGTACATAACAACTTTATATATTAGCCAAAGTCCATCTTAAAAAGCCTTTACATATCCCTCATCATTAGAGAAGTATACTAAAAACTACTAAATTTCCAAATCTGTTATGCCGATCACTTCCTTTCTCACCCAAATTTGTTTGAGTCTAACTTCAATAGTTTTGAAATTGATGTGTCTTCCTATCATGTTGACTATGAGTCCTTGCCTCCATGGTTGATTTATCATTGCCTCATCCATAGGCGATAAGAGAACAATAAAAAAAAATCATATTATCTTAGTTTTTCCTCCAAAATCTTCAACTTCTGAAACTCATCCCTAGTTTCATATTCTAAACTGTCCTCCAACATATCCTCATTCCCTATTCGTGACTTACACAACTTTCGTCTTTCCCTAACAAGGATTCTTTGTAAGAAACCTTACCTTTACCACCACCTT
The DNA here is from genome assembly GCA_963859935.3 of Lathyrus sativus. Lineage (NCBI taxonomy): Eukaryota > Viridiplantae > Streptophyta > Magnoliopsida > Fabales > Fabaceae > Lathyrus > Lathyrus sativus. The sequence continues at coordinate 633,063,187 of OZ012737.1, read as the reverse complement.
CCTTCCCTTCCTCATTATATGAATCATCATACAAAATATTTACCGATGACTCTATATTGTAGCTTTCTCCCATTTATATGACTTTCTTCTCATCTCATTCAATCTAATATGCTTCTTTATTTGATAGTTATATGTCTATTTATTGAATCCTAGCAACAAGTTCACATCTTCATAATAATCACCTTTCTCTAACATTATTTGTTTTTTTAAAATTTATAGATACTTTATTCAACTGCTAAAATACATCATTTGAAAATACAAAATTAAATCTCAACAAGCATCCTAATATAATTTACTTCTAAATAGTATATTGGTTATAAGCTAATATGAAAAAAATATTTTAGGAAAACTACAACTCAATTTGTTTAACTAATTAAATCTCTTTCTAAAAAATTAACCAAAGTTAACTACATAAACCTAAGTGTAGTCATCTTAACCTAAAGATAATGAAAAAAAGATATATCCTTTTAACAATAAAATCTGCCATCAAATCATCCCAACAAAGATATAAAACAATTTTCACAGTTTGGCCCCTTAAATTATAGGAAATTCGAAAATTAACCCAAGACTTGTGTTGATTATTCCATGACCGTCGTCTCTAGGTCTCTGCCTCTTTGAAATTGAAGAGAAACACGGAGGAGCTTCTTTGACATAAAGCCAGCAGAGAGAGATAGAGAAGAGGCGTTTATCTCTTCTTCCTTTACCTCTCTCTGATTGGATCCTCTCTTCTATTTCTCCTCCTTAATATTTCTTCTTTTTTGTATATATTTTTTAAAAAATTCTACACGCAAAAATGACGGGAATTCCTCGGAATCGTGATGACACCTCTAATTCTAAACGAAGGTAAGGATTATCCCTTTCTGATTAACCATTTCTCTGTTTGCATCGGTTTTAGTAGCTTTTAAATCGATTAATTTTAATTGTTTGTCTTTTTTTCTGCTAATTTTGATTTGAATTATTAATTATGGATCGTGTAATTTTGATGGTAATTTGTTAAATTTGTTTTGTAATGATGTTGGCGGTGTTAGATTAACCATTACGATCAGCTGAAATTGTGTTTGATGTATGCGTGTAGCATGTTTGAAATTGTTTCTGAGGTTGGATTTCGCGTGCTGGTTAGATTTCAACCTGTTTCTGTATTGTTGTTGAATGTTAAATTGACTTTTGGCTTGTTTGACTTCGGTTTACCATTTTTGACTTGAAAGGAAATGAAGGCGATAGCTACAGAATGAGATGAGACCTGTGTGGACTTAGCTTGATGCTGAGATTGTAGGATTATGATATTGATAATGTGTGGTGAATGGGTTTGTGGATAATGTGTACTTGGTAGTGTACATTTACTTGGTGTTTTTTATGTAGGATCTAGATGGGTGGTTGTGGATCATGTTAGTTTATTCTAAAAAATTCTAATTTTGTTCCTTGAATATCACACATTCGTACCATATGATTGATGCTGTGATTGGTCATGCTAGAGTAAGTTAAGAATCTATAAGTTTTTTAATACTTAAATCATCTTCAAGTACATGTTCATCAACTGAAGCAGAAATTAAAGTTGCCCCCAGTTTAGATTGGTTGTGTATAAGTTTTCTGTACAATATTTGTCTTCTGACGTTTTGAATTTGTCGAATTGTAGCAATGTCTTTAATTTGGTTGCACGGAGAGAGATTTCACCAAGAACAAAACACGCAGCAAGAGATGCAAGGCGTGGCCTCCTTTCATGGTATTTGGACTACTTCAGTTTATAAATGATATCTTGGAAAAATGAGGCTCTTCAGATTGTGATTTTTCTAATGCTCTTTCTTTGTGAAAAGCCAATTTTATGGACTAACATCTTTTAAAATGATTCTTAGGGTTGAGGCTGATTCATTGCGGCATTTGTCAGCCAAGTATTGCCCTCTATTACCTGCCCCAAGGTCTACTATTGCAGCAGCGTTTAGTCCAGATGGAAAAGTTCTTGCATCTACGCAGTAAGTTGAAGTAGTTCATTACTTCATTACCTCATTGTTAGTTTGAATTGAAGTTCCTTTGCGATGAATTTTGTTTGTTTGCCATGTGTAGTGGTGACCACACAGTAAAGATAATCGATTGTGAAACTGGACGTTGCTTAAAGGTGTTAATGGGCCATATGAGGACGCCTTGGGTGGTAAGCTTGAAATCTGCCTGTTTGCCTGAATTTATTGTGCATTTGTTTTTATCTTTTGCTTTTTGCTTTCAGTATTGATTGTAGCTTACAAAAGGAATCAAGTGCTTCGTCATTTCCAATTTAAATTATTGTGCTAAACGACTGCAGGTTAGGTTCCATCCATTGCATCCACATATACTTGCTAGTGGGAGCTTGGATCAAGAAGTTCGATTATGGGATGCCAACACATCAGAGTGCATAACATCTCACCATTTCTGTATATTTACTTACTGTATCTCGTTTTATTTTCTAAATTACCTTTGCTACTGTTACTAAATTTGTTTGCTTGGTTTTCTGGCATTAATTGGGTTCTTTGTTTGATGGATCTATCGGATGTTTTCTCACAGATCGCCCAATTGCATCCATTGCTTTTCATGCCAAAGGGGAAATAATTGCTGTTGCATCAGGCCACAAGGTAGTAATTTTTATGAGAACCTCCCATCTCTTTTTAAAAAAAAAATCCTTAATGAATTTATTACACTTCGTTTTAATGGATTTTTTATGTCCTTACATTGTGTCCTGGAACACTGTGTAGCTGTACATATGGCACTACGACAAGAAAAGTGAAGCATCCTACTCACCAATTTTTGTGTTGAAGACTAGGCGGTCTCTACGGGCTGTGCATTTTCACCCTCATGCTGCACCATATCTTTTAACTGCTGAGGTGAATGAACTTGTGTTTTTTGTTGCCTATGTACCTATTCGGAATTTTAACTTTTTGATTTTTCTTTTTGGTTAACATGCTTGTATTGATGCGCAGGTCAATGATCTCGACTCTTCAGATTCCTCGATGACAGAGGCAACATCTATTGGTTATTTAGAATATCCTCCACCTGCTGTTTTTGTCACAAACATTCAACCCACGGAACATGTTACTTTGTCCAGTGAACCACCTAATGCTTCATCGACTTTCTTCTTTGTTCCTTCGCTTACCGTTGATGAGTCAAGAGAGGAATTACAGCGTGTTAGTCACGATGATGGCTCGGGTAGAATGCAAATTGAGTCCCCTGCGGTGGTTCAGTTTCAAGCAGATACAAATCTAACAGAACAATGTGATACTTCGTCTCCAATGGATACAGTCTCCGAGATTCCAACTAACTCTCAACCTGGTATAGAATATCCCACTCATTCTTCTTTCTCTAATGGAATGGGAATTGGCATCCGCAACCTCACAATGGATGGTATGGAGACTGATGAAACCAGACCGCTGGAAGGAAGGCAACACGGAAACGTTACTGATGTAAGTTCTCTCAATGGCATGTTACACGGACTATCAGGACAGACTGCAAATCATGGGGTTCATTCAGAGTTTGGTCAATTTCATCAGTTTGTTTCTTCTAGAGATACAAGTGGCTGGGAATTACCTTTTCTACAAGGATGGTTAATGGGTCAAAGCCAAGTTGGTATCCCCACACCGCATTCTCACCCGGGTGTTAGTCGTGGCACTCTAGCTCAACAGATTAGTTCTACTGCAACGGCTAATACACTTCCCACTTCTAATGTTGACACAGAAATGCCATCTACAGCAATGTCTGGCGGCATCAACATACCCAGATCTTCTATAAGATCAGGTCTACGGAGTCAATTTTCCCAATTGCATAGACCTGTATCTGAATCCCGAAATCTTGCAGCTTCTACTAATACCCCACACGATGGATCTGACATCCAAACCATCATGAGTCGAATCCAGTCAGAACTCGCAACATCTGTGGCTGCAGCGGCAGCTACTGAATTGCCTTGTACCGTGAAGTTAAGGGTATGGTCTCATGACATAAAAAATCCCTGTTCCCCACTAAATTCTGACAGATGTCGTCTAATCATACCTCATGCTGTCCTCTGCAGGTACTTTTTGAAGCTATATTTTCTATTCAGTTGTGAATTGAAATTATATGCATTTTATGGTTTTATTTTACAATTGCGTTTGCACTTTGCAGTGAAATGGGTGCCCACTTTTCACCATGTGGTAGATTTTTAGCTGCCTGTGTTGCATGTATGCTTCCACATATAGAAGCTGATCCAGGATTGCAAACTCCAGTACATCAAGAGCCTGGTGTTGCAACATCACCAACCCGGCATCCACTATCAGCACACCAAGTTATGTATGAGCTGCGGATATATTCCCTTGAGGAGGCAACGTAGGGAACAATTCAACTATTGCTGCTAAGCATTTACTATATCTTGAGCAGGTTTTTGTGAGCCCATTACATTTTAAAATAATTTTGTTTGTTGATATTTGTTAAACAGATTCGGATTGGTGCTTGCTTCTCGAGCAATTAGAGCCGCTCATTGTCTGACTTCAATTCAGGTCAGATTAGTACTTCATCATATGTTTTCTCATAATCATAATTCTATCCCTCCTCCGCTCTGCACGTGTCTGTATCTTTTTTTATAGTATTCATATTTCATGAATGGTTTCTTCTCTTCCTCAGCCATAGATACAAATACGTGTTCTTTTATTTGTTATATGCTTTGGACTCCAAGTCAAAATGATGAATAAAAATGAAGTAATCCCTTTATTATTATTGGTTATTAAGTTTATTCCCATGATTTTCTTTAAATATTAATAGCTAGTTCTGCCACTTTTGAGTTTAAATATAATTTTTAAAACAATATTCTTCATGGATTGAATTTGTACAACTGCTGTTTGATGTGTAGTTCTCTCCTACATCTGAGCACATACTCCTTGCCTATGGTCGACGTCATGGTTCCCTTCTTAAAAGCATTGTCATCGATGGAGAAACAACATTACCTATATATACAGTGTTAGAGGTGCAATTCTCTTCCTACCCGTTTTAGGTTTATATGATCTTTATTTATGAATCAACCGATTGTGTTAATCTGTGAGCTGGCACTGAACGTTGTAAGATAAAATTGTTTTAATCTCAAATTCTTGTCTTGGATTTTGCTTTGGATTTTAGGTGTATAGAGTTTCGGATATGGAACTTGTCAGGGTGCTTCCAAGTGCTGAAGATGAGGTTAATGTGGCATGCTTTCATCCTTTTCCTGGGGGCGGGCTAGTTTATGGAACAAAGGTATGGTTACTAGGGGGAGATCAATCTGGTATGCTTTCACTTGCATTGATTAATTGTTAATTTTTTTGTTTGTGATTGTAGGAAGGAAAGCTTAGGATCCTCCACTACGATGGTGCTCACTCAGTGAATGGCAATGGACCGAGTTACTATCCCGAGGAAACTGTCGTTGGATTCAGTCAGTGATCAAGGTTATATATTGATTCTTTTTGGGATTTTATTAAATTAATTACACAACTATAAAAGTGATGTTTGGTTTTGGTTTTCCTGGGGATAAATGCTTGATGAGTACTAAAATTGATCTCTGATGAGAATTAAGGACATACTATAATGGTGACGATGGCACATTCACCAAACTCTACTGTTGATCAGCATAACAGTTAAAAGAATCAAAGTTAAAAAAAGGAATATCATAGCATCTTTATGCGTTCACAAGATGTCTAATTTTCATTTACTGCCAGGGGCTTTAGAAACTTAAAAAATACATATTAGATTGACTTAAATATGTTTCCTGTCTCTGATATATTTTTTATTTAGCCCTTGCATTATTGCATTATTATTTTTGAAATGGTTCCTATAATATTATTTGAGATTTTTCTTGTATTTTCTGTTGGTGGCCCAACTCAAGTAACTGCATATTGTTCACAAATTTAGAAGAAATTGGATATTCTTACTATCAGTGCTATCTTTATTTTTTATCTTGTTTTCTTTTTCTATATGAAGGTATCATATATGTGTGAATTTAAGAATCACAGTGACCTTTGTTTTTATCATTCCTTCACAATAATATGTATTTGGTTCACAATGACTGGCATTTAATTTATTTATCCTCACAAAGTTTCCATCTAATTGTAGGTTTAAACATGATTGGAGATGGAATTTAATGATATGCTTCACATTATCTTTATCACTCACGTGGTAAGCCTTTTGTACTCCATTTCCTGTATGTCTTTTTTTTTTTTATTGTATTCCCTTAGTGTTTTATTTGGTTGTATTTGTGGTAGTACGATGATAAACTCGGTAAGTTTTCCTACATTAGTCGAAAAGATGTAATTTTTTAAAATTTTTTTAAATGAAGAGGTACGTATACCTTGATTTTTCAACCAATTAAAGCTCAACTTCTTGAGTGATGTACACTTGGAAAAAATTGTCTTTCTTTTCATCTGTAAGTTGTTTTAAAACGGATCTTATCACCATGCAGCTGTTTCCACTGATGATCTGTACAAATTTAACATCATCATATCCAGTGCTGAGCACAGGCAACCAAGAACTGGAACTTCACACTCACTGCATTAGGAAATGTATATTTTTGTATTATTAATGTATGAATATGTATGTATTATTAGTGTTCTCCTTTTGTAAAAATGTCTGTGTTCCCTTTTTCTGCTTACAATCCTTCCTTTCTAATTTAGGAACATGAATTTGCTTTTGTGAAATTTTACACGATCTTATCACGTAAATTTGGCATTTACATTTTTAAATGAAGAGAGCACACCATTCTAAGTAGTGTTTTTCTTTGGGTACTTGAGTTTTTTTTTCTCTCTCTTTCCAGTTACTTTTTAAGCTCCTACTAGTATTACATTAGCTAGAGGTTAACTTACCAACCGAAAAGAATGGTCTATTGAAACATTAGAGGAAATTCAATACTTATTTGTGGGATTAAATGTGTTTACAGTCTCATCGAATTGTTGAGTGTTGATTTTGGTTTTGTAAGACAGTTTATTTGATCTTCATGTATTTTAATGGAGGGAGGAATTTGCTGCAATATATGAAGCTTATTGGTAATGACACTACAATAGAGTATGTTAATATACTTATGTCTTCCACTAAATACCATTGGATATCCCAACTTGTAGATGCCAAATCTACTCCGGTAATGGGGAGTACCCAGAGATTGTAAGAGATTGTAAGTGCTTTCACGTGGCAAATGAAGGGAAATGCTCTTTCTATCCTTAGGGGTGTTACATACACCAATATTCATTTATGAAGTTTTTATTCATTGAGATGATTTAATTAGTAATTTAGTGAAGTTTTCAAAGATGCATATTTGTAAATGTCAAATGAAAAATTGAATAAGAAGATGAATATTTGAAAATGTCTAATGAAAAATTAAATAAAATATCATCTTGGACCATCTTCCTCTTCATGTTGAAACTAAATTTCATTGCAAAACTTTTAAGAAAAAGTTGCCTTCATTTTAAATTAATTTTCATCACTAAAACATTATTGTATTTTATCACATCAAAGGAAGGAAAAGAAGCTGAAATTGCAAGTAAAATTCACTTATTTCATTTCTCATTCCTTGCATTAATGTGTTTTTTAGAATTGAAAAAAATGAACTTTGAGTTCGAATATGTATCTCTAGATAAAGTTAGGTGTGGTTTGAAGATGCATTTCGGAATTTGCTTGATATTTTAAGTTTTGAATATGTTTTTCTTTTATTGGTGATATTAGTTAGATATGGTGCACTCAAGTATGTTTTTCGAAACTATTGTGTGGATGAATGTTAAATTAGATGAAGTGAATGACAGTGTTAAACTAATTGCTCGACTGATTGTTGTCGAGGTAGATGTTCGTGTGCAATTTACAAATAAACAAGAGTTTATTGTTTGTGAACGTATACTACAGTATGTTTGCATGGAGGTCGAGAAATTGGGGTTTGACGTTGTAATCGAAAGGTATGACAATGATTCAAATAGAAGACAAACATTTTGTAACAATGAGATGCGAAAGAAGTGGCACACACCAATCACATATTATGAAGTTGAAACGAGGTGACACTGGATTGAGAAAATGTGAGTGTCTGCTTAAATTGCGCAAGTACCGTAATGCTGATGACACATGTAAATTTAATGCGATTTTTGGTATACATAATCATGCCTTGAGTGACAAGCTAGCCGATCATCCCATTGTATGTCGCCTTATTATGGAGAAAATGAAACTTGTTTCGCACATTATATTAAACATGGTGGAGCCGAAAAACATACTTGCATCTTTGAAACGAAAATGACCTCTAAATGTTTAGAATATCAAGCAAATATACAACGTGCGTACTCGAAACAACAAGACAGTAAGATGACCAAAATCTAAGATGCAACAACTGTTGAAGCTTTTGGATGATGACCACTATGTTTTGAGGTATAGAGTTTGTGAGGATAAAGTCATGGTTTGAGATATATTTTGAAGTCATCCCGGTTCTATCAAGTTATTTAATACATTTTTTTATTATTCTCATAATTGATTCAACATACAAAACAAGCAAGTATAGACTTCCACTATTGAAAATTGTTGGTGTTACTTCTACTTAGATGACATTTTCAGTCGGTTTTGCATTTTTGGAATTCGAAAAAGAGGACAATGTTACATGGACTTTGAAATGTGCAAGACTATGTTGAAGGACCAAGAAAACATGACACAAGTAATAGTCACCGGTCTTTATATCACACTGATAAATTCGGTTGCAATGGTGTTTCTTACATCGTATACATTATTTTGTAAGTATCACATAACAAAAAATGTGAGAAGTCGACTAGAACCTGCGATTGACACCAAACAAATCAAGGGTGAATATGGAAAAATGGCCAAACTTGGTGTGATGGTGGAAAAGATAATGGATGTATGGAATGATATAATAAATTCTTCCACGAAAGAATTATACGTCGAATCTATAATGCATATCAAGACAGTGTGTGCGAGATATCCATATTTCCTGAAATATGTTGAGACTACTATTTTGGACCAGGTGAAAGAGAAGATTGTTTGTGCCTGGACCGATCAGGCTAGACACTTTGGCAATACAACAACCAATAGGGTTGAATATGCACATGCCACACTGAAGAATTGGTTGAGAAATAGTAAAGGTGATTTTTGTCGAGATTGAGACGTCGTGAGCCAAATGCTCGAAATCAACATAATGAAATACAAACATCTTTTGGTTGGAGCATTGCTGTGTTAGAAAACTGATTCAAAGACAACATCCTTTATTCTCAGTTGATATTTTACCCATCAATTGTGAATAAAGATTGTTGCCTCTGAATTTATGTTATAATACTATATGTTGCGACAAATGGTGTTTGTATCTCATTATGCTGATTTTTGATCTTTTGGTTCACGGAGTCCCAACCTCTACATAAATCACCTTTACTGTTTTCCCAATCATTCCTTAAATGTAGCATGAGCAAATTCAACTATATTATTTGTTGTATTTCTAAAGTGTCTAACTTGATCGGTCTAAGCACAAACAATTTTCTCCTTCACCTAGTCTAAATTTGTACATTCAACATATTTCAAAAAATCCATATATTTCTCACACACCCTTTTAAAATGTATGACCCATTAAACATATAACTCTTACGTAGATGTATTTATTATAACATTTCAAGCATCCATTATGCTTTCGAATATCACACCAGCTTTGACCATTTTCTATCTTCACCCTTGATTTGTTTGATCTCTACCCCAGACATAAGTCTACTTCTCACATTTTTTGTTATGTGATACCTACAAAGTAATGCATATGATGTAGGAAACAACTTTGCAACTAAATTCATAAGTGCGGTGTTGCGATCAGTAAAAACGACCCGTGACATGTTTTCTTGGTCTTTCAACATAGTCTGACACACTTCTAAATGCCAAGTAACATTATCCTCCTTTCACTTTCCAAAAATGTAAACCCGACTAAAAAAGTCATCTATGTTGAAGTAACACCAATAATTTCCAAAAATAGAAGCACATACTTGTTGGTCTCATATGACGACTCAATTATCAACGTAATGGGAAATCCTTTGAATAACCTAATGAAATCAGGATGTGTCCAAAATATATCACAAACGGATTCTCCATCCTCACACACTTTGTATCTAAATACATAATGATCATCATCCAAAAGTTTAAACACTTGTTGCATTTCAGATCTTGGACCTCCAATCACCTTGTTGTTTCGCTCATAAACATTGCATATTTGCTTAATATTTGAGATATTTCGAGGTCTTTTTCGTTTCAAAGTTGCAAGTATGTTTTTGGGCTGCACCATGTTTAATGTCATGTTAGAAACAATATCTTTCTCTTCATAATTAAGACGACATGCAATAGGATGACCGACTAACTTGTAACATAAATCACGACTATGTATACCACAAACACATAAAATGTCCACATATCATTTGCCTTAAGATACCCCCACAACTTAAATGAACACTCACATTTCCTTGTTGCGGTGTCATCCCATTTCAACTTCTGGATAAATTTTTGGTACTTGCCACTTCTTTCGCATGCCATTGTCACAAATTCCAGTCTTCTATGAGAACCAAAATTCGATCTCCCGATTCCAATGCCGAACCCTAATTTGGCAGACTCTATGTGGATCCATTGGAACATATGTTCACGAATAGCAAACTCCTATTTTGTTGTAAATTATTTTCTAACATCTACATGTACAACACCTGGTACCTAGACATCACTCGATTTAACATCATAGATGCAACAACTTTAGGGACAACGTTAGGGTGTACCATTGGTGCAACCAGACATAACATAATAAAATTAAAATTCAACATGAAAATAATTCGGATTTTATCCTCCAGAATAACATGCAACTAATCTATATTTTTAAAATTGGACACAATGTTCGTTTTTCAGTAGAAAAATCAAATTCTTACAAGCAAAAGGGAAGGAAATACATGTACATTATCTTAAATTCAACTTCCTTTTGCTCCTTTTAATGTAAAATAAAAATAGGAATGTGGTTTCCAAATACAACAATTGATAGAGAATGGAATGATATTTTTGTAGGGTTTTGCAAGTATGGTGGTATGATCATGAATAAAGAGTGCATGCAAGGTGGTGCTGTATTCAATTTCCCGCTTGTTGTTTTACACATGAACATTACACACTTGCTTAATATTTGAGATATTTTGAGGTCTTTTTCGCTTCAAAGTTGCAAGTATGTTTTTGGGCTGCAACATGTTCAATGTTATGTCAGAAACAATATCATTCTCTTCAGAATTAAGGCAACATTCAATGGGATGACTGACTAACTTGTAACACAAATCATGATTACGTATACCATAAACCACATTAAATGTCCACATATCATTCGCCTTAAGGTACCTCAACAACTTAAAAGAACACTCATATTTCCTCGTCTCAGTGTCATCCAATTTCAACTTCTGGATACGTTTTTGGTACTTGCCACTTCTTTCGCATGTCATTGTCACAAATGTCAGTCTTCTATGAGAACTAGAATCCAACCTCCCAATTACAATGTCAAACCCTAATTTGACAGACTATGTGGATCCATTGGAGCATATGGTCACGAATAGAAAACTCTTGTTTAGTTGTAAATAATTTTCCAACTTCTACATGCACAATACCCGATATTTAGACATCACTTGATTTAACATCATATACAGAAAAACCTTAGGGACAACGTCAGGGTGTACCATTGATTTAACTAGTCATAACAGAATTAAATTAAAATTCAACATGAAAACAATTCAGATTTTATTCTCCGGAATAACATGCAACTAATCCAGATTTTAAAATCCAAACGCAATGTTTATTTTTCAGCAGAAAAACCAAATTCTTACAAGCAAAGAGGAAGGAAATACATGTACATTATCTTAAATTTCAACTTTCTTTTCTCCTTTTAATGTAAGAAACATACAAATGTGGTTTTGAAGTAAACAATTGATTGAGAATGGAATTATGCTTTTGTAAGGCTTTGCGAGTATGGTGGTATGATCATGAAATAAAGAGCACATGCAAAGCGATGTTGTATTCAATTTCCCGCTTGTTGTTTCCAGATATCGGTATCCAGAATGTATCTAAAGATTGATCTTTAAATTATTTTTGGGAAAATAGGGGTGGCTCACTGATGATGACAATGTGATGTCTAACAGATGCATAAAAATTTCAAAACTTGAACAAATGAAAGACATTTTGAGATTTCATAAGGATGACTGTCTACCACTAAAGGTGAGAATAACAATCCTGTAACATTGCATGTAACTATAAAATCTATGGCACTGATGATATAGCATGGGTCCAGTCAAATTCTGGTCCATTAAAATCAATTTAGTGAAATTAGAAAGTTTTAATCCATAGATTTTACAAATCTACAAATCTTGTAAAATTAAAATCTTTCTTGAAAATTTTAAGACATAAAGCTGTTCCACTCCCTGCAATCCTACTAGAATATAAAAGTTGGATTTGTATTCCAAAAATACTTGAATAAATATCGATAAACTAATTTAGTTGGAATAAAAATAGGTTATGACAAACTAAAATTGAGTTTGCCAAAATTATTATTATTTTGGCTTAAATGTACTTTTAGTCTTTTGTTTACATATTTTTTTTAACTCCCCTTTTTAAAACATTCAGTTTTTTTGGTGCCTCAACTTTATTTTTCTTGAGATTTTTTGGACCCTCCTTTAGTTTTGCATATGTGACAGTGATGATTAGAACAAAAAATATATTTTTAATGACGTGATAATTGATGATTAGGATAATTTATTATTTTTTTACAAAATTAATTAATGGGTATTCAGAAACAATCTTGATGAGAAAGGTGAGATCAAAAGAAACAAAGCTCGACTGGTTGCACAAGGCTATAGTCAACTAGAGGGGATAAACTATACTGAAACCTTTGCACCAGTTTCCAAGTTAGAATCTATTCGCTTATTAGTTTCTTTTGCTGTTAATCATAACATCACGCTTTATCAGTTGTATTTTAAGAATGCATTCTTAAATGGGTATATCTCTGAAGAAGTGTATGTCCATAAACCCCCTGACTTTGAAAATTATGAGAAATCATATTATGTTTTTAAACTAAAGAAATAATTATACGATCTGAAGCAAGCTCCCAGAGCTTGGTATGATAGACTTAGTAATTTCCTTTTGGAAAATAATTTTACCAGAGGAAAGGTAGATACTACACTCTTTTGTAAAACTCTTAAGAATGATATTTTGATTGTGCAAAATCTATGTAGATGATATTATTTTTGGTTCTGCTAATCCTTCCAAGTGCAAGGACTTTTCTAAGTTAATGCAGACAAAATTTTAAATGAGTCTGATGGGAGAATTCATATTCATTTTAGGAATTCAGATTGATCAACGTCCATAAGGAACATACATTCATCAGAGCAAATATGCACAAGAACTTCTGAAGAAGTTTGACATGTCAGATAGTAAACCTGGAAAGACTCTCATGCATCCTACATGCATTCCGGAGAAAGAAAAAATAAGTAAAAAGGTTTGTCAGAAGCTCTATCGTGGTATGATAGTCTCTCTTCTGTATTTGACTGCTTCTTATCCAGATATTCTGTTTAACGTATGTCTTTGTGCTCGTTTCCAATCAGATCTAAGGGAAACTCACTTAACAAATGTTAAGAGAATCCTAAGGTATCTAAAGGGAACAACTAACCTTGGCTTGATGTATAAGAAAACATCAGAATATAAACTTTCTGGTTATTGTGATGCAGATTATGCTGGAGACAGATTATAAAGGAAAAACACCTCTAGAAACTGTCAGTTTCTGGGTAACAACCTCGTCTCTTGGGCAAGCAAAAGGCAATCAACTATTGCTCTATTTACTGCAGAATTAGAATACATCTCAGTGTCACTGTGCAACACTCAGATGCATTGGATGAAGAATCAATTAGAAGATTTTCAGATTCACGAGGGTAACGTTCCTATCTTCTGTGATAACACAACTACTATTTGCCTAAGTAAGAATCCCATTTTACATTCTCGAGCTAAACAATTTGAAATTAAACAACATTTCATCAGAGACTATGTTCAGAAAGGGATTTTAACTTTAAACTTTATAGATACAGACCATCAATGGGCTGATATCTTTACAAAACCCTTAGCTGAAGATAGATTTCAGTTCATTCTGAAGAACTTAAATATGGATTTTTGTCCAGAATAAGTTTTATCAGAACGTGTTTAAACTCCTTCTGTAAAAAGTGATTCTGGTGATAAGCAAATATTTCTTATTCAATCATTTGTCTTTCTGATTAATGATACTCCTACATGTTAGAAGATGTCTTGATCAGAAACATGTTTACTCAGATACCTCTTGGTATTCTTAACTTTGGGAATATCAAACGTGTTCTCTTAAACAAGCGGCTATGATTTTCTTGTGACACTTGTCCAATATCAAATCATAACTTACTGTTAAAGAGACACCTCGAGCGTTGTGATTTTGTGAGACTAGGTTTTAAAATAATTATTCCTTTTACTCCTTACTATTGTTGTAATTATGATTTAATGCATTGGGTTTGGTAACCTACTTGAGAATAGGGTAAATCTTCACACTTTCCCTTTAATGTGCATTCATTAAGAGTTATGTGAATTAAAGATTTCTTGAAACTAAGCGGTTATATTCTCAATATTTATTCCTTGTCAGTGTTTCTTTCCAATCTTAAGTATACATTTATTCTATATACCTAATTTGTGACCTTTTGGATACTCCTTTAAATAATATGCTTCTTTACTCCTTTCCTTTTTCCTGATATGCTTGTCTCTTCCTCTGCTTGTGTCCTACGTCACTTGTTTGGGAAATGATGAATTTTCGTGTCAATTCATCTAAACTTAATTGTTATTTATACTGATACATTTCCTTTCTATATCATACTCTTCGTCATCTTTCTCTTCCTCAATCTTTCTAAACTTCCTTACATTATTTTTGTCAATATGTCTATCAAAACCTTCCTTGGCAATGAAGAAGTTATGGAAGTAATCTTTGAAAAACGGCCTAACCTTTCTAGACTCAGAGACTCAGGTTTGCACATATCTACCAACATGCAGATTCAAGAATGGTCTGGGTACTACGCAGTCTTGCATGGACCTATCTTTGCTATCTTTGTGAAGGAATTTTGGAAATATGCAAAGATTGGCGAAGATACCAAATCTATCTGGTCTTCTATTTATGGTGTTCCGTTCATCACCACTCCTACTTCCATTGCTCATGCCATTCACTATGCTCAATCTGAAGTCACCGTTGAAGATTTTCATCTGTCCTACTTTTTTGTTGGAGAACTCATCACCATTCATGATGTTTCTCTTCACAAATATGAACCTTACAATCCTGAAGGGCTCCTTCCTACCACCAAAATATGGTTTCAACTTCTGTTAACCAACTTTCGACCCTGAGGAGTTGCCAAAATTCTTTGTCTCATGATGATAAACTATTTATCTACTTCATGATGCACAATGTCTGGGTTAACCTGCCTCAAACCATCTTCAACCATCTGAAGAATTATGTTGAAATCTCCAGAAATCAACATAAGTCTTTTATTCCATATGGAAGAATTATGTCTGAGCTGTTCTTCGAGGCTGAAATCATTGGTTTAGTCAAAATACTTGGACCAGAAAATGCTATGGTTGAAGAAAGGTGTGAAAGGGTTGATAAGGTGGAGGATTTTTAATGGTTGGTAGGCGGGTGTTCTTGTTGTTATTTCAGAATTTGTCTTCTAATTTCTTTTGATTAAATGTTTTGCGTGTCTGTTTGTCTGTCGTTTGTTTGGTTGTTTTGGAAGTTATCTTGTATTGCTCCTTAATTATGTACTTGCTCCTCTAGTGTTATTATCTTTAATCAATGAAATTTATCGTTTGATTGCATCTATTTATCTTATTAGTTGCTGACAAAGGGGGAGAAGTATTGATATGCCTAATTTCTCTTTGAATTACCTTTTTGATTATGACAAAAAGGGGGAGTATTAATTGAAAAAATTATTTTGATAAATATATCTTGTTCTCTGAATCACAATTCTGACATTCTAACATTATATTTGCACATAATTTCTTCTTAGAATTTCTTTTCAGGAATGATATTGAAAATCCGGTAAACATGATTATTTGATGCATATGATAAGAACCAGACTTGAACCATTTCAGATCTTATAAGACCAATCTAGCTCTGGTATATAATCAGGCTCTGTTAGTCTGGATATGATAAGATCTTTATAATCAGGCTTTGGTATTTGATAAGATTTTTAAGTCTTAGATTTAGGGGGAGCTTGATAAAGGGAAGTTATTTCTAAACTTATCTATGTCATTTCCTTTTGATTATTTTTGTACGAAATTGTTTCATAAAAATACATTGTTTTGTTATTATCAAAATGTGGAAGATTGTTAGAACAAGATTTGGTTCTGCTCATTATCTCTAAGTTTTGATAATAACAAAGTAGTATTAGTATGAGAACAATTTTTGTACTCTAACGTTTGTTTTTCTGAAGGATTAACAAACAGACTCTGACTCTGATAGAAACCATATACAATGAAAATATGGTTTGACCAAAAGTTGCTTATACGCCAAAGAAGTAAGTCTGCTTCTGATCTACTCACATTCAGAAAGATTCTAAGAAGACAATATGTTGTTGCTGCAATGTTCCCTTGGATTCTGCCTCTGAGTGTGAATTTGACATTTTACTTCTGAAGGCTTTTTAGCTTCTGAAGTCTCTATCTTCTGAAGACTAAGTGCTGAAGACTCTGAAAATAAGGTTCTGATGAACGAAGTTCTAAAGACTCTAAAAACTTAAGTTTTTGAAGACTGAGTGCTTAAAGTTCTGAAGACAAGGTTCTGGTGAACAAGTTCTGAAGACTCTAAAGACCCAGTGATTAACTCTTGTACGCATACTTCAATCATCTTTATTTAGAAGTCTTTGATGTACAGAAGATAAGATCAAAATTTTACGAGGGAAAATAGTACATAGTACGTATCAAAACATTCCATTCCACTACCCTAATTTGGTGGAACAAAGGACAACCTTTGTGTATAATTCTCATCCACGCGTAACAACATTCCTTCAAGCCACCAGCTCATTCAAGGATATTTCTGATGTGCCCTCCAATAGACCTTTTACTGTCTTTATAAGGAATTTACCACTTGAAGAAAAATAGCAACACATGAAACAAGAACAGTACTGAAGTAATACAATACAACACAAGAATAATATTCATAATGTGCAAATTTTCTTTAAGTAATTTTTGATATTCATAGTGTTTATATCTGCTTGTGTAGAAGCAATTCATTGTAAACATTTATTTTTCAAACAGTTGTTTGTAATTCCTTAAGGGACCAATTGGGTCTGAATCCTTAAGAAGAGACAGTTAGTCTTTGTTGTTAGTCACCAGCAGTTGCTAGTGCAAATTGTAGTCAGTTGATTATAGTGGATTAAGTCCTCGTGTATAAGGCGAAATCACTTTGGCGGGTGGACTGGATTAGCTTAAAACGTTTCAAGTGAACCAAGATATATCACGTGTCTTTCTCTCTTGTTAGTATCTTTATGATCTTTGTTTGAGTTTCACAAAAAGCTTTCATTTTGGAAAATACAATTCAAACCCCCTTTCTTGTGTTTTCTCACACCTTCAAACTCTACATAAGCATTAACTCTCAAGATAACACATCTCAAAGGTTTGTTTCTAACTACATGATGAACACACAAAATGTGATCGTATTTGACAATCACAAAGTGGTCACATTCATCTTAATCATAAAGCAACACACTAACCATACATGTTCCATACAACGCATCTCACTCACAACTATGGTAACCATTCATCCATGATACACACCTAGGTATTATAACATGAATGTCACCCTCTAGTGTTATCTAAGTCATACTTGTAACCTGTTTCTCTTGTTAATCCCTTTTCCTAGTTTTATGCATACGTTTCGTCACTTATCTTCATATTGTGTTAATCATGTTATTACACAATCAAACATATGAACATACACATATATCATACATAAAACACGTATAGTAGCATAATATAAATAATTCAAACATCAATATATCACATAAGGAAAATAGTCATCACAATAAATAGAACTTTGGGAGCCAAGCCCCTCACCTATATATCAAACCATTCACATGGTACTCATTACAACGCTAGGTGTTCATCTTCACCCATTCACATATTATTCCATGTTCAATTCAATTCAATTCAATTTTATTCAATTAATCAAACATCTATATCACGTGTAACATTGGAATAGCTTTCCAACGCTTCTGACCGCACCTCAATCTGAGTTACGATTCATAAGATATGAAGAAAACAAGAAACGAGAAAACTGCACCCTGTCATGGTCACACAACAACCACAAAGTGAGGGGCATACATAAATGAAATTAGGTCATGGTCACCTAGCAACCAAACAGCGAGAAGCTCACTTTTCGTTTGCGGAAGCTTGCACAACGACCATAGTAGCACAACTGGTCGCTTTGGGCTCGCCTAAGGTCGCTTGCAACCCAAGCAAAATACAAATTTCCAGTAGCGTGAATTTAAGGCACCCACGGATAAATTCCTCAACCCACATGTTCATTCAGCAACTAAACACTTAAATAAACATGTTATGCCATGATTAAGCACGTAATTAATCAAATCATCATGTATCAACATCCAATTTCACATTCAAACATGTTTTTCACACCAAACCTAACCCACCAGTTTCTCATATCCCCCCCCCCCCCCAATGCTACACTATCTAATGCAACTCACCTTAATGAAAAAAATGGTAGGAATTGATGATGAAGATGAATCCAAGCTCTTTTTCTTCTCTTCCATGAGTTCTTCTTTCTCCCTCTCTTTCTTTCTCTTTTCCTCTTCTTACTAACTTTCTTCTTTCTTTTTCTTTTCTATTTTCTTCCCACCAATATATATATATATATATGTGTGTGTGTGTGTGTGTGTGTGTGTGTGTGTGTGTGTGTGTGTGTGTGTGTGTGTGTGTGTGTGTGTGTGTGTGTGTAAAATATCTCAATGTGATATTTTGTCATCTAACACCAATTAACCAAATATTAGAGTTACCAAAAGTCCTTTCTTATGCTTATTAGTATTGGTTTGTCTCTTTTATTAATAATTGCTCTCTCTTCAGAGTTGACTAGTTACTCTATTGGTTCCACTGATAACATTTAGAGTACTAAGGAGTTCCAATTATTCCAATCAACAAAAGATAGAGTACGTAGGAACTCAATTGATCTCAACTGAAACCCAATTGAGCATTTAAGGAAATATGGGATATTACAATGACAAATGCATTAGTATAAACAAGTGCACTAGGAAATAACAAGTGCATTAATATAATGTTTAATGAGATTCAAAATTACTTTTTGCTAGTCAGATGTGAAACACCATCTGCTATCTCCAATGTCTTTAAGAAGCAATTTAATAAACCAACTCCATGAATATTTTGTTTTAGTCTCAACCACAACAAAAACAATAGGCAAATATTGGTTATTAGGGTCTCTTCCAATAGTAATCAATAAAATACGACCATACTTGTGCTTCAAATGGCATCCATCTAAGCCAATGAATGGTCTGCATGCTTTTGTCAAAGATTTATTGGTCCCATCAAAACACATATAACACCTCTCAAATCTAGGTTTCAGACTAAGAGTTGTAACACTAGTGTTGATTTTGAAAGTATTACCAGCTGGAGCCCTTCCCAACTCAGCACCATAAGACCATAGTGAGCTAAACTGTTTTCTAGAGTCTCCTTCAACTATGTGTCTTACAATCTGTCTTGCTCTGAAAGCTCTACAACTTGGGATTTCTATGGCATACATGTGTCTAACATCGACTACAACCTCACTTAACTTCACCTTTGAGTCATTATTTAACCATCAACAATTACCTTGGAAACCCATTTTACTTTAGCACTTTTGTTGAAGATTCGTCTTCCACATTTGTGTTTTGCAAACAATGTTTTTATCCTAAATGTAGTGGATGATAAAACTCTACATTTTGTCTTGTCCTTACAGAGCACCCTACATCTGTTAGTACCATTTTTCTCAAACCTAACATCCCTACCATTCAAAACATTACGCTCTAATATAGCATCTTTGAACAACTTCAATGAAGAAAACTTTACTCCAACCTTGAAAACAAAAATCCTTATTTAGATAATCTTCTACATTGAACCTGATTACACATGGCCTTTCATCACAACTTTCATCATCACCTCCAATGTCCAGTTTATCAATCATGTATGAATCTTCAATGACATGTTCCTTACCCATTTCTTCTGTAATAAAAATATTCTTATTTGGTTGACTTGGGTCCTCATTATTAGCACATGTTCAATTATAGGTTCTCCATCAAGCCCCTCATCAAACACTTCATCAAGACCTTTATTAAACCCTTTCATTCTTTCCTCCACATTATCATCAAAATGGACACCCCTCGTAGATTCATCATTGGAATCACTTAATCTGTAATCATCTTCATCACATTTCTCCCCCTTTCCTTTCTTTCTAAACCTATCCATAAAAGTATCCACTCCTATAACTTTAGGCGAGAATATCTCAACTTCACAATTATTACCAACAACATACATAGCTAACTCAAAAGCATCTACATCATCCCTAAATGGTTTTAAGTCTTGTTCAAAGGACCATTCACTTTAACTAAGTCACAGGCATCCACCACATCTTAACGCAACTTAAATCAAACTCAGGGTCAATCACTTTAACTAAGTCACAGACTTCAAAAAAAGACCAGTAATCGGGATCTTGACTAGTAAAAACATATACTTCCCCACCTTCATATCTTATGTTAGGGTCTTTTACAAAACAACTCTTTGAGTAAAACACAACCTTAAATTTATCCATTTTCCTGTTCAAAAATTTCACTTAGGTTTAAAATTTCCCATAACTAGGTCAAACAGATTTACCAAAATTAGTTCTGACAACTATACCAAAATTAGGTCAAACAAATTTACCAAAAATTTAAATTTTACATGAATGGTAATAATATGCAACATAGTAAATCAACTAGGACCACTGAATGCGACTAAGTATGAGAAAACAATGAAGATGACAATGCATAAGAACCGAGGGAACAAAGCAGCGACAAATTACTTTACCTGAGACCACTGCAATGAGGATTACGAAATTGTTTTTGGGACCACTGCAATGACGATTACAAAGTTGTTTTGGGACCACTACAAAGAAGACTTATTCCTTGACCACACCGAAGTCTTGTTCCTTGACCATAACGAAGCTCCTTAGCCACAACGAAGACTTGTTCTAGGGCACATCACTCATGTGAAATGTTTGGGTCGTTTATCATTATTTCACTTGTAGTTAACAAGATAACATTATCAACTATTTCATTGTGACGAATTAGAAATTACAATTCACACGTAAGCAAAAAAAATTCACATTTGGCATGACACATCGTCTTCCGTTAGTGAAAAGCTAACATGAGAGATCATATTTAGAGACGAAAAAGATGTGAAGATCATTATTAAAAAAAAATATTTTATAAAAACTAAAACTGAATGTTTACATATATTTTTTTGGGACTAAAAATATATTTCTCAATATAATAACAAAATTCATTAATTGTGTGGGTCTTCCAATGTCTAAATTAAATACAAATGTTCTTTTAAGATTAATTGATAGAAGTGAATGTCACTTCCAAACTATAAAAATTACTTAAGATTTACAAACATAAGTTAACTACAAGAAATGGACAATCATTTCCATTCCCTGTACAAAACAAATTCTCCAAGTGAGCTTAGAGATGGCAAAAATATCCGTACTCGCGGATATATGCGGATAAAATCTGTCACGTATATGGGACGGGTAGTTTAATGGATATTCATGGATAAAATAAATGGATATTCATGAATAAAATAAATGGATATTTAAACATCCATTTGTTAATGGATATGGATACAGGTTTAATGATCATGTGCCCGCGGATATCCATATCTGTTAATAAATTATAAAAATTATTTAAATATTATTAGTTTATTATACTTTATCTTCTCATCTTCTAAAAAAAATTATATATATATATATATATATATATATATATATATATATATATATATATATATATATATATATATATATATATATATATATATATATATATATATATATATATATATATATATATATATATATATATATATATATATATATATATATATATATATATATATATATATATATATATATATATATATATATATATAAATTTTCTTTTAAGAAAATATTTCACATATCATTCAAATTCTATTAGTCATTTCATATTTAAACTCTTCAATACTTCATACCTCGCTTAAACAATTTCATAGTCCAACTAACTTGTGTCGTCATTCCTCTGTCGAACCAATATCTCCTTTCCTACCCTCTGTCGAACCAATGTCTCATTTCCTACTCATCTGTCGAACCAATGTCTCCTTTCCCACTCCTCTGTGACTCTGTCGTCAGCTCTTCCATCATAACTCACAATCACAATATTTTTTATTTGTTTGGTTAAAAATGAAATGAATGGATATTATGTTTGGATCTAATTATATTTTGGGGAATAAGAACAAAATTAATATGATAAAATTTTATTATTAAATTAAGAATTAATTGTATGCATGTTATGTGATTAGGGGTGGAAATAGGCTGGACCGAACTAGGCTTTGCTAAGCCTGAGCCTGACCTGCTAAAAATTTTAAAGTCTAAGTCTGGTCTATAGCCTATCACATGCTTATTTTTAGGCCTAAGCCTGACCTTTTCGAATGCCTGATTGACCTACTAGCCTACTTAAAAGCTTACTTCATTTGAACATTTGTAAATAAAAAATTCAACTAATGTTAAATAGACTAACAAATTAAAAGATCATTGAAACTAAATGTTTGTTTTCATTGTCTCATTCAAGTTTACTTATTAGCATAAGTTTGACGATACTATTTGTTGGAGAAAACTTATGGAAAAAAAAACTTATGACAACAACTTATGACATTGTTTATAATGTTTTTTCAACTTATTTTCATAAATTTTCAAAATATCTAAGGTTTATTTTCGTATTTTAATTCAAAGTACAAAATACAATATAATAATAGTAAATTTATTGATTTTTTTTATAAATAGACCGGCCTAATAAGTTTAAAAGGTTTTTCTTACGACCTCTTTAGTTAAATAGGCTTATAAAAAAATCTAGGTCTTTTCTATTTAAGGAAAAGTCTGACATGACCTGAGCCTATGTAAGTTTGGTCGTAGACCCCTGTTAGTTGGTCTGACCTATTCTTACTCCTATATATAATAATAACTTTTTGTGTTTTTGAAAAAAACTAAAAATATTTTATTTGAAAAAAAAATTATAAAAGAAATTATTTATAAATATTCATATATATCGTAAAACTCACAAATTATTTGCATAACGGGTACCCGGATGATATATCCTAGATATCCATTTACATCACTAAGAGCATAATTATCGGTGGATGTAAACCATTTCTACACATATTTCAAAGTCATCATGTCAGAATTAAATGGATATTTAAGAAAAAAAAACGTTCCTACATTAGCATACGTTCTCACATTTGAGAACGTTTCTTTCCTGTAGTTTCCTATTTAATTAATATTAAAATATTATATTTCAAAGGTCAATAATTATATGGACATTTATTTTGGAAATTGGTAGAACCCATTTTAGAGTTTTTAATGAGTTGTATGGATATTTGAAATATGTAATTGAGTTGTTTAGAAAATATAGAAGTGTAATATAATATAAAAAATTATGTGGGTCCTGTTTAAAGAACCAAAATGTGGTTGATGAGTGTGGATGCTCTAAGTGAGCTAGGTGACCCAACATCAATAATTTAATATCATTGAATTGAATGATGATAAAAACATTAAATACATACTATATCCATATCGTTGACCAGTCAAAGGAATAATAAAAGCGGCGTTTTAAGTTCTAACATAACACGTATGGTTTGAACATAACATGCATTTGACTCTATCTTTGACTATAATAAATATAATGTCAGAAGCATCATCAACCACAAAAATTGAATCAAAACACTATAAAACTAATATTAATTTCAATACAACATAAGCACTTACTACAACTACTAATAATTAACAAGATGGTAAAGATGAAGAAGAACTATAAGAAGATGATTCAAACTTGTAGTACTTGTCAACAGCAACAGAAACATCCCAAGTACAACTCAGTCCTTTAGGAATTGTCACTAAATCTCCAGCTCCAAATTCTACCAAATCTGATGAACCTTTTGTGTATGCCTTCACTTTTCCTTTCAATAAATAGCATGTTTCTTCTGCATCAAATTTTAACTGATACTTTCCTGGTGAACAACCCCATCTTTTTATTTTCACACCCCCCATTACAAAAAGAAAAAAGAGAGAAATTATTTTGTTAGATTAATGTATACAAAATGTAAAGAAAGAAAAAAAAAGTGATTATAATGCTTACTTGGGCCAGCACTTGATGTTCAATTCAGCCAAACGTGACTGAGATGGATTTCTTTCAATGGTGATTCTAAGATTTGAATTGGAATCTGAAGCCATGGAAGATAAGAATGAGTTTGTTTGTTACATGCAATACAAACAGTGTGGATAGAAAAAAAATAAGGAATCTTTGTGTTATTATTAGGAGAGAGGGCAAGAATTTATAACACCTTTGACAAAATTAATTACAGTTCACCTATCACATCATGCCACGTAATCACCACAGTATTTTCAAAAACTGTAGAGCATATAAAATATTTTTATTATTTTAGTGAATCAGTTTATTAGTTACAAAAATAACTCAGTAATTGACTCTATTTTTTATAGAAATGACAATGACCAACTTATTTTATTATATTTTTAGATAATTACATTATCCAGATAAATAGCACCAATGTCTGAATGAGTCAAAAAGCAACAGTATTCAACTGTAGCACAAAGTGTTTATGTACTTTTTTGTAGATACTGTTCAGATAGAGACGAATCAATATACAATTGGCACGTTGCATGTGAGTGGCACTATCGAATCTGTAATCCTCTGCATAAGTTGAATAAGCACTTATGCTTACTTTTCTGAAGATAACAGATTGTGAAACTGTTAGTATATATATAATATTCATCAAATGTAATTTATTTATTTTGTTTATTTAAACGAATAGACTTATTCAAAAACTTAAGCTGCCCATTGTGCCAAAGTCTCATCCCCTTGTTACATCTCATACAAAATTATGAGATAACATAGATTTATTAATTAATTTAAACTTTACAATAAAATTGATAAATAATTTATAAAATTCAAATTCAAATCAAAATTGGAATTACAATTAATGCATTATATAAAATGTAACAATTTTAGTCAATGAATTGTCCTTGTTCACAAGCATTTAACCTATATTAATCTTGTAATTTTCAAATACTAATAAAAAATTTATTCAGAATTTGCGCAAATTTCATAAACTCCATGGGAATATCAGAAATTTTAAAATTAGAATTACAATTAATGCATTAAATAAAATGTAACCATTTTAGTCAATGAAGTATCTTAACTCACAAGCATTTAATTAGTAATCCCATTTAAATATGATACCTTATAAATATAATAAATTAATTATATTAATCTTGTAAAATTTTTAAATATTTATAAAAAATTTATTTAGAAATTGAGCAAATTTCAAAAACTTCAGAATGATATCAGAAATTTCACTCTGAGATAAGATGTTCCAACATCTTAATTATGTCAGCGACAAATTTTAAAATCTTCGCATCTATCTTGTTCGACCGTTTAGTTAACCTATGACAAAATGATCTTCATATAACCGTCACATTTTCACTGGTATTCAACTCAATAAGATTGTATTTCATGTTTTTGTCATTATCAATTCAATATTCACGAAACTCGATCTTTCTCACATTTGTGTTATCGGTATCAAGAAATAATTCATTCAACTTAGATGTCAAAGCGGCGAGAGATGTGGTGCCATCCGAAAACCAAAAATCTATAGTGTTGGTGTAAGCCCTAGAAACGAATAAGCTATTACCTAGAAACGAAGAAATTAGTTCATAGAAATGTGTAAAAAATGGAGTCGCACTTAAAAGCCGAGTACTCTACCATTGAGTTAGCAACCCTAATCCAATTACAAACAAGGATGTCTATATCCAATCGCAATAAAAAAAGATGCAATTCTATAAATAATAGAATCAAATGTTACATATTACATTAAATTACAATGAATGACATTAAATTACAATGAAAGAAAAAAAAATACAACGAATCCACCATTTGATGAAGTAAAAAACCTATCTGACATGAGTCAATCGATCCATTTATTCACGATCGGATTATATTGGTTTGATACACTGTTGTCAATATTAATAGAAAATACTTCTATTTTAATTCATTATATTCCAAATCAAAAAAGAATAATGAACTAGAAAAAAATCTATCAATCTGAAAGATCCATAGGATTCATTTATAGATACAACAAGTATTCTGTATAGTATTCGGCTCAATCCTTTTAGTAAAAGATTGGGCCGAGTTTAATGGAAATTAATAGAACGAATTATTATTACTGGATTACAAAGTATCCATTGCTGGGAATTCAAATTTGATTTCCTTCCAGACTTCACAAGCAGCAGCTAATTCAGGACTCCATTTGCAAGCTTGACGGATAATTGCATTACCCTCGCGAGCAAGATCACGTCCCTCATTCCGAGCTTGTACACATGCTTCCAGAGCTACTCGATTCGCTACGGCACCAGGTGCATTTCCCCTAGGGTGTCCTAAAGTTCCTCCACCGAATTGGAGTACAGAATCATCTCCAAATATCTCGGTCAGAGCAGGCATATGCCAAACGTGAATACCCCCTGAAGCAACAGGGATAACACCTGGTAAAGAAACCCAATCCTGAGTGAAATAAATACCGCGACTTCGATCTTTTTCAATATAATCATCACGTAGTAAATCAACAAAACCTAAAGTAATCTCCCTTTCTCCTTCAAGTTTACCTACTACAGTACCAGCGTGAATATGATCTCCACCAGACAAACGTAAGGCTTTAGCTAATACACGAAAGTGCATACCATGATTTTTTTGTCTATCGATAACTGCATGCATTGCACGGTGGATATGAAGAAGTAGACCATTATCGCGGCAATAGTGAGACAGGGTAGTATTTGCAGTGAATCCACCTGTTAAGTAGTCATGCATTACGATAGGAACGCCCAACGCAGAATATAAAAAGAATACTAATTGGGGGCTTTAAGTTGGTAGAAAAAAGAAAGCAGTACTCCCCACAACTCCGATCCAGAGTATGCTTCCATTCACTCACTAAATAAATTACTATCAGGAACGAAAAAATCCTTTCCAATTTTTGGAGGTCCCTTTTTCATTTCATAGCACAAAAAAGAAGAATAGGAACGAAAAAAAAATAAGAAATCAAAAACGAAAAATAGATTTCTCTTTCGTTTTTGATTTCTTATATCCATATTCATGGAGATAAAATTCACATCATAATTAAGAAACGGATGTGTAATTATTTTTCGTCATTCAAAATCATGAGGGTTATTGAGAATTATAAAAGAGTATTTTATTGAAGAATTCAGTTATTACTCAACAAATTTGTATTTTCTTAGGGATGAGATCAATTCAGAAGTGCTTTAATTGGATCTTTTATGAAAATCGATTTCTCTTTCTTATTTCCTTATTTCTAGAACAGACAGAATTGAATTGGTCTAATTCAGAACCGTTCGATAGATTTTAATCTTCTATATCTTAGGGATATATCAAGAGATAAATAATCGACCCGGTCCTTAGATTTACTTAAGGCTTTCCAGGAGCCGTATGAGGTGAAAATCTCATGTACGGTTCTGTAATAGAGATGGGAACAAGAATGTTATCACCGACTAGGATTATCTAACAGTTTAAGTACAATTGATATAGTTGATGCGCAATCAAAATATGGTTTTTGGGGTTGGAATTTGTGGCGTCAACCTATGGGTTTCATCGTCCTATGCATTTTGTTATCATTTCCAATTGGATGATCCACTAATTCAACTGACGGAGAATTATAAATGGATCCATTTTTTTTATTTTTACTGGAGATTAGGAATAGATGGACTCTCTATAGGACCTATTTTACTGACAGGATTGATAACTACTTTAGCCACTTTAGCAGCTCAGCCGATTACTCGAAAATACCAATTATTTTATTTCCTGATGTTAGCAATGTATAGCGGTCAAATAGGACCATTTTCTTCTCGAGACATTTTACTTTTTTTCATCATGTGGGAATTGGAATTAATTCCCGTTTATCTACTTTTATCCATGTGGGGGAGAAAGAAACGTTTGTATTCAGCTACAAAGTTTATTTTGTACACTGCAGGAGCTTCTGTTTTTTTATTAATGGGAATTCTGGGTATTGGTTTATATGGCTCTAATGAACCAACATTTAATTTTGAAACATTAATTAATCAATCATATCCCGTGGCACTAGAAATAATATTCTATACGACATTTCTTATTGCTTTTGCTGTCAAATCGCTGATTATACCCTTACATACATGGTTACCAGATACCCACGGAGAGGCACATTACAACACTTGTATGCTTTTAGCCGGAATCTTATTAAAAATGGGAGCATATGGGTTGGTTCGAATTAATATGGAATTTTTTTCCCACGCTCATTCCATATTTTGCCCCTGGTTAATGATATTAGGTTGTATTCAAATAATCTATGCCGCTGCAACATTTTTTGGTCAACGGAATCTAAAAAAAAGAATCACTTATTCTTCCGTATCTCATATGGGTTTTATAATTTTTTTGGTCAACGGAATCTAAAAAAAAGAATCACTTATTCTTCCGTATCTCATATGGGTTTTATAATTATAGGAATTGGTTCTATAAGTGATACTGGTCTCAACGGGGCCATTTTACAAATAATATCTCATGGATTTATTGGCGCTGCCCTTTTTTTCTTGGCAGGAACTAGTTATGATAGACTGCGTCTTCTTTATCTTGACGAAATGGGCGGAATGGCTATCCCAATGCCAAAAATATTCACTATTTTCACTATCTTATCAATGGCTTCTCTTGCATTTCCTGGCATGAGCGGTTTTGTTGCAGAATTGATAGTTTTTTTTGGAATAATTACTAGTCAAAAATATCTTTTCATGATGAATAATAATTACTTTTGTAACAGCAATTGGAATGATATTAACTCCTATTTATTTATTATCTATCTTACGGCAAATGTTCTATGGATACAAGTATTTTAATACATCAAACTCTTCTTTTTTTGATTCTGGGCCCAGAGAATTATTTATTTCTATTTCTATCCTTATACCCATAATAGGTATTGGTATTTATCCAGATTTCATTTTCTCATTTTCGGTTGACAAGGTTGAAGCTATTCTATCTAATTTTTGATGGATGATTTTTGTGAATAAATGAATCAAAAAGATACAAAAAAATATTTTCCCGTTAGATTCATTTAAAAAATTGAAATTAGAATCGAATATGTTTGTTGTTTGTGAGAACCCCTTGAATCATTAAATTACTTGATTGAAAGGGTTCTCGACGATTTGTTTATGTTTATGAATGTCTCATCTCAAAAGAATTCTGGTAGAGTTGTTTATGTTTATGAATGTCTCATCTCAAAAGCTTCGGGTAAATCACGGAAGCTGCCGTAGCAGCAGCTGCAACAGGAGTATAAATCATTTTCTCTTTTTTTTTTGATGAAGGGCGGGGGCGGGCGAACGACGGGAATTGAACCCGCGCATGGTGGATTCACAATCCACTGCCTTGATCCACTTGGCTACATCCGCCCTATAACTATGTCTAAATTACACTATGTCTAAATTACATAACTTTTGATCCCTTTATCATTATTTTTTTCATTCATAGAACCTTACTTTTAGTACTTGTATCAAATTACTTATTATAAATAAAAGACATTTCTTTATTATGGTTGTTTTTACAGAATAATAAAGTCCCTAGAATAGCTAGTTCGTTTAATGAAATATTAATTGTGACTTAATCATGAGATCCCATTAAACATAAGGACATTATTTTTAAAGTATTAGTAGTCGAGCTTTACTATGAAGTGGGATAACCTTAAAGCATTAAGACTATTATGTAGATAGACTGGTGATCACATCTCATGGATCATGGATAAGGAGTTATCAAGTCTTAACATAGGTATGAATATTAAGAGTAATATTTATACTAGATTGATCAGCTATGAGAGTACTACATAGAATGTTATGCAAAGTGTCATAAGTTACTCTCATGGTGATAGTGGTGTATACCACCCTTCGACCTGAAACCACTATGGACCCTAGATGTAGAGTCGAATACTTTATTATTAATCTAACATTGTTCATAACTGAATGACCATAAAGACAGTTGATGGTTACTCCACAAAGCATGCTGAGGGGCATGAGTGACCTAAATGAAATTTGTGCATCCTGCATAACAGGATAAATGTCTAAGGACCGAATATTGAACTAGATAAGGATACATGGCATATGCCTTGTGTTCAATATAGACATAAAGGCAAAAGGGTAATTGTACACACAAGTACTATCACAAAAAAATTTGTTCGATCACGTGACATTTTTGTGACTTGGGTAACCGTGATGTGTTGCTAGATATCGCTTATTGTTTGTTATATTAAATATATGATTTAATATAATTGTCAACGTCACGGGAACCTACAAGGTCACACACATAAGGACAAATTGATAAGAGATAGAATAAATAAGGAACACTGTAAGGTACAATGTACTTGAGAGAATTATGGAACACCGTAAGATACGGTGTACTTAAGTGAAATATGGAACATCGTATAATATAATAATAAGAGTTAATATTATTATTATTATTATTTGATCTAACCTGATCAGAAGGAAGTCAGTGGCCCGCCACGCACCGTTGATCAACCACCTGTTCACCGGAGGTGTGGAAGAGGAGGGGGTGTACTTGCAAGACACTCCGATGCCAAAGTGAGAGAATGAACCAGAGTGAGGGCAAATACAGAAAGAAGGTTTAGAATAGAATACCTGACCCTCTTATGAAAGAGGGTATTTATAGAGAGACCCCAGCGCATGGCCAACAGTCACTTGTGTTGGGCTGGATTGCCAGGCCCAACCCAGGTGACTGCTAGGGCTTACATGGTGTAGTGAAGACCAGGACGTGGTCTTCGCCCTAGATCAACTGTCCCATGATCTCCGGAAGGTGGGTTGACCACCTCTTTCGGAGGTGGGTAGTTGGTTGATGACGTGCCCCCGTGGAGAGGGCACATGAAGAACGTATGGAGGACATGTTGTTCTGCCTAACGGTTGAGGTGCTCTGCTTGGCGAGGACAGTGTCTGTTCGACAGAGGTCCTGTGCTCGACGTCGTCCTGTTAGGCTGGTTTGGGGCCTTCCCCATATATAATTGGGCTGGGCCTGTCTGGACAAACCTGGGCCCAGTCCAAAACATTATTATTATTATTATTATTATTATTATTATTATTATTATTATTATTATTATTATTATTATATGATGCATTTAAGTTGGGTGTTTTAGCTTGCAGCCCACGCAAGTGGTTCTATAAATACAACCCTTGTGTAGAAGTTGTTTAAACTTGATCAATTCAGTTGGTGAAACTTTGGTCATATCTCTCTCACTCAAAGCCTTCAATCGTAGCAGCTAGCACTAAGACTGAAGGAATATGTTTGTGTGGACTGAGTAGAGGCGTTGTTCATCATACATCGCTCATGATCATTCCTTCGATTCAGAATCAAATGTTTAATTATGACAAGAGGTAACCATTTGATCACTGATAGTGACCATTCGTAAGGAACACTAAAGTAAAAAAAATTATTTTCCACTGCGTTTTGGATCACGATTTCCCTTCATACAGGAGGTGCAACTCCGTTGAAGTACACTTCTACCTTAATCAAAAATTGAGAAAAAGACATTTTGAGATGTTTTTCTCAACAACAAATGACCCATATTTAAACAACCACACCAAACGGTCGGTGCAATCATAACCGTACAAAACTGTTAGCAAAATCATAACCGCTGGAAATCTTATAAAATTGAACTACCAGAAATCTTATAAAATTGAACTACCAGAAATCTTATGAAAAATAAGGCTTTTATCGGGAATTTCAAAAAGTTCGGTACAATCCTTTAGATTTTTACCGAAAATTTCAGAAATTCCGGTATTTTTGCCTTCATGTTTATCGGGAATTATAAAATTTCTAGTAGTTCAAAAACTTAGAATTGTACAAGGAATTTTAAAATTTTTGGTAGTTATATTTATAAAATCATACCTAAAATTTCAGAATTTCCAGATATATGTAGGAGATTTCAAAACTTCTGATAGTTAACTGATGTTTTTTTGCGTTTTTTGTTTTGCAGTGAAGACCATGGGCAAGGACGACATCATTGCAGGCAGGGCCACAGATATAGAGGATGCCCGAGCTAGTGTTGCTGAGACATAGTCTTCCCAGCTACGAGTTGGACGAGTAGTTTTAACTAGTTCACACCGAAAACCGTTGGTTGAGCATATGCAGTTTCACGCACCTCGTAGCACCTGATGTTGAGCGATGAGATTAGACGAGCAACCCAAATATGATGATAAGGTTGTGCATGCTTTGTAGGTGCATGTCCAAGTTGTTATTGACCCAGCTGAGGTGGTTGAGATAACTACGATACTTGTTGCTGATGAGGTGGTCGAGACATATGCCCTTATTTTTGAAGAGGTGGCTAATTAGGTGGCTGAGACAGATTCCCCTGGATGTTTCAACATATTAATTATGTCATTGACAGATCTTGAAATCTTGGCATCTTACTCGACCAGTCTCATAGTTATAGCCCACGACGAAAGGATCTCCACATAACTGTCAAATCTCCATCGGTGTTCAACTCAATACGATTGTATCCCACTCTTCCATTATCAATCCAATATTCATAAAACTCGATCTTTCTTTTATTATCGATATCAAATAATAATTTATTCAACTTGGATGTCAAGGCGGCGAGAGATGTGGTGCCATCTGAAAGCTGAAACTCTATAAGAGGTGCAACTTCGTTGAAGTACACTTCTGCCTTCATAAAAAATTGTGGAAGATACATTTTGAGATGTTTTTCTCAACAACATATGACTCATATTTATACAACTTTGAATTTATTTTGGACCACACAAAACGGTCGGTGCAATCACAGTCGTATAACCCCTGGCAACGACATTCAATGTCTAGGATTCAACTGACAATTGTCCAGAATTAAACAGTAGAATTAAAAACACTTTCTTTTTTGTAAAAGTGAATAAAATTTATGAATTAATTTTTTATTTAACGTTTAAATTAAATATATAACTTTTTTTAAAGTATTTATAATTTTACATTCAATGTTTATTTTTGTTTGCCCTTTCGTTGAAATTATTCTAGTTTGGCTATTTGATAAATTTAACTTATATATATATATATATATATATATATATATATATATATATATATATATATATATATATATATATATATATATATATATATATATATATATATATATATATATATATATATATATATATATATATATATATATATATATAAAAGAAAATATTTATTGCTTGAGGTATTTTTCTAAATTAAAAATTTTGATTTTTTTAAAATAATATTTTTCCTTTTATCATAGAATAGTACGAATCAATATGTTTGACTAATATTTGTATATGATTTTTATTCAAGACAACATCCTAATTAAAGTCACTTAATTGACCTATGTTGAGAAGATGAATTAATCATTCAACTAAAAGCACATTATTGTTTGAGATAAAAATATTATTTATTGTGGCAGATTCTATGATCCCGCCTTTCTCCTTTTCTCTAGAGCTCATGCTTCTTCCTTCTTCCATCTCGAGGTTTTGGAACATATGTTTTTCTCTTGTTATTAGTCGAGAACATCCATTACCTAAGTACCACGATTGCTGTTTTAACTAGATTGTTAAAAGATATCTCATCCTCATCATCATCGTATGTTGTGTTGTGTCGTGACATTCTTCTTTGGTTTCTCTTTCCCCGTCTTGGAACATTCATTTCTAAAGTGTTCGGGCTCTTTAGATTCATATAAAATGACTTTCTTGTCATCTTACTTTTTTACTCTTGGATCTTTAGATTACTTGAACTCCTTGTTGGAATTTTTTCCTTCACCTATAAACATTGAACTTCTCTAGATATAAAGGAAAAGTCACCACCTTTTGATGCATCTTTATGATCTTTATCTTTTGATTCTTCATCTTGCATAACCTTAATCTTCTTTCTTTTAGATTTCAAAGAAATAGATTTTTGTTTCCTCTGAGGTTCATCTTCGTCAAAATCTTTCTCTTGACTACATTTAGATCTTCCACTTTGTTGTGAATAGGATGCCTTGAAGCAAAATATAAACAGTTTCTTTATATTCAAGAAACACACAAGGGTGAGGGTTAACAAAGAAAACAAGTAAGAAGAACAAGAAGAAACAACAAGGATTAGTTACAAACTGTTATTCTTTCTTTTCTCTTCTAACAAGATTACAAGTATACAAGAATAACAAATAACCTCTCTCACTTGAATTAGGATTTTATCTTCCTATATTTCCTTTTACAAGATGAGAGACTAGCATGTTATTTAGAAGAAATATTGTTTTGTTCCTTTGATTTAGAGGAAAGGATTTATTATCGAAGTTAACTCAAGAGTTCATTTCTCTTAGTTTATAACACTATTTTTTTGCTTTCACTATCAAAAATATTTTAGCTTAATGCATTTTTTGGCCCCTTAACTTAATTTTAAATTTCACTTTCATCTCTTATTTAATAAACGTTCACTTTAAGTCCCTTAAATCAAGTTCCATTAATCACATTGATCACTATCGTTAAATTTTATCAAAATTCATTAAGTTAGACAGAAGTGACACTCCAGTTGTGACTGACCCGGAACTGTTTTATTAATATTTTATTATTTATAATTAATTAAACATTATTTTATCCACCACATCAACTTCTCTTTCTCATTTTTCCTATGTTCTCCAAAACCCTAGTCGTCACATCTCTTACTTTTTTCTTCCTCTCTCTTTCTTCTCTTTCTTCGACCATTAATTACATTCCTTTCAAATCTATTTTGATGCATAGGAGGTGGCTTCAGCCAAACGACACAGGATCCACCGATGAAGCTTTGGAGATAACCGAGTCAATGTACCTCTCTATGATTCCCAAATCACCCGCCATAGGAAATAACTTCTCGCATGATTTTAGGGTTTCCACAATTTCATCTTCATCCTATCTTTTTTGCTTAATATTGGTTCTTTTATAGAAGTTTGATTCCCTTAATTTATCTCTTGCTCGCAGATTCTTCTAAAAGTTTTAGGCAATACTTATCGTTCTCCTCATTCTGGTGATTGGTTTTGATTTATAACAGGTAAGTTCTATAAGTACATCAATGAGTACTATGGATGATAACTATGACATATATTGAGGTAAAGAGGTGGTTTAACAGGTCTGCATAGAAATTGTTTGATAAAATTCCTCAAACACTTCTTCACTTGTTCTTGATTTTTGTTTTCACTGAACTCCTTGTCAGTGATGAAGAAGCTTCTGATGAAGAAGATTCTGATAATGAAACTAATGATGAGGAAATGGTCTTTGTCATTAAGAGGTTTCAATATTTGGATAGCAAGAACATGAGGTTCTCTGGCAGAAGATTCGACTTCAAAGGAACTAGCTCCAAAGATAATAAATATGATCAGAAAGCCGACTTCAATTGTCAGGAACATGATTATTTCATAGTTGAGTGTCTAGAAATTCAGAAGGATAAAGTTAAAAAGGGAAGCTTCTAAAAGAACAACTTCAAAATCAAGTTCCAGACAAGTTTCATGGCAACATGGGATAAACTTGATGATGAAGAAAAGGCTGAAGAAGAAGCCAATCTAGCTATGGTGGCTTCAACATTCTCAGACTCATAATCAGGAGTTAATTCTGATTCTGATTCAGAGGATGCTAATGAGGTATTCTCTAAAATTACTAGATATTGTCTAATTACTTTTATCAAGATCTTATGGATAGATGTTAGCAGAAATATAGACACGTGAGAATTTTGAAAAAGCAATATGATCTTCTGAAAGATGATTAAAAGCATCTCAAAACAAAACTCAATATCTTGAAAGAGATCATATTGCTCAAGTAAATAAAGCGTCTGATAAACCCTTGAATGAGCATGAAATGGCTCTTCAATAATTTATCATACCTAGTTTTGAAAGAACTAAGCTTGCATTCGTGATATATGGAGTAAGTAAGAGCAAAGGATAAGTTTTTGGTTATCATCAAAATCCTTTAAATCCAAGGACTAATACCTTGATTAAACCATCAGACACTTCATTTTGTGTCTTCTAGTAAAGAAAATGGTTCAAACTAATCAAAACCTATAATTGCAGAGTCAAAGGTTCTAAAGAAATCAAAACCTAAGATCTCAAGGTCAAATGTTCTAAAGAAATCAGAACCAATGATTCCTAAGTCAAAGGTTATAAAATATTCGGAATATGAGACCTCAAAGTTAAAGGTTCTGAAGAAAATAGAACCTAAGACATCTAATTGAAGGTTTTAAAAGGTCTAGAACTTAAGGCTAATATTCATTCACGATACTCTTTCAACAAAAAAGTCTTGAATAATCCAAAGCCTTATTACAAGGCTAAAGCTCAAAATAAGAGAAAGTATGTGAGAACTAACACTAAAGGACCCATAATAATATGGGTACCAAAGTGTGAGATTGTTTTTGCTGTAGATATGCTGAAAGGAAATAACAAAGCAACAATATCTTCTCTAGGATAATGGCTAACTACAACATACAACAAAAGAAAAACCCATGTCCCAAATCCTAAATCTAAAGAAGGAAGAAGATGTGGAATCGTGAAGAAACCAGTAAGAAAAAATCATTGGTACTGGGAGGACTAAATTTGAACAATCAGAAGCTTGTACTTGAGATGCTTAATTAATATCTGAAGTTTATTCAGTTGATATGGGGTCTGAAAAAGACTTTTGATGGTTATCAGAAGAGCATTTCCGGAACAATGTAGTTCCTCAAGAACAATCTCAATAGCATATCAGAAACTGCATAAAGAAAGGTATTGTTATCTCTTTATTTTATTCAACAGTTTCTAATCCTTATATTCTAATGTCATTCAGAAGAACTTCATATTTATGAAAGTAGGATTACACTTCTCTATGATAATGCTACTCTTAACAGAGTTGCAAAGAATCTTATTTTATATCAAAGTCAACCATCTTAAAAATATTTTAAAATTTGTGCTTACATCTGTTTGGAGAAGCAGAGTCTGATGATGTTCAGAAGCTACTATGACCAAAAGCTCAAAATCAACTTCTAGTGAATAATATCCTCTGAAGCATCTCAGCCTCTGAAACCTAGAATAAAGATTAACTGCCTATGATATTCAGACAAATGGGAAAAACTTTTCAACTGCCCCTGGCACCTATCCACTTACGTGTCATAAATTTGAAACCTCTTTTAATATGTTGATTGTAACTGTTGGGTAAAACCCTTCAGATCATGATGAGTTGTCTTAGATATTGTGCACTCTGCCTCTTTTGTCTTTAAGTTTTTTGTTTTTGTCAATATTATTTTTTCACTCAAGTTGTAACGCCCCGTTTTATTTTAAAAGTGATTTTTGAGCAATCGAAACAGTATCCGTCGACATGAAACACCCATGCATCGACACATGAAGGCCAGAAGCAAAATAAAGTTAAATACTGCAACACATGCATCAATCTAAAGTACCCATGCGTCGACACATGCACTCATATTTTTGCCAAAATGTTAATACGATTTTGATCATAACTTTTGAACTGTATACCCAAATGACGAACCGTTTAAAGCGTTGGAAAGCTAATAATTAGAGCTTTAACATGGTATAATTAGGTGAATATTTTTCCCAGTATTTTTATATTTAATATGTTTATGAATGTGATTATTACTTGTTGTGTACGCTAAAAAGTCTTGTTGTAAGTGATGAATCTTCTGTGTTGTTACAAAGATGTTGTTGTGATGTTAATGATGGTAATATGGTGATGTTTTAATGATGTTGTTCTAATTGCATAAAATATATATATTTCTATATTGTATGAAATATATTTTATGATTGTTGGCCATTTTGGGCGATGTACAATAACCATGGTGGTGGATTGTTATGCGTCATGATGTTGTCATTGTTGTATGCATAAATAGTCGCATTGCATACATTTGTGAACACGAGTAGTGATATTTTATTGTTTGACGTGATTGAGTTTATGCTATAATGTGGTGTGATATAATGCATTACTTCAAATGTGATTATTTGATTTGTTGTGATTGCATAAAAGATATACATGTTGTATGAACTATATGTTATGCTTGTTGGGCAATTTAGGAAGTGTACAATAACCGTGGTGGTGGGCTATTATGTGCTATGATTTTGTAGTGGTTGTATGCATAAATAATCACATTGCATATATTGGTGGACAATGGTCTGTGGTTGGTAAGCCTAAAATTCCATTATGTGGATTGGGCCGGTAGCTGATTTCGGAGGTGATGGGTCAGTGAGTGGTTCTGATCCTAGGAGGTAGGGATTGGAACGATGTACCTGAGTGTTCACAAAAATTGGTACGACATGCATAAACATTGAGCCAGGTTGGGAGTCTCATTGCATTATATATTAACTATGTTGCTAATATGTGGTATTGTTGTGATTTATTGGATTTGTTACCATGTGATTCCATGTTGGTTGGTGGATAAGTAATAATGATGTCGTTGGTTGATTAATATAAGATATTTAGTTGAATTGTTGTTGTGTTATTCTTATGCTTGGATAATATGGTGCTGATGTTGGATAATATTGCATGTGTTAACATAAGGCATATTGTTTATCATGCTTTCCTTTATATTTGTCACGGTGAAATTTGGATACCAAGCTATTGATGAGCTTTAATCTTAATTCCTTTGCAACCGAACTTTGATTTGTCCAAAGGAAGGGAAAAAAAGATCGAAATACCCACGATGCAATGCACATGCAAAGGTTAGAGAGTTTTAGGTTCGGGAGTTGGTTAAACTTAGGGAAGGTGCTAGCATTCTAAGTTTCTGTAGTACTCTACATGAACCTCTTGTTTTAATGTTGTTTATTGCTAAGGTTTATCCGCTTAAAGGGTGAAAGACCTAGGGGTTTATTTCTAAGTATACTCGACAAGATATCACATCTTGTGCCTACATATCCTTACGGGAGTGGAATCAGAGTATCTGTAGTTCCCCTAAAGGGTTTGAGGAGATCTTTGACTGTGGTCAGAGTTTCTACGGGATAAGAGTAGTTGATTGATCGATTTTAGGAGAAAATATGAGTTGTCATTTTAAGGGAGATTACTTGATTTAACCACCACAACTTTATAGGAAAATTGATTGTATTGTTATGGGGTAGAAGTTTTATCTCACTTAACATGATTAACA
Source organism: Lathyrus sativus (assembly GCA_963859935.3). NCBI lineage: Eukaryota > Viridiplantae > Streptophyta > Magnoliopsida > Fabales > Fabaceae > Lathyrus > Lathyrus sativus. Next base: position 633,023,705 of record OZ012737.1, on the reverse strand, counting down.
TCTTATTCTCTAATATGTTTAAATAGTTTGAATGAGTTGTTGAATTGTTTGTCTAAGTTACAAAGATAAAGGGTCCTCCTTATGGGGTAGGATCTAGACTTAGAGATCAACTTGAATGGGATCAAGGATCTAATGGGGAGAATGATGCAAATGTAATGCATACACACAATCGTTTAAGTTGTGCGCAGGTTCTTCCTTTGGATGCTATGCAATGCGATAATATAAATACGGTAAATGTAAATTGCGGATAAAATAAAAGCAGATGACTAAAACATTCACAAATGCATGAAAGCGCTAAAGTGTGTGAATTGTGCATATGTGAAGTGGGTGCGGGGAGCGGAGGCATTACGATGTTTGATTAATGATGGGGTAATGATTTTGGGTGAATTGATTTTAGGAATGTTATAATAGTTTTTTAGTGAGATTAAAATTATAAATTTGGTTTTTAAAAGAGCAAGAATTTAAATAAATAGGTTCTGAACGAATTTTTTATTAAAAAAGGTTTTTTAGTGAAAGGATAAAATAGTTTTAATATTTTGAATTACGAATTACTAAGTTATAGGTCAATTGAAATTAGTTTAGAAATAAATTATAAGTATAAAGAAAAGTTCTCTTATTAAATAAAAGTTTTGTTGTTATAAAAGTTATTTAAAAATGCGAAAATGAGTTTTAAATAAATTATATTACTAAGAAAAATGAGTATTTAAAAAATAAATAAATTAATAAAATAAATAAGCTAATGAAGCTAAAAAGTTATTTAAAAAATAAAAGGTTTATAAATTGTTTTAATTAAAGAAATGGGCTGATTTTAAAAAGAGTTAATTAATTATTTAATTAGTTAGATTAGTATTAAGCTAGAATGATTAAGTTAAGTGGCAGATTAATGGTTTAAAAAAGAAGAAGTGATTAATGGATTAATTAGGATTATGGTTAATTAATTAGTAAAAAAGGTGAGGATCAGGTTAATTAAAATAGATTAATGGTTGATTAATTGGATAATGAGGGGGCAGATAGATCCAATGCGACGAGGGTAGCGAGAGTTCACGGTGGACATGCGCTTGTGGATCGTGTGACTGTGATCCGTTGGAGATCAGGTGGTTTATTTGTGAGGGTGCATCATAGTGTCTGTGTGGTGTTCCGTACATGATCACAATGTTACAAAAAAAAAAGCAAAAAAAACTGGGAATCTCAAATCCCTAATTCCCCAAATTCCTCTTCCTTTCATCGATCACCCTCTTCCTCTTCAGTCTCTCCTCCGCTCTCGCCGGCGTTCTCTTTTCTTCTGCCATCGTCTCTTAACCTAAACAAACAAAACTCACAAAACAAATGTTATGAAAAAAAGCAAAGAAGCAAAATACGGTTACGAGGACGATGGTGGCTCCGTTTTTAGTGAAGTGGCGACGACGTTTGTGGAAATGGCAAGGGCTTGAGGATTTCGACGGAAGCTTATCGATTCCCGGTGTCAGCGGTTTCGAGATGATTTCGCGATAGATTCGACGGATGGCCGGTGGTTAGTGATTTCCGGTGGAGCGGTTTTGTTGAAGGTCCGCGGTGGAGCTTTATGAGATGAGTCTTTCTCTTTTACGAATTTTAGGCTTTCTAGGGTTTTTGATTTGGGATTTTTGTGGAGTTTCTCATCTGTCTGTTCTGTAGATTTCTGTGTGTTCCGTTAAGGTTCTCCCCCTTTCTGAATCTCGAATTCTTCTTCTTTTATAGTTGTACAAAATCTTCTTCCTGTTAATCTCTCATAAACTCCATTCCAAATTCGTAATGAATATGCCTAAACCATTTTGGAAAGAATTCAAGGGTGTCTGAAACGTGTTGGAACTTATTTGGAAAGGGTTAAAATTGGTTTGATGTGGATTGGAACTTGCCTTTTCTAACTCATTCTGCCTGATATTGTTGTAGGTCCACTGATTTGGAAATCAACGGTAATCAATGCTGGGAATTCAACGGTTTACTTCAACTTGCTAAGTACGTGGCTCAAATGTCCAGGGGTCTCCACGAGTTTGATGATAAGGTGAAGACTACTTGGTATCGAGTTGTTGAAAGCTGTGAATTTGAATGCGTTCTTCTTCCAATTACTGTTGTTAATTATTGGATTTCGAATGCTAGGTTCTTCAACTGTTCAGCTCCAACCTACCCAGCTGGTTTCGTTTCCGGCTTAACACATGGACTGCTATGGTCTAGGAGGTAGTAATATTATGGCACAAACGTGTACTGTAGGGATTTTTGCATCAATGAATCGACGGGTGTTGTCCTCATGATCTTATTTCTTATCCCTCCAAGTATACTTTACCGTCGTATTGCTATCACATGATGAGTCCCGACTGAATTACCTCTGCAAGATCGGTTTGAATACTTGTAGTTAGCTTGGAGGTTGAGAAGCCTTTGGATTGAGTTCTTTCCCGCAACGGTTGCCGACATTTCGCAAGGTATAATTCTCAAATTTTTATGAAGTTAAACTGATTGGCTGAGTGTTGTTTCTCTATGTTTTGATTACTATTGACTAGTGAACTCACCCTTTTCTGCTGCTAACTCAGTTTTTGTTTGTGCAACTGGCTTTTCGAAGATGGACGACACTCTTGTAGATGCGGCAAGCTGACATCAGTCGTATTTCCCTTTTGGTCAGGTTTCGTTGTGTGTTTCTAATTCTGCTTCCTCGTGCCTGGGATATGTTGGTTATTTTTGCAGGCAAGAGTCGTGGTTTGTTTTGTCTTGTTCAGATGGTTTGGGATAGGTGAAACAGGTTCTTTGTTGCCGTTGGATTTGGTTCATGATCAGTAGAAATCAAGTCTGGAAGAATCTACGCGGCAATTTGGACTTGCTAATTCATCCCATGACCATTCCCTTAGTGATGTTTTTCGGTTTGGTAATGTTGTGATTCAGAATATTGGTTTAATTAACTTGACAGCTATGACGCTCACGCTCGAATCGCTTGATGCAGGCCTGCTGGACTTTCGCCGCCGTAGCCGAACCTGAGTGTTTAAACAGAGTTGCGCTGGAATAAATATTTAGAAATATCTTCATGTTTGGTTACAGGACTGTGAGTTCATTAGTGAGTTGTTGGTCATAGCTGGGATTTGTAGAAGACTTGGCGATATTCGCTGGCGCATCATCCTGGTTAACTGTTTAAATGTTCTGATTATTGGTTGTGTCGTATTGCAGGTGAAGATACTGTAGGAGAGCATGGTTTCTGCCTTGGTTTTACTTTAGACGTGTATCCTCTCCTAAAAGGGTGACCCGCTAATCTCGAAGAAATCCTTTGACGTGCTTCCACTTAGCCTGCTATTTCGCAACTCAGCAAACTCGGGACCGACATTAGCTCAGGCCAGTTTGGAAGCAAACCGGAAGTCGTAAATAGCAGCACCTTCTACCGAGGTTGGAACTTCCATCGTCATGGCATGTACGGAGAGACAAACCTTCATAAGCTTTCTTCAATAGAAACTGTGTAATGTGCTTACAAGCCGCTGTGTATAATACTGCGATCCCCCCTTTTCTCATTGTAATCCATGTGATTTTCTTTGCTGAATCTGATTTGGAAATAACTGGGTTCATCTGACGAGGATCTTGTTCTTGGTTTTGTTTTAAACAGGGTGGTAACGAGCCTTTAAGTGGGCGGTGATACCAATTGGAGTAATTACGGCAGCTTACAGCGGGAGGAAGGGAAAGTCGACACACTCCAAGTATGTGGCTACGTAATATTGATGACGATTTCTCTCTTCATGTCCCTGCTTGTAAAGCCACATTTTGAAAGGTTAATACCACCGGTGCACTTGATGGGAAGTGAAAGGGACAGAAGCTCGTGTGACTTTATCAAGCAATAATATATGTTGACAAAAGTAAACTAATGTCCTGTCTTTATGTTTTTAGTGGCATAACAGAATACGACTGTTACGTCTTTGCTATTTTCCAGAGCTTGTAACTTTGCTTCTCGTATAATAAAGTTTTAAGTAAATAGGGTCTTTAAGATTGATACACGTTGTGTAAGCAAATTCCAAAAGTTGAATGAAGGGGTCTTTGGATTTAAAATATAATAACGTTCCGCATTCCAAATGTTTTTTGAATACACGTCGCATACACAAGGCCTGTCATCAACTTTAGTGGATCAAGCAATAAGTTGAATGAAGGTTTGTTTCTCCAATGAAAGTCTATTCAAAGTTAAAAATTGAACAACAAAATCTTGGGACAAGGGCTTGAATTTGAGGTTACACGAGTTAAATCTTGTCATCACAAACCAAATAAGACCACTTGATCAGACTGCAAATGCTGGATTTAAAGCCTATATGAACGATCTCCAGTTCTTGAATCCAAATTATTTTGCACCGGAGAGATATAAAGGTTTTAATTACCACGAGCCCGTGACCTTGTTTCTCAATACAAACTTTTGCCTTGACACACCCTCTTGATTGGCGAAGGATAAACTCGATAGAATATGCCAGAGTTGTCTTTAAAGCAAAATGACTCTGCACATACTCGTTAGTCGCACATAAAAGTGAAAGATACAAATGTAAGAAAACACACAAGGAGGTGGGATCTTAAGGTCAAAAATTAGGGTGTGATAATATTATCATGATATCTTACCCCTTTTGTTTGAATGTTGCCTCCACGTGGGTAACGCGCAGGTGATCTGCAGTGAAGATGTGGATGTTAGTAGAAGAGGATACTCTCCTTTACGCATTTGTCGAGTCGGTGTCTGCTCTAATATGTAACACTAGGATGTCAACGCTTGTTTTGTTTATGTTGGGAGGAAACTATATGTATACCTCCGTGGTTGGATAATTTTATGTTGATGGAGATCGTTATGTGAATCTCTCTTGTTGATAATTTCCTTATAACTACATTTGTTATAATTATGTTGGAAGAGTTTAACAAAATGTTGAAATTCAAACTTATGAGGTGTTCTTTAGTTACTATATGTGTTGCATGTCGAAATATATGAGCAAGTTGATGTTGGATGTGATATCCTAATTGCATGATTTGTTTTTATTTTACTCTGATTTGAATTTTAAATATGCAGAAGAAATTAGGGTGTTACATAGTGGTATCAGAGCAGGTCGGTCTGTCCGGCCAGGTTGTTTAATTATGGTTGTTCCCTAGTATGTGTCGCTACTCGAAAAATGCAACGACGGGGAGGTGAAATGAAAGACAGAAGAGTCACCATCAAACTTTATTTATCCCATGAGGGGAAAGGAAAAAATCGAGAAAACCTTAAGAAAAGAACGGATAAGATGGTCTCGCAACCAAGAACGGGTTCGGAAGCCAGTTATGTAAAGGGAAGGTATTAACACCCCTCGCATCCATCGTACTCGATGGAAACCATTTGTTTGTCTATGTGTGATGATATTTGCTTAAAGATATTTCTATAAAGAGTGTTCCAACGGGTTTAGAAACAGGGGAAAGAGGGATAACAGGGAAGAAAGGACTCGGTAGGACTTCGCGGTCCTAGGCCTACATATTCTCAACAGATATGAGAAAGTCAGAGTTGACGTAGTTCGGGGAAACTATGGAACAAAAGAAAAAGGGTGCTTGCCAAGACATCGTCGTCTTGTTCCTACGTATTCTCAACAGACATGAGAAATCATAGCCACGTAGTTCGTGCAACTACTGAAAGAGGAAAAAGTGAGCTCGCCAAGACATTGTCGTCTTGTGCCTACGTATTCTCATCTGGTATGAGAAATCAGAGCAAACTTAGTTCGTGAAACTACAGAATAAAAGAAAAAAGGGTGCTCGCCAAGACATCGCCGTCTTGTGCCTATGTATTCTCAATAGACATGAGAAATCAGATCAGCGTAGTTCGTGAAACTATGGAACAAAAAGAAAAGGGTGCTCGCCAAGACATCGCCATCTTGTGCCTACGTATTCTCAACAGATATGAGAAATTAGAGCAACATAGTTTGTGATACGGTTAAATGGTGTTTTTATGGATGATGCTATCATGCGCATTCTAGCAGTTTAGATGTATTGCTGCTCACTCATTGGAGACTTAGGCGTTACCTGTTTGTAGTAGAATGGGCGTAACATATCCTTTTCGAAAAGATTAATTTATGTGAGGCAAGATGTCACATTTGATTTGTGAGTTGTTTTTTAGGGGCGAAATATATCATCGGATAGTAACCCCTTGCAGGTAGTACCCAATTCTTTATCTCAAAGTTTTGTTATGAAAAGGTGTAGCGAATACAAGCATGTCTTCATATTGAAAGATGAGTATCGAGACCACACACTCTACAGTAAGTATCCTGACACTCGGAGAGGAAGAAGTCTACACTCAATCCTCTCTCTTGAGTTCAATACAAAGAGAACTTTATTTTCTTATTAAGGATGTTTTTGATCTTGAATGGTAAGTGCTTTACGAAAGTGAACCCTAACGGTAATGTCAAGCACTCGGGATAGGAGAAGGCCTACGCCTAACCACTCCACGACCATTCAAGTTTTATGTTGTGAAAAGAGTTTCAACAATGCACTCGGTACGGGACCGAGGTTTTTAGGAGAAAAAGTATGGCGAATACGGTCGCGTCTTCATATTGAAAGACGAGTATCGAGACCACACATTCTACAGTGAGTATCCTGACACTCGAAGAGGAAGAAGTCTACACTCAATCCTCTCTTTTAGTTCAATACAAAGAGAAAGATATTTTTTTTGAGAAGATGCGAAAGAGATCGAAGATGGATACGAATATATACAGGATGAATGACCAACAGTCCACCAATTTAGGGTTTTATGGTTTTGATAATTTATTAGGTGTTTTGAATAAAATGAGCAAGTAAAGGGTTAGATGACAGTACGTACAATATGACAGTATGAAGTATGAACAATGATGATAATGTGAACAATATAATGGACAAGATAATATCAATAGAAAGTGTAAACAGAGAAATATGTGCGGGAATATAAACAACAAAGTATTAACAGAATGTTAAAGTCGGAAGTCAGTAATCAGTGAAATAGAGAAGGTCAAAAGTGTGATATCTCGTCTTAATCATAAATCCGCGTCGATTAATTAAAGGTAATCTCTCACGATCCCAAAGTATAGAAAAATGATCCAAATGATCATTTTCTACAGATTTGAAATCACGAAGATTAACGACTTCGATAAATCGGCATTTACGAATGTAAAGACTTCATCAATCGCAAAAGTGGGTTGAGATCGAAATAAATTCGAAAATATCATTAAACCTCGTCTTAATCGCAAACTTCATGTTGATTAGTCAAAGGGAACCTCTCGCAATCTCAAAGTAGAGAAAATGACCCAAATGGTCATTCTCCTTAGATTTGAAATAACAAAGGTTTCAACATCCTCGAAGATCAATGTTTGACGAATCAGAGACTTTATCGGTTTGAAAACCAAAGTTGAAATGAAGAAGGTACGAGGCGAGGAAAAGGGTGGGTCTTAGATCCAATGTTACTTGTCAATAGATTGACTAGTAACGTTTTACGGAAATCCCATCATCGACCGAAACAGAACATTAATGAAGACAAAAGATGAACTTGATTGAGAAAAATATGTTCCAAAAATAAAAATTCTAAAAGCTTGTTAGTTTACTCAAAAGAAAATGATAACAAATCTAAGAAAAGTTTATATAAAAATATTTACAAAATTAGGAAATTAGTTTATATAAAAATATTATTTACTTATTATATTTTTTTATAAATAAAAAAGGGAGAAAGGGTGGACTGTAGAAGTCCAGAGTTGTTGTTGGGCTTTAAAGCCCACTAACCAACCATCAACATGCTAATCCCAAAATAAAAGCTTTATTAATGAGAATAAACAAGTGTAATCCACCATTCCAGTTAACAATATTAACACTAATTAAAGCTAAACCTTCTAACACCAAACGCCATATGAATTTCCGGGTTATAGGTACTTTCATTGACCTTCTTTTTGCAGAATATGTGTTGAAGAAGGAGAAGAACAGGGGTATTGTTGGTTTTTCCAGAGATTTGGGGTTTTGGTGTGAAGAAGATTGAAGGAGATGGTTGTGATTTTCGGGTTGGGAATGAGGTTATGGAGTTGTGTTTTGTAAAAGTTGAATGCAGGAGTTGAGGAGCAAAAATGGATGAAATGGGTTGGCTGTGAGTTCTGTTCGAAAATGGTTGAAAGTGATGATATTCTGGGTTGCTGATTGAAGAAGAAGGTGTTGTTGCGGCTGTGTGGTGTTTGAGAATGATTTTGGAAGTTCAAAAATGATGAATGGGTTTGCGAAGGAAGCTAGTTTTTGAGCTTGGCTGAAGGGTTTTGTTGTGGTTTTGTTGAAGAGGATGATGGAGGTTATCGGTGGTTTTATGGTTGATGTTTCAGTTTGATGATGAACAATATTCGTTGGTTGTTTGGAGATGGTGATGGAGAAGTGTTTTTCTGATGAAGAAGGTGAATAGGGTTAGAGGGAATTTTCCGGCGGCTAGGTGTTTTTTGGAAAAAAAAATGTTGGGGATGATGAATAGGGACCTGTCCTTTTATGTGGCCGACACGTGCACTGGCTGTTGTCCCAATTTGATTAATGAAATTTGCTGTTAATTAATGTACTGAAGATGAACTAATGACTAATCTAATTCTAACTTATAAATCTAATTAACTGAAATTCTAATTTAATCCTAACTCCTAATAAACTAATTAAAGTTCTAAACCAAATCCAAATAAAATTAAACTTCTAATCTATTCTATTTCTAATAAAGAGCTAAATTCTTAAAAACTAACTAAAGTTCTATTGTAAAATAAATGAAAAACTAAATAAATTCTATTTCTATATCTAATTAAAATTCTAAAATCTAATTTCTAGTAAAACTAATTCTATTTCTAAAAACTATATTAAATCTAAAAATAAAAATCTATTTTCTAAATATAAATTCGATTTTTATGAAAAGAAAATAAAGCAGAAAATAGAAATAAAAATCACAAAAATGCAGCGAAATAAAAACAGAAAAAAGGCGACCACCGAAATGCACCAAAATCACCAGAACTGACTGAACCACCAGGAAGAGAACCACTTTCGCTCGATTTCAACGTGGAACTCATTAATTGAACTGGTTTAAATTGTCTAAAATGCGAGCAACGCGGCTGTAATCCCGATAAGTTCAATCTGGCTGATAACATGAACAGTATGCGAGAAATGATCGACCTAGATGATATGCAAATGCAAATGCAAATGCTAAATGATATGAAACATAAGCCAAGTTAGAAAGAAAAGGTTGGTCAAATTTTGGGGTGCAACAGTATGCGACATGTGTGTGAAAATACTATCGATGCTTATTTCATTTTTCCATTTGCAGGTTAGGAATGAAACTAGTGGGGGAGAAGCTTGTGCTTCTCCAAGATGCTTCTAGTGTGGAGTGATGGCTTAGTGTGTCGTTGGACGCTATTATAGTTTGGTAAAGATGTTTTATTCCCCGTCATGATTGTTGGCTTTCTATTGACAAATTGAAGAACTGATCACCCTTAATCTCTTGTTGATAGTAGACAAAATTGCGTTGGATGGAATGGACGCGTCTTACTAGCGTAGATGGTGTGTACAACAAATGGTTTGGAGTAAGCCAAGTGCTTACATATTGTTTTGATGATTCGATGCAGATTCTTATATCTGAAGATGAGGCATATTCGAGGTTCTTGTCCATCGGCCAAGTTGGGATGTCTCTGAGGGAGAACGATTAGGTATTGTTGATGGTTGCTTCCTAGGGAGTAGTGAGCAATGTGACGGCTAGAGAAATGTCAGTGGTGTGTAATTCCGAATGTTTTCCTGAAGATATTTGTTACTTGCCTCTAGATTGTGGATCTTGGTTTGGTGATAGAAGAGGGTTGATGTTATGGTCTGTTAAGCAAGTGGATGAACTTCTAGATGATGAAGCTTTGGTGTTTGTAATGTTTGCATCGTTGTAAGTTTCGTGAAGTTACAAGTATTGAATTACCTATTTTCTGTGAATTTCCAAAAAATATTTCCAGACGACATAAGTGAATTTCCACCATAGCATGAAGTTGAATTTTCTATCGACCTAGTACATGATACGAGTCTGATGTCAATGACTTTATACAGAATGTATGCTTCAGAGTTGTATGAATTGAAGAAATAGTTGGAAGAATTACTTGAGAAGAGGTTTGTTCGACCAAGTGTTTCTCTGTGGGATACACCTGTGTTGTTGATTAAGAAGAATGATGGAAGTATGAGGTTATGTGTTGACTACAGGCAGTTGAATAAAGTGAATATCAAGAATAAGTATCTGTCATTCCCGAAATTTTTACCCCTAGATTCCATCACCATTCTAGGAGCATTAAGCATATTTTTATACCCTAACCTTGTTTCAACTTTATTGTTGTTGTTAACGTTCATCTGAATTAGAGTTTTGCACCTTTGGAATCAAGAGGACTATTGCTTGATCAGTCAATCTTTTGGATTGACCATGATGAAATCAAGTTTCCATACATTCAAGAGGGTTATATTAAAAAAGAATCAAGTGCAAATTGGTTTCACTACAAGTCCATTGGAGTACAATTTCATCTGGTCCCAAACTAGGTTTTTATTAGGAAAAGTCAATTGTACCTTTGACTTTTGACCCAAGCATGATCCTAAGTCTTGGGACATGATTCAACATGTTCATATACATCCTCGGAGCCTACCTATGATGATTGAAAAGTCCAAAGATGCAAGTTCATTGAAGATCACATAGTTGAATTCATCTGATACAAATTTCATTTGACAAAGTCAACCCTTTGACTTTTAGGGTTTTTGGTCCAAGTTGAAGAATTCAAGCCAAATTTCATCAAAACATGTTTAATCAATGAGTTAGATCATGAAAAATCAAGATTTGAGGGGTTTCTTGCAAAAGGGGCAAAGTTGAGATACTTGAATTTTTCTAAGTATGAAAAAACCTTAGTTTTTGTGCTAACTTTGAAAGATCATAATTTTCAATCCGCACATCCAATTTTTGAGTTCCAAAGGTCAATTTGTAGATCTCATCATGTACTACAAAGGTGTCTTACTGACCTATGAGAAAAAGAGGCTTGGATTTTGAGATATGAAGCTTCAAAGTGTGAAAGAATTTCAAAACACTTCGGATTTTTCAAGATAAGCTTTATTCTATCAATTTTCAGTCATCTTCAAGGATAAATTTCATCATGATCCCTTTATATTAAAGAATTTAATCAAACATGAAAGTTGTAGGAAATGTTTAGGGCTTTCTAAAAATTACAAGAACTCCTTCATAGCATGTGTGAGCTAGGAGTTTCGAAAAGAAGAAATTGAGGTCCAAAAACTTGAAATAGAAGGTTCTAACTTGGCATGACATGATGCAAAACCAATCTTTTACTTCAAAACTTGGTGTTTTAGGTTGTCTAATTGCAAGATACTCCTTAATCAAGGTGTTACACAAAAATTCAAATGATTACATAAGGTTTTGAGGCATGAACCAAGTGATTATTCCATTTATGGTATAAAGTGACCACTTCCATTTTTGAAAAGCATGGCTTTTCCACCATTTCAGCATAGAGCCACTCCCGCAGCCTCCCAAGTACAAGTTCATCTGTAGAAGCATGCCCTAGATCAACCACCTTGTACTTGGTGCCTTGAACTACACAAAAACCATAATCACATTTAGTTTGAAAATGCAAATGGATAGTTGGCAAGAAGTTAGATTTTGACTACATCTCAAACCTCCCATTTTCCCTATAAATACCAAGTAAATCTTCATTGCAAAACATCAGAAAATACCCCAAGAAAACTCTTCAAAACTCCCTGCACACTTAGAGCTAATTGCTCTTGCAAAACCATCCAAAACTTGTAATAACACCTCAAACACTCATTCTGCTTTTGCATTCTCAAAACAAACTTCACAAACTACCTCTACACACTCATTAAAACTAATCCAAACCATTGAAGAAATTATGTAACACTCCAAATATCTCCTACCATTTTCAACCTCCATTATATTAAAAGGATTGTGTTCTATTCCTCAATCTTTTTCCAGATCATCCAGTCATTCCAGCAAGCTTTGAAGGGTTTAAGGAAGCTTTAAGGAGTGTTTTCTTGTAGCTACAAACATTGAGAAAGAAGCCTTAGAATTTCTCCAAGAGGTAACATTTTTTACTCTTGAGACTCCCATGTTCGTATATTGTTTTGATGCCATTTGATTAGCAAAATGTAGTGTGTAATGTTCTTTGTTAGTTTGAACCATTGCCGGCTTTATCTTGTTTGAATATCTCATGTTGTAACATGCTGAAGATTTTTGATGTTGCATTGTTGTTGTGTGTTTTATACATTAAGTTTTAGGTCAAACAAATATTTTATTTGTGTTTCTTGTGAAAAATGCTTCAACTTTGGTTTTAATTTCACTTGAAATGGTTGAGAGATGGAGAAGTTAGAGGGAGAGAAAGTTCTGGTCGTGGAAGCTTTATAGGGCAGGATGAGAGAAAGAATGATGAGGGTGAAGCTGAAGAAGATGATGTTGAGTCAATGGTGACTTGGCATGAGGTGGCACTGAGGTGGCTGTTTTGAAGTGTCTCTAAAATATAATGATTTTGATGCATAATATTAATGGATAAGAGCGTAGCATCGCTGGTCAAGAAGGAGGGTTTGTGTGTGCCATACCCTAAATTTGTCCCATTCATATATAGCCTTCATTTATACATACCTCCACCAACTATATCCAAAAAAATCCAAAGACATGTTGCTTCTACGTGTTGTTTAAGTTTGCGCAAGGTTGGATTCAAGGTGCATCGATTCAAGTGGTGTTTGTTTTAGGTTGCAGACATAGTTTGTGCGTCAATTTAGATCAATTATGTGTAGGTCAGGTTCTTCAAGCTATGACAATGTCCAATATTTCAGGATTAAGGACCATCAGAGCTCAATTATGGATGTGCGCTTCAAAGTGAACTTCTTGGTCCATTAACAGTCAAATCAACATTAGGTTAAACAACGCATGTTGTGGATTGATTCATATGAAGATTCATTTAAAATATCAAGTGGTAGAATGTTCAAATTCAGTGTATCTGGTCTATATCTCATGTCATTTGTAAATATAGATTATATGGTTCATATTCTTGTTATTGATTCAAGAAGGGTTCAAGCTGGCTTTTCAGATCACGATCATTTTAAGTTGGATCATTATTACAAAAAGAGAGAAATTTTCATGAAATTTCCATAAAAATATGAAACCAATTCCATTTACATTTCAAGCCCATTTTCCTTAAGCTTTGCAAAACCCACAAAATTGAGTTAAAGAAAAAACATTACAAAAAATGTAGTTCAAGAGTCCATTTATACTAGGAATGCTAGAAAATAGTACATGTGTTTCAAAGCCCATGTCTCTTTTCCATTTCAGGCCCATTACGTCTTTGAGATTAAAAAATACAAAGAGAAATCACAACAAGAGGCCATAAGCCCATTCATAGAAATAAAGTGATTTGCAAAAAAAAAGAGTGAAAAGAGAAAGCAGGTTAAGCCTTGTATCATTCCAAATATCACCATGTCGTGACTCACTTGAAGTTTACTAAAGGACTTCCAAAACCGAGCTATACACCTTTCAAGCCATCATCAAATCATCCACCTGCAGATAACACAACCATGCCTCAAAACTGGGCCAACAACTTACAACAACACTAGGCAAAACCAACCTTCAACATGATTCACCGCCTACCAAAACAAAAGTTGCAGTTTTCATACACAACCTTCCCACAAAACGTCTGACATACGTTTTTTTCTACAGCAGAACCGCACCATAACATCGTGCATCACAACCTTGACATTACAAGCCATATAAATGTGTAACCCAAATCATAGAAACCTCACTATTACCTCCTTCAACCTTCTCCGAGGTTGGAAGAAGATTCACCATACTTGTTCTTGATCGTGTCATAGAGTTTGTTTATTTTTTTGGCTGATGATGTCCTTGTGGTTTATTGCTCCTATTTTAATTTTTCACAGAAAAGTTGTTGGGTCTGAACTACGAGTTTGACTATGCCATTTTGATCCGTTTCATTTTAGGTTTTTCTACTAAGTTATTATGGGGCCACGAAATGTTTAAGCCCACCACTCATTTTTTTCCGCGCTGTTCCTTTTTAAGGGATGATGGGCTGCTTCAAAGCCCATGTGATTCCACTCTTTGCAAGCACCTATTTAATTTCGAACCTCCTTGTCTTGATTTTTTCTATTTTTATTAGTTTTTCATCTAGTTTACCTCTTATTCTATCCTTGTTTAAGAAGTTCCTTTATTATTTTTATTAATTGATTTAGATTTGATCTTTTATATATCACTTTTATTTTCTTTTCATTTCGTTTCTCCTTTTCATATTAATTTTTGAAGAATTCAAATGTCACTATTATCGATTTACCGATAAAATAGTGATGATAAGACCACCACTTAATTTTCCTTTCATCTTCTTCTCCATTTTGTTCATCTCTATTTTATTCCAATTTTGATCAATGGAAGTCTTTTATTCAAAAGTTGATTTATCGAGGTTGATAATCTTCATTATGTCAAATCTGTAGAAAATGATCATTGGGATCATTTTCTATACTTTGGGGTCATGATAGGTTACCTTGATTAATTAATAAGAGTTTGTAATTAAGACGAGATCACCCTCTTTTCAGTCCGTGTGACACGATTACATTGGAAAATGATCCTTAATATCATTTCTCCATCGCGTTTTTAGCACGGATATCAACTTGTGCGACCTCCTACAGTTTGATCTTCATCATAGATCGAGCTATGATGGTTTAGTGCTACATTTTGTCCCGATTCAATTCACAAATCAACTAACGACAAACTTTGCTTTCTGTCAACATATTCTTGTTTTACTTTTCAGTCAATATACTCCTGTTTTATTTTCAGTAAATTATCTTGTTCATATGCTCGTTAATATTATCCTGATTATACTATTGTGAATATTATCTTGATTATATTGTTATGTATCTTGTCATATTTTTCATATTGTTCATATTCATATTCATCTTGTTCGTCTCTTATTCACATTCTTTTAAAAACACTTAACAATTATCGAAACAATAAAATCCTAAATTGGTGGGTTGTTGGTTGTTTGTTCGAGCAACGGATTATTAGACTTTGTCAGAAACCCTAGCTTGGAGTTTTATCTGACTTTTGCTCAAGGCTTAGTCTAGGACACCTCGCACACACACAGATTTCTCTTAGGCTACCTTACAACAATACCTTTTATTTCATGCAATCTCGTGTAACTTACATGTATCTCTCTCCCATTTTGATGTACGCATTCGTATTTCTTTGATTGCAGTTTATCTTCTAGGAGCACCCATATGGACTAGCATAGATTAAACTGTTTTCAAACTAATTCTCGATTCTTCGTCGAGCCATTTTCAAACCCCTCCTCGTAAGTCGAGTTCTTGTATGCATTCGCCATTAACCTATCACACAAACTTTCATATTTCATCATGGTCTCGTTATTAGTGAGCACCCTCAGGGACTAGTATCCTTTCTCACAACTTGACCCTTGATTCGTCGTCAAGCTGGTTCCATTTTCAACCAAACCCTCGACTCGTCATCGAGCCATTTTTCAAACCAACTTCCGTTCCAACATGTTTTTACATGAAAATATAAAGTCAAACCCTTGATCCAACGTCAATTGGTATTTTAGCCAAGTTATAAGTCGAGTGCCTTTTGCCTCACAGTCCACCTCTTTTTGCAACCAATTCGATTCGATCTTTTATTCAAACGGTTTTCTTAACAAAAAACGAAAGAAGAAGATTCTTGGAGTCTAGTATTCCTTGAATCTTCGAATGAATGGCTCTCGAGGCGCATGTTTTGGGTTGTCGTTCATTCAACCTTTCGTCTTGAAATGCCTAATCTGTATTCAAACATTTTTGTAATCAAACTTATGAAAGAAAGAGATTCTTGGAGTCTAACACTCCTTGAACCTTCGAGTGTATAGCTCTCGAGGCACACCCCTTGAGTTATTGTTCATTCAATCTTTCGAATCCAAAACGTTTAACCTTTCTCAAAACATTTCTAATCAATTCTCGAAAGAACTGAGTTCTTGGAATCTCGCATTCTTTGAATTCTTGAGTGACAACTCTCGAGGCACGCCCCTTGGGTTGTTTGTCAGTCAATCTTTTGTTTCCAAACCAAACTTAATCAAACTTCAATACATTCAACCCCTTTCTTTTTTATGGTCGTCTCCACGAACTACAGACGCTTTGTTTCTTCATTCTCGTCTGAATGTAAGATACGTAGGCACAAAATTGTGATGACCTTGGCGAGTATACTTCTATCTTTTCTCGTCATTTCGTTTACAATTCCCTCCATCTTCAGTTTCCCCCTATCCTTTCCCGTAGTCGAACTACGAAAGCTCTGATTTCTCATTCTCGTCTGAATGAGCATATGTAGGCACAAGGGCCCCAATCCTTGGCGAGCACCCTATCCTATAACCACCCATTTCCCCATAACATTATTATCCTTTTATTTTACCATTTCGCATTTACCATTGAGAAGAAAACAAAAAAGCTTAGATAACGCCCATTGTAAATCGTACTAAGAGGTTCCCATTGAGTATAACGGACGCGAGGGATGCTAATACCTTCCCCTCGCGTAACCGACTCCTGAACCCGGAACATCGGTTGCGACGACCTTGTTCCTGTCCTTCCGTCTTTTAAAATTTTTTCTTGATATTTTCCTTTCCCGTCTCTTCGGGATAAATAAAATTTGGCGGCGACCCTGTCGAACTGCAATTCTGCGCCTTTAGCGTGTTGTGTTGAGCGAAGATTTTGGGGTTCGATCCCGCCCAGACCTTTTGGTTCTTTTATTTTATTTTCTGAAATTACCACTTGTTTTCATATATTATTTTATTATGGTATTACTTATTCACAACGCGCTGATAACCTAGATGACCTTGGTTTTGGGCCTGGGTGTCTAGGGCGTGGGTTCAAACCCCATTAGGTGCATTACCTTAATTTTTAATACTTAGTTTTTATGGTTTCCTTTACAAATTAATTTGATCATAAATTTCTTGATTTTTATCATTTTGATCCTTTTCTTTTTGCATTTTGTTCATGATGATGCCTATTCTCTCATTTGTGTCAAGAAATTTCCAAAAAGAATTATTTTTCTTGTATTTATATGCATTCAAAGTATGTGACTTTTTTAGAGTATTTTAGGATGTCTTTTGATTCTTTTGAATTATCCTTTGACTTTCCTTACATATTTGGACTTGTATGAACCTTGTTAATCTTGTTTGAACCTTACATGATATGGTGAACTTGTGCATCCTTGATGTTACTTGATTTTTTTAAGCTTATGTTCATATGTAAATACATGATTGAAACTTCTTGAAACATTGGTTGTCACCTTGCCTTTAACATGTGATTTTATTCCATGATCATGTGACATCCATACACATGTACTTTATGTTGATCATGCCATGCCTTGTGTGTTCTTAAGTACTTGTTGTTTTATTTTAAAAGATGATTTTAGTATGCATGTTTGAATGAATCAACTCTTGTGATGTTTTCACCTTACTCAAAACTATGTTGAACCTTAACTTACCTTTTAGTTGTTACCTACTTGTTATGAACATATCTTTCTTGTTTAAGTATGTTTGGTTATAATTTTGCCATGTCAAGTGTTGTTATAAATTACACATGTTTACTTTGATTCCTACCATGATAAGTAATGTTTTGACTTATACATGTTTCACTTCATGTTGTTCATACTTGTCCTATATTCATGATCAATTAGTGTTAGTAAACCCTAATTCATGTTTGTTTTGTTATAAACTTCAACTTGTTCCATGATTGTTTAGATGTTGTAACATCTATGTTTGGATACATTCCCATTGGTTGTCACCATTATTTGTAATTTCTTTGAGATGTATGCTTGGTTGTAATTTTTCTCTTTTTGACTTTGTCAAAGTCCTTACTTTGAATGTTTTCACATTCACTCTTATGCTTTGGTTGTTACCATAGATATCTTATTCATGTTTGAATATCATCTATTATCTTACCCTTTTATGAACTTTGTTAAGTTTTCCCCAAGTTATGTAGCTTGTTAGCTTCCATCCTTAAGATTGTCTCTTGATCCTTAATCCAAAAGGAAAGTCTCTCTATTGACTTAATGTCATGAATAGCTCTTTTTTAGCCTTCCCTTGACCTTGTTAGAGTCATTAGGTCCTTCAATTAAGCATTAAGTTAGAACCTATATCCCTTTGGCTTTGTTAAAGCAAAAACCTTAGCACGCCTTGTTAGGAGTCCTATAACTTAGAACTTAGGTCTAGAGTTTGTTAACTCTATGTGTGTACCATTGTTATGTATACTCACTTCCCTTTTAACTTTTAAAGTCAATCCCCAGTTAGCTTTCAACTTAGACTTAGAGAGCTTGTTAACTCTATATAAGTATCATTATTATGAATACTTATTCCCCTTGAAACCTTGACTATAGTCAAGAGTTCCTTCACCCTAGTTAGGTGAACTACGGTTGCTCTGATTCCATCCTTGTTAGGATACGTAGGCACGAGATTCGACGTCTTGGCGAGCATACTTAGTGTATATACCCTAGGTTTTTACCTTAGCACTTTTCCCTTAGGAAGCAAACTTTATCATATCACAAATACAGACAAGAGGTTCCTGTAGAGTACTACAGATGCTTAGAATGCTAACACCTTCCCTAGGTATAACCAATCCCCGAACCCCACAATCTCTTAGCTTCGTTGTTATGTAGCACACTTAGGGTTTTCTTTGATCTTTAACCTTTCCTTTGGATAAATCAAAGCTCAGTGGTGAACTTTATGGTTTGTGATTCAAGTTAATTAATAACTTGATATCCAATTCTCATTGCAACATTATCCACTTCTGAGAATTGATGACCTGATGGATCAATTGGTTGGTGCCTGAGTTTTCAATAAGATAGACTTAAGGCTAGGTTATCATCAGATTCTGGTTAAACCAGATGGTATTCTGAAGATAGCTTTCAGGAATCGGTATGGACATTATGAGAACTTGGTGAATGTCGTTTACCATCTCCAATGCACTTGGTGTGTTAATCGAGTATATGAATCATATTCTTATGATTATTTGGATAAGTTTGTCGTGGTGTTCATTGATGATATTCTGATATTCTCTAAATCAAAAAGAGAGCATTTTGAGCATTTGCGAATTGTGTTGCAAGTGTTGAAAGAGGAGAAATTATATGCAAAACTGTCAAAATGTGAGTCCTGGTTGATGGAAGCGAGTTTCCTTGGCCATGTGATATCTAGTGGTGGAATTTTCATGGATCCTTCTAAAGTTGATGTTGTGTTGCAATGGGAGAATCCAAATTCGGCTACTGAGATTCGATGTTTTCTTGGTTTGGTTGGTTATTATCGTAGGTTTCTTGAGGGTTTTCTAAGTTGTCATTACCTTGACTTGGTTGACTCGAAAGGGTCAAGCTTATGTGTGAGATGTTGCATGTGAAGAGAGTTTATGGAATTAAAGAAGAAGTTGATGACTACTTCATTATTGGTTTGTCTAATCTAAGTGGGTCTTTTATAGTATATTGTAATGCGTTGAAGATGGTCTTGGTAGAGAAATGGGGCAGAATGGTCATGTCGTTGCTTATGCTTCTAGACAACTGAAAATTCATGAAAGGAATCATCCTACACATGACTTAGAATTATCAATTGTAGTGTTCGCGTTGAAAATTGGGAAACATTACCTTTTTAGCTCTAAATTTGAGGTGTTCAGTGATCATAAGAGTCTAAAGTATTTATTTGATCAGAAAGAGTTAAATATGAGACGGGGGAGGTGGCTTGGGGTTCTGAAATATTATGATTTTGATTTGAGTTACCATCCCGATAAAGCTAATGTGGTAGCTAATGCTTTGAGTAGGAAGTCCTTGCGTATGTTGATGCTTATGGTGAGAGAGTTGGAATTGATCGAGCAATTCAAAGACATGAGTTTGGTGTATGAGGAGACTTCTAACAGTGTGAAGTTGGGGATGTTGAAACTGACTAGTGGTATTCTTGAAGGAATCAAAGGAGGTTAAAAAATATTATTTGGGTTGGTTGATCAGTTGACCTTGATTAACTAAGGTAAAGAGTCTGAGTTGATGAGAATAGTGTCATGAGGTTCAGAGATAGAGTGTGTATTCCAGATATTCTAGAAATTAAGAAGGGTATTCTTTAAAAAGGGCATCAAAGTAGGTTGAGTATTCATTCTTGTGCGACAAAGATGTATCAAGAATTGAAGGAAACTATTTTGGCAGTCCGTATGAAGAAGGAAATTGCTTAATTTATTTATGCATGTTTGACTTGTCAGATGTCAAAGATTGAACATCATAAGCCTTTAGGTCTGATGGAACCGTTGAATATACCATGATGGATGTGGGATAGTATTTCCATGGATTTTGTATTGGGTTTGCCAAAGACTGCGAAGGGGAATGATTCGATTTGGGTGATTGTGGATAGATTGACTAAGTCAGCTAATTTCTTGTCAATGAAGATTAATCATTTGATGCAGAAGTTAGTTGAGATGTACATTGAGGAAATTGTGAAGTTGCATGGGGATACCTTCGAGCATTGTGTCAAATAGAAATTTGAGACTTACGTCAAGGTTTTGGAGATGTTTGCAGAATTCCTTGGGTACTAAGCTGAGGTTGAGTTCTGCATGTCATCCGCAGATGGACCGCCAGACAGAGAGGACTATCCAGTCTTTGGAGGATTGGCTGAGGGCTTATGTGTTAGACCAAGTTGGATCTTGGGATAGCCACTTGCCATTTATTGGGTTTACGTACAACAATTATCATACTAGTATGGGGATGGCACCATATGAAGAATTGCATGGTAGGAGGTGTAGAACTCCATTGTGTTGGTATGAATCGGCCGAGAGTGTTGTCCTCGAACCTAAAATTGTGCATGAGGCAACTGAGAAGATCAAGATGATCCAAGATAGGATGAGAGCTTCGTAGAGTCGTCAGAAGAGTTATCATGATAAGAGGAGGAAAGCACTTGAGTTCCAAGAGAGAGACCATGTGATTTTGTGGGTTACTCCAGTAACTGGTGTTGGTCGAGCTTTGAAGTCTAAAAAGCTCACACCATGTTTTGTTGGTCTGTATTAGACTTTGCGGAGGATAAGAGAGGTGGCCTATCGGATTACCTTGTCGCTGTCGCTTACGAATCTTCACGATGTGTTTCTTGTGTCTCAATTGAGGAGTTACATTCCAGATCTGTCGCATGTGATTCTGATGGACAATGTACAAGTAAGAGATAATATTATTGCGGAGGCCTTACCTGTGAGAATTGATGATCACGAAGTGAAACAGTTGCGAGGTAAGAAGATTTCTCTTGTGAAGGTCGTGTGGGGAGGCGCTACCGGAGAAATTATAACTTGGGAATTGAAGAACTGGATGCGAGAGTCGTACCATGAGTTATTTGTGACGGGTAATTCTCAAGGACAAAAATATTCTAAGTGGGGGGGGGGGGGGGGGAGAGTTGTAACGCCTCATTTTATTTTAAATTATTTTTCTTAATTTAATTGTGTGAAGTTGTGTGTGTAAATTTGATTATGTATGTTTTGTTTTGTTTGGGGATACCCTTGGCGTGGCACAGTAACCTTAAGACTAGACCTTAAGGGTTGAGAAGTGTGTGAGCATTTGAGGAGAGATTGGTGGTGTGAAAAGTAAAATGAATTAGAATGTATTTGTGATAATTATTTAATTATTTAATACTAGGTGAATATTAATTATGTAGATGTCTTTGATTGGCTGCATTTTATGGCAAAACATTAATGTATGTATGAATGTCATAACTGATGTTATGACATACATGAAGAGTGTTCTGCAGGAAGAGCTAAGAGTAAGTGAAGCTGAATGTCATGGCTGGATATTATGACATCAAGCGTATAACATCAGGACGCGCAGGGTTTGTTTTTCTATTATTAGCTCAGGCTATACTTTAGGAAACAATTTAGAAAACATAGTTATCTTAGGCGACATAACACGCATAACATAAAAGACTCATGACCTAATGATAAGTGTGCAACTTCATGAAGAGAGGTTTATCTTAGGTAAACCTAATTTCCCCATCAAGGCCTAAAGCAAGTCTGCTGCTATAAATAGCAGAAGGATCACTCCAAATAGCAGAGAGATTGAAGGTAGAGCTTCAAAAGAGAGATTGGAGAGTGTGTCTTGTGAGTGAAGATGTTTGCTCTTCACGTGTGTCTAGGAGTCTTAGGATTCCTTGTGTGCCAAGCAATTGTATGCTGTATAATTGCTTTGGTTATTGTGTATGAACTAGAGTGTTCATTGTGTCACTCAAAGCTGTTAAGCAATAGTGTGTGTCTCTTGATCAAAGCTGTGAAACAAGATCAAGGTGTGTTTGAAGAGTGTCTTCATATTGTAATTGTGAATTGATTATCACTGCGGTGAATGAGGGGGAGTGAGTGGGAAACTCTGGTCTAGTGGTCTCTAGGCTGAAGTGTCATAGGGTAGGTCTTAAGTGAGGAGTGCAAACATGTTGTTTGACTCTGAATTAATTCTACTAATATTGAATTTCCTCCCTAGCTTGGTAGCCCCCAGATGTAGGTGTGGTTGACACCGAACTGGGTGAACAATTACTTGTGTTATTTACTGCTTTCCATTTACAACTTATTAGTAAGTCTAGTAGTCTGTGTTACATTGGATGTCATAACATCCGTGATAGCATCCATGTGTGCTTGCCATAATTTCAATTGGCATTAGAGCAAGCACCCTGCCTGTTATTTTCTGGGTGAGATCTAGGGAAGATAAATTCTGGTACTATGGATAAAGATATAGGATTCACAAATAGACCACTAATTCTGGATGGCTCTAATTATGACTATTGGAAACCTAGGATGATTTCCTTCTTAGAGTCTTTAGACAGCAAGGCATGGAGAGCTGCAAACTTAGAATGAGAGCATCCAGTAAAGACTGAGAAAGATGAATTGTCTGTGCTTATACCTGAAGAAGAATGGACCAAAAAGCAATAAGCCTTGGCTCTTGGGAATTCTAAAGCCTTGAATGCACTATTCAATGGTATAGACAAGAACATTTTCAGACTGGTGCATCATTGTGAGCTGGCTAAAGAGGTTTGGGATACTCTCAAAATAACTCATGAAAGAACCTCTAAAGTCAAGATGTCAAGACTACAAATGTTGACAACCAAGTTTGAAATTATGAGGATGAAGGAGGATGAGACTATTCATGACTTCTACATGAATATTCTTGAGATTGCGAACACCTCAGGAGCCTTGGGAGAAAAGATGTATGAAGAAAAGCTTGTGAGGAAGATTCTTAGATCTTTACCTAAAAGGTTTGCCATGAAGGTCACTGCCATTGAAGAAGCTCAAGACATATGCAATATGAAGGTGGATGAACTCATTGGTTCTCTCCAAACCTTTGAGATGGGAATGGATGATCAGGCTGTAGAGAAAAAGAACAAAAGCATAGCTCTTGTCTCAAACACTGCAGAAGAAGACAATGGTGAGAATGAGGAGAATCTATCAGAAGCAATAGCATTGCTTGGAAGACAATTTAACAAACTGATCAAAAGAATAGACCATAAGTACAAACCTTATGCCAAAACCAACTCTTTTAACATCAGCAGAAGGGATAAATCTGAAGATGAATCTAGTCAAGGCAGAGGAGTTCAATGTTATAAATGTGAGGGTTATGGTCACATTAAAACTGAGTGTCCCACCTATCTCAAGAAGCAAAAGAAGGGATTAGTCGTCACTTGGTCAGATGGAGATCCTGAAAGTGGATCAGAAGAAGAATGTGCTAAACATGTCACTGTTATGAACAGTGTATGCATATCTGATGGTGATTCAAGTGAAGATGAGATAACTTATGATGAACTTGTAAATTCATACAAAAGGCTATGCACAAGAAGTGCAGAATCATATCAACAAGGAGAACAACAGAAGAAGTGCATAAGGGAATTAGAGGCTGAGAAGATAGAGCACCTTGCAACAATAGACTCACTCAAAAGTGAGGCAAGGTTGTTGGAATCCAAAATGGAGCAGATGTCAAAATCCATAAGGATGCTAAACCCTGGGACTGACACTCTAGAAAGGATTCTACAAAGTGGTTAGAAAGCTAGAAACATGTCTGGACTGGGATTTGTTGGTGAACAGAAACCTAGCTTGAAGCTCATGAGGCTAAAACTTGAAACTCAGAGGTCAAAGTGGATGTCACGACCAATGTCACAACATCAGAGGAACAAAAGTTAGAACCGGACCAAGAACAAATTCCAAGGGTATAGGTGTTACTACTATGGAAAACTTGGACACATTAAACCCCTCTGCTCCAGGTTACATGGTTTTCCTAGTCATCCTTATCAAGGTAAATCCAAACTGGGTGCTCATGTCAAGAAACAACGTGCTATACCCAAGAAGGAAGTTCCTGTCAAGAAGCAACAGTGGGTTGCTAAGAATATGGCTTTAGTAGCTCATACCTCTCTTAGGATGCCAATCAAAGAAGATTGGTATTTTGATAGTGGTTGCTCTAGACACGTGACCGGGGTAGAGAATGTTTTGGTAAACATAAAACCTCATTCCTCAAGTCATGTAACATTTGGAGATGGTGCTAGAGGAGAAATCAAAGGAGCTGGAAAACTAGATTATCCTGGTGTTTCAAAACTGGATAATGTCATGTTGGTTAAGGGACTGACGGTAAATCTTATCAGTATCAGTCAGTTGTGTGACCAAGGTTTCCATGTAAGATTCATTAAGGGTAACTGTGTTGTCACCAATGAAGAAGGTGAGGAAGTCATGAGGGGATCTAGAGCCAAGAATAATTGTTACTTATGGGAGCCCAGGAGTAACCTTAATGTCTTGGTCAATGAAGAAAATAAGGATCAAATATGGTTGGAAAAAGGTAGACATCCTCAAAGGATAAAGAAGACCATAACCAAGGAATCAGTAAGAGGAACTCCAAAGTTTCCTCTAGATGGCAGAACAGGCTATGGTATATGTGAGACTAGCAGGCCAGCCAAGATAGCATATCCAAAGAAGGGACATCAAAGAAACCCATACTTGTTATACTGGAAGTGGATGGAGTCCATGATTAGTGATCATCATAAAGGAAGCAACGTCACTCAGAATGTCATGAAATTGTTCTGTGACATTAAGAGTAACATCAACATGAACTCAGTTTAGTCTAAAAAGACCATGCACAAAGATAACATACATCAATTTGAAAAGATTAGTGTAAAGCTTGGCAACTCTGATCTACATAGTGCTGACATGAGTACAAGAGGTTTCAAGAATACTCAATTTGAAAACTTACAAAGCAAGTTAAGGTTCTCTATTAATGATGAATTATAACAATTAATAGTAATAGGGAATTGCATTTTGAAATTTAATCATTTGCTGATTGGTCAAAAGAGTAAGTTCCTTCCTATTGTGCAAGTGTACCTCTCGACCACTTACACTATATACGCCTTCTACTTTTGGTACCCATACAAACTGTTCATCTCCCACACATCTTCCAACAAGCATAGAAAACTCTTTCCCTCATGATCAAAGTCCTTAACAATGTCTCAACATTCAAACACGATTCCTTCCAAAAGAATGACCACCACCGATAATCCAGATTCTAAAGCTAGAACTAAGACTAGCAGCCCTAACGAGGTACTTGAGATAGCCCCCTGTGTATGATGACCCCAAAAGGACTGCTGGTAAGGAAACCAAGAATTCCACATGCAAGAAGGCCTAAAGAACTTGTCTCAGGTCAAGCTCCTCCTTCTACAACATCTGATATCACTGGGGAAGAAGCTAAGCAAAACCGCAACACCATTGCTGACACAGTAGCCAAGACACTAAATATACCCATTCCACCTAACAATGAGGATCCTGCTCCTCACCTGGATGAACAAACTGATGTCATTCATAATGTTGGAACATTGGAAACCACTTCAAAAGAGGGTAATAACAAGGGTCAAGGTTCTGATGAAATGGACAGTAACATGTAAGGTGACAAAAATGATGATGTGGCTGATATAGTGGATCTTGATGAGTACTCTGATAATGATTTGATAATCAAGATCAATCCTGGCATAGCCAAAAGGCTCAAGACTAGGAAAGGGAAGAAACAAGTTGTGGGGAGCACCCACAAAAAAAGAAGACTGCAGCCAAGAGTACCCCTGTTGGGCCTACCAAAGAATGGAGCAAGGTGGTTCTAAAGAAGAGGAAGGCTCAATCCAGTACTGAAACTGATTCTATCTCCCATGATGATGATGATGTATCTGAAATTCCATCCAAGAAGAAACCAACTGTAACAACCTAATTTTCACTAATTAATTATTTATATTAATTAAATGATTTAAGAGGATTGTTTGATTAATGTATGATTAATTAAATGAATTAATAGATGTTGGAGAGAATTAGAATGGAAAGACTTATAAGGAAAAGTGGAGAGAAAGGAAGAAGATAGAAACATAAGAGAAAGAAGGAGAAAAGAGAAGGAGAAGAAGAAAAAGTTGGAAAAGCTCAAGAACAACTCTCAAGCATCGATTAATCGAGGTAAGGGTGTGAAATATCATTATCTAGTCAATGTCTATGATTATGTATGATTGGGTTGGATCATTGGTTGTTTTCTACAACTTACATTTTAGGGCAAATTGGATTTAATCGATAGAAATCGAGTTTTAACGGTAGAAACTGGAAATAGGTGATATAATTTAGTCGTGGGAGGTTATACTAAGACTATGGAACTGATTTGGTGAGAATCGGTTGGTTTTGTGAGGAGTTGAGGACTTGATGACAATGGGAATTTTCTGAGTTCACAGACATTCGCTAGCACCTTCGCTAGGCGAACAGGTCGCGAACGTTCGCTAGTAACTCGCTGAGCGAATAGTTAGCGAGAGGTCCCAGACTTGGGCATAATGGATTTGAGGTTCTTCGCTGGTAGTGAATGGGGCAGCGAAGGTTCGCTAGGACTTCGCTGTAGCGAGCTGGGTAGTGAAGCAAGTCAGTGGCTTCTGTTTGCCTTCACGAGCTTGTTCGCTAGGCGAACAGATAGCGAGTATTCACTAAGGACTCGCTAGGCGAGCAAGCCAACGAGCGTGTCAGCATTTTGTTTTCTTGTGATTCCATTACATGTTGATTTCTTTGTTCCGTTGTGTTCAATCCTTGGTGGAAATGAGTAATTGTATACGGTGAAATATATGTTGTGGGTAGCCGTATGGCGTGAATCCTAGATTTTGGAATTTATTATGAATACATATTGTTTGCATGAGATTGTATGAATATAATGCATGAGAACATTGCGAATATGTATGCATTGCTTGATAAATGTATTGATGATATAAGAATATGTTGTGTGTGCAATCATGTTATAATTCTTGTGTGACGAATTATATAAATGCATGGGATTAAGATGCGAGACGGTCTTAAGTGCATTTAGTGGTTGATTGCATATGCATCATTTAGTCAAGAGGCAATGTTTGCTAGTTTCGTGGAGACTAGTGACTTGTCCCAAACCTAGAAGGGTGGGTTTGAAAGCTTAGGGAATGGGCTTTTTTTGTTATTAGTCTAGAAGGGTGGACCCGGTTTAAGTATAAAAACCGAAAAATGATAACAAGTGTTGGTACCACATGGCATGAGTTGCATTGAGTCACATGAGTAATGTGTATTGTTGTATGAAAGTTTACCTTTATGTGAAGTATTGAATTGAGAATTATGGATGTATGCATGATGAAATGTGCTTGATGATTATCCGTGTTTGTTGCACTTATGTTATGGTGTATATGATAATTGGAATGAATTGTGGTGAGAAATATGAAGGGTATGTGTTTTATACTTGTGTACGTGTATATAATTATATGCTTTGAATATTATGATAATATTTCTCACCCTTCTGCTGTTTCATAATGCTCTTTGAGGCATTGCAGATTAGGTTGCTGGAGGTCTTTTGTGAAGTTTAGCTTCATCCTTTTTGGTCGATTATGCTCTGATATGTAGCACCGGGTAGTTAGGATTGTATAGTATTCGTTTGGGATACATTTGTATATGTATCTTTGGATAATGTTTTGTAAACCTGAATGATATTGTGAACCAAACTGAATTATGTATCTAAATGATAACATGTTTTAAATGATTCTAATGTTTTAATCTTCCACTTTAATTTTAATATTGAGATGTGGGTGTAGGACTAAGTTCCTCTGTTGAACTACCCCAATGTTGCATGTCTTTTATAGAGCAGGTGTTGTATGTTATTTTGGTGAATGATGTGACATACTTCTTTTATACCATATTTTAATTTACTCTGATGGAATTTATTATGTGCTTATGTGATTTATTTGTTTATTTGGGGGTATAGAAGGGGGTGTTACATAAAGTGGTATCAGAGCAGGTCGGTCTGTTGACCAAGTTGTTAATGTGTCTATTCCCCATTTGCATTTGGTACGTGTGTGTAGCACTATCAATATGGTTGTTCTAATGAAGGTTTATCGTGGGAATCAAGAACGATGGTTGCAGGTAGGAATGACGAAGCGATTGCGGAGGCTTTGACGAGGTTGACGGGAGCGATTGAGCAGAATCCTTAAGCCGGTGTGAATATTGGAAACCATGCTGATGATGAGTTTCGTGCTTTGGGAAGGTTTCAAAGGAATAATCCACCAGTTTTCAAGGGAACCCATGATCCTGACAAAGCGCAAGTTTGGTTGAAAGCTATAGAGATGATCTTTCGGGTTATGAATTGTTTAGATGCACAGAGGGTGCAGTTTGGCACTCATATGCTCGAAGAGGAAGCTGAGGATTGGTGGGGTAATACTCGCCAAAGGTTTAAAGAGAATGAAATGGTGATTACTTGGGATCTTTTTAGGGAAACATTCCTGGAGAAGTATTTTCCCGAAGATGTGTGTGGGAAGAAGGAAATTGAGTTTCTTGAGTTGAAGCAGGGTGTCATACCCCAAATTTTACCCTTAGATTCTCTAATCTGTTGCACGTCATCTTAGGTCCATTACCATGTATGAACTAACCGTTTTATCTAGTTTTGTTTGCTTTACAGATTGCTGTCAAATGTCATGAAAGCTTCGTGTTGTACTCTTAGCCCCCTGCAAATTAGGGAATTTTGGCTGATATAAGAAAGATATATACCCTCATATTTATGGTTATTTCTTCCTCGTGAGATCCCATGTATAATTAAGAAGGACTATAATTTCCATCCTTTGGTTTTGAGCATAGACATTTGAGAATCAGTTGGGATTCCGGGGTGCATGGTATTACAGACGATATTCTCACTTTAAAAGGGTTTCTCAGGGGATGGTCTGACATTATTAACGAAGTTAAATCAATGGTGGTGAAGTAAAAGAATTTAGACTTTTGATAGATTATGGGCCACACATTTTGAAATGATATTCGCATATAGAAGAATTTGTTTTAAGCTACAATGCAGAATGTCTTTGTAAGAACTTGATAATTGTTACAACGTGAGTAGTCTTTTAGGCTATAAGGATATGAGAGCATGATTAACCACAAGTTGTCTCAAGAGATTATATAGTGAATTATGTTGCAAGGTTTCTATAAAGACACCAGTTAGTTTGCAGGTCATGCTTTAAGGTGCTGTCAGGCAATATGTAACTGTATTTTAGGCAGCATGTAGTCATCTTCAAGACAAGTTATATATGGACGATATTACATCAACAATTCTGAATTTCAATGCACAGTCAAAGGGTAAAAAAAATAAGGCATCATTACAAAGATTAAAAATTACAGAATTCCAGGATTGTCGCAAGACGGACACAAAGTCCATTTGATTTCAAAGTCATCATACATTTTGAGACTCAAAGCTACAGATGGTTTGAATTGAAAAATACAGAGCAGAAGATTCTATACTAAGTCTTTATTACAAAGGAATACAAGAACATGATGTACATTTGTAAAACTAATCGAGTTCTTAGACACTTTTTACATGGAAAAGTAAGCTGTAGAATTCCTCTTCATGCCAAGTCCTCTTCTCCATGCTGAGCCTATTGTTCTAAGCTTTTTCTCAATGCAAATTCCAAACTCGGATTTAGGCCATGATACTCTTATACCAAGCTCACATCAGCATCTCCAGAATAGCGGTCCAAACAAAGGGGTTCTCTTCTGTAGCTCACAAACATGTGGGAACCAAAACCAAACTTGCCGTAGCAGCCGTGCATTCAAACTAGCCCTTAATTTACCTGCGTAACACCCAAAAGAACAAAGAAACCGGAGTGCGCACTCGGCGGTTCAATTCACAAATAACTTGGTTCAGTTCTTACTTTCCCACATGGGACGATAGGTAAAGAAAAAGAGGAAAGAACAAGCTTGAACGACACAACGACAACTTCTAAGTTTTCTTCAAAGAGCCCCTTTGGTGTTGATGGTACCGTCAAACCGTATCTCAACATTGACAAATTTAAGAAGAAGAAATGTTGGGCAAGGGAGTTCCTTGTATTCCAGAAACCTGTAAGACCAAGAAATGATCAAAGCGCAATCAGGCATTCAAAGATAAATCAAAAATGAAAAAAAGAAAGCTATTAAGTCACAACCAGTAAACATTTTCCAAAACAATTTGCTCCAAGATGTCTTCTGTCCAAATCAATTAAGAATCTAAACAACCAGTACTTCTTTGATTCCATAAACCTACAGTAAAGATAATCGAGATTGTGAGAGTCATGTTGAAGACATACTAATATGTATTTTTGAAATCACAAGACATTACCAAATCCTATCACAGGATCACTATTAAAGAAGCATGATACTCCTGCTGCTGCAATCACCAGTTTCATAAGTAATGGAATCCAAACTGTTTCCGTTTCTGAATTCGTCTCAACAAATAGCAGTCCCAGATGGATCTATGAAGATATTCAAGTGTTCCTGTTAAAAAAAAAGGGGAAGTCCATTAAGACCATATCAGACAATATTGAATGACATTCCAAAACACAATCATGCCAAAAATGGAATTCATTCATTACAGGAAATCAAAGTTTCAAGACAAGAAAACATATCCCGTTTTTTTCAAAAACAGAACCTTGACAGAATTAGGGTGCATTCAAATTCGAAATTAACATGTCTTTTTTTCATAATTAATTCAAGGATCTTGGAAACACCTATAAGACGGATATGAAATTCACAGACAGAAGAGGGGGACACGATTGTTAATGTAAAAAAAAAAGAAGCCAAAACGCTAAAAGCACCACACAGAGAAGTTAGAACTTATCTTCAAGAGAGGCTGTTGATACTGTCGCCGTCGGAGCAGTGAGGTCGTCATTTTCGCCGGAGCAGAGAGACCTTCGTCATCGCCGGAATAGCGAAGCTGCTATTGTCGCTGTTAGGTTTGCGTTACCCCTTCGTTTTCGTTTGTTATATTCATATGTTGATTTACATTGTTTACTGATGAAACTTATGGTTGAGAAATGAAAAAATGGAAGATCGAAGGAGGAAGACGAGTGAGAATGGGAGAGAAGAAGGGTGGCGTCGCGTCTCCCTTTGCGTTTGGTGATCTAGGGTTTTCAGAACCCAATTCCTTTCCTTATACCAACCCGGGTCGAGTCTGGGGGTTTCATCACCCCAGCCCGCCCATTTTTTTATATTATTATTTTTTATTTTATTTTATTTTTAGCTTTTAATTACTACTTAGTTTATTATTTGTAATTATCGCTTAATAATAAAATTACTAACTGCTAACGATACTAACCATTACTAACATTTTTTTTAAGGTCTGGAAACAACTAAAAATAATAATAATAATGAATTTCTCTTTTGAAAATAATAATTTTAAATATTAATAAAAGAAATATAATTAGTTTTTAAGTTAAAATTTGACTTAGTTTTATTTCAATATAAATAAATAAAATAAAATACAAAAATGTTCAATTTAATAATGTAATTTAAATCTCATTTCTTTTTTTTCATATTAAATAAAAAAAACCAAATAGAAGTATAATATTAGTTTTTAAATTCGTAGTTAATTTAATTCTAGAGCCTAAGCAATTTGCTTTTCTTAATAAATAAATAATTTCTATTTAATTCAATTGATAAAAATAACTCAAGGTATCTTCTAAAAATCACAAAAATAAATAATGTCAAAATCAATTAGTATAGCACTTTTTAAACTTAATCATAATTCGAAATCTTTTAATAACTCAATCATAAAATAAATAAAATCTTAAATTTGCAAATTAACTTTTAAAGCATATTTTTCAACTTAGCTGCAAAACTCTCAAAATATTTAACTGTCAATCTCTATTTACTTAAACTAAAAACAAACTCACCATTCTAATATCTCATAACCTGTATGTCAATTTACATTTTCAATATTACTCCGCTTCATTTTTATCGCTTAACCCTCTCCGAAGGAAAAGTTACACATTTTGACCGCCGAGTCAATAATCCATACCTTTACCTATTCCTAGCCTTAGGATTAGGAGTCTCCGTACTCCATTTAAGTTTCCCGCCATGGAATGCTCATCTCACACCCTTTCAATTCAAACTTTATAACATAGAAAATCGGAGTCGCTGCACTCCAAAATAAGCGCTTCCCTACAAACGTTTATTTTCCCCAGGAACCTTGACCACAGTCAAAAAGTTCCTCATCCTCCCTCTCTGAGGGGAACTACAAATACTCTGATTCCATTCCCTTCAGGATATGTAGGCACAAGATGCAACGTCTTGGCGAGTATACTTAGGACTAACCCCCTTAGGTCTTTCTCTTTACCCTTTAACCCTTAGTATTACCTTTAAGCAGATAACCATAGCAATAACAGCACTTAAAACAAGAGGTTCCTGTAGAGTACTACAAAAGTTTAGGGTGCTAATACCTTCCCTAAGCTTAACCAACCCCCGAACTTTAGATCTTTCCCCGCATTGTGTTTACGATGCAAAATAGGTTCTTACTTTCTTTAACCTTTCTTTAGGATAAATCAAAGACGGTTGTAAATGAATTAAGATTCAAGTTAATCAATAGCTTGACATTCAAATTTCACCGCAACAGAAAATGGAGACTTCACTGGGGATGTCTGACTTCATCTTTTGAGGGTTATCCCTAACTTGTTTTGTATGCTTGCTTTTGCTTATTATCTGCTTATATATAATTGTTGTACCTTTCTTGGGGTTATCATTGTTGTGAGATAAGTCCTACACCCGAACTTGAGTGCAATTTTTATAGGATGATGATATATTCGACGAGGCTTATAGGGAGTGAGTCCCGACCAAG
This sequence comes from Lathyrus sativus, assembly GCA_963859935.3. Lineage (NCBI taxonomy): Eukaryota > Viridiplantae > Streptophyta > Magnoliopsida > Fabales > Fabaceae > Lathyrus > Lathyrus sativus. Next base: position 632,990,581 of record OZ012737.1, on the reverse strand, counting down.
CTAACTCGAGAATCCCGCTTAGTTGAGACCCTTTTGAAAATGGTTCGGTTGATCGAGTATAGTCGTGAAAACTTTTACTATTTTCGATTGGTGTCCATGATACTAAGGACCGTAGTTACCTTTAACCCCACTTTGGCCTTTATTAGGACGTAGTGCGAGGCTATGAGGGAGTAGTCCCAAAATAGTGCTACGCAGTTCTACACTCAAAAGAAGTTCTCTTGAGAATATTATTAACCCCCGAGTCAGTCGGAAAGTTGATGATATCCGAAAGATGGGCTGATGACTTCGGGCACCTCTGTAGAACCCTTGTTCTGCAAGTACAAATAACCCATAGTACTTACCTTTTGGGATGGGTAGACCTTGGCTCCGCTCACGTTCCTCTAACCTATGACCTTTGTTGGCTTGTGTGTTTATGCATAGCATAAAGCATCACATCATTCCTAGTTTCAAGGAATTCAACGGTCTTTCGCAAATGTAAAAGCGTTACATTTTAAAGTCTGAAACCTTTTCCCAACTTTCCTAAAAATATTTGCAATCGACCGTGAAATTCTTGAAACCATTGCATGGCATTAGCATCACATTTTTGCATTGCATTCTTCCTCCGGTTTCTCATTCCCAGTTATCTTTATCTTCCAGTGTTCCTTTGGGTCGTCAAGCTGATCCCTCGACACAGATATCAGACTAGAGCTAATTTAAGACGCAAGATGTTAGAACAAGAGGAACATAATGCAGAAGTCCGAATGGATATCGATGAGTTGAAAGCAGGCATGACTAGGCTTACCGGGATGCTTCAGGTATTGATTGCCAAAGGAGAGCCACCTCAGAGGACCGTCATTCAAGAAGTTTCGAGTTCTGATCCATCTCCTGTTTCATTGCCGCCCTCTACTTGGCTGGAGTTTGGTTTACCTCCTAACTACTCTCCACCTATTGCATCTGCTGCTACAATTGGTCAGACTGTTAGACCAATTTTTCAAGCTCATGTCTTTACCGAGGCCAGACCTGTGGTCCACACCGTTAATCAGACCATCCAAGCTCCCTTTGAGAATTCTCCCTATGAGTATAATGCTGCCCGTACTCAAGAGGACAACCAGGAAGATTTTGTTGAGCCTGAGATTACCTGTGAACAATTTCAAATCATAAACAAGAGGCTTCAAGCTGTTGAAGGTACTGATTTCTTCAATGTTGAGGCTGGCAATATGTGCCTAGTTTCTGGTCTTGTTTTGCCTTCCAAGTTCAAGACTCATGAGTTTGTGAAGTATCAAGGTCACTCATGTCCAAGAGCCCATCTAGTCATGTATTTCCGAAAGATGGCGGCTTACACCAACAATCAGAAGTTGCTTATCCATTGCTTTCAGGATAGTCTGAGTGGTGCTTCTCTCAAATGGTATATGAACTTAGAGCCTAACAGTGTCCGCTGTTTCCAGGATCTCGGTAATGCTTTTATGAGGCAGTACAAATACAATTTAGACATGGCTCCTGATCATCGTCAGCTACAAAGTATGTCTCAGAAAGAAAAAAATTCGTTCAAAGAGTATGCTCAGCGTTGGAGGGAATTAGCTTCTCAAGTTGAACCCCCTATAGCAGAGAAAGAATTGACAGGAATGTTCATGGATACGTTATCTCCCTTCTATTGGGAAAAGATGATTAGAAGTGTCTCTTCAAACTTTACAGATCTGGTGACTATTGGTCAAAGGATAGAAGAGGGTTTGAAAAATGGTAAGGTATCCAAAGCTGCCGAATCTTCTAGTGGGGCAAAGAAACCCTATGGGAATTTCCAGAAGAGGAAAGAGGAACAGACCAATGCTGTCATGACTGAATCAAGAAGGCCTCGCCATGGTCTTCAACCTGTTGATCATCATGTTGTTACTCCACAGCCAGCTCTGATTCCTCAACATCCAGTTATTCGGCAAGACCAGTATCGAAATAGGAATCATTTTGATCCTATTCCCATGACTTACACAGAGCTTTATCCTGACCTGGTTCGACAAGGACTGATCACTACAAGGGCTCTACCACCTCCTCCTAATCCTCCTCCAGTTGGATTTAGGACTGATCTACAGTGCGCTTTTCATGAGGGTGCCCTAGGCCACGACTTGGAGCATTGCTTTGTGTTGAAAGCCAGGGTGCGCGAGTTGATTAGAGAAGGGATACTTAATTTTGCGGATAAGCCTCCAAATGTCCAGAAGAATCCTTTGCCAGGGCATCAAAAATGAAGCTTCCCAACGGATTTATTGGTGTTTCAGACAGGACGGTTCATTGATCTAGTCATTAGGCTATTTGTTTCTCGTTGTTTGTACTTTCCTTAATTTATTAGCTGTTTGCTTTCATATTATGTTTGTACTTTCACATTAATGAACTAAACATTGCAACTTTTGATTTAATTCATTTTTGTATATTTATTTTCATTTCTATGCTTTATTTTTCAAATATTTACTTCTTGTCCAAATTTTTGATATGCAAAGATTGGAGGGAGAATGAAGAAAACGTTATACCCATAACTGCTGTCAGTGTGCTTTCAATCAAACTTTGTTGACGATGTAAGGCATTGTTTCAACTCCCAAACACTGGAGAAATAAGGAATTTAATCCCTTGTCACCCCTTTCGAGGCTAGAAGTTGGGTTTTCTTTCTTTACAAAAAAACCCGCAATCTTAACCTGGGGCATGGGTAGTTCTCAGTTAACTTGGTTATATGTTCATACAATACACCTTTCACATAAGGGTTCCATTCACAAATTTTCCTTCGCACACAACAAGTAAGTGTCAAAGATGTTTCCTAATAAAAAAAAGTCGATGATGGATTCGCCGAAATCATTAAGGTCAAGCAGTAACTTTCTCTATAAGGAAGTCAATCAAAATAAAATAAACCCGCTAAGTCAAAACCTATGAAGGAGACTTAGGCAAAACTGGGGCATCCCGCTGACTGTAATCTTCCCAAGAAACAGCTCAGACAAAATTTAGGGATAATACAAAGAGGAGCTTTAAATCCCTACCCTGAAAATCTTCAAAACCTACTAAATGTTATAGGGAAGTAGTGGTTGCCTTTTCATAGGTCCCTCGACTTCTGAGCCATCATTGTCACTATCAGTGCAATTCCTAACCTACAGGAACCTGAATGCATAATATGAGTTAACTGAGCATAGGACTGGAGATTATCACGTAGATTGGGTGGGTACAAATAAATTTTGAGCCTTTATCCTTTGTTTCATAAACAGTGAACCAGACCACGTTACAACCCTCAAAAGACCTAATTGAAGCAAGGTTATTTTGAAAGTATACTACAACAAGGTTGCGTAACCTGACTCCAAAAGATCGTTGTGAATAATTTGTTTTGGAAATACACTTTATTTTAAAACCTTGAGCGTCTTGAAACACCGTGTTCTAACCAACGAGTCATTTATTTTTTATATATTCAAAAATAATTTTGATCTCAAAAGTTGCATGAACTTTGCATAACCATGTTTGTAGGAATATTTTGGTTTGCGAACTGGCTTTCCTCTAAGGAATTTTCAAACAATGAGAAACTTGGTCGGTGATCCTATCAGGGGGTAAGTTCCACTTACATCCTGTCTAAGAATCAGTTCAAGATTTGTTCAAGGCAAGATCTTCTCAGATTTGGTTTAGCCAAAAAAATTTCAAGACTCATACTGGGGGCAAGCCTTCCGAGGATACAGTAAAATAGTCCTATTCACGAATTAGATAAGTTGAAGCAATTATCAGTTTGTCTAATCTGGGGCAGTGTACTTGAAGAATCCTCAAGCAGCTATTCACCCTTCCTACAGGGACTATCAACTTGATACAATTTTAATAGAATGACAATGATGTATGGGTTGAGGAATCATTCTTCCAGTTTTGTCATCTCACCAACAGAATCGAGCCTTGTCATCGGTATTTGCATTTGCATGTGATCATACATCATAGCATAATTAATACATGTGCATAGCATGGGTGTTTTATCCCCATTTGCATTTTCTCCCAAGGTCGTGTTTTATCCACGTCTTACCTTGTGGTCAAAGTCCAACTCACTTGGCACCTACCAAGCAATTTTGTGCCGTGTCTATCTGATGTTCTTCCAGATATGACATTTTTCTTATCCGATGGTTTTCCGGATACGTTTCTCTTTCTGACGGTTTTCCAGATCGAGTCTTTTATCTGATGGTTTCCCAGATATTTTCCTTTGATTATGATGGTTTTCCAGAATCTATCCGATGGTTTCCCATATTTGCTTCTCTTTTTGACGGTTTTACAGATCGAGTCTTTTATCTGATGGTTTTCCAGAATCTATCCGACGGTTTTCCGGATATGTTTCTCTTTATTCTGATATTCTTCCAGAACCCCTGTTGTTGCTTATCTGATGTTCTTCCAGATATGTCTTCAAACTTGTCCCTTTACACTTATCGCTTCCGTAAAATGTTTCGGATTTACCCCAAAGTTTATTCGATGGCTTCCCGAGTATCTCTGGTATGTTTCAGAGTTTCATTCGATATCCTTCCGAATGTTTCTGATGTTTGTTCCTCCTCGTACGTTTTCTAACGATTCCTGAAGATCCCACTCGATCTCTTCGTTTAAAGGAATGTCGGAGAAATTCCAGCACTTTGTTGCACCCCAAATTTTGACCCCCTAGATCCTCATCATCATTGTAGGATCATATTCACTTGATTAACTAACCTTAACCCATTTTCAGTTTATCTTTGTTAAGATGTAGATGAATTAGGGTTCCGTACCGTCAAAATCGAGATTTCAGCGGTCTGATCAATCAATGTTTTGGATTGATTCAATTTCAAATAAGTCTCCACAAGATCAAGGATAATACATTGGACCAAGAATGAGTGAAATTTGAGGTGGTCACCCAGGGATTGAGAACAATGCAATTTGAGATACCCGATTAGGGTTTTCGATTAGAAAAAGTCAACTGTAGTTTGACTTTTGATTCAAAGAGTATTTCAATGGTGGGATTAAGGTCCATTAATCTCCTATGGCTTAGTAAAGTCCATCCAAAGAGTTTCAAGTCCTCAGGATGTCCGGATCACCAACGGGCGACTCGGTAGACACTGATCGATCGAACGGTTGACCGAAAAGTCAACTCTTTAACAATAAGGAATTTGACTTCAAGGTGTGAATAAAAAATGTTCCTTATATCATATTACACCTCCCCAAAAAATTTCATGATCATTGGATCAAGGGTTGAGACGTAATTGCAAAAATCGGGAATTAGGGTTTTGAAAGGGGCAAGACCATAACTCCTCAACCACACATCCAATTGAAGTGATTCAAAGCTCATTAGAAAGCTCTTGAAAAATCCTACAAAAGCCTCAAAGTGGTCCATGATCGAAAAATTCATGGAATTAGAGTTATAGCAAAATACATTTTTGAAGGGGAAATAACTTAGAAAATTTCTAAGTTATTTAACATTTGTAAGTGATTTTTTCAGAACTTTGAAGGGTTTTTCAACCTAGTTACATCAAGAATTTGGAAATTCACAAAACATAACAGTTGTAGAGCTACTTAAGGGCTTTCCAAATTGTGGTAGAACTCCTCAATAGCATGTTTGAGCAGGAAGTTATGCACCATAGAAGTTGGGCCTGTCAACACTTGAAACCACACTCCAACACTTCCCAAAAATCAGTTTTTCACAACTTGGACTATCCTCAACCCTTGGATCATGATTCAATATGATACTCAGACGTGTAGAGGAATGAAAATGCAGAGAAATAAGGAGTTTGAAGAGAGAGGCAAGTAGCAAGCAACTTGTGTAATAAAATATTCAAATGTAAGAAGGAGAGAGAAACTTTTTCACTCCAAAACTGTTGCAGCTGCTCTCCCTACCTCCATAGATCATCTCAGTCACTTCATGTCCATCTCCACTTGATTTTTTCTGATCTCCATTGAACCATGGAACTGATAGGAGAAGATTTGGCAAGATTCACTTGAAAAAACTCAAATCTCCCTCCAAAAGTGGTAAAAAATCAAATCAGCCCTCACCCTCATTTCTCCTATAAATAGAGGCCTCCTCTATGAGCTCAAACACACCAGAGCAATATCATAAAACCACAGCTCTCACTCTCCTCTCATTCATCAAGAATCTTCAAATCTTCAAAACTTCCATTTCCACCAAAAAACTGTCTTGAGCAAAACTCTGCTCAAGACTAGTTCCATCCTTTCCAAACCTCTAAAAATCACCCATACAATCTTTAAATGTCATATAGAAAGTGTCCATACCTTTAAACCTTCAAAAACCATCAAATTGCCAAAAGTCAACTTTCACACTAAGAAAGTTTGACCACAACCCTCAAAACTTGCCAAATCTTGGTCTAAGCTTTTTCTTGTTGATCTAATCATCCACACACCTCCCATACATCATATTATAACTGTCTAAGGCATTAAAAACCAGCTGGAAATCCATTAACTCCACCTGTCCTAAAATTTGGTTTGGTTGCTTCAAGAGGAAGCAAGTCTCATATCATTGCAAAAGAAGGAGCACCTCAGGGTTTCTAAGCTTTTTAGCTTTTTCAAGGCTTGTCTACAAGAGGTATGTGATTTTTAAAATCTTTATTTATCATACATTGTCATGTTTATCATTTTTGAGATGATTGTTATGAAATATACCATTGCTGTCCCATACTAGTTCTTAGTCAAGAACTTAGGTTTTGTGGTTATGTCACTTGCTTGTGTTAATGTATTTTCATTTGTCAATGATATATTGGTGATGTGTTACAAAGATTGTACTTAAATATCATGCTTAACTTGTTTTTGAAGTTTTGGTCTATATGGTAGTTTTTGAGAATCCAACATTGAAATGTAAGGTGCTTGCCCTAGATACTTTAGCTTTGGTCCACTAATGAGATTTGAATGATTTGTAAGTTGTTCATGACATCCCCCTGCCTTAGATCATGTTTGAATCTAATGTAGCTCTTGTTTTCACATTTTTGTCATTTTGTGCTATTTAGCTTTACCATTACCATGAATTGTGTATTGGACTGTTTTGTGTTTGCTATTTTGTATCTCAAATGTTCTAAATCATTGGTTAATGTCTATATGATCTTACTTGATGTTTGATTTGGTTGAAATATTGAGAATATGAGTTTTAAAACTTGAGGCTTGTTGTGAGATTCTTTGTTGGTTTTACTGTCAAAATTGGGTAGACATGTCATTTTTGGTTTGGAGCAGTTGATGCTTGTTGTTAAGTGATAGACTCATTTGATAATGTGTTTTGAGGATGTGTGTGGTGCCTATGTGCTCAAATCTCCATTATGTGTTCAAACTGTTTTGGTACCTTCACTTGCATTTTCAAATATCATGATACCACCAACACCTCATATTCTGTTTCAATTGCACTACACATGATCTATATGCATAATATCACTTCTTTACTCATTTGTAATGTGTGTATGATGTCAAAAGCCTCAAACTGTCATGAACTTACTTGTTGCCTTAATGAGTTGTTGTTTTTGCATTTCCTGAGTTTCAATATGCTCTTTTCTGTTTGATGATGATTTGAACTGATTTGTGAGCATGAAAGTATCCTTTGACATGATTATGATGTGTGTGTGTGTAACATTGGATTAACTTTAGAACTTCATTACTGACCAAAGTGCCATGCTGTGCCAAGTTATGATTCAAAACAACTTTTTAGCCATCAACATGCCAAGTCCTTTTTTCTGTTTGCCTAGGCCTGATTTCTAAGCATAAACTCATCCATTTTCATGATTTTGATGTGAGTATATTGCTTGTTTGATCTATTCTTACCTGTTTCATCTTGTCACCTTCAAATTGCATTTTTAAGCTAATATATACCATCACCATGCCAAATTTTGAATCAAAGAGAATGTGTCTAGTTTTGAGGCATAACACCATTTGTCATCATATATATGATATGTGTGCATCATTTGTGTGGCATAAAACTTCACCTTTTGAAATTTCACCCATTGCCTAACCAAAACAGTTTTTCTTCATGTCACACCATTGGCCAGTTTTTGTTTTAAGTGAGATATGTTTAATTTGTGAGCTCAATCTTATCTATCTCCATGTTTGAGATGTGTGTGTATCTGTATTTTGGTTTGAAACCTCACTGCTTGAAAATTTACCTACTGCATAATCAAAACTGTTTTGCTTTTCCACTAACATGCCAATTGTTGATTTGATTGAAGTATGCCTAAGTTTTGAATTCAATTCCATATATCTTCATGTTTATGATGAGTGTGCTTTGTTTTCATGATCTGTTTCTATCTGAACCGATGCTTCCCTCCCATGATGCAATACCATTGTATTTTCAAGAACAACTTGCAATACCTTACCACTTTTCTGTTTGAGCATGATTTTGTTTGGTCTCTAAGTTTAGAACCATCAGCCAACATATTTGAGATTTGCATCTGCTTTTTGTATGGACATAAACCTGCTCAATTTGGAATTCCACAGTTAGGCATCATGCATTGTTATGTTGAATTTGCAAATCATTAATCAACTGCCTGTTTCACTTAATTCATGTTGACTCTTGAGTGTGAAAACTTTCTGTTAATACATTTCTAGTGTATGTATAAAGCTTGTCTAGCTTGAATTAGTTCCATATGTGTTTTGGTTTCTCAAATGCATCATACCATGCACACATTGCAACTCATATACCAGTTCTCATCTCAGGCCTGCTTTACATCAATTTCTTGTTAGAACACTTTCTATATCACATTTATGGTTTGCTCAAGTGGCTTTTCAGCCCTAATCCCCATTGTTTCAACTTATGGTCATCAATATGCATTTTAAACATCACACTTATAGTTGCTATCATGTTTTGATTTACACACCTCGTCTTGAAAAATTAATGGCACTACATTAATCCTTGTTAAAATCCACGCAAGATAGGCTTTTGTTTTGTTAAATTTGATGGTGTTTTGGCCAAGTTGTGAATCAAAATGCATCCATGTTTGTTCCTTGTTCTTGCCGCGTTTAAGTTGCCCAGAAATCTAGCACGCCAAGCCTTATATACTTATAGGGGTGGCTACATCAACGGATGTATAGCCACCCCAGTGGTAAGAACTTTAAACCAAAAGCGCCTTTCATCTGCATGTCCTGGGTTCGATCCGGGTGGAGGTCGAACCCTTTTTTTTTTCTTTTTCTAATTTCCTTGTTTGATTTATTTTTCTTTCTCTCTTCCATTTCCTACCCGCGCGCGCGTGTGTGGCTTATTGGTTGTTGTTGTGTGCTGGTAGCTAAAGGGTCTGGGTTCAACTCCCAGCTTGGCCCTTTTCTTTTTATTTGCTTGTTCATTGGTTTTATTGTCATAATTCATCAAAAATTCAAATATTTGTAACTTGTTCATATTTTATCATTTTTGGTCCATTCTTTTTGCAATATGTTTGTTATAATGTCTACTTTTGTATGATGTGAAAATATTACTTGTTGTTATAAATTGTGATGTACTTTGCTCATATTGAAAATTGTTCATTTATTGTAATTAGTGATCTAACTTACAGTTGAATTCCTTTGAGCATGATTGAATTTCTTGAAAGATGTTTATTCCCCTTGTTAGTTGACATGTTAGGGTACCCCCTTTGGTTGTCACCATAATCTTGTCTCATTTATCCCTCCTAAATTATGAGGTTTAAACTGATATAATTGTGTTTGATCATCATCTACGCACATTGTTGTCACATTTACTATGCTTTGAACTTATGACATGCCTACTTTCAAATTGTGATTTGTTCATATGGTTGTTACTTTTATCATGCCCCAAATATTTGTTAAGATGATTGACTATTGGTTGTAACCCTTGATATCACTTGAAATATATGCTCATTGAATTTGCATGTTTACTTGTTTTGATTTTATCTCATGTTGCTCATTTGTAATCTTGCTTTGTTAAGTATTACTTCCCCAAGTGATGGAACTTTCTAGTTCCCATCCAAGTTGTCTCTCCCTCTCTCCTTCCAAAGTAAAAGTCTCTCCCTTGACCTGTGTGTCATTAGATAGCTCATTTACCTCTCCCTTGACTTTGTGAAGTCATCTTCAACCCTAACTTAGTTAAGTTAGAACATTTAAACCATTAGACTTTGCGTTAAGTCTAGAAAACTCACCTACACTAGGAGTGTTCTTCAATTAGAACCCTAGGATAGAGTTTGTAAACTCTATGTAAGAATCATAATAATGATTACTTACTCCCCTTTTAAGTGTTTAACATAGATCTAGAGAGTTTTGTAAAACTCTATGAAAGCATTGTTATGTTTGTTCCCCTATGAACCTTGATCATAATCAAGTGTTCTTCAACCCGAGTGAGGTGAACTACGATTGTTCTGATTCTATCCTAGTTAGGATACATAGGCAGAGGACGCGATATCTTTGCGAGCAAACTTAGAAACTATCTTTAGGTTTTAACCTATACCCTTTACCCAACCCAAACCTTATCAAACATTTACCGACTTAGCATGCAAACAAATAAAAGGTTCCTGTAGAGTACTACAGATGTTTAGGATGTGAAATACCTACCCTATGCATAACCAACCCCTGATCCCCGAATCTCTTAGCGTTGTTGTTACATCGCGCAAAAGGTTCTTTCTTTCTTTAGACCTTTCCTTTGGATAAATTAAAGATCGATTGTAATCTAAGAATTAAAGATTCAAGTTAATCAATAGCTTGGTATCACGATTCTCACCGCAACAGAAATGGCGACTTCACTGGGGAGGACACTTTACTTAACTTGAGGGTTTAGCCTATTTTGTTTTAGTTGCATGCTATATTTGTAAATATTTGCTTAACATGTATATTTGTCAATATATTTGTTTAATTGTTGGGTATTGGGTGCTTTGAGTGGTGAGACGGTCCTATACCCGGACTTGAGTGAAATTATAATAGGATGGTGGTATACTCAAGAAGGTTTATAGGGAGTTGATTCCCGACCAAGCTAACTTGAGAAATCACCGCTCAGTGTAGGCCCTCTTGAAAGTTTTAGTATTGTTGATCGAGTATTCGTGAAAACAATGCTACTTTCAACGAAGGAGCCCATGACACTGTGGACTTTTAGAATACACTTTACCCCACTTTGGCCTTATTAGGATGTAATGCGATGACTATAAGGAAGTATTTCCGAAATAGTTGATACGCGATACTACACTCAGACGAGATTCTCTTGAGAATATTATCGATTACCAAGTGATTTGGGAAGTTGATAATAGCCGAAAGATGGGTTGATGACTCTGGGAACTCTGTAGAACCCGTTCGACAGGTATAATCAATCCATAGTACAAATCTTTGGGGATGGGTAGACCTTTGGACTCATGCTTGTCCTTAACCCTAAGTTTGTGTTGTCTGCATATGCATTTGCTTGTGTTTGTGCATCTTGCATTCATATCCTCATATCATCATATCATCATCATATGGTTTCATGGAACTCAGACTTTGTTGTTTGTAAACATCAGAGGTCGTCATGAACAGTGAAAGAAAGAAAACTTTGAAGTACACTTACAAGGGTTTTAACCTAGATGATTTGAAAAGGTTGAGCACATTAGCGACAGATCCAGAGGGATTTCAAAGCCGGTATGGGAAGCTGTTGCTACTCTTGAAGATAAAGATGGATAGTGGACTCCTTTCTACTCTTCTCCAGTTTTATGATCCGCTTTACCACTGTTTCACATTCCCTGATTATCAGCTAGTGCCCACACTAGAAGAATATTCTCAGTTAATTGGATTGCCCATTCTTGAAGATTCTCCTTTTCCAATTGTGGAGAAGGACCCTAAAGAGCAAGATATTTCCAAATCTACACGTTTGGGAGTGGGTGATATAAAAAAGAATCTGATTACAAAAGGAGGAGTCTTTGGGTTAAAAGCAGAATTCTTAGTTGAGAAAGCTCAGTATTACGCAGATCATTTAAGCATGGATGCATTCGAGGCTATTCTTGCCCTACTCATCTATGGTATCTTCTTGTTTCCAAGCTTTGAGAATTTTGTGGACCTCAATGCCATCAAAATTTTCTTGAAGAAGAATCATGTGCCTACCTTGTTAGCAAACACATACCATTCTGTTCATCTGAGGAACTTTCACAATGGAGGAATGATCACTTGTTGCGCTCCTTTATTGTACAAATGGTTCACTTCACACTTGCCCAAAGCCAACGCTTTTTTGGATCTAAAGAAAGGATGGTGGTCGCAAAAGATCATGGCTCTTACTCACTCCGATATTGATTGGTATAGTCGTGATTATGATGGGACAATGATTATTGACAATTGTGGGGAATTCAGCAATGTACCTCTTCTCAGCATTAATGGAGGGATCAGCTACAACCCAATACTCGCCCGCCGACAATTGGGATACCCATTAAAGGACAAACCCAATAGTGTTCAAGTGGAAAATATTTTCTTCAAAGAGGGAGAAGATGGTCAAGGACTAAAAGGGAAGATTCTAGAGGCTTGGAAGCATCTACACAAGAAAGGGAAGAAAGATCTTGGAAGACTCAACTGTGTCTCTTTGGAACCTTACCTTCAATGGGTTCGAAAGAGAGCCATCACACTAAGGATGCCTTATCCTAAGCAAGAGCCGATGGCCTTGAAGGAAGAACACCCGTTGGTCTTCATGTCTGAAGAAGAAAAGTTGAAGATTGCTTTGGTCAAAGCACAACAAACTGAAGAAGCTTGGAAGCACAAGTACCAAATAGTTGTCGAAGAAAATGCGGAACTCCAGAGACAACTCCAGTTGAAAGATGATGAAATCCTCTCTTGTAGGAAGAGGAAAGCACTAAAAGAACCTTATGAGCCTCAGTCTAATCCATGGAAGATAATTGTGGATAGACTCATCTTTGAGAAGACTCAGATGGAAAGAAAGATCGAGAAGCTCAATTTAAGGCTGCTAGGGGAACCTTGATAGGATTCACTTAGCTATTATTTAAAACTCTTGTAAGGGGAAACAATGTTTTGTAATCCGTTTTGTTAATCAATGAAATGGCGACTTCTGATGTTCGAAAATATATGAGTTCCATGACAACCATTTGCATTTGCATTTGCACTTCTTCTAACCATTCAAGGAAATTCATTTTTTTCTTTTTGGAGACAACAACATGGTAAGAAGAGACATGCTTCGGGTTCCAGATCTGAGGTTGGGCCGTCTAAGGATGTTAACGAGACTTGTCCGAAATCCTACAGCTTTCATAGTCAAATATGGGGACCTATTGCCATTGATAAGTGCTCCGATCAACGAGCCCATATTGCAAGCTTTAGTTGAATTCTATCGTACAACCTACCACTGCTTTGTGTTTCCAAACTCTCAGTTACTCTCGACCCTCGAGGAGTATACTGCCTACTTAAAGATTCCATGGACTTTTATGCTCCCTTATGGAAAACCAAAGAAGAGGGACTTAGCTAAAGCCCTGCATATCAAGCTGGAAGACTTGCCACCGATGAGAGCGAAAGGAGGGTGGTATGGAATGGATGCCAGACCTCTAATGGAGATGGCTGAGTATCATTATGAAAGCAGAAACCTAGGCATTTTTGAGGTGATTCTGGCATTACTAATATATGGACTGTATCTGTTTCCAAGCAGTTACGACTTCATCAGCGAAGAGGCGATCCGCCTCTTCATCATCAAAAATCCAGTCAACACAATACTGGCTGAAACTTATGTGGTCATCCACTGTTTCATCTTGTATGATTGTGGGCAATTCTCATGTTGTCTTGCACTACTCGACCGATGGTTTACTTCTCATCTGCCAATGACTCGTATCCTTTGGAGGCTTCCTACCAAAAGCGCGTGGGTTTCTAAACTCGTCATGCTCAGACACCATGATATCACATGGTATGACACCAGCATCGGTGACTAAGTCACGATTCCTAGCTACGGAGATTTCCCCAATGTGCCTCTCATTGGGATAGAAGGGGTGATCACCTACAATCCTATTCTCGCTCGACGTCAACATGGGTATCCTACCGCACCAGAACCCGAACCAGAACTGTTGAGGCCTTGCTTCTGTGAGACAGGTCGCAACTAAGAACTAGAAGAAAATGCTCAATTCGCTCAAAGAGATCCACACCTCTTAGGCCTAACTCCAATGGAGAATGCAAGCTATTTAACCACCAGGGGGTACCTGCTATGGTCAAAAGAAATTGCCTTAAACATGTTCTACACTCATGACTATGAGATGACCATGGAGCCTGAGGTCCCCGCAACTAGGGAAGAGCTAAGATATGCTTTAATCAAGGCGCAAATAGAGAATGAAGACCTGTGGGAGATTATCCGCCAGGACCAAGTTCATGTCAGAGTCCAAGAAGGAGAAGGATCATCTTGTTAGATTGATCTTTGTTTCACCATTTCCCTGCTTTCCCTAAAAAAGGATAGAAATCCTGTTTGTTGCATTTACTTTCATTTTCCTTGTAAGAAAGGTCTTGCTTTTTAGCAAGGGCCACTCTATTGTAATAGATTTCCCGCTATCAAATGAAAAATACTTTTTAAGCATGTCGTTACATGTTGGTCTAACTTTTTGTTTGTAAACAAAAAAATTGAGTTTCCATGAATGGTTTATGCACCCGCATTTGCATTTGCATGTCATCCTGCATCAGTCCTGCATTTGGGACCCGCAGCTCATCCTTTGTTCTTGTCCAGAAGGAGATAAGGAGTCACGCTGAGTACCCACAGATACAACACACGGTCCCAAGCTCAAAAGAAAATGGCAGATAACGACCAAAGGTTCGATCAAATGGATAATGACGTTGAAGGGATCAAAGGGGACGTCATCCAGATCATGGAAGTCCTCAACATAATCAAAGCAAAAATGGACACGCAACCTACAGTGATCTCCAAAGTTGCCATAGCAGCGGTCAATGTCACAATAGCTCCTGTTACTTAAGCAGAATTTCCCTACGGTATGTCCCGGGATTTTGTGCCGCCATTACACAATATGTAATCTTCGAGTCTCAATCCCCTGTTCGACTCAACAATCAGAAACCCTATTTTCACTAAAGCAGGTGGACCTACCACAGTACGACCAGTTTTCGCCAATCAATAGCCAATCTTTGATATAACCGATGGATCTGAAGCTGAGGACGAAAAACACGAAAAATTAAGAGTGGAGATGGACATCATGGCCAAAAGGATGAGGGCCATTGAAGGAAATCATGTCTTTGGATCTGATGCCAAGGATCTATGTCTGGTATCTGGATTGGTGTTTCCTCAAAAATTTAAAATGCCAATCTTCGACAAATATGAGGGGACCACTTGTCCTAAAGTGTACCTAATCATGTATTGTAGGCGGATGGCTCCGCATATTGAAAATGATAAACTGTTAGTACACTGTTTCCAAGATAGTCTAAAGGGGCTTCGGCTAAGTGGTATCTCGGTTTAGATCAAGCTAAAATCCACAGTTTCCAAGACCTTTCAGATGCTTTTATTCAACAGTACAAGTACAACATGGACTTAGCTCCTGACCACCGTCAGCTTCTCAGCATGACGCAGAAAAATACCGAAACCTTTAAGGAGTATGCGCAAAGATGGCGCGGAACTGCAACACAAGTAGAGCCTCCCCTTACTGAGAAGGAGTTGGCAGACTGGTTTGTGGATACAGTTCGACCAGAATTCTATGAACGTTTGATCAGCAGTGTTACAACAAATTTCTCTGATATTGTGGCAGTGGGAGTCAAGGTGGAAGCAGGTTTAAAGAGTGGAAAAGTGACCACTCCAAATATTACCTCAAGCGCCAGCATGACAAAGAAGCCAGTAAGCACTTTCCACAAAAAGAAAGAGGGAGAGGTGAGTGCAGTCACATATGGAAAGAAAGCACAAAGCTCACGAAGCCACCACCAACAGTACCAACCATCATATGTGGCGGCAGTGACCCCGGTTTTTCAACCTTCTTCATAACATGGTCCCCAACCTGGGGCATCCAGCAATCAGCACCAGTATCAGCCTGGCAATCAGCAACATTACCACACCAATAATCAGCAACAATACCAGCAGCCGCAGGGTCAACAACCTCAGAACAGAGCCCCGAGGGCAAATTATCAAGCAAATAGGCCAAAGATACAACCTATTCCAATGAGTTACACCAACCTGTTTCCCATGCTAATAGAAAGAGGGCTGGTTAAAACAAGAAAGTTAGGTGCTCAACCTAATCCACTCCCGTTCTATTACAATGCAAATGCTCGTTGCCCATTTCACGAGAACGCTCCAAGCCACGATCTCAACGGTTGCTTCACCCTCCAGCATCTAGTTCATGAACTAATTGAAAAGAGAATTCTATCCTTCGAAGATAATCACCCCAACGTAAAGAGTAACCCTCTTCCAAATCATGGTGGAGTTAACGCCATTACTGAAGAAGGGGAGGGATCAGAAGACAATAAAACTACTACTGTTGGTGAGATCAAAGTGCCATTAGCAGACCTACACAAACGCCTCACTCAGGCATGGTCACTCAAGACATCTCACGAAGATTGCAAAGAATTAATGCTGAATCCTGAGGGTTGTAACAATGTGAAAAAGGACATTCGGGCTATGATTGAACATGAAATGATAAAAATCACCCACCGAAAAAAGGAAGAAGATGTGGCAGTCATCGAACCTGTGCTTAACATACCAGGAGAGCCCAACAAAAGAGCCGTATTCAGAGGTGATAACAATAACAAAAACTACCAGAACATTCGGCCAGTATTTCGCGATGTTGCACCCCCAAACTTCGGGAGGGGACAGACTAGGTTTGAGCTGAGGGGAGGATCCAAGCCTCACCCAAGAGCGGTAACACCAAAACAAGACTATTCATGGTGTGAGGGGATTTTCAAAGAAAAGAAACCAGCAAGTGTGGCCAACATTGTTAGTGGAAGCAAAATGACCCGGAGTGGTCGCATCTACCAATCTCGAACATATAATGAGACTCCTCCACCAGCAGTTTCCATTCAGAAAACTCCTGTTCCTCAAAAGCCTGTTCCAGAGGCAGTCACCACCAAAGAACCTTTAGTTATAGGAAAAGAAAGTCTCAAGAACGATGAAGAAGAATTCTTGAGAATCATTCGGCGAAGTGATTACAGGGTAGTGGACCAACTAAACCAAACACCCTCCAAGATCTCGGTCATGGCCTTGCTTTTAAGCTCTCCAGCACACTGCCAGGCATTGCTCAAAATCCTGACACAGGCCCACGTCACTAAAGATATTACAGTGGGGCAGTTTGACTCCGTTGTGGCAAATATCACTGCCTACAACACTTTGAGCTTTGATGATAACGATCTGACAGTTGAGAAGCGTAAGCACAATCGTGCTTTACATGTGTCAGTCAAATGTGAAGAAGATACAATGTTCCGAGTTCTTGTCGACACGGGATCAACACTCAACGTAATGCCTAAAAGGACTTTGGCCAAACTAGCATATCAAGGTGCTACCATGAGACCAACTTCTCTCATAGTCAAGGCATTTGACGGATCCAGGAGAACCGTGATAGGAGAAGTTGATCTTCCTATCCTAATTGGGCCACAAATCTTCGAAGTCACCTTCCAGGTGATGGACATAAATCCGGTCTACAGTTGTCTATTGGGAAGACCATAGATTCACACAGCTGGCGCTGTCACTTCCACTCTCCACCAAAAAATGAAGTTTGTTGTGAATGACCAGCGGCAATGTTGGATATTCGTTTCTGGCGGCGATGTCAGGTGATTTAGTTTTCCAGCGGCGATGTTGGGTGTTTTGGTTGTCCGACGGCGATGTCAGACGCTTTATTTTCATGAATGCCTGACGGCGAGGTCAGGTGTCTGATGACAATGTCAGAGGAATTTAATGTGGATAACTGACGACAAGGTTCAAATCAGTATTTCTCCAGCTAGTTGCCGTGCAGCTATGATTTCAGCTTCCGAAGATTTGTTCCCATCAGAGTACCGTGTACTTGTGTAGTTGGCAAATTTCCGGATTCTTTGGTATTCAACCGTCTTCTACCTTTAAATGTTTGAAAGTCGTTCGCTCTTCAACCCTTCATGTCCAAGCCGTTTGAATAGGGGCAGCTGTTGCACCCCAAAATTTGACCAACTACTCGTCGCAATTTGGCTCATGTTTCGACTCATTTCATTTTGCATTTGCATACCACGAACATTGCATTTTTTCCAGTCAAATTGGTTTATCGGGATCACAGCCCTCTGATAGCATTTCAGACCAATATGAGGACGTATTTTGAGAATCGATGCTCGTCCCGGTGTTTTCGGCTTTCGCTGTTGTTTTTGAGGACATCTCGGTGTCCGGGTTTTTACCGTTTATTTCGATATAGTTCGCTAATCGATTTAATCGGCTTTCTCGTATTTTTAGGGTTTTTCCTTTATTTTCTAGAATTTTTTATGGAGTTAATTGGATTTTTCTAGGTATTAGTTAGTTTTTAATAGATATTAATTGATTTTTAATAGTTTAGTTTTAATTTCCTTTTTTTAGGAATTTCTTTAATCATTTTAGATAATAGATTTAAGAATAAATCATTTTTTTAGATATTAAATAGAGTTTTAATAAATAGTTAATAGATTTTTCTTTAATAGATTTTTTTCTTATTAAATAGATATTCTTTTTAGAACAATATAGTTTAATATAGTGTTATTAGATTTAAGTAGAAATTAATAGAGTTTCCATTTTTATTAGTTTAGAATTAATAGAGTAATTAGATTTAATTAGGACTTAATAGAGATTAATTAGGACTTTAATCATTTGTTTAGGTGTTAAATAGGGTCTTAGTTAGATTTTAATTGGATTTATCAGAATTAGTTAGGTTAGATTAGTTTTAATTTTCATTTAGGATTTAATTACTGTTTTAATTTTTGTTTAGTCTTAACTGCTTTTAATTAGAGTTAATTGAGTTTTTCATTTAGTTAATTGAGTCTGATTAGGATTAATTAGGTTAATGATCGCGACTTTCTATGTCTAATACAACCTAACTGCAAGTGCACAGTCTATCACGTAGTAATAATAGATATCGATCCCACAGGGACTCGTAATCAAACTAGTGTTCTCGGGAGTTACTATGTTTAGCTAGGTAGAATATGTTTAAGGGAATAAGATTGTCACTAAAAGGGAACTAAGAATACTATTTAGATTATAATTGATTGAATCGATACGTAGTAATTGTGTTCTTCAGGGATTTGATAAGTTACTGGTGTATGAAATAATTTTCAAAGTTTATTTAAGCAGAAAATGGTGATTTGAAGACTCTCGCCTCACAATGGTTATTGACGCTAATCATAATCCTAATGGCCAAACGTACACTTTCGTATCCCGTTCGGGGTTTAAATTATTTTTTGGAAATCTCTAAGTTCTAATTCATTTTAAAGTGCTTTCGCTGTTATTAAAATAAATGACTGGTGTTTACTATCTGACCTTACCGCAACTTTCGCTTGTTGGTTCGTATCTTAATTAATTTCCCACTTTCGTGGCAAAACTACTTTTAAATAAGTTCTCGCTTTCGCGACGAAGTTTATTCAGTGAATCAATTTTAAACACTCAGACCATAAATTACTTTTTTGAAAAGAAAGTTTTTCAACCAGTTGTTATCAAATCCCATTCGAATTGTTACTACATATCGATTACCTAAGTTTAGCTAGACATGGATTTGGGAAAGATAAAACATAAATAAAAATAATAAATAATTATTTGCATTATAATAAAACTGAAATCGATTGAAATGAGAAACCTGTAAATATGCCAATTGGCCTTTGGGCAGATCCTCCACAAATGTTGGCAGGATTCTGATCTCTAATGCCAATTTGATCGTACAGTACAAGTAGAAATTATAGAAGAATGGAAAATGGAATACAGGAAAGGTAAAGAGAAACAAATAAGAATATTGCTGGAAAATAAGCTCTGGAAATAAATTCGGCAGCACTTCGTGGTATGAATGCAGCACCCTTTCTGAAGTCCCCTGATTCCCTTTTTATAGAAGTGGAATCCCAACGGTTATCACTGAAGATGATGGACTTTGAGGCAGATAATTTAGGGAGTAGTGGTCCACTCTGTGGGAATTGGAACTGATTCTTTGACGTGTAATTTGAGTGGGGCGTTTTTGCCTGCATGACGGTCGTCACAAGGTGTGACGGTCGTCACCCGTGTGATGGTCGTCATGAAGTTGTGACGGTCGTCACATCAGCAAAAATAGCTTCCTGCGCTTTTCATTGTGTTTTCACTCCTTTTTCGTCCATATTTCATCTGAGATTGCTTCTTTTCTTCATGTTGCCTTGTTTAGACGTGATCGTTGAATACCTGCAAAACATCAGACAAATACACGGAAATAACCCGAAATCGGATCGAAAACGGTTAGACTTTAGTTGAATTATGCATAAAAATATCTATATGATTTCGTGTTATCAAACTCCCCTAAGCTTGAATCTTTGCTTGTCCTCAAGTAAAATGTGAAAAGGTCGGCAAGCGCGAGGCAGCTTCTTCATTCTCAAAAGTCGGGAAAAACCGGGATTCTTGGTAGGAACAAAACGAGTATCATGACGACACTGGACTACAGGCCTTCGGAGGTCTCCTTTTTATGCAGATCGGTCCTAGTCATGCTACTGTAGCTTGGTGTCAAGGTTCTCGCGGCAAGTTCACCCTGTTTGTTCTAGCGCAATCACATTAAGCCCGTTGTCCGTACACTTTCATGGCAAGTCGACCTGTTAGTGAATATGATCTCATCTCTTGTTTTTGATCTTCTTCGTTGATCATAAGCTTATGTCATTGATTTTTCAATGGGTTTTCGTGCCGTTGGGCTAAATGCTCAGGTGAGGAGCACCTAACTTAGAAGGAAACGTGTCTTATATTTTTGGGCTATTTAGCTCCCTTTTCATGATTTTTCATCTTTTTGGAGATCATACACTTATTTGCATCGGTCGCTCGCTTAGAAGTGTTTTTGGGATGGTGCTGACTGCTAGTATAAACTACTTGGGGTTGAGTTTGTGCAGACACTTGAGACTTTGGTACACGTAGGTAGTGAAACCGACTCGCATAAACTAGAGATCTAAGGTGTCTGGACGATACTGGTTTTGTTAGAACTGTCGTTTCCTCGGAGTTTCAAAACTTGTTTTGAACTCGGTTGCATTCTCGTGATGCTTTTGCTTTTGAGGAACGAACTAAAATTTTTGTTTACGTTGAATAATGTGGGGATTGTTTGCGTAACGGGAAAAATATATAGACGAGCTTTATTTGCTAGAAATAGAAAGTGTTAAAATAGAAATTACGAAAATTCAAAGTGCAGTGAAATGGAAATAAAGGAAATTCAGAGTACAGTGGAATGGAAATAAAGGCTCCGCTCCCACACTATCTCGATCAGTGTCCTCACTGATTCTTGAAGCATGCGAGAGGGAGATACAACTGAAAGTGAAAATACAAATAACTGAAATATAGTAAACAATGAAGGAAAAAAATGGAAATCTAGTCACGGCCTCTGTCACGTCCGTGCTGGCGTCCTCTGACTCTGGCAAGGGCTACTCTGTCCTCATAACTCATAGCTCCGGTGTGGTAGACGGTGTCTCGGAGTCCTTCGACCTGCAAGGTCAGATTCGCCAGGCTCTCAGTGATAGTAGCTTGGCCGGTGTGAAGTTGTTGCATTTGAGTCCGGTGCCAAGCTTCGAACTGGTCAGCTCGCTGGTTCTGCTGCTGCAGCATCGCGAGTATTTGTGCCTGCTGGTCTAGGGATCGGCGGAGGTCCTCTTCTGTGTAGTCTGGCACGGGATGATGGCGGCGGCGGCGAGAGGATGTACCTTCTGGGGGAGGAGGCTGCGATGCCTCTGGGTGCTCGGACCTGTCCAACTCAGCTTGGATTTCATCGTCAGAACCGTGAGTGTGATCCTGAGTAGGAACAGCGGCAGCAGGAGGGGCAGTGAGGTCGAACAACCAGTTGGTACGGTCCTCTAGGTGTGTGCGGGTGCGGGACGGAAGGATGATGCTTCGGACGATCTTGCCACGCACTACCGGATGGTATTTGCCGTCCGCTCTGGAGCGGATAAGATGAGAGGCTCTGCAGTGGTCGGTGTCTAGGAACACCGAGGGGATGGAATGGAGGTGCTGGAGGCGGTCGCCAAGGTTCAGCCCAAGTGCAATAGCAGTGACAATCCCGCCAAAGTAGAATGGCTTCGAGCCACGGTTGCAGTTGGCCTGAATATGAGCCAGCAGAAATGGAGCAGCGTTGACAGGCTCATTGTTGAAGACGCAATGAAGAAAGAAGAGCTCTTTCGAGTTCACTTTGTGGTTGCTGTCTCTGGCGAAGATAATGTTACTCAACGCTCTGTGAAAGTACCGGATGGTTGGGTTATGGATATGAGTGGCGTGCAGGGAGTCCCAACCATCGGCATTGAGGCCGGTCAACTGATACCACAACGCGAAAGCTTCGTGCTGGAACTGATTGGTGATGCGGCAGTGAGCGTTGTCGCCGCGAGGTAGCTGTAGAATGCTGGCAATCTGATTTTGGTGCATCTGATAGTTGACGCCAAACATCCGGAAGCAGGCGACACCTGAGTGCTGGTTAAGTTCGCCGCTGCTTGTGACGTAAGTGAACGAACTCAAGAACTCAAGAGTGAGTTGTTCGTATGTTGGCTGTGGGTTGGTGCAGAGGTTCCAGATGCCTGCTCTTTGAAGCATCCAGGTTACGCCTTCAAGGAGTCCGAGCTCCGTAAGCGATGGAAGGTGCGGATAATGAGTCGGCTGGAACGACCTCTGATGAAATGCGATGTAGTTTGCTCGTTGTCTTTCGCCTAAGTCTCCTTCACTGAAGGTAATGTTGCTGACATCTGGGGTTTCTGCATTCCTTGCCATTGTTGGAAGATGGAGAGGTTTCTGAAGATTGGGGTTTTTCTGCAGAGAGGAAAGAATTGACAGAGGTGTGGTTTGGAGGTTGAGATTTAAGTTGAAATATAGAGTTCAATGTGGGGAGGACGAAAATTCGTAGTGGGGTAGGAGTTAGGATGATTGGAAGTGGTAATGGGGGAAGTGGAAGAGAACACGAACCCTGTTTTATCAGATATCAGTTTTTGACTGCGTGACGGTCGTCACGTAGGTGTGACGGTCGTCACCCGCGTGACGCTCGACATGAGGCTGTGACGGTCGTCACAGCAGCAAAATCTGCAGAATGCAGGATTTTGCTCTGAGAGCGTTCTCGTAGTGACTTTAAGGCTTAGTATTGATACGGTGATGTAATATAACAGCCAACAAACAACAAATAATGCGAAAACAGAATAATTGAATAAAAACTAGAATTGAAATAACATAAAATTGAAATCATTGTATGTAGTACATAAAGAAAACTAACAATGCGAAAAATCCAAATGATTGAATGAAACTAAACTAGACTAAACTAAATTGAAACTACTGCTAAGAACTAATAACTAGTCTTTTCGTGTCTTCAACTCATCGAATTTCCGTGCGTAGTAGTCGAGTTGGTCGCAGACTAAATCCATGAAGCCTACCAGTTCGCTGTGCATGCTTGCGATGTCAGCTTTTACATTAGTTAGAGTTGTATCAACGTCGTCCAATCTGAGTAACACGGCATCCATTTTATCGGTGGTCTTCTCAGGGATAGGCTCAGGATAGGTGTTGTAGTGCGGAGGAGTCATAGGGTCTACTTCAGTTTCGGATACAACATCCTCATAGTACATATAGTCGTGTGCCTCAGAGATGTGGTCACTGTCATACATATAGTTCTGTGGTGTTGACTGTGGTGAAGGAGGTCCCATAGGCTCATCCAATTCATAGAGCCAGTTATCCTTGTTGTGGATGCTTGTCATCAGATGATCAGGCAGTGTGAATAGCCGTACTGGTTTTTCGTTAATAAGGTACTCATACGGTCCAGGTCCCACAGTTCCTAAGATGCACCTGTTAAAGCATAATTGTATGTTCATGGGTCGGATGGTGCCAAAACGAGTGCTGGCATTTAAGTGGAATCTAAGGCCAAGCTCGTGGGCAATCATTGTTACTAGGCATCCTATAAGGATAGGTGTCTGAGGTTCCAGCGTTAGGCGTTTGAAAGATCTCATCATGAAAGGCACTGCATTTACTGTCCGTTCCTGAGAAGCACAGAACATGATGAATAACTCCTCTTTAGATACTGCAGTAATATTTTCTTCTTTTCCAAACAAGGTGTGAGCTAGTATCTTATGGAAGTATCTGAAGGTTGGGTTGTGTATGTCATCATTGTACATTCTGTCTGGTTCAGGGTGATAGTCGCCTGTGATTCTACCCCAGAATTGATCGAGTTGAAAATCAATATCGTCATCTTCTACACTGATGAACACATGCGGTCCGCTAGGGAATCCTAGGAGGTTAACTAGTGACATCCGGCTATGGGTTTGGTCCATTCCAAACAATCGGAAGGTAATCAACTCTGTGCTGGATCCAAAACCATAATTGGGTATGTATCTGAAAGAACTAAGGAATTCATAGGTAAGATCCTTATAGGTAGCAAAACGTGTTTTCAGAGCAGTGTTCTCCCAACCCAGTTGATTGAACAGGTATTGAATGCTATCTGTGATCCCTAGTTTATCCATAGTAGCCTTATCATAATACAGCGTTAAGGCGAATTCTCTTTCGGTCAGTGCTGCAAATCTTGCCTTTTGAGCTAGTCCTCGGAAGTGAACCTTTGTGATGTCGTATTCGGCCATACTCGCAGGTAATTTGGAGAAAACAGAAGGAATGTTTTGAAGGCTTTTAAAAATCCTGAAAAGTTTAAGACAGGAAATTGAAGTCAGGATTTTTAGAAACGAAAAGCGGTAGAAACAAAAGACAAAAGAGGAAAAATAAAATGAAAACAAACGAAAGTAGAAAGTAGTAGTAATTATAAGTTTAGAATTTTTGTTGGATTTTCAAAGTGGAATTTTAAAGAAAAATGAAATGCAATAACGAGGGAAATTTGGGTTGCCTCCCAGTAAGCGCTGTTTTTAACGTCTAAAGCCTGACGATAGCTTGGTGAGAAGCTATTCGGGTGTCTGAGATGGAAGCTCAAGCAATGTTATATTGCTGACTTGAGGATTGTTGTCGTTCTTATTGTAATGTTTTAGACGTTGCCCGTTTACGATAAATGGTGCATTTGTCTTATCGGTAATTTCAACAGCTCCACTCTGAAGTACTTTAGTCACTTCATAGGGTCCAGACCACCTAGATTTTAGTTTACTTGGGAAGAGTTTTAATCGTGAGTTAAAGAGCAATACGATGTCTCCCACACTGAATTGTTTCCTGATTGAACGTTTATCATGCCACTTTTTAGTTCGTTCTTTGTAGATACGGGCATTTTCGTAAGCGTCTAATCGAAGTTCTTCCCATTCGTGTAAGTTCCAGATTCGCTTTTCTCCTGCCTCGGTGTAGTTGAAGTTGAGTGTCTTAATGGCCCAAAAGGCCTTATGCTCTAACTCTACAGGGAGATGGCAGGATTTACCGTAAACTAATTTGTAGGGGGTGGTACCTATTGGTGTCTTAAATGCGGTCCTATAGGCCCATAAAGCTTCTTGTAGCTTTGACGACCAATCTTTCCTTGAGGTAGCGACAGTCTTTTCCAAGATCTGTTTTATTTCTCTGTTCGAGATTTTTACTTGTCCGCTGGTTTGCGGATGATAGGGTGTAGCTACTCGGTGTCGGACTCCATATCTAGAGAGAAGTTTATCGAATATTCGTGATATGAAGTGAGATCCGCCGTCACTAATGACGAGTCTTGGTACACCGAATCTAGGAAAGATTGTGTTTTTGAAGAGTTTGATTACTACTCGTGCGTCGTTTGTTGGAGCAGCTATGGCTTCTATCCATTTAGACACGTAATCGACAGCGACGAGTATGTAGTTATTACCAAAAGAGGATGAGAATGGTCCCATGAAATCTATTCCCCAGACGTCGAAGATTTCTACCTCTAAGATTCCTTTCTGAGGCATTTCATCGCGTCGTGAGATGTTGCCAGTTCGTTGGCATCTATCGCACTTTTGCACAACGATGTGAACGTCTTTCCAGAGATTAGGCCAGAATAAGCCGACTTGGAGAATCTTAGCGCACATCTTGGATGTACTAGCATGACCACCATATGGTGATGAATGGCATTGGGAAATAATATTTTCTATTTCTTCCTCTGGGACACAGCGACGATATATATTGTCGGCCCTTCTCTTGAAAAGTAGAGGTTCGTCCCAATAATAGTGTTTCAGATCGTGGAAGAATTTCTTCTTTTGCTGATAAGTAAGATCCGGTGGAAGCATGCCCGCAGCGAGGTAATTAACGATGTCAGCATACCAAGTTAATGTGACTTGAGCATAGACGGCTTCTACAGCTTTTTCGAATTCTGGATCTTCCGAGATTGAATTGGGTGTGTCACTTTCAAGTTTGGCTATCAGACGTTCGTACGGGAAATCGTCATTTATCGGTATTGGTTCATGTTTGATGCCTTCTATTCGGGATAAGTGATCCGCAACAACGTTCTCGGTTCCTTTCTTATCTTTGATTTCTAAGTCAAACTCTTGTAGTAACAGGATCCATCTCAATAGTCTTGGTTTGGCATCCTTTTTGCTTATTAGGTACCTTATGGCAGCGTGGTCTGTGTATATGATAATTTTTGCTCCTACTAAGTAAGAACGGAATTTGTCAAGCGCAAATATAACTGCTAGAAGTTCCTTTTCTATGGTAGCGTAGTTCATTTGGGCAGGATCTAAGGTTCTACTGGCATAGTAGATAGCATGGAGTTTCTTGTCCTTCCTTTGTCCTAGAACTGCGCCTACAGCGTAATCACTCGCATCGCACATGATTTCGAACGGTAGTCGCCAATCTGGTGGTTGCATGATCGGTGCGGTGATAAGGGCTGATTTCAATGTTTCGAATGCTTTTAAACAGTCGTCGTCGAAGACGAACTCAACATCTTTCATTAACAGGCCGGTCAGAGGTTTTGTGATTTTCGAGAAATCTTTTATAAATCTTCTGTAGAAACCGGCATGTCCTAGAAAACTCCGTATTTCTCGTACGGATTTTGGAGGTTGGAGATCTTTTATAATCTCTATTTTAGCTTTGTCTACCTCGATTCCTCTATCTGATATGACGTGTCCTAGAACTATTCCTTGTCGGACCATAAAATGGCATTTTTCCCAATTTAGGACGAGGTTTACTTTTACGCAACGTTCTAATACCATTTCTAAGTTCTGTAGGCATCCTTCGAAACTTTGTCCACATACCGAGAAATCGTCCATAAATACTTCCATGATGTCGTCTATGAAATCTGCGAAGATTGCCATCATGCATCTTTGGAAGGTTGCTGGAGCGTTACAGAGTCCGAACGACATTCGGCGGTAAGCAAAAGTACCATAAGGACAGGTGAATGTAGTCTTTTCTTGGTCATCAGGATGGATGGGAATTTGGAAGAATCCTGAGTAACCATCTAGATAGCAGAAATATGAATGTTTGGCTAATCTTTCCAACATTTGGTCTATGAAGGGTAACGGGAAGTGATCTTTGCGCGTAGCCTTGTTAAGCTTTCTATAGTCAATGCACATCCTGCTTCCAGTCACGACTCTTTTTGTTATTGATTCACCTTTTTCGTTTTTAACTACTGTGACTCCTCCTTTCTTCGGTACGACATGAACTGGGCTGACCCATTCACTATCGGAGATCGGATAGATGATTCCTGCATCTAGCAATTTCTTTACTTCATCTCTGACTACAGTGCTCAGGATGGGGTTCAGTCTTCTCTGATGCTCTCGAGAGGTTTTAGAGTCTTCCTCTATTGTAATTCGATGCATACAGATCGAAGGGCTTATACCTTTTAGATCGCTTATGTTATAGCCTAACGTGGTGGGGTACTTCTTTAGGACTTCTAATAGCTTTTCGGTTTCTGGTTGTCCTAAGTCGGCGTTGACTATCACTGGTCTTTTTAGTTCATCGTCTAGAAATTCATATCTGAGGTTTTTGGGTAGTGTTTTGAGTTCTAAAGATGGGTTCTTTGGACCTGGCATATGGTTTGGGGTCAGTGCTAAGCTTTCGCTTAGGCTGTCGTCTTTATACGATTTACGCCAATTATCGTCTTCAGAAATGTCGGGTATTTGAATCTTTATTACTTCTGAATACGTGGTCTCTTCATTTTCAAGTTCTCTTATGCATTCGTCGATTTCGTCTACTAAATAGCAGGTATCGTCTATTGCTGGTGCTTGTAAGAACTTGGTGAGAATGAACTCTATCTTTTCTTCTCCTACTTCGAATGTTAGCCTTCCTTTCTTCACGTCTATAATAGCTCCAGCTGTAGCTAGGAACGGTCTTCCTAGGATAATTGGGGTTACAGTTTCCTCCTTGATGTCCATGATTATGAAGTCGGTTGGAATGTAGAATTGTCCTATGCGTACTGGAACGTTTTCCAGTATTTCGACTGGGTATTTCACTGATCTGTCAGCTAATTGAACGGACATTTTGGTTGGTCTGAGGTCTCCCATATTCAGCTTTTTGCATATAGATAAGGGCATAACACTGATACTGGCTCCTAAATCGCATAGAGCTTTGTCTATTACGAACTTTCCTATGACGTAGGGTATGGAGAAACTACCTGGGTCTTTTAATTTAGGAGGCATGCGGTTTTGAATAATAGCGCTACACTCTGCAGTAAGTGTAACTGTTTCATTATCCTCGATTTTTCTCTTATTCGACAGGATTTCTTTGAGAAATTTAGCGTATGACGGCATTTGAGTTATCGCTTCTGTAAAAGGAATAGTAATATTCAGCTGTTTAAGGAGCTCTACAAATTTCTTAAACTGTCCTGAAGTTTTGGAGTTTATTAATCTTTGAGGGTAAGGAATAGGTGGTTTATATGGCGCTGGAGGTGCTTGAGTTTTTTCACTTGCGGTATCCTCCTTCTCGTTGTCCTCCTTCTTCTCTAACTCGGATTCCTTTTCTGCTTGTTTAGTTGGTTTTTGTTGCATGGCTGAGTTTTCGGTCCTCGGATCGATCGGTTCGTCCAATTCTTTTCCACTTCTTAGTATCACAGCATTTGCTTGGCCTTTTGGATTCTGTTCGGGTTGTCCAGGAAATGTGCCAGCAGGTGCGGCAGCAGAGACTTGTTGTTGAGCCACTTGTGATATCTGTGTTTCTAACATTTTGTTGTGGGTGGCTAAAGCGTCTACTTTTCCTGTCAACTGTTTAATTTGCTCGCTAGTGTGTATGTTTTGATTCAGGAATTCTTTGTTTGTTTGAGCTTGAGTTGCTATGAACTTTTCCATCATCAATTCGAGGTTTGATTTCCTAGGTGCATTCTAAGCAGCTGGTTTTTGATATCCTTGCGGAGCAGTAGGCATTTGCAATGCATTTTCGCTTTTGTAAGAAAAGTTTGGATGATTTCGCCAACCTGGGTTGTAGGTATTTGCGTAGGGATTTCCTTGAGCATAACTTACCTGGTCTGGTGGAATTCCGGCTAGCAATGGGCATTCGGGTGCATTATGAGTGGTGCTTCCGCATAACTCGCAATTTGGAGTTACTGCAGCGACAGTTGCAGTGGGGTTAACGGTCAGACTATCGATCTTCTGTGCTAGAGCATCTACTTTAGCATTGAACTTTTCAAGGGTGCTGATCTCGTACATCCCACCTTTCGCTGTGGTTTTCTCTATTGGAGTGCGTTCACCTCCCCATTGCAATGGTTTTGTGACATGTTTTCTATTAATTGATAGGCTTCATCGTATGGCTTATCCATAAGTGCACCGCCCGCGGCAGCGTCTATTGTCAATCTAGTATTGTATAGAAGCCCATTATAGAAAGTATGGATTGTCACCCAGTCTTCTAGACCGTGGTGAGGACATGTTCTCATCATGTCTTTGAATCGTTCCCATGCTTCGTAAAGAGATTCAGTATCTTTCTGTCGAAATCTGTTGATTTGAGCTCTAAGCATAGCAGTTTTGCTTGGCGGAAAATATCTCGCTAAGAAGACATTCTTCAATTGCTCCCACGTTGTAACGGAGTTGGATGGTAACGATTGTAACCATGTCCACGCTCTGTCTCTAAGAGAGAATGGGAAAAGACGAAGTCTTATCGCGTCTGGAGTTACTCCATTTGCTTTCACTGTGTCTGCGTATTGTACAAACTTCGTTAGATGTTCGTTCGGATCCTCAGTTGCGTTTCCTGAGAATTGGTTTTGTTGTACAGCCGACAGCAATGATGGTTTCAGCTCAAAATCATTTCGGGTAATAGCTGGGGCAGCAATGCTACTTCTAGGCTCCATCTGAAAGGATGTAGCGTATGCCTTCAGCGGTTTGTTTGGAGGTCCTTCAGCCATCTCTGGTTCTTCTTCTTCTGATTTGGGAATGGGAGTGAGAGGTTCGGGAGTGTTATGTTTGAGTTGTTTGAGTTGGTACTCAATGATTCTACTTCTTAAATGTAAGAAGCGTTCTAGTTCTGCGACTGAAGGTTTTACGATATCGCTTTGCGGGCGATTTCTTGGCATACAATCGACAGCACTAGTAAAGGAAAAATGAAAATTGTTAACCTAGTCTATACGGCGTAACAGAAGGTTACACTATTGACTAAACGGGTCCCCGACAATGGCGCCAAAAACTTGATCGCGACTTTCTATGTCTAATACAACCTAACTGCAAGTGCACAGTCTATCGCGTAGTAATAATAGATATCGATCCCACAGGGACTCGTAATCAAACTAGTGTTCTCGGGAGTTACTATGTTTAGCTAGGTAAAATATGTTTAAGGGAATAAGATTGTCACTAAAAGGGAACTAAGAATACTATTTAGATTATAATTGATTGAATCGATACGTAGTAATTGTGTTCTTCAGGGATTTGATAAGTTACTGGTGTATGAAATAATTTTCAAAGTTTATTTAAGCAGAAAATGGTGATTTGAAGACTCTCGCCTCACAATGGTTATTGACGCTAATCATAATCCTAAGGGCCAAACGTACACTTTCGTATCCCGTTCGGGGTTAAAATTATTTTTTGGAAATCTCTAAGTTCTAATTCATTTTATGGGGCTTTCGCTGTTATTAAAATAAATGACTGGTGTTTACTATCTGACCTTACCACAGCTTTCGCTTGTTGGTTCGTATCTTAATTAATTTCCCACTTTCGTGGCAAAACTACTTTTAAATAAGTTCTCGCTTTCGCGACGAAGTTTATTCAGTGAATCAATTTTAAACACTCAGACCATAAATTACTTTTTTGAAAAGAAAGTTGTTCAACCAGTTGTTATCAAATCCCATTCGAATTGTTACTACATATCGATTACCTAAATTTAGCTAGACATGGATTTGGGAAAGATAAAACATAAATAAAAATAATAAATAATGATTTGCATTATAATAAAACTGAAATCGATTGAAATGAGAAACCTGTAAATATGTCAATTGGCCTTTGGGCAGATCCTCCACAAATGTTGGCAGGATTCTGATCTCTAATGCCAATTTGATAGTACAGTACAAGTAGAAATTATAGAAGAATGGAAAATGGAATACAGGAAAGGTAAAGAGAAACAAATAAGAATATTGCTGGAAAACAAGCTCTGGAAATAAATTCGGCAGCACTTCGTGGTATGAATGCAGCACCCTTTCTGAAGTCCCCTGCTTCCCTTTTTATAGAAGTGGAATCCCAACGGTTATCACTGAAGATGATGGACTTTGAGGCAGATAATTTAGGGAGTAGTGGTCCACTCTGTGGGAATTGGAACTGATTCTTTGACGTGTAATTTGAGTGAGGCGTTTTTGCCTGCATGACGGTCGTCACAAGGTGTGACGGTCGTCACCCGTGTGATGGTCGTCATGAAGCTGTGACGGTCGTCACATCAGCAAAAACAGCTTCCTGCGCTTTTCATTGTGTTTTCACTCCTTTTTCGTCCATATTTCATCTGAGATTGCTTCTTTCCTTCATGTTGCCTTGTTTAGACATGATCGTTGAATACCTGCAAAACATCAGACAAATACACAGAAATAACCCGAAATCGGATCGAAAACGGTTATACTTTAGTTGAATTATGCATAAAAATATCTATATGATTTCGTGTTATCAGTTAACCAGATTTTATTGTTCGTTAATCATGTTCATTCAGTCCAAATCCTTCATTAAGTCTGAATTTCGTGGGCCCATTGTCTTGGAGGCCCAATCCCCAGTCCAGGTGTCATCCCTATATAATGTCACGCGTGTGCCTCAGAGAGTCCCACTTCCACGCCACGTTTCACTTCCTCCAGCTTCCACGTTTTCACTTCAAGGTCCCACTTCGTTTTGCCACGTTTCCCCTTCTCCAATTTCCACGCGTGCATTCTCAGCTCACCACTTCCGTCCACGTTTCGCCCACACCACCTCACCAGTTCCAACTGCATGCAGAGCCCATGTGGCTCTCCCTCTTGCCTCCACCATTGCCACGCGTCTCGCTCACACCGATCCTCTGCATGCATTCGCCACGTACCCTCCCCGATGGCGATTCCCCCGTCCGGCCATGCAAACGCCGGAGAACATCACCAGCAAAATCAAGCGGTGGTTCTCGCGGCTAAACTCCCCCAAACCTCATCGGAAACCCTTGAATCCCGCCGGAGAACTGCAAATCTCCACCGAGTTCATCAACTTCATCATTTTTTCCAGACGATCTTCATCACTAACCATCTCCGATAATCATCATTGATCTTCACCGATCATCATCAATAATCGTTCGATCTTCATCATCATCACCTTCATCTTGTGATTCACAGAACGTTCCTCCAAGATCCATCCGTTTTGTTTCCAGAAATCACCATCAACCTCCAACCGTTTTCCAGAAGATCTTCAAGATCTTCGTCCAGGTTCATCAAGAATTTTCCAGAATCTGCAAGACCTTCATCCGTTCTCCAACTTTTCCCCAGAAGTCCATACTGATCTTCATCAAGATCGTTGAAACTTCATCATCGGTTTACCATTTCCTTCCAGAAATTCATCCTAAGATCTTCAAGATTCGTCACAACCTCAACATCTCCGTTCATGAACAAGATCCATAAATCTTCAACTCTCTTTTTTAGATCGCTTCAAGAATACCAACCGTGTTCTTCGTCCAGATTTCAAGAACATCCAAGAATCATCAGATAACGAGTTTTCCAGATTTATCGTCAAGAATCTTCATCGCGTCTTCAAACCACGAACAAGATCCTCAGATCTCTCACGATCTACAGCATGCAACCACGAATCTCCATGACAATCATCATCGGTCCAAATCTTCACATGTATCCAGGGGTTCACTTTATCCAGGTTTCAACATAGTCTTCTTTTTTCCTTTTGTGGATTAATGAAAAGAAGGTGGAGTTTGATAGAGGTATTGTGAGGGAGAAACGAAGAGGAAGGTGAGAGGACGAACAGAGAAAGGGATTGATGAACGAGAGAGAGATTGAAGGTGACGGCGTATGTTGGAGAGGAGAGTTTGAGACGGCGCCGTGAACAGTTAGGGTTTCTTGGTTGGTTTCTGAAGGTGAATGAGGAAGAGAGAGGACAATGGATTGGGCTGGGCCCATTGATTTCTGCTGTCCGTACCCCCCCCCCCCCTTTTTTGGCCAAGGAACCCTCCGTTTTTGTTGTTTGGTCTGATTGGGCTGAGGCCCAGTTCGTCTTCACTGACCACAACCTCCGTTTTCCTTCTACACCCTCCCTGCCTTTTTTATTTTTTCTGAATTGCTTATTGGACTGGGCCCAGTTCTGCTGTTCCGTTTTTGCTGGTCACCCCTCCGTTTTTTATACATCCCTGCCCCCTGGTTTTTTATTCTTTTCTGAAGTTGTGCATTGGGCTGGGCCCAGTTCCTTGTATTGTTTTCTGCTAGCTGCACCCTTAGCAGCGGTTTTGCACCCCCCTTGTGTTTTTCTCTTTTTTCTTTATTTTCTTTTGTTTAGATTTTGTAAAAAAGAAAAGTATATGTAATAGAAAGAAAAGTATAAAAATATAAAGAAATATTATATTAGCTAATAGTTTTTTAATATTTTCTTTTAGGATATATTTTCTTTTTAGGATATATTTTCTTTTAGAGTATATTTTACACTTTTCTTTTAGAAATAGATTTAAAGGTTCACTTGTTAGGGGACTATTTTCCATTAGATTTTCCATGTTAGTTGGATAGGATTTTTTAGGAGTTTATTTTCCTGTACTCAATCATTGTAATTTTCAGAATATTAATAAAACGAGATTTGCGCTGTGGTCTCCGTTCTACCCGTAGTTAGGCTGAACTACAGTTGCTCTGACTTTCTCTGAAGAGAATATGTAGGCATAGGATGCGATATCCTAGCGAGCACACTAACAACTAGCTTTTTGCTCTCCTCGCTGCTGTGCGATCGAGACTTTCCCGCTGACGACTGATGTTATCCTTTTCTCTTGCCCGAGTGCATTTGAGACCAGACCGTAGTTCTAGTTCCCGTAGGTTCCCATACCTCGAAACACGACATACTACGTCCATTCTACCGCAAACAGGTACGCCTAAGTCTCCAATGGTCGAGCAACGTCCACCTAACTGCTAGAATGTGTATGCTAGTATCGTCAATCACATCTCTCACCCCCGTGTGACCGAGAACACCCTGTTTAGCCGTAGTTAGCCTGAACTACGTCATGCTCTGATTTCTCTAAAGAGAATACGTAGGCCCAAGACACGACGTCTTGCCGAGCAACTAACCCGTAGTTTCCCGAACTACGTAGACTCTGATTTCTCGTTCTCTGAAGAGAATACGTAGGCATAGAGTGCGACGCTTTATCGAGTCAATTTCTTTCCCGTTTAGATTTAGCAGCCGTAGATAGATTGTTTTTCACCCGTAGACAACCCAAACAAGCGTGGATCCCGTCGAGTACGACGGACGTGAGGGGTGCTAATACCTTCCCCTTGCGTAACCGACTCCCGAATCCAGACAATGGTTGCGACGACCTTGTCTTACCCTTTTTCGTCAGGTTTTTCCGATCGTTTCCTTTCCCGCTCCGAGGGATAAATAATGAAAGGTGGCGACTCTTCTGTTTTGCCGGCACCTTATTTTCGCGCAAGCGACAGCTGGCGACTCTGCTGGGGACTTGCGATGGTTCCCTATTCGAGTCTCGCCTTGGATTCTCTTCCTAGCTGTCTGGGTCATCCCCAGCAGCTGGAGACTCTGCTGGAGACTCCAACGGTTCCCTGCGAGAGTCAATCCTAACGCTTGTATGTTTACTTGTTGGGTTGCGTTTATTTATCGCATCTTACTTCTCGCACTTTATTTCCCGCATTTTATTTTCAGTATAATATGATTAACTGTGCTGTTGTGGGAGGGGCATTCTGATGAGTGAGAAGCCAGACCCAGGCTTGAGTGCACCATAGAATTAGAGTGGAAATTAGTGGGCGCGTGCTTGCTTTGTAGGCACTAGTGTCTCATGAAATCCACGCTCAGACGAGGTTCATCCAGTTGGCTTCTCTTTCAACCCTTTGGGTTGAGACGGTTGCTGGTTTGGTGGATTGTCGACTCTGGGGACTGATCATTTGTGATTCAGCTAAGTGAGGTCGCTTCATGAGCTGGTGATGCCACACCTTCTAGGTATCGTATCACCCCTCTTGAAAGTCTGTTACGCTGATGAACGCATAGGATGCCGAACTTGAGTCAGTTTAGGTCCATACCCGTGAGTGGGAGGGTTTTTGCAGGAAACTTGACTTCCAACCTACCCGATATCTTGGTTTTCTCTCGTCAGAGCAGACTTATCCCGTCAGCAGCGCAGCAGCAATCAGAGCTTTGTGGGGGTTGTGATCCCGTGTTTGCTGCATTTTGCATTGCATTTGCATAAGCATTCCTGCATCATATTGCATGCCATTCGCCAGCTAGTCAGAGCTCTTATCCAGCCGTTGTTTCGATTCTGAAGGTGAGTATTGAAGACGACCAAAGGGCTGAAGCAGATTTGAAGCAGATTTGATCAGAGTCAAGCAGTGAAGTCAGTTGACAGTTGTTGGTAGCTATGTCAGAGAGCAGCTTCCAGTTTGTTGATACCTTATTAGGTTTCACTGTGACGTCCAATCCTTTGTATGAATCTACGCACGACAAAGACTTTCCGCAAGTGAACAACCTTACTGCAGCTCAGCCTGTACAGCCTTCTGTTGAAGACCGAGGTCTACGTGAGCAGTTTGTTGTCCGAGGTGAATGTTCCCCTTCTGTTGATATCTCAGACTACCAGGGTTTTGCCTTCCCTGTGCCAAAGTCCCGAAGAGAGGTCCCGATAGCAAAGAATGAAGACCCCTTAGCTCCCGTGTATGCTAGAAGGTTTCGTGCGTTGGATGAAAGATTCAAAGCCTTGAAAGGTAAAGACGCTGTTAACCCTAGTGCTGCAGACGTGTGTCTGGTTCCTGGCCTAGTGTTACCTCCGAAGTTCAGAATGCCGAGGTTCGAAAAATACAGAGGAGATAGTTGCCCGAAGCAACATTTGGTGATGTTCTGTCGAAGAATGACTTCGTTTGTGCACAACGACAAGCTGATGATTCACTGCTTTTAAGATAGTCTGACAGGGGCATCTCTGAGTTGGTATATGCAGTTAGAGAGTAATCAAATCCGATCATGGGTGGATTTAGCCAATGCTTTTTGTCGCTACTGCGAAAATCGGCGCCGGCTGACAGAAGAGTCGCCACCGTGCGTTATTTATCCCTCGGAGCGGGAAAGGAAACGCTCGAAGTAAACCTCGCAAAAAACGGGGAAAAGGTATGGTCGTCGCAACCATAGCCTGGGTTCGGGAGTCGGTTACGCAAGGGGAAGGTATTAGCACCCCTCACGTCCGTCGTACTCGACGGGATCCACGCTTGCTTGGGTTGTCTACTGGATGCAAAACAATCTATCTACGGCTGCTAAATCTAAACGGAAGGGAATTGACTCGATAGAGCGTCGCACTCTATGCCTACGTATT
The DNA here is from genome assembly GCA_963859935.3 of Lathyrus sativus. NCBI lineage: Eukaryota > Viridiplantae > Streptophyta > Magnoliopsida > Fabales > Fabaceae > Lathyrus > Lathyrus sativus. The sequence goes on along the minus strand of OZ012737.1, from coordinate 632,953,842 downwards.
CTCGAGAGAGAAAGTCAGAGTCAACGTAGTTCGGGACTACGGGGAAAATTGGCTCGCCAAGACCTCGCGTCTTGTGCCTACGTACTTCCACTGGATGGAAGATCAGAGCTTTACGTAGTTCAGACTAACTACGGCTAAAACAAACAGTCTCACACAGCAGTGAGAAAAACAACTGGCTTCACAGGGTCGGGAACCTATGGTCACAATTATGGCTTGGTCTCACACGCCCTCGGGCAAGAGAGAAAAAGGGTACTTAATTAGTCGTCAGCGGGAAAGTCTCGATCGCACAGCCGCGAGAGAACAAAAGTTAGTCGTTAGTGTGCTCGCTAGGATATCGCATCCTGTGCCTACATATCTTCGTCTGGTACGAAGAATCAGAGCAGCTGTAGTTCGGCTACTATCGGACCACAGCTCAAATCTCGTTTTATTCATCTCTGAAAAATGATTACAATGGGTGCATACTGAAATAAATCTCCTAGGAAACGTTATCCTATTCTATCCTGAAAAGTCGAATGAAAATAGCCCCCTAACAAATGGGCCTCTAATTCTATCCCTAAAAGGAAAATAACTTCTATGAAAAACCTAAAAGAAAAATGCTTTAAAAATATTAAACCTACTTTTAATATTTTTTCTCTTTTTTCTCCTTTTCTTTTTAACATATTTTTTCATATTTTCTTATTGAATATTTTTCTCTATTTTTTTTTCATATTTTTCAATAATATTCTTTTTCTTTTCTTTTTCTCAAATATTTCTTTTCACTCTTTTTTCTATTTTTTTAAATATATATCTTCTTTTCATTTTCTTTTTCTTTTCAAATCTTTTTTTCTATTTTTTTCTTTCAAGATATATTTTCTTTTCATCTTTCTATTTTTTTTCAAGAAAGAAAATACAAGCAAGGGGCTGGGGGTATGCTGGATTGCAAGGGTATGCAGAAAAATAAAATAAAAAACTGCAAATTAAAGGGCCCAGCCCAAGTCTCTCAAAAAACGCAGCAGGGGGTGTGTTGGTACTCTGGGGGTATGCCAGAAAAAAAGAAAAAAAAAATTGGGGCCAAAGCCCAGACCTTGTCCAAAAACGGAAGGGCGCTGATCAAAAAAAAGGGATTTGGGCCTGGCCCATTCTCTTCTTTCCTTCCTTCTCTTCACCCTCTCATTCTCTGCAGAAACAAACCCTAGACTCACCTTCCTCACGGCGCCGCCGCCGCCGTCCTCACCCAGACGTTCTCGTTCTATCTCACTTCACCTCTCAATCCATCTCCTTCTTCAGATTCTCTAACTCTAACTTCTATCTCACACACTCACGAAAACGCTCAACTCAAATCAAACGCGTCCCCAACGACCTAATCAACAACACAATCGTTACAAACTAAGTCCACGGCTTAATGATCTCAGAGGGATCTTTTTGAAGAGATTAAAGATCTGTGTTTCTGATGACGTTCTAGGACGAAGAAGACTGTAAAACGAAGAGTATAACGAACTTGGATGAAGGCTCTAGGCGTTCTGGGGAACGAGGATCCACGGAGGTTTCTGGATCCATGTTCTTGATGAAGAACACAACGAATTGCTGGATCTGGATGTGTTTGAGTGACTTCATCTGTTGATGGCGTTGATGAGAGAACACGAAGATGATGCTTCTAGAAGTTCTTCTGGAGTTTGTTGGACGGAAACCTAGATTTGAACGTTGGATCCTAAAGTTTGAACGGTTGAATGATGATTCTTGATGTGTTGATTGTGGATCCTGAGAGTTCGTTGATGAGTGTTCTTGAAGGAGTTTCTGGCGAATGATTGAGGATGAACAGATCGTTGATGATGATGATGAATATGGACGGGGATCTGAAGATTTGGTTTCTTTTTCCTGAGTTTTTCTGGCGTTTCTGGGTTTGATTGATGAAGGAGGAGGTTGACGATGAATGTTCATCGTCTTGGGATGAATTTCTGGTGTTTGTTGGTGGTTATGATGAGTTTTCCGGTGGTTTAGTGGTGGAGACGCGGGGAAGAAGATGAAGATCAAGGAGATGAAGATGAAAAGTGACCGGAATCTGGAGAGTTTGAGTCCTCCGGTGAAGCTGTGGTGGCCGCCGGCCATGCAGGCCGGCCGGTGAGGATTCCCCGGTGAGCTGTTGTGGTGGAGCCACGTGGGAGAGATGGTGGAAGGGAGTGCTGCATGCGGGACGCGTGTCCCCATGCGTGGCTGAGAGAGAGAGAGGCAGTGGTGGATACGTGGCGTGCTGTGATGTGAAAAGGTGGGGCCTCTCGTTTGCTACACGTGGCTGCATGCTATTTAAACTGATGTGCTGCGCTGGAAGCTTCCAGAGTCTTCTAGGAAGCGCTGGAAAATGGTGGAACTTCTTGGACAATTCTGGACCCTTTTTGGACGAATTTGGACAAAAAAATGACAACTGGGCCTCTGCAAAAGGAAATGGGCCCAACGAAAATGAATAAAAACCCACAAAAAAATCTGAATTGAATTAAAATCATTAAACCAATTAACAGTAACTAACAACTAAACTAATACTCAATTAAACCTAATAAATCTAATTGACTCCTAATTAAAACTCTAAAAAAATCTCTAATAAATTCTAAAAAGACTATTATTTATTTAAATCTATAAAAGGAGAAAAATCTATTAATTCTATATCTAAAATATAAAACAATTAATTTCTATTAACAAAAAAATTCTATCTATTTCTATATTAAAAGAAAAACCATATATTCCTATCAAAGTCATTTAATATCTAATATATTCAAAACTCAATTAATATCCTAGAAAATTCTATATTATCTTAAAAAAACCATTAAACCCTAAAAATCTATTTAAAATCTAATATATTCTAAAAATGAATTAAATCTATCAATATTCTATAAAATGCTAAAAAATGATTTAAAAGCTATTTAAAACCCTAAAAAAATCCTATAAAATCCAGAAAAATCACAATAATTCCCAGAGGGACAAAATAAGCACCGAACGACACAAAAATAATCGGTAAAGATAAACGGGCACCGAAATATCCCAAAAATCAATTCTACTGATCAAAAACACCTGAAACACGAGACGGGAGCTGTGATCCCTGATAAAATCAAAACAAATGAACAATGCAATGTATGCGATATGCAGGTGCGAATGTGATTATGCGTCGAAACATCGAGCCAAATGCGAGACCCGGTTGGTCAAATTTTGGGGTGCAACAGCTGCCCCTATTCAAGCGACTTCGACCTGAATGGGTGAAGAGCGCTCAGCCTTCAAACATTCAAGGTGGATGACGGTTGAATACAAATGGAACCCTGAAATTTGCCAACCGCAAGAATATACTGCAAAACTGCTTGAGGAATAGCTTCCAATAACTGAAGTTTGGTTATCACGGCAACAACTGGTCAATTTTCTGATAAAATTTCTTCTCCTTTTCAACACCTGTGTGACGCCACAAGTATTGAAATAATGCTTCATAAAGCAAACACCTTGATTCCCATCTCTCTCATGGGATCAAATCTGGTCAACTCACAGTTCAATGCGAACTTGAGGACAATTCTCCTGGGGAAATCTGAATGGAACTGCCTGGCACCTATTTTGACGAAGGGGGCAGCTTCAGAAGTCTGATATATGTCAATCTTTGTTGTTGTTGTTGTTGTTTTTTTTTCCGATGCTGACGTAGCAACCAAATATGAAGAATCACTCCGCTGGGGAAGACGAGAAGCTGAACCACACAACTCTGCAGGTGAACAAATTCGAAATCCAATAGGTAACCCTCTTGGTCCATGTTTCGACATGCGTATGCTTGATGCAATGCCCTATACGATATGTAAATGCTATGCGTTTTGTTTGAAAATGCGAGGCCCAGACGGCATGGATATACTATATGCTTGTATAAATGCTATGACTATATATGCGAATGCTAATGCATGCTCGAGCTACCAGAGAACACCAGGTCTGAAAACCACTTGGCAAAATAAATGCCGCAGGAAACGTCAACTCTACTGGGGATGACCTGAAGTCACAGAACCATCTCAGCAAAATAAATGCTGGAAACGAGAGATCAAATCCGCTAGGGATAACTGCCCTGCTGGAGAAATGAAAAGGCAACCCTGCTTGACGACTTCACTGGGAAAGAAAGACAACTCTGCTCGGGGATGCTTTCTTCAAACCATTGGCAACTGATTGCGCTCTGCGGGGATTGACCCAAACTGAGGTTGATTACGCGCAGCACACTGCTGGAAATGCTCCTACTATCAAGGATATCAATCTTAATCTGCTGAAGACACTCCTGATCCTACTCTGATACGGGGTAAAAGACAATCTCGACTCTTCCGGGGATAATGAGCAACTTTCATCTGCTGAAGAGTGGCAATTCTGATTTAACAACATCTGCAAGGAATTCAAACATTACTCGAAGCGCTGGCATCCATCGAGCTTCGTATCGGGGAACATGACGACATTCGAGTCATTGGGAAATATTGTGTCAGATACCTTTAGGTTTTTTTGGTTTTTCTGGTTTAGAATAAACATGGACTATGTACACAGTGGAAGTATAAGAAATACTAGACGAGAACTAGCATTCAAAGGTAGACTATCAGGCGAGAACTGATAGGAAAATAGGTTAGGAAAATTGATTTTTGTGTTTTTTTGAACCAGACGGGCTGACTGGACAACAAGCTAAGGTATAGACAACCAGGCGAGAACTGGCTGAAAGCTAACGTACACCAGGCGAGAACTGGTATAACACCTAGGGTGAAACACACGAGAACTGATTACGCGATGACAGGTACCAGGCGAGAACTGATACAACACTTGAAGAAACAGTGACCAAACGAGAACTGGTTACCAATAAACTGCACCAGGACGGGAACTGCTGCTTACAATAAACTGCACCAGGACGGGAACTGATGCTTACAGATGGTGGGCCAGACGAGAACTGGTTACCGATTTGCCAGGCGAGAACTGGACTTTGGAAACGACTGGTTACTGACACGCAACAGGTTTAAATTGCAGGATAATGATCCAACGACAACAAGATCTTCTTATTTGAAAGGTTTTCGATAAGGGTATTGACATGATTCCCCGATACTCAACTCTGGCTGGGGATAAACAGACCCGTTTGAACAACTTGCCCCAGTACAATCAGCTGGGGGATAAAAAGACTGGCTTGCACAACTTGCCCCAGTACAATGCACTTTGCCCCAATCTAACTCTTGGGAGTACTTGCTCTGAACAGCTTGCTACGAGAATACTTCGAGAATACTTGCCCCGACATCTGCACGACAAAAGAATTCAATCTCCAATTAAACACCTAACAACCCAGTTGATTTCAACATTCTCTGCGATGACTTGCCCCTGAATGAGCGTTCTAGCGACTCAACCCGATCTGATTATCCACCTGAAGTATCTGCTTTCAAATCTCAGCGCGCTGCATAATTGCCCCTGACTGGGTCTTGAGAAGACTCCTTCTGATCAACTGCTTCTCAAACAAACTGCCCCTGCTCAACTGGAACTTCGGGACTTGTCCTCAGACTGACTGATACTGAACTTACTGGAAGATAATGCCCTTGATTCACAAGGCTTCACAACATACACCATTCTGGTTCAGACTGCTGGATTACTCAGTCCTATTTGATTACTCCCTGGTGGAATTTCTTTCATGCCAACTACTAACCTGCAATTAGAATCGTCTGTTCACGAATGGTAATCTTAATGCAGTGGTTATGCAGATTTTGAAAAAATTTGAGCTGCCACTCATTTACATGCATATGATTGAGAGTGACGAATGAACCAAAGTTCAAACGCAGTGCTTACGTGGTCAGTGAAAATACAACAAGGATGTGACTAGCAAGTCAAGAAGGAGTCAGGTTACTCAACCTTATCGTAATGCGCTTCAGACTAACCCTACCTCAATTAGGTCTTTTAAGGGTTGTATCGTGGTCGGGTTCACGGTTCGTGAAACAAAGGATATTTGGCTCAAATTTTGATTTGTACCCACCCCTTCTACGTGATGATCTCCGATCCTAAGGTTCAAATAACCTGGCACAAGCACTCGCCTCTTCGAGAAGTATGTTGAATGGTAAGAACCACAGTTAAGGAATTCACAAGCTTTTCTTCTAGAGTGATAGTTACTCCTTCTTCGTTTTCGGTGTCTGTGTACACGACTTTGTGATTTGCTGGGGAAAATTTTCTTTTTAACCCTCTTTTCCATTCTTTTGATTCCCTAATTTTTGCCTGGACTGACTCATTTTGAGTTCTTTTCGATTCTTCGATTTCTTTTGAAGTCCAGCGGGATGCCCTAATTTTTGCCTAAGTATTAGCTTTCCAGCTTTTCTTTCTTTTTACTTAGCGGGCTTTCTCATTTCTTTCTTTTGGAACAAAGTCGTGTGACACGGGTTGCCTTGATTTCTCCGAAAGGATTGTAACTGTCTCACTCCTGATTGGTGAGGTTTGACCTCTTGAAAGGTATACACTGATTGGTCCTCGAAAGACAACACTCCTCTGTAAGACTTGAACGCTTGGTCAAGCTAACTGACAGCTACCCTGCCCCGGGTTAAGATGTGAGGGTTTATAAGTCCGAAAAAACTTCTACTTCCTGGCTCGAAGTGGTTGACAAGGGACTAACTCCTTATATCTCCAGTGTTTGGGGAATTTGAAACAATGCCTTGTACGTCATCGGTACGGTCTTATCTGAAAGCATACAATCATCGGTTATGAGTTTCAGTTTCATCATCCTCCCTCCTAACTTTGCTAGTCACAGCGAAAAAGTGGAGTGAAATAAATGCAAGTGTCAGTGCAATGCCATAAATGAGCGACAGCGACATGATTAATTCAGAAAAATGCATAGTCACTTTATTATTATCACCATTCGAAACATACAATGTTAAAAGCAGGTAGTAACTAACAGAAAAGAAACTACAAATGCAAATGATATAAAAGCTTGAGAACTGCCACTGCTGCCTGTCTGAACCACTGGCTTTTGCTGGGGAACACCCTTCTGAGTCTACGAGCTTAGCCAGATGAACGGTTAGGGATGAACAAACAGAAACCCTTCTCGAAAGGAAATGCGATCCTGATCAATCAACTGCTGTACCTTCGCCTGAAATGCTTTACAATCTTCGGTTGAATGCCCCGGAGAGCCACCATGATAACCACACTGAACGTGGGGATTATACCCAGGAGGGTAAGGTTCTGGAACTGGCTTAAGAGCTTTCGGCTCCACCAAAGACTTCTGGATCAAAGATGGTAGCAACTGGCTATACGGCATCGGCACTGGGTGAAAAGGAGCTTTCCTTCGTTCCAAGTTGTTACGAGGTCGGTTCTGATTCTGACGCTGATTCTGATAACCTCGGCCACGAGTTCGCTGATTTGCAATGGAAGCGACATAGGATTCCTGATAGAGTGCCCCAGGCACGGCTGTCTGTCCAGTATAACAAGCCACGGGAGGTACTGATCTCTGATAAGATGAGGAACCAACAAAATTCACTGATTCACTTCGAGGATATTCAATCTTTGGCATGACTGAGTTGATCATAACTTCTTCTTCACTCTGATAGTCACAAGGGTATTCAGTTTCACCAGCTTGATCATATGAAGTAATCTGAACTTTCCCCATTCTTATGGAGTACTCAAGGCGTTCTCCTAATGCTACCACGTCAGAGAAACTTGCCGGAACTCCGAGCAATCTTTTGAAGTACGGATATTGTAGGGAATCTACAAACAGGCTTGCCAGCTCTTGGTCTAACAGCGGGGGACGCACTCTAGCAGCAAATTCCCTCCATCTCTGAGCATACTTCCTGATCGGTTCATTGATCTCTTGAGACAACTCTTGTAAATGCATGCGATAAGGAGCGATGTCTAGGTTGTAATCGTACTGCTTCAGAAAAGCTTTGGCTAAATCCATCCATGACCGAATCTGATTCCTCTCTAACTGCATATACCACCTCAAAGATGCCCCAGTCAGACTATCTTGAAAGCAATGGATCATCAACTTATCATCTCGCGCGAACGCAGTCATTCTTCGACAGAACATCATCAAATGCAGCTTTGGACAGCTATCTCCCGTGTACTTCTCAAATTTCGGCACTTTGAACTTGTAAGGCAACACCAGGTCAGGAACCAAACACATGCCTACAGCATCTAGGTTGACAGCATCTTTGGCTTTCAAAGCTTTCATTTGCTCTTCCAACACTCGGAGTCTTCTACCATCGTCAAGGGCTCTTGGATCTACCATCCCAGCTGCTGGAATATCTCTTCGGTAATTCATTACAGGGAAAGCAACACCTTGATTGTTGACAGGAGGAGGACGCTCATTCTGGGCAACAAACTGCTCATGTCGATCTCGGTTCTCAACAGAAGGCTGTACAACTTGGTCTGCAGCAACATTGTTTACTTGCGGGAAGTCTTCCGTGGAATCATACAGAGGGTTGGACGCCATAGTGAACCCTGTCAGGGTGTTAGGAGACTGGAAATTGCCTTCAGACATGGCTACCAATAATTTTCAGCTGACTTCGACACTTGATTCTGCTCAAATCTACTCAACCCCTAGGTAGGTCCTCTGACAATCAACAGCTGCTCAATCCAAACTCCGGGTAATCACCTTCAGGAAACAAAGGCTGGATCAGAACTCTGGCTAGCTGGAGAAATGCTATGCAATATGATGCGAAGATGCCTATGCAAATGCAACGCAATGCAACAAACAAATACGGGATCACAGCCCCCACACAAAATCTGAATACTGCTGCGCTGCTGACGGAGACGTTCTCTGAAGAGAAGACCAGAATAACGGGTAGGTTGGAAGTCAAGTTTCCTGCAAATAAAAACCCCCCCACTCACAGGTATGGACCTATATCTGACAAGGTACGGCATCCTATGCGGTCGTCAGCGTCACAGACTTTCATGAGGAATGATACGATTCCCAGAAGGAGTGGCATCGTCATCTCATGAAGAGGCCTCACTTAGCTGACTTCCAATTGATCGGTTCCCAGAGTCGACAATCCTCACGTCTGGACTCCCCTCAGATCCTCAGGACCGGAAAGGAGCACCTCTGCGAGAACCTCGTCCGAGTGCGAATTTTCGTAGGGAACTGCGCCTGCTCAGCAGACAGGTTCGTCTACTACTTCTCCGCAACTATATCTAGGTGCATACTCATACTCGAGCCCAGGTCCGGCTTATCTCAATCATAGAACACCCGTAACACCCCAACAGCAACAGATAATATCGATAAATAAACACCTAATAGACAAGCAAACGAGCGCTAGGATTGACTCTCTCTAGGGGACGTTGGATCCCACATGCATGGGGAACTATCGCAATCCCCAGCAGAGTCGCCAGCTGTCGCTACTGCGAAAATCGGCGCCGGCTGACAGAAGAGTCGCCACCGTGCGTTATTTATCCCTCGGAGCGGGAAAGGAAACGCTCGAAGTAAACCTCGCAAAAAACGGGGAAAAGGTATGGTCGTCGCAACCATAGCCTGGGTTCGGGAGTCGGTTACGCAAGGGGAAGGTATTAGCACCCCTCACGTCCGTCGTACTCGACGGGATCCACGCTTGCTTGGGTTGTCTACTGGATGCAAAACAATCTATCTACGGCTGCTAAATCTAAACGGAAGGGAATTGACTCGATAGAGCGTCGCACTCTATGCCTACGTATTCTCGAGAGAGAAAGTCAGAGTCAACGTAGTTCGGGACTACGGGGAAAATTGGCTCGCCAAGACCTCGCGTCTTGTGCCTACGTACTTCCACTGGATGGAAGATCAGAGCTTTACGTAGTTCAGACTAACTACGGCTAAAACAAACAGTCTCACACAGCAGTGAGAAAAACAACTGGCTTCACAGGGTCGGGAACCTATGGTCACAACTATGGCTTGGTCTCACACGCCCTCGGGCAAGAGAGAAAAAGGGTACTTAATTAGTCGTCAGCGGGAAAGTCTCGATCGCACAGCCGCGAGAGAACAAAAGTTAGTCGTTAGTGTGCTCGCTAGGATATCGCATCCTGTGCCTACATATCTTCGTCTGGTACGAAGAATCAGAGCAGCTGTAGTTCGGCTACTATCGGACCACAGCTCAAATCTCGTTTTATTCATCTCTGAAAAATGATTACAATGGGTGCATACTGAAATAAATCTCCTAGGAAACGTTATCCTATTCTATCCTGAAAAGTCGAATGAAAATAGCCCCCTAACAAATGGGCCTCTAATTCTATCCCTAAAAGGAAAATAACTTCTATGAAAAACCTAAAAGAAAAATGCTTTAAAAATATTAAACCTACTTTTAATATTTTTTTCTCTTTTTTCTCCTTTTCTTTTTAACATATTTTTTCATATTTTCTTATTGAATATTTTTCTCTATTTTTTTTTCATATTTTTCAATAATATTCTTTTTCTTTTCTTTTTCTCAAATATTTCTTTTCACTCTTTTTTCTATTTTTTTAAATATATATCTTCTTTTCATTTTCTTTTTCTTTTCAAATCTTTTTTTCTATTTTTTTCTTTCAAGACATATTTTCTTTTCATCTTTCTATTTTTTTTCAAGAAAGAAAATACAAGCAAGGGGCTGGGGGTATGCTGGATTGCAAGGGTATGCAGAAAAATAAAATAAAAAACTGCAAATTAAAGGGCCCAGCCCAAGTCTCTCAAAAAACGCAGCAGGGGGTGTGTTGGTACTCTGGGGGTATGCCAGAAAAAAAAAAAAATTGGGGCCAAAGCCCAGACCTTGTCCAAAAACGGAAGGGCGCTGATCAAAAAAAAGGGATTTGGGCCTGGCCCATTCTCTTCTTTCCTTCCTTCTCTTCACCCTCTCATTCTCTGCAGAAACAAACCCTAGACTCACCTTCCTCACGGCGCCGCCGCCGCCGTCCTCACCCAGACGTTCTCGTTCTATCTCACTTCACCTCTCAATCCATCTCCTTCTTCAGATTCTCTAACTCTAACTTCTATCTCACACACTCACGAAAACGCTCAACTCAAATCAAACGCGTCCCCAACGACCTAATCAACAACACAATCGTTACAAACTAAGTCCACGGCTTAATGATCTCAGAGGGATCTTTTTGAAGAGATTAAAGATCTGTGTTTCTGATGACGTTCTAGGACGAAGAAGACTGTAAAACGAAGAGTATAACGAACTTGGATGAAGGCTCTAGGCGTTCTGGGGAACGAGGATCCACGGAGGTTTCTGGATCAATGTTCTTGATGAAGAACACAACGAATTGCTGGATCTGGATGTGTTTGAGTGACTTCATCTGTTGATGGCGTTGATGAGAGAACACGAAGATGATGCTTCTAGAAGTTCTTCTGGAGTTTGTTGGACGGAAACCTAGATTTGAACGTTGGATCCTAAAGTTTGAACGGTTGAATGATGATTCTTGATGTGTTGATTGTGGATCCTGAGAGTTTGTTGATGAGTGTTCTTGAAGGAGTTTCTGGCGAATGATTGAGGATGAACAGATCGTTGATGATGATGATGAATATGGACGGGGATCTGAAGATTTGGTTTCTTTTTCCTGAGTTTTTCTGGCGTTTCTGGGTTTGATTGATGAAGGAGGAGGTTGACGATGAATGTTCATCGTCTTGGGATGAATTTCTGGTGTTTGTTGGTGGTTATGATGAGTTTTCCGGTGGTTTAGTGGTGGAGACGCGGGGAAGAAGATGAAGATCAAGGAGATGAAGATGAAAAGTGACCGGAATCTGGAGAGTTTGAGTCCTCCGGTGAAGCTGTGGTGGCCGCCGGCCATGCAGGCCGGCCGGTGAGGATTCCCCGGTGAGCTGTTGTGGTGGAGCCACGTGGGAGAGATGGTGGAAGGGAGTGCTGCATGCGGGACGCGTGTCCCCATGCGTGGCTGAGAGAGAGAGAGGCAGTGGTGGATACGTGGCGTGCTGTGATGTGAAAAGGTGGGGCCTCTCGTTTGCTACACGTGGCTGCATGCTATTTAAACTGATGTGCTGCGCTGGAAGCTTCCAGAGTCTTCTAGGAAGCGCTGGAAAATGGTGGAACTTCTTGGACAATTCTGGACCCTTTTTGGACGAATTTGGACAAAAAAATGACAACTGGGCCTCTGCAAAAGGAAATGGGCCCAACGAAAATGAATAAAAACCCACAAAAAAATCTGAATTGAATTAAAATCATTAAACCAATTAACAGTAACTAACAACTAAACTAATACTCAATTAAACCTAATAAATCTAATTGACTCCTAATTAAAACTCTAAAAAAATCTCTAATAAATTCTAAAAAGACTATTATTTATTTAAATCTATAAAAGGAGAAAAATCTATTAATTCTATATCTAAAATATAAAACAATTAATTTCTATTAACAAAAAAATTCTATCTATTTCTATATTAAAAGAAAAACCATATATTCCTATCAAAGTCATTTAATATCTAATATATTCAAAACTCAATTAATATCCTAGAAAATTCTATATTATCTTAAAAAAACCATTAAACCCTAAAAATCTATTTAAAATCTAATATATTCTAAAAATGAATTAAATCTATCAATATTCTATAAAATGCTAAAAAATGATTTAAAAGCTATTTAAAACCCTAAAAAAATCCTATAAAATTCAGAAAAATCACAATAATTCCCAGAGGGACAAAATAAGCACCGAACGACACAAAAATAATCGGTAAAGATAAACGGGCACCGAAATATCCCAAAAATCAATTCTACTGATCAAAAACACCTGAAACACGAGACGGGAGCTGTGATCCCTGATAAAATCAAAACAAATGAACAATGCAATGTATGCGATATGCAGGTGCGAATGTGATTATGCGTCGAAACATCGAGCCAAATGCGAGACCCGGTTGGTCAAATTTTGGGGTGCAACACTTTTCTGAAACAGTATGACTACAATCTTGATGAAGCTCCTAGTCGCATGCAGCTGTAAGAATTGTCTCAAGGGAACAATGAACCTTTCAGAAAGTATGTTCAGAGATGGAGAGAATTTGCTGCTAGAGTGCAACCACCGCTTCTAGACCAAGAGCTGAAAGGCATGTTCGTAAACTCCTTGCATAGCCCGTACTTCGAAAGAATGCTTGGAGTTGCACTAAATTTCTCTGAACTGGTAAGGGCAGGAGAGCGCATCGAGTATGGTGTAAAGACTGGACGAATTCAGAATGTTTCGGGCGGTCAGGCTAGTGAAACTGAATCTCTCTATAGCTTTCAAACTGAAGAAGGAGTTGTGGTCAATGCAATCATGACAGAGGATGGGTATTCTCAAGACGAATCAGTGAAGTCTGTTGGTTCTTCGTCTTCTCAGCGGTCAGTATCTTCGATGTCTCGTTATTCTCGACAGACAATTGTGCCTGGGGCACCACATCGGGAACCTTATGTCGCTCCTCTTGCAAATCCACGAGCCCGTGGCCAAGGTTATCAGAATCAGCGTCAGAATCAGAATCGACCTCGTAACAACTTGGAACGAAGGAATGCTCCTTCTCATCCAGTTCCTGTGCCGTATAGCCAGATTCTTCCACATTTGATTCAGAATTCTTTGGTGGAGCCCAAAGCTCTTAAGCCCGTGCCAGAGCCTTACCCTCCTGGGTACAATCCGCATGCTCAGTGTGGTTACCATGGTGGATCTCCAGGGCATTCAACTGAAGATTGCAAAGCTTTTCAGGCGAAAGTACAACAGTTGATCGACAAAGGGTGCATTTCCTTTCCATAGGGAGTTTTGGTTGTGCATGACAATCCCTCAGCTGTCTGAGCTCGTAGATTCAGAGGGGTTATTTGCAAGAAGCCAGCGGTCCAGACAGGCAGACGTCCTCAGCATTGGTAGTCCTCGGACTTTATCATTTGCATTTGTAGTTCTTTTCTGTTAGTTACTACTTGCTGTTAAACATTGTTTCGAATGGTAATATTAATAAAGTGACTATGCATTTTTCTGAATTAATCATGTCGTTGTCACTCATTTACTGCATTGCACTGACACTTTCATTTTATTTACTCCACTTTATCACTATGATTAGCAAAGATTGGAGGGAGGATGACGAAACTGAATACTCATAACCGATGATCGTATGCTTTCAGATAAAACCTTGCCGATGACGTACAAGGCATTGTTTCAAATCCCCTAAACACCGGAGAGATAAGGAAGAGAATCCCTCGTTAACCACTTCGAGCCGAGAAGTAGGAGTTTCTTTCGGACTTTTAAACCCTCACATCTTAACCCGGGGCAGGGTAGTTGTCAGTTAGCTTGATCGAGCGTTCAAGTCTTATAGAGGAGTGTTGTCTTTCGAGGACCAATCATATCATTATTCCTCCCCAGAGGTCGTACCTCGTCAACCACAATGGTTAAACCTCACCAATCATGAGTGAGACAGTTATAAACCTCTCGGATGAATCCAGACAGCCAGTGCCACACGACTTGTTTCGAAAGAAAAAAAGAATAAGAAAGCCCGCTAAGTAAATACTTAGGCAAAAATCAGGGCATCCCGCTGGACTTCAAAAGAAAGATCGAAAAGAACTCTGAAGAGTCAGTCCAGGCAAAAAAATTAGGGAATCAAAAGAATGAAAAAGAAAGGATATAAAAAGAAAAATCCTCAAACAAGGACAAAGTCGTGTAGATACAGACACCAAAACGAAAAAGGAGTAACTGTCACTCCGAAACACCTTGTGAGTTCTTTAACCAGTTGTTCTCAATATTCAACATACCTCTCGAAGAGGCGAGCGCTCGAGCTAAGTTAACTGAACTTTAGGATCGGAGATCATCACGTAGAAGGGGTGGGTACAAATCATAATTTGAGCCAAATATCCTTTGTTTCATGAACCGTGAACCCGACCACGATACAACCCTTAAAAGACCTAATTGAGGCAGGGTTTATTCTGAAAGCGCATTACGATAAGGTTGAGTAACCTGACTCCTACATGATCTGCTAATCATATCCTTGTTGTATTTTTCACTGATCGAATCAGCACTACGTTTGAACTCTTTGGTTCATCCGTCACTCACTATCATGACACGTAAATGAGTGACAATACATTTTTTCAAAATCTGCATGAACACTGCATTAAAATTACCATTCGTGAATAAACAATTTTAATTGCAGGTCAGTAGTTGATACGAAGGAACTCCAACAAGGAATAGTCAATCAGGACTGAATCGTTAGTAGTCTGGATCAGAATGGTATACTACGAAACCCTGTGAATTTGGGGCATTGACTTCTAGTGAGTTTGGAATCAGTTTGTCTGAGGACAAGTTCCGGAGTATCGGTTGATTATGGGACAGTTTGTTGATCAGAAGTGAATCTTCTCGAGACCAATCAGGGGCAGTTATCCAGAACCCCTGTGATTTGAGGGCAGATCCATCCAGTGTTCAATCAGGGCATGTTGAGTCGCTCATCGCTCGTTCAGGGGCAAACTACTTCAGAGATATTGAAACCAACCATGATGAGAGTTGATTGATTGAGGATGAATCCTTCCGTTGTACAGATGTTGGGGCAAGCCATCTGAAGATTGTCTTGTTGCCAGTTGCTTTCTGTTCAGAATGAATTTTCCCAAAAGTCGGGTTGGGGCAAGTTGAATTGCACTGGGGCAAGTTGTTCAAATGAGTTTGTTCACCCTAGCAAGAGTTGAGTGTCGGGGAATCGTGTCATTACCCTGCCAAAAACCTGAGCCTTCTGAAGAAGCCTTGCTGTCATTGGATTGTTATCCTACGGCCTAACCTGTTACTCGGCTGAACCTTGTAACCGAACAGCCTTAAAGTCCAGTTCTCGTCTGGCAAGCCAGAGATCAGTTCTCGTCTGAAATCCAAACCAGAAACCAGCCCTGCCTGGTCACCTTTTTCTGTAACCTATTGTTTAACCAGTTCTCGTCTGGCTAACACAGTTTTAAAGCCCAGTTCTCGTCTGGCAAACCAGAAATCAATTCCCGTCTGATATCCAAAACCCGTAAGCCCAGTTCCCGTCTGGCAAATTCCCGTCTGTTAGTCCACCTTGAATGCTAGTTCTCGTCTAGTATTTCCCTTTAAAATCCACTTTCGTTGGTAACCAGAAATGAATTCCTATCACCATAAACCTATTCCTAAACCAGAAAAAGCCTAATTGTACCTGGCCCGATGATTCCTAGTGACTCGTATGTTGTCACATTCCCCGACACAAGGCTCGAGTGATCTCAGCCCCATGATTGGTATTCTGTATTCCCTGTGTTGATGTTGTTGAATCAGGATTGTTTTCTCAGCAGAGACGTACAGTTTGAGATTGTTTCCCCTGAGCAGTTTGAGACTGCAGCAAATTGAGATGGCATTTATCCCTTATCAGAGTAGGATCAAGATTATCCTCAGTAGGGCGAGATTGATATTCCCGGCAGAGTATGGCCATCCCAAGCATTGAATGTTGATTAGCCTGATGTGCTATTTCCCAAGTGGGTTGAGACTGAAACTTTCCCTGACCGACAGATTTGGGTTTATTTCCCCAGCAGTGGGACTGATGCAAGGTTGTATCCCCACAGAGTCCAAGTTTGACTCCCTTTCCCCTCCGAATCCAGGTCATTGACTCATTCCTCAAGAAGAGGTTGTCGTTGATTCCATCATTGAGTAATCTCCAGACGGGTAGATTTTGGTGTCAGCCAGAGAAGAGTCATTGCTCAGCAGATTGTTTCGTACCCTATAAGGACTTAGGGTGATCTAAAAGGACCATTCCGGGTTGGTTTCCTCAGTAAAGTGAGATTCAATTTCAGTGGTCGATTGTTATCTTCCGCAGACGCCAGAGGTGTTTCCTTGATAGGATCAGTACATTTCCAACAGAGTTGTACCATGAGTAGCTAAGGATTGATATCCCCAGCAGTGTTGATACACATGTGTCCCTCATCAGACTTGATAGTCCAGCAGGTGTTACCCAGAAGGGTCAGTCTCCGTAAGGCGTATGCAAGATTACCCTCAGCAGATCAGGATTGATATCCCCGATAAAGTTCAGCAGTCTCTCCCTGTAGAGTCTGAACGCGAGATCAGGAGCATTGATATGTATCCCCGAGCAGAGAAGATTCTCTCCCCAATCAGATGTATCCTGAAGGAACGTCATCTCCTCAGCTGAGTCAAGCGCCGAAGCTCGTGTTCATCCCCCAGCACCGGGTCATAAGTGCAGGTCTCGTAGGAAACTATTCGTTCACTGAAGTGCACAGCAACTGATGGTGCAAGATTGAAGTCTCCAGCGGAATTGAAATTCCCCACCAGAGTCGTACTCTCCCCCGAAGTCGGATGATTCCTCCTTCTCCAGCGGAATTGAGATTCCACACAGAGTCGTACTCTCTCCGACAAGCAGAATGATTTCTTCTTCCCCAGCCGAGAGCCATTCCCCAAGAGAGCCGAATCCTTGGAAGCTGCTCAGACCATGATTAGGTTTTCCCCAGTAGAGTGTTGAACAGCTGATGCTGTATTTCCCCATCGGGGTCGTTCTCTCCAGGAAAGTTTAGTTGTGAAGGCCGCGTAGTTTATTTCTGCGATTGACATCGTTTTCCTCAGCAGTTGTGGTTTGAATACCCAGATGAGCAGGTTCAGGTTCTCGTAGAGCTTCGTTCCCCTGCATCAGTCAGCTGAAGATCATTTCCCCAGGCGGAGTCCAATTGAGATTGGTGTGACTTCTTCTCCTCGGCAGGATGATTCCTCCTCTCCACCAGAGTGGCCCTTCCTCCGTGACAGGAGGCTTCTCCCTTCAGCATTTATTTTGCTGATGGGGCCATAGCATTTTGCATGATTGCATAGCATTTACCCTGAAAACGCGTAGCATTTCCACCGTGTGGAGCACTACGTCATTGTCAAAGCATATGCATACAAAACATGAGCCAGGTCACCACCGTCCTTGTGTTGCAGATGTTCCTCCTCAGAATGGTTTGGTTCAAGATGATTCTAAAATTCTCCCCAGCAAAGTCGCTTGCTCAAGATGATTCTTGAAGTCCCCAGCGAAGTCTTCGGTTCAAGATGATTCTTGAATTCCCCAACAGGGTCGTTTGCTTAAGATGATTCTTAAGATCCCCAGTGCGGTCACCAGAGTTGGTTGCTCAAGTTGATACTTAGAGTCCCCAGTAATAGTTTGCCCAGGATGATTCCTGAAATCCCCAACAGAGTGTTCGCTCAGGATGATTCTTGAAATCTCCAGAATGGTTATCGGTTCAAGATGATTCTTGAAGTCCCCGGCGGAGTTATTTGTCCAAGATGATTCTTGAAGTCTTCAGCAGAGTTGATTCATCCAGAATGATTTCTGGATCCCCGGAGCGGAGTTACTTGATAGTTCTCCAGAATCCCCAGCGGCGAAGCGTCACCCCCAGCAGGTTTCTAACGGCGAAGTTGAAATCTCCCTTGAAGACTCCATGATTGAAGTCTGACCGTGTTAATGAAGCAGTTCTCTCAGCTGATACGGAGTGCCTGATGGCAGAGGTTTAGATATTCCCAGTTGGCTCATGATTGACCAAGAATTCTATTCCCGACTTACTGATGAAGTCCGGCTGATGCCCGACAGTAATGCGGAATGCCTGATGGCATGATCAACCTGATGGTTGAAGTCCGGCTGATGCCCGACAGTGTTCTTTGAATGCCTGATGGCATGATCGACTATGTATTACCGGTTACCATGTGACCAATTCCCCAGTAGGGTTGCCGTGCAACTGTTGTGCTCAGTGTCGAAGATGTCCCTACCGACCAGAGTATCGTTCACCTGTGTGTGGTATCCAGACCTCCAGCGAGATCATTGACACGTGTTCATCTTATTATTCTCTCCAACAGAGTCTATTATTCAAGTTTATATTTCCCCAATGGATTTTCTTCACCCTGACGGCGAGGTCAGACGATGTTGAGAGTTGACGGCGAAGTCAGATTATTTTGAGTACTTGACGGTGATGTCGGGTGTTTCCCAGAGTTATAGTTGGCTGGCGGCGATGTCAGATTCTGTGTTTTCCCAGCGGCGAGGTTGGATGGTTGGCTGGCAGTGATGTCGGGTAGTTTGGTTCTCCAGCGGCAATGTTGGATATTCGTTTCTAGCGGCGATGTCAGGTGATTTAGTTTTCCAGCGGCGATGTTGGGTGTTTTGGTTGTCCGACGGCGATGTCAGACGCTTTATTTTCATGAATGCCTGACGGCGAGGTCAGGTGTCTGATGACAATGTCAGAGGAATTTAATGTGGATAACTAACGACAAGGTTCAGATCAGTATTTCTCCAGCTAGTTGCCGTGCAGCTATGATTTCGGCTTCCGAAGATTTGTTCCCATCAGAGTACCGTGTACTTGTGTAGTTGGAAAATTTCCGGGTTCTTTGGTATTCAACCGTCTTCTACCTTTGAATGTTTGAAAGTCGTTCGCTCTTCAACCCTTCAGGTCCAAGCCGTTTGAATAGGGGCAGCTGTTGCACCCCAAAATTTGACCAACTACTCGTCGCAATTTGGCTCATGTTTCGACTCATTTCATTTTGCATTTGCATACCACGAACATTGCATTTTTTCCAGTCAAATTGGTTTATCGGGATCACAGCCCTCTGATAGCATTTCAGACCAATATGAGGACGTATTTTGAGAATCGATGCTCGTCCCGGTGTTTTCGGCTTTCGCTGTTGTTTTTGAGGACATCTCGGTGTCCGGGTTTTTACCGTTTATTTCGATATAGTTCGCTAATCGATTTAATCGGCTTTCTCGTATTTTTAGGGTTTTTCCTTTATTTTCTAGAATTTTTTATGGAGTTAATTGGATTTTTCTAGGTATTAGTTAGTTTTTAATAGATATTAATTGATTTTTAATAGTTTAGTTTTAATTTCCTTTTTTTAGGAATTTCTTTAATCATTTTAGATAATAGATTTAAGAATAAATCATTTTTTTAGATATTAAATAGAGTTTTAATAAATAGTTAATAGATTTTTCTTTAATAGATTTTTTTCTTATTAAATAGATATTCTTTTTAGAACAATATAGTTTAATATAGTGTTATTAGATTTAAGTAGAAATTAATAGAGTTTCCATTTTTATTAGTTTAGAATTAATAGAGTAATTAGATTTAATTAGGACTTAATAGAGATTAATTAGGACTTTAATCATTTGTTTAGGTGTTAAATAGGGTCTTAGTTAGATTTTAATTGGATTTATCAGAATTAGTTAGGTTAGATTAGTTTTAATTTTCATTTAGGATTTAATTACTGTTTTAATTTTTGTTTAGTCTTAATTGCTTTTAATTAGAGTTAATTGAGTCTTCATTTAGTTAATTGAGTCTGATTAGGATTAATTAGGTTAACCAGGTTTTATTGTTCGTTAATCATGTTCATTCAGTTCAAATCCTTCATTAAGTCTGAATTTCGTGGGCTCATTGTCTTGGAGGCCCAATCCCCAGTCCAGGTGTCATCCCTATATAATGCCACGTGTGTGCCTCAGAGAGTCCCACTTCCACGCCACGTTTCACTTCCTCCAGCTTCCACGTTTTCACTTCAAGGTCCCACTTCGTTTTGCCACGTTTCCCCTTCTCCAATTTCCACGCGTGCATTCTCAGCTCACCACTTCCGTCCACGTTTCGCCCACACCACCTCACCAGTTCCAACTGCATGCAGAGCCCACGTGGCTCTCCCTCTCGCCTCCACCATTGCCACGCGTCTCGCTCACACCGATCCTCTGCATGCATTCTCCACGTACCCTCCCCGACGGCGATTCCCCCGTCCGGACATGCAAACGCCGGAGAACATCACCAGCAAAATCAAGCGGTGGTTCTCGCGGCCAAACTCCCCCAAACCTCACCGGAAACCCTTGAATCCCGCCGGAGAACTGCAAATCTCCACCGAGTTCATCAACTTCATCATTTTTTCCAGACGATCTTCATCACTGACCATCTCCGATAATCATCATTGATCTTCACCGATCATCATCAATAATCGTTCGATCTTCATCATCATCACCTTCATCTTGTGATTCACAGAACGTTCCTCCAAGATCCATCCGTTTTGTTTCCAGAAATCACCATCAACCTCCAACCGTTTTCCAGAAGATCTTCAAGATCTTCGTCCAGGTTCATCAAGAATTTTCCAGAATCTGCAAGACCTTCATCCGTTCTCCAACTTTTCCCCAGAAGTCCATACTGATCTTCATCAAGATTGTTGAAACTTCATCATCGGTTTACCATTTCCTTCCAGAAATTCATCCTAAGATCTTCAAGATTCGTCACAACCTCAACATCTCCGTTCACGAACAAGATCCATAAATCTTCAACTCTCTTTTTCAGATCGCTTGAAGAATACCAACAGTGTTCTTCGTCCAGATTTCAAGAACATCCAAGAATCATCAGATAACGAGTTTTCCAGATTTATCGTCAAAAATCTTCATCGCGTCTTCAAACCACGAACAAGATCCTCAGATCTCTCACGATCTACAGCATGCAACCACGAATCTCCATGACAATCATCACCGGTCCAAATCTTCACATGTATCCAGGGGTTCACTTTATCCAGGTTTCAACATAGTCTTCTTTTTTCCTTTTGTGGATTAATGAAAAGAAGGTGGAGTTTGATAGAGGTATTGTGAGGGAGAAACGAAGAGGAAGGTGAGAGGACGAACAGAGAAAGGGATTGATGAACGAGAGAGAGATTGAAGGTGACGGCGCATGTTGGAGAGGAGAGTTTGAGACAGCGCCGTGAACAGTTAGGGTTTCTTGGTTGGTTCCCGAAGGTGAATGAGGAAGAGAGAGGACAATGGATTGGGCTGGGCCCATTGATTTCTGTTGTCCGTACCCCCCCTTTTTTGGCCAAGGAACCCTCCGTTTTTGTTGTTTGGTCTGATTGGGCTGAGGCCCAGTTCGTCTTCACTGACCACAACCTCCGTTTTCCTTCTACACCCTCCCTGCCTTTTTTATTTTTTCTGAATTGCTTATTGGGCTGGGCCCAGTTCTGCTGTTCCGTTTTTGCTGGTCACCCCTCAGTTTTTTCTACATCCCTGCCCCCTGGTTTTTTATTCTTTTCTGAAGTTGTGCATTGGGCTGGACCCAGTTCCTTGTATTGTTTTCTGCTGGCTGCACCCTTAGCAGCAGTTTTGCACCCCCCTTGTGTTTTTCTCTTTTTTCTTTATTTTATTTTATTTTCTTTTGTTTAGATTTTGTAAAAAAGAAAAGTATATGTAATAGAAAGAAAAGTATAAAAATATAAAGAAATATTATATTAGCTAATAGTTTTTTAATATTTTCTTTTAGGATATATTTTCTTTTTAGGATATATTTTCTTTTAGAGTATATTTTACACTTTTCTTTTAGAAATAGATTTAAAGGTTCACTTGTTAGAGGACTATTTTCCATTAGATTTTCCATGTTAGTTGGATAGGATTTTTTAGGAGTTTATTTTCCTGTACTCAATCATTGTAATTTTCAGAATATTAATAAAACGAGATTTGCGCTGTGGTCTCCGTTCTACCCGTAGTTAGGCTGAACTACAGTTGCTCTGACTTTCTCTGAAGAGAATATGTAGGCATAGGATGCGATATCCTAGCGAGCACACTAACAACTAGCTTTTTGCTCTCCACGCTGCTGTGCGATCGAGACTTTCCCGCTGACGACTGATGTTATCCTTTTCTCTTGCCCGAGTGCATTTGAGACCAGACCGTAGTTGTAGTTCCCGTAGGTTCCCATACCTCGAAACCCGACATACTACGTCCATTCTACCGCAAACAGGTACGCCTAAGTCTCCAATGGTCGAGCAGCGTCCACCTAACTGCTAGAATGCGTATGCTAGTATCGTCAATCACATCTCTCACCCCCGTGTGACCGAGAACGCCCTGTCTAGCCGTAGTTAGCCTGAACTACGTCATGCTCTGATTTCTCTGAAGAGAATACGTAGGCCCAAGACGCGACGTCTTGTCGAGCAACTAACCCGTAGTTTCCCGAACTACGTAGACTCTGATTTCTCGTTCTCTGAAGATAATACGTAGGCATAGAGTGCAACGCTCTATCGAGTCAATTTCTTTCCCGTTTAGATTTAGCAGTCGTAGATAGATTGTTTTTCACCTGTAGACAACCCAAACAAGCGTGGATCCCGTCGAGTACGACGAACGTGAGGGGTGCTAATACCTTCCCCTTGCGTAACCGACTCCCGAATCCAGACAATGGTTACGACGACCTTGTCTTACCCTTTTTCGTCAGGTTTTTCCGATCATTTCCTTTCCCGCTCCGAGGGATAAATAACGAAATGTGGCGACTCTTCTATTTTGTCGGCACCTTATTTTCGCGAAAGCGACACTATGGTCACACTCTTTCATGATATGATGCACAAAAAAATCGAAGTGTACGTGGATGATATGATCGCAAAATCCCAAAGTGAAGAAGACCACTTGGATCATTTGCTGAAGCTATTCGAGAGACTCTGAAAGTATCAACTGAAATTAAATCCAGCAAAATGCACCTTCGGAGTTCGCTCAGGCAAATTACTTGGTTTCATCGTTAGTCAGCAAGGAATTGAAGTAGACCCCGACAAGGTTAAAGGAATCCAGGAGATGCCTGCTCCCAAAACTGAGAAACAAGTCAGAGGCTTCCTCGAACGTCTGAACTACATCTCCAGATTCATCTCCAATCTGACCCTTACCTTCACACTGATCTTCAAGTTGTTATGAAAAGATCAAACAGTGGTATGGAATGAAAACTGTCAGGCCGCATTTGAGAAAATCAAGCAGTACTTGCAAGAGCCTCCAGTGTTGATCCCTCCTGTACTCGGAAGGCCTTTGTTCATGTATATGGCAGTACTAGAAGATTCAATGGGCTGTGTCTTAGGCCAGATTGATGAGTCAGGAAAGAAAGAGCACACAATCTATTATCTAAGCAAGAAATTCACTGATTGCGAGAGTCGTTACTCTCCCCTGGAAAAAGCTTGTTGTGCGTTAGCATGGGCTGCCAAACGTCTGAGGCAATACATGATTTGTCACACTACAATGCTGATTTCTAAGATGGACCCCATCAAGTACATCTTTGAAAAGCCAGCTCAAACAGGAAGATTATCCCGATGGCATATGCTCTTATCAGAATACGATATCCAATATGTTGCTCAAAAATCTATCAAAGGAAGTGTCTTGTCAGAACACCTCGCAGAGCATCCTATGGAGGATTATCAACCATTCAAGTTTGATTTTCCGGATGAAGATGTGATGTATATTCAGTGTATGAAACCAGAGCCTGGTCCAGAAGAAAGTCCTGAGCCTGGATCCCACTGGGAGATGATGTTCGACGGAGCGTCAAACAAAAATGGACATGGCGTCAGAGCTGTTCTGAAAAATCCAACTGGAGGGTACACTGCGGTCACAGCCCGACTTTGTTTCTCATGTACAAACAACATAGCAGAGTATGAAGCCTGCATCTTAAGGTTGGAAGCTGCCATTGATATCCGCATCAAAATCTTGGAAGTAATTCGTGATTCTGCTTTGGTGATATACCAACTCAAAGGAGAATGGGAAACCAGGGATGAAAAATTGATACCTTACAAGACCCACATCTTAGAGATGGCTGAATATTTTGATGAAATTACCTTCAAGCACGTACCAAGAGCAGAAAATCATATTGCCGATGCGCTAGCCATGATGGCATCAATGTGGAAGGTCCAGTTTGTCAACGAGGCACCTCTAATCCGCATCGAAAGAAGGACAGTACCCGCATATGTCATGGCAATAGACGAATAATCTGATGAGAAGCCATGGTTTCATGATATTAAGAATTTCCTCCAAAATCAAGAGTATCCCGCTGACGCGTCCATAATTGAAAAAAGAGCAATACGAAGATTGTCATCTAAATTCTTCATCAGTAACGGTACCTTGTACAAGAGAAATCATGACATGGTCTTACTCCGATGCGTCGATGAAAACGAGGCGAATCTCATAATGACCGAAGCACACGAAGGAACCTTCGACACCCATGCGAATGGCCACGCCATGGCTAAGAAAATCTTAAGAGCAGGCTACTTCTGGTTAACTTTGGAGACAGACTACATACTCTTCGCGCGAAAGTGTCATAAATGTCAAGTTTACGCCGATAAAGTGCATGTCCCTCCACATCCTCTCAATGTGATGACATCACCTTGGCCTTTTGCAATGTGGGGCATAGATATGATTGGAGCAATAGAACCAAAAGCTTCCAACGGCCATCGCTTCATCCTTGTCGCAATAGATTATTTCACCAAATGGGTGGAAGCAGCGTCGTATGCAAACGTGACAAAGCAAGTGGTTGCTCGCTTCATCAAAAAGGAGATCGTCTGCCGATATGGTATCCCTAACCAGATCACCACTGAAAACGGGTCGAATCTGAACAACAAAATGATGAAGGATCTTTGTGACGATTTCAAGATCAAACATCACAATTCGTCTCCTTACAGACCTAAGATGAATGGTGCAGTTGAAGCTGCAAAAAAAAACATCAAAAAGATAATACAAAAGATGGTCGTAACTTATAAAGATTGGCACGAGATGCTACCATTTGCTTTGCACGGATACCGAACATCGGTGCGCACTTCGACAAGGGCAACTCCCTTTTCCTTAGTGTATGGGATGGATGATGTGCTACCCATTGAAGTCAAAATACCTTCCTTGAAGATCTTGACGGAAGCAAAGCTTGATGAAGACGAATGGATAAAAGAAAGATTTGACTCGTTGAACCTCATTGACGAAAAAAGAATGACGACCATGTGTCACAGTCAAATCTATCAACAAAGGATGATCAGAGCGTTCAACAAAAAGGTTCGTCCCAAAGAGTATAGGGAATGAGAGCTTGTGCTTAGAAAGATCCTGCCAACTCAAAAGGATATGCGTGGCAAATGGATGCCCAACTATGACGACCCTTTCGTTGTAAAGACTGTCTTCTCCGGAGGATCTCTGATTCTCAAAACTATGGATGGCGAACAGCTCAAGTATCCCATCAACTCAGACGCAGTGAGAAAATACTACGCCTGAAACGAAATACCTAGAAAGGAGATTTCAATGCTTCATCAGGATGAAAGCCCAATGTGTGAAAGCTGGCAGACGCCGGAGCGGAGTCTTGTGCAAAATATCAAAAAAAAAAAAAAAGAGGATCAACACCTGTCATTCTCGTCAGAAGCAGCGAAGCAAGTGAACTGGCAGTCGAAAGAACCGGAGTATTATGGGATTCTGTAACCTTTTCTGTTTGCCATTTTTCAAACTTATAAAGTTCCCAAGGCTTTGCCTTTTGTAAAGTTCTTGTCTATCAATAAAATCAGATTTTTGGCCAAATCATTGTTATGATCCACTATTTTTGTTATGCAATTTCACTTATTTGTTAATAAGAATTTTCATGAAAGTAAAGGAAGCACGATTTGACAAAATGATTGAAAAATTCTAGAGGTAATATGATGATATTACACAGTTCTCGAAGTTGTGGAAGTTGTTGTTACCTTTGACCAAGCTAGATGTGCCCGACAGCAATTCTAGCTCTTAAGCTAAGACTTCTTCTCTGCAGAATTACGAAGATATTATCGAGAAAAGATCGTTATTTACACCAAAGAAGGAAGTGTCGCCTGACTTGAGGCATTTTGAAACTCAGCGTGACGAGTTCTCTCTTTGTTTTATTTTCCTTTGTTCCTACGGGTCGGTCTGCGTCTTACATACAACATCATGCCAGCATACGCATTTGTTTGCATTCCTGTTTAGGCTGTTGCCTTTGAGATCCTTTGGTCATTACCTTTATCTTGGATTTGTTGTTACAAGTTCGCTTCAAAGTCGACATCCTGGAGTTTCCTTATCTTCTCTGGGAAGTTAGTGGTGACTAGCAATATCTCATTTACACCAACAAGGGGGCGTTACCAATTTTCATCTTCGATTTGGTTACCAACAACAAAGACTAGTGGTCACTAGCACACGTTCAGAACTAATTACGTTCGGTACCGTGATTCGATCGTCACCAACCATTTTCCAAACACAGTTGTTACTGATTCTGTTATAAAGCAAACTAATTGTTATTGGAGTTCCCTTGATTCGGTTTTCACCAATCTAATTAAAAACCTAGTCGTTACTAGTATTACCTGTAAATCCAATGGTTATTGGTACCTTTTGATTCGGTTATTACCAATCTTCTTGAATCTAGTGGTTACTAGTATTACCTTCAGATCCAATTGTTATTGGTGCTTCTTGACTCGGTTATTACCAATCTTTCTAAGTCTAATGGTCACTAGCATTGTTTGGAAAATCTAGTGTTTACTAGCAGTATCTTGAACTAGTTGTTATTGTTATACCTAATTTGGTTGTCACCAATTGGCCTAAGTCCAATAGTTATTGGCATCGCTTGAATCAGATTGTTATCGTCACTTTGATTGGTCGTTACCAAACTCTTTGAAAATCCAATGGTCATTGGTCTCCTTGGACTCGGTCGTCACCAAAATTCCCAGTTAAGTCTAGTTGCTACTAGCATCATCTAGAACCAATTGTTATTGGCATATCCTAATTTGGTTATCACCAGTCCCCTATAGATCCAGTGGTTACTGGCATTGTTTGAAATCTAATCGTTATTAGTGCTGGAAGTTGATTGTTACCAACTTCCCCAGCCAAAGTCCTGTTGTTTTAACAACATTGTTAGGAACTCCCAATTGTAATTGGAACTTTGATTTGGTCGTCACCATATCCCCAGGAAGTCTGGTAATGTTTAGCACTTCTTGGAAACCGTATTGATTTGGTCGTCACCATATCCCCAGTAAGTCTAGTGGAAACTAGCATCGTTCGAAGCTATTCTGGTCGTCACCAGTCTCCCCAGTTGAGTTGTTGCTTTTCCAAGTCGAGTCTCGGAGAACTAGTGGATACTAGTTTCCCCGGCAAGTCCGGTCTTGTTTCTAACCTTTTCCTGAAGATCCCGTTTGAACTCTTCGTTATAGGAAATCTCTCACCTGGTTATCCCCAGTGAGATTCGTGTCTTTGTTCCGTCTTTTCCCCGGTGAAGTTCTGCTTCCCCAGTGGAATTGTTCCCCCAACAAAGTTTTTCCTAGTGGGCTTCTGTCCCTAGTGTGGTTTGCATTTCTTCTCTTTCGTTTCCCCAGTGAAGAATTGTCTTCTTCCCCGGAGGACTTCCTCATCTGGTTATCCCCAATGAGGTTCGTATCTCCTTTCCCCAACGAAGATGTGTCTTCCCTAGTGGAATTTGTGTCCCCAGTGTGAAAGATTTCCTTGAACAAGCACCTATAGCCGTGTCTGAACTATCTTGCCTACTTCGCTTGAAATCTTTCCCCAGTGTACTGGGTCCCTCGTGAGTGGTTACTCGTCGTATTGACCGTTCTTTTATTTTTTGCTCGTGTGTCTGCATTTGTCTAGAATTCAAGCATCATATAACATCATTTAGATCCATGGCATATTTGTATCTGTCCTTTTGCATACCATCGGATCTAAGGGACAAAATTTCTGGTTTGCTATATTTAAATACCTTTCACTGCGATTCTATGAGGATTGTCATCTCTCATTACCATCTAGTGAAGATATTTAAATAGGGGCATCTGTTGCACCCTAAAATTTTGACCCCTTAGATCCTCATCATCATTGTAGGATCATATTCACTTGATTAACTAACCTTAACCCATTTTCAGTTTATCTTTGTTAAGATGCAAATGAATTAGGGTTCCGTACCGTCAAAATCGAGATTTCGGCAGTCTGATCAATCAATGTTTTGGATTGATTCAATTTCAAATAAGTCATCACAAGATCAAGGATAATACATTGGACCAAGAATGAGTGCAATTTGAGGTGGTCACCCAGGGATTGAGAACAATGCAATTTGAGATACCCGATTAGGGTTTTCGATCAGAAAAAGTCAACTATAGTTTGAATTTCGATTCAAAGAGTATTTAAATGGTGGGATCAAGGTCCATTAAGCTCCTATGGCTTAGTAAAGTCCATCCAAAGAGTTTCAAGTCCTCAGGATGTCCGGATCACCAACGGGCGACTCGGTAGACACCGATCGATCGAACGGTTGACCGAAAAGTAAACTCTTCAACAATAAGGAATTTGACTTCAAGGTGTGAATCAAAAATGTTCCTTATATCATATTACACCTCCCCATAAAATTTCATGACCATTGGATCAAGGGTTGAGAAGTAATTGCAAAAATCGGGAATTAGGGTTTCGAAAGGGGCAAGACCATAACTCCTCAACCACACATCCAATTGAAGTGGTTCAAAGCTCATTAGAAAGCTCTTGACAAATCCTACAAAAGCCTCAAAGTGGTACATGATCAAAAAATGCATGGAATTGGAGTTATAGCAAAATTCATTTTTGAAGGGGAAATAACTTAGAAAATTTGTAAGTTATTTAACACTTGTAAGTGATTTTTTCAGAACTTTGAAGGGTTTTTCAACCTAGTTACATCAAGAATTTGGAAATTCCCAAAACATGACAGTTATAGAGCTACTTAAGGGCTTTCCAAATTGTGGTAGAACTCCTCAATAGCATGTTTGAGCAGGAAGTTATGCACCATAGAAGTTGGGCCTATCAACACTTGAAACCACACTCCAACACTTCCCAAAAATCAGTTTTTCACAACTTGGACTATCCTCAACCCTTGGATCATGATTCAATATGATACTCATATGTGTAGAGGAATGAAAATGCATAGAAATAAGGAGTTTGAAGAGAGGCAAGTGGCAAGCAACTTGTGTAATAAAATATTCAAATGTAAGAAGGAGAGAGAAACTTTTTCACTCCAAAACTGTTGCAGCTGCTCTCCCTACCTCCATAGATCATCTCAGTCACTTCATGTCCATCTCCACTTGATTTTTTCTGATCTCCATTGAACCATGGAACTGATAGGAGAAGATTTGGCAAGATTCACTTGAAAAATCTCAAATCTCCCTCCAAAAGTGGTAAAAAACCAAATCAGCCCTCACCCACATTTCTCCTATAAATAGAGGCCTCCTCTATAAGCTCAAACACACCATAGCAATATCATAAAACCAAATCTCTCACTCTCCACTCATTCATCAAGAATCTTCAAATCTTCAAAACTTTCATTTCCACCAAAAAACTGTCTTGAGCAAAACTCTGCTCAAGACTAGTTCCATCCTTTCCAAACCTCTAAAAATCACCCATACAATCTTTAAATGTCATATAGAAAGTGTCCATACCTTTAAACCTTCAAAAACCATCAAATTGGCAAAAGTCAACTTTCACACTAAGAAAGTTTGACCACAACCCTCAAAACTTGCCACATCTTGGTCTAAGCTTTTTCTTGTTGATCTAATCACCCACACACCTCCCATATATCATATTATAACTGTCTAAGGCATTAAAAACCAGCTGGAAATCCATTAACTCCACATGTCCTAAAATTTGGTTTGGTTGCTTCAAGAGGAAGCAAGTCTCATATCATTGCAAAAGAAGGAGCACCTCAGGGTTTCTAAGCTTTTTAGCTTGTTCAAGGCTTGTCTACAAGAGGTATGTGATGTTTAAAATCTTTATTTATCATACATTGTCATGTTTATCATTTTTGAGATGATTGTTATGAAATATACCATTGTTGTCCCATACTAGTTCTTAGTCAAGAACTTAGGTTTTGTGGTTATGTCACTTGCTTGTGTTAATGTATTTTCATTTTTCAATGATATATTGGTGATGTGTTACAAAGATTGTACTTAGATATCATGCTTAACTTGTTTTTGAAGTTTTGGTCTATATGGTAGTTTTTGAGAATCCAACATTGAAATGTAAGGTGCTTGCCATAGATACTTTAGATTTGGTCCACTAATGAGATTTGAATGATTTGTAAGTTGTTCATGGCATCCCCCTGCCTTAGATCATGTTTGAATCTAATGTAGCTCTTGTTTTCACATTTGTGTCATTTTGTGCCATTTAGCTTTACCATTACCATGAATTGTGTATTGGACTGTTTTGTGTTTGCTATTTTGTACCTCAAATGTTCTAAATCATTGGTTAATATCTATATGATCTTACTTGATGTTTGATTTAGTTGAAATATTGAGAACATGAGTTTTGAACCTTGAGGCTTGTTGTGAGATTCTTTGTTGGTTTTACTGTCAAAATTGGGTAGACATGTCATTTCTGGTTTGGAGCAGTTGATGCTTATTTTTAAGTGATAGACTCATTTGATAATGTGTTTTGAGGATGTGTGTGGTGCCTATGTGCTCAAATCTCCATTATGTGTTCAAACTGTTTTGGTACCTTCACTTGCATTTTCAAATATCATGATACCACCAACACCTCATATTATGTTTCAATTGCACTACACATGATCTATATGCATAATATCACTTCTTTACTCATTTGAAATGTGTGTATGATATCAAAAGCCTCAAACTGCCATGAACTTACTTGTTGCCTTAATGAGTTGTTGTTTTTGCATTTCTTGAGTTTCAATATGCTCTTTTCTGTTTGATGATGATTTGAACTGATTTGTGAGCATGAAAGTATCCTTTGACATGATTATGATGTGTGTGTAACATTGGATTAGCTTTAGAACTTCATTACTGACCAAAGTGCCCTGCTGTGCCAAGTTATGATTCAAAACAGCTTTTTAGCCATCAACATGCCAAGTCCTTTTTTCTGTTTGCCTAGGCTTGATTTCTAAGCATAAACTCATCCATTTTCATGATTTTGATGTGAGTATATTGCTTGTTTGATCTATTCTTACCTGTTTCATCTTGTCACCTTCAAATTGCATTTTTAAGCTAAGATATACCATCACCATGCCAAATTTTGAATCAAAGAGAATGTGTCTAGTTTTTAGGCATAACATCATTTGTCATCATATATATGATATGTGTGCATCATTTGTGTGGCATAAAACTTCACCTTTTGAAATTTCACCCATTGCCTAACCAAAACAGTTTTTCTTCATGTCACACCATTGGCCAGTTTTTGTTTTAAGTGAGATATGTTTAATTTGTGAGCTCAATCTTGTCTATCTCCATGTTTGAGATGTGTGTGTATCTGTATTTTGGTTTGAAACCTCACTGCTTAAAAATTTACCTACTGCATAATCAAAATTGTTTTGCTTTTCCACTAACATGCCAATTGTTAATTTGATTGAAGTATGCCTAAGTTTTGAATTCAATTCCATATATCTTCATGTTTATGATGAGTGTGCTTTGTTTTCATGATCTGTTTCTATATGAATTGATGCTTCCCTCCCATGATGCAATACCATTGTATTTTCAAGAACAACTTGCAATACCTTACCACTTTTCTGTTTGAGCATGATTTTGTTTGGTCTCTAAGTTTAGAACCATCAGCCAACATATTTGAGATTTGCATCTGCTGTTTGTATGGACATAAACCTGCTCAATTTGGAATTCCACAGTTAGGCATCATGCATTGTTATGTTGAATTTACAAATCATTGATCAACTGCCTGTTTCACTTAATTCATGTTGACTCTTGAGTGTGAAAACTTTCTGTTAATACATTTCTAGTGTATGTATAAAGCTTGTCTAGCTTGAATTAGTTCCATATGTGTTTTGGTTTCTCAAATGCATCATACCATGCACACATTGCAACTCATATACCAGTTATCATCTCAAGCCTGCTTTACATCAATTTCTTGTTAAAACACTTTCTATATCACATTTATGGTTTGCTCAAGTGGTTTTTCAGCCCTAATCCCCACTGTTTCAACTTATGGTCATCAATATGCATTTTAAACATCACACTTGTAGTTGCTATCGTGTTTTGATTTATACGCCTCATCTTGAAAAATTAATGGTACTACATTAATCCTTGTTAAAATCCACGCAAGATAGGCTTTTGTTTTGTTAAATTTGATGGAGTTTTGGACAAGTTGTGAATCAAAATGCATCCATGTTTGTTCCTTGTTCTTGCTGCGTTTATGTTGCCCAGAAATCTAGCACGCCAAGCCATGTATACTTATAGGGGTGGCTACATCAACGGATGTATAGCCACCCCAGTGGTAAGAACTTTAAACCAAAAGCGCCTTTCATCTGCATGTCCTGGGTTCGATCCGGGTGGAGGTCGAACCCTTTTGTTATTTTTTTCTAATTTCCTTGTTTGATTTATTTTTCTTTTCTCTCTTCCATTTCCTACCCGCGCGCGCGTGTGTGGCTTATTGGTTGTTGTTGTGTGCTGGTAGCTAAAGGGCATGGGTTCAACTCCCAGCTTGGCCCTTTTCTTTTTATTTGCTTGTTCATTGGTTTTATTGTCATAATTCATCAAAAATTCAAATATTTGTAACTTGTTCATATTTTATCATTTTTGGTCCATTCTTTTTGCAATATGTTTGTTATAATGTCTACTTTTGTATGATGTGAAAATATTACTTGTTGTTATAAATTGTGATGTACTTTGCTCATATTGAAAATTGTTCATTTATTGTAATTAGTGATCTAACTTACAGTTGAATTCCTCTGAGCATGATTGAATTTCTTGAAAGATGTTTATTCCCCTTGTTAGTTAACATGTTAGGGTACCCCCTTTGGTTGTCACCATAATCTTGTCTCATTTATCCCTCCTAAATTATGAGGTTTAAACTGATTTAATTGTGTTTGATCGTCATCTATGCACATTGTTGCCACATTTACTATGCTTTGAACTTATGACATGCCTACTTTCAAATTGTGATTTGTTCATATGGTTGTTACTTTTATCATGCCCCAAATCTTTGTTAAGATGATTGACTGTTGGTTGTAACCCTTGATATCACTTGAAATATATGCTCATTGAATTTGCATGTTTACTTGTTTTGATTTTATCTCATGTTGCTCATTTGTAATCTTGCTTTGTTAAGTTTTGCTTCCCCAAGTGATGGAACTTTCTAGTTACCATCCAATTTGTCTCTCCCTCTCTCCTTCCAAAGGAAAAGTCTCTCCCTTGACCTGTGTGTCATTGGATAGCTCATTTACCTCTCCCTTGACTTTGTGAAGTCATTTTCAACCCTAACTTAGTTAAGTTAGAACATTTAAACCATTAGACTTTGCGTTAAGTCTAGAAAACTCACTTACACTAGGAGTGTTCTTCATTTAGAACCCTAGGATAGAGTTTGTAAACTATATGTAAGAATCATAATAATGATTACTTACTCCCCTTTTAAGTGTTTAACATAGATCTAGAGAGTTTTGTAAAACTCTATGCAAACATTGTTATGTTTGTTCCCCTCTGAACCTTGATCATAATCAAGTGTTCTTCAACCCGAGTGAGGTGAACTACGATTCCTCTGATTCTATCCTAATTAGGATACGTAGGCAGAGGACGCGATGTCTTTGCGAGCAAACTTAGAAACTATCTTTAGGTTTTAACCTATACCCTTTACCCAACCCAAACCTTAGCAAACATTTACCGACTTAGCATGCAAACAAACAAAAGGTTCCTGTAGAGTACTACAGATGTTTAGGATGTGAAATACCTACCCTATGCATAACCAACCCCCGATCCCCGAATCTCTTAGCATTGTTGTTACATCGCGCAAAAGTTTCTTTCTTTCTTTAGACCTTTCCTTTGGATAAATTAAAGACCGGTTATAATCTAAGAATTAAAGATTCAAGTTAATCAATAGTTTGGTATCACGATTCTCACCGCAACACACTTGTCATTTACTCGATCCTACCACCATGTGAATCCTGAGTTACCCTTCCATCTCAGGGTGTCAGCCGGTCATACTTGAGTCTGTCTACTCACCACTCTGGATTTTCCCACGCCTCACGTTGTTTCCCAGTGCGTCGTCTTCACCAGTGTGCGTGTTGCTCGTCACGTCATTCCTCTGTGTCGTCGTGTCACATACGTCCGTGCATTTGTCATTTTCATCATATGCATCATTTTAGATTCATGACATCGTCAGCATTGCCAACATGGTCATTTTGTCCATAACATTACATATCGCTGCACCTAAGGGCAAAATTTTCAATTATCTTTATTTAAATCCCTCCATCACGATTCCTCGAGTCTCCGCTACTCAAATCACCCGGTGAAGTTATTTAAATAGGGGCAACTGTCATACCCCAAATTTTACCCTTAGATTCTCTGATCTGTTGCACGTCATCTTAGGTCCATTACCATGTATGAACTAACCGTTTTATCTAGTTTTATTTGCTTTACAGATTGCTGTCAAATGTCATGAAAGCTTCGTGTTATACTCTTAGCCCCCTGCAAATTAGGGAATTTTGGCGGATATAAGAAAGAGATATACCGTCATATTTATGGTTATTTCTTCCTCGTGAGATCCCATGTATAATTAAGAAGGACTATAATTTCTATCCTTTGGTTTTGAGCATAGACATTTGAGAATCAGTTGGGATTCCATGGTGCATGGTATTACAGACGGTATTCTCACTTTAAAAGAGTTTCTCAGGGGATGGTCTGACATTATTAACGAAGTTAAATCAATGGTGGTGAAGTAAAAGAATTTAGACTTTTGATAGATTATGGGCCACACATTTTGAAATGATATTCGCGGATAGAAGAATTTGTTTTAAGCTACAATGCGGAATGTCTTTGTAAGAACTTGATAATTGTTACAACGTGAGTAGTCTTTTAGGCTATGAGGATATGAGAGCATGATTAACCACAAGTTGTCTCAAGAGATTATATAGTGAATTATGTTGCAAGGTTTCTATAAAGACACCAGTTAGTTTGCAGGTCATGCTTTAAGGTGCTGTCAGGCAATATGTAACTGTATTTTAGGCAGCATGTAGTCATCTTCAAGACAAATTATATATGGACGATATTACATCAATAATTCTGAATTTCAATGCACAGTCAAATGGTAAAAAAAATAAGGCATCATTACAAAGATTAAAAATTACAGAATTCCAGGATTGTCGCAAGACGGACACAAAGTCCATTTGATTTCAAAGTCATCATACATTTTGAGACTCAAAGCTACAGATGGTTTGAATTGAAAAATACAGAGCAAAAGATTCTATACTAAGTCTTTATTACAAAGGAATACAAGAACATGATGTACATTTGTAAAGTTAATCGAGTTCTTAGACACTTTTTACATGGAAAAGTAAGTCGTAGAATTCCTCTTCATGCCAAGTCCCCTTCTCCATGTTGAGCCTATTGTTCTAAGCTTTTTCTCAATGTAAATTCCAAACTCGGATTTAGGCCATGATACTCTTATACCAATCTCACATCAGCATCTCCAGAACAGCGGTCCAAACAAAGGGGTTTTCTTCTGTAGCTCACAAACATGTGGGAACCAAAACCAAACTCACCGTAGCAGTCGTGCATTCGGACTAGCCCTTAATTTACCTGCGTAACACCCAAAAGAACAAAGAAACCGGAGTGCGCACTCGGCGGTTCAATTTGCAAATAACTTAGTTCAGTTCTTACTTTCCCACATGGGACGATAGGTAAAGAAAAAGAGGAAAGAACAAGCTTTAACGACACAACGGCAACTTCTAAGTTTTCTTTAAAGAGCCCCTTTGGTGTTGATGGTACCGTCAAACCGTATCTCAACATTGACAAATTTGAGAAGAAGAAATGTTGGGCAAGGGAGTTCCTTGTATTCCAAAAACCTGTAAGACCAAGAAATGATCAAAGCGCAATCAGGCATTCAAAGATAAATCAAAAATGAAAAAAAAGAAAGCTATTAAGTCACAACCAGCAAACGTTTTCCAAAACAATTTGCTCCAAGATGTCTTCTGTCCAAATCAATGAAGAATCTAAACAACCAGTACTTCTTTGATTCCATAAACCTGCGGTAAAGATAATCGAGATTGTGAGAGTCATGTTGAAGACATACTAATATGTATTTTCGAAATCACAGGACATTACCAAATCCTATCACAGGATCACTGTTAAAGAAGCATGATACTCCTGCTGCTGTAATCACCAGTTTCATAAGTAATGGAATCCAAACTGTTTCCGTTTCTGAATTCGTCTCAACAAATAGCAGTCCCTAATGGATCTATGAAGATATTCAAGTGTTCCTGTTAAAAAAAAAGGGGGGAGTCCATTAAGACCATATAAGACAATATTGAATGACATTCCAAAGCACAATCATGCCAAAAATGGAATTCATTCATTACAGGAAATCAAAGTTTCAAGACAAGAAAACATATCCCGTTTTTTTCAAAAACAGAACCTTGACAGAATTAGGGTGCATTCAAATTCGAAATTAACATGTCTTTTTTTCATAATTAATTCAAGGATCTTGGAAACACCTATAAGACGGATACGAAATTCACAGACAGAAGCCAAAACGCTAAAAGCACCACACAGAGAAGTTAGAACTTATCTTCAAGAGAGGCTGTTGATACTGTCACCGTCGAAGCAGTGAGGTCGTCGTTTTCGCCAGAGCAGAGAGACCTTCGTCATCACCGGAACAACGAAGCTGCTATTGTCGTTGTTAGGTTTATGTTACCCTTTCATTTTCGTTTGTTATGTTCATATGTTGATTTACATTGTTTACTGATGAAACTTATGGTTGAGAAATGAAAAAATGGAAGATCGAAGGAGGAAGACGAGTGAGAATGGGAGAGAAGAAGGGTTGTGTCGCGCCTCCCTTTGCGTCTGGTGATCTAGGGTTTTCAGAACCCAATTCCTTTCCTTATACCAACCCGGGTCGGGTTTGGGGGTTTCATCACCCCAGCCCGTCCATTTTTTTTATTATTATTATTTCTTATTCTATTTTATTTTTAGCTTTTAATTACTACTTAGTTTATTATTTGTAATTATCGCTTAATAATAAAATTACTAACTACTAACGATACTAACCATTACTAACATTTTTTTTAAGGTCTGGAAACAACTAAAAATAATAATAAATAATGAATTTCTCTTTTGAAAATAATAATTTTAAATATTAATAAAAGAAATATAATTAGTTTTTAAGTTAAAATTTGACTTAGTTTTATTTCAATATAAATAAAAAAAAAATACAAAAATGTTCAATTTAATAATGTAATTTAAATCTCATTTCTTTTTTTTTTCATATTAAATAAAAAAACCAAATAGAAGTATAATTTTAGTTTTTAAATTCGTAGTTAATTTAATTCTAGAGCCTAAGCAATTTGCTTTTCTTAATAAATAAATAATTTCTATTTAATTCAATTGATAAAAATAACTCCAGGTATCTTCTAAAAATCACAAAAATAAATAATGTCAAAATCAATTAGTATAGCACTTTTTAAACTTAATCATAATTCAAAATCTTTTAATAACTCAATCATAAAATAAATAAAATCTTAAATTTGCAAATTAACTTCTAAAGCATATTTTTCAACTTAGCTGTAAAACTCTCAAAATATTTAACTGCCAATCTCTATTTACTTAAACTAAAAACAAACTCACCACTCTAATATCTCATAACTTGTATGTCAATTTACATTTTCAATATTACTCCGCTTCATTTTTATCGCTTAACCCTCTCCGAAGGAAAAGTTACACATTTTGACCGCCGAGTCAATAATCCATACCTTTACATATTCCTAGCCTTAGGATTAGG
This sequence comes from Lathyrus sativus, assembly GCA_963859935.3. Taxonomy (NCBI): domain Eukaryota; kingdom Viridiplantae; phylum Streptophyta; class Magnoliopsida; order Fabales; family Fabaceae; genus Lathyrus; species Lathyrus sativus. Next base: position 632,915,549 of record OZ012737.1, on the reverse strand, counting down.
AGTCTCCGTACTCCATTTAAGTTTCCCGCCATGGAATGCTCATCTCACACCCTTTCAATTCAAACTTTATAACGTAGAAAATCGGAGTCGCTGCACTCCAAAATAAGCGCTTCCCTACGAATGTTTATTTCCCCCAGGAACCTTGACCACAGTCAAGAAGTTCCTCATCCTCCCTCTCTGCGGGGAACTACAAATACTCTGATTTCATTCCCGTCAGGATATGTAGGTACAAGATGCGACGTCTTGGCGAGTATACTTAGGACTAACCCCCTTAGGTCTTTCTCTTTACCCTTTAACCCTTAGTATTACCTTTAAGCAGATAACCATAGCAATAGCAGCACTTAAAACAAGAGGTTCCTGTAGAGTACTACAGAAGTTTAGGGTGCTAATACCTTCCCTAAGCTTAACCAACCCCCTAACTTTAGATCTCTCCCCGCATTGTGTTTACGATGCAAAATAAGTTTTTACTTTCTTTAACCTTTCTTTAGGATAAACCAAAGACGATTGCAAATGAATTAAGATTCAAGTTAATCAATAGCTTGACATCCAAATTTCACCGCAACACAGGGTAACTCAACCGTGGCCGAGTATGCGGAGAAATTTGAGGAGTTGATTAAGTTTTTTCCTCATTATAATACTGTTAATGCTGAGAGATCCAAGTGTCTCAAGTTTGTGAATGGTTTGAGGCCGAAAATTAAGCAAGTTGTTGGTTATCAAGAGATTAGGCGATTCTCAGAACTAGTGAACAAGAGCAGGATTTACGATGAAGATAGTAGGACTCGGTCTAGCCACTACAAGAATTTAAGTGAAAAGAAAGGAAAAGGTCAATTTAGAGGAAAGTTGTATGTGACTCCTGCAGAGAAAGGAAAGCAGAAAGCTGGTTTCGGAAAGAAGCCAAGTGGGGGAGGAGTTTCCACTCTGGTGAGATGTTTTAGATGCGCTAAAGAGGGACATCGTGCTCTCGAGTGCAAAAGTGTTGATCAGAAATGTTTTAAGTGTGGGAAGTCAGGCCACAAATCTCTAGAGTGCAGAAGCGGTGCGAATGTAACTTGCTACAACTGTGGTGAGCAAGGGCACATTAGTACCAAGTGTGATAAGCCAAAGAAGACTCAAGGGAGTGGGAAGGTATTTGCTCTATCAGGGTCGGAGACTGCTAATGATGATCGATTGATCTGAGGTACGTGCTTCATTAATGTTATACCTTTGATTGCTATAATTGATACTGGAGCTACGCATTCTTTTATTTATTTGGATTGTGTTAAGAGATTAAGTCTTGAGTTGTCGGTCATGAGTGGAGATATGGTTATTGATACTCCTGCTATGGGTTCGGTAACTACCCCATATGTGTGTTTGAATTGTCCGTTGAGTATTTTTGGTAAAGATTTTGGAGTTGATTTAGTGTGTCTTCACTTAGATCAACTTGATGTTATTCTGGGGATGAATTGGTTGGAATTCAATCGTGTTTATATTAACTGTTTTGACAAAACGGTTATTTTTCCTGAACCTGAGAAGGAAGAAGATTTGTTTATAACTGCTAAGCAAGTGAAGGAATCACTGCAAGAAGGTGCTAAGGTATTCTTGTTAATGGCAACGGTGAGTGTTGGTGAAAGTGGATCGATTGATACTTTGCCAATTGTCCGTGACTTTCCGGAAGTTTTTCCTGAGGAGATAATAGATTTACCGCCGAAATGAGAAATGGAGTTTGTGATTGACTTAATTCCTGGAACTAGTCCGATATCGATGGCTCCATATCGTATGTCCGCATCGGAATTGAAAGAGTTGATGAGTCAACTTGAAGAGCTACTTGAGAAGAGGTTTATTCGTCCGAGTGTGTCACCGTGGGGTGCACCGGTGTTTTTGGTTAAGAAGAAAGAAGGTTCTATGAGGCTCTGTGTGGATTACAGACAATTGAACAAGGTGACTATTAAGAATAAGTATCCGCTTTCGAGGATTGACGATTTGATGGATCAGTTGGTTGGTGTGAGTGTGTTCAGTAAGATAGATTTGAGATCTGGGTATCATCAGATTCGCGTGAAGGCTGGAGATATTCATAAGACTGCTTTTAGAACGAGGTATGGACACTATGAGTATTCGGTGATGCCATTCGGTGTGACTAATGCACCAGGTGTATTTATGGAGTACATGAATAGGATTTTCCATCCTTATTTGGACAAGTTTGTGGTGGTGTTCATTGATGATATTTTGATTTATTCAAAGAGTGAAGAAGAACATGCCGAGCATCTGAAGATTGTGTTATCCGTATTGAAAGAGAAGCGTTTGTATGCTAAACTTTCCAAGTGTGAATTTTGGTTGAAGGAAGTGAGTTTCCTTGGTCATGTGATTTCGAGTAGGGGCATTGCAGTGGATCCGTCGAAGGTTGAAGCGGTATCGCAATGGGAGACTCCGAAATCAGTTTTTGAGATTAGAAGTTTTCTTGGGTTGGCAGGATATTATCGGAAATTTATTGAGGGATTTGCCAAGTTATCATTGCCGTTGACGCAGTTGACTAGGAAAAGTCAAGCTTTTGTGTGGGATGCAAAGTGTGAAGGAAGTTTCCAAGAGCTTAAACGAAGATTGACGACAGCTCCTGTTTTGATCTTGCCAAATCCAACAGAACCGTTTGTTGTGTATTATGATTCTTCTTTGATGGGTTTAGGAGGTGTGTTGATGCAAGATAAACAAGTTGTAGCTTATGCTTCAACGCAACTCAGAGTGCATGAGAAGAATTATCCGACGCATGATTTAGAGTTGGCCGCTGTTATATTTGTGCTGAAACTTTGGAGGCATTATTTGTTTGGTTCGAGATTTGAGGTGTTTAGTGATCATAAGAGTTTGAAGTATCTTTTTGATCAGAAAGAATTGAATGCAAGGCAAAGGAGATGGTTGGAACTTCTGAAATATTTTGATTTTGGTTTGAACTACCATCCAGGTAAAGCAAACGTGGTAGCTGACGCGTTGAGTAGGAAATCATTGTATATGTCGATGATGATCGTAAAAGAGTTGGAATTGATCGAGCAATTTCGTGATTTGAGTTTGGTGTGTGAGAAGACTTCTTATGGAGTTAAGCTAGGTATGCTAAAGCTTACTAGTGGTATTTTGGACGAGATTCGAGAAGGACAGAAATCTGATTTGAGTTTAGTTGATTGGTTGACTTTGATCAATCAAGGTCGAGGTGGTGATTTTTGGATGGATGAGAATGGTATCGTGAGGTGTCATGATCGAGTTTGTGTTCCTGATGTTGTTGAGCTGAAGAAGAGTATTCTTGAAGAAGGACATCGTAGTGGATTGAGTATTCATCCGGGTGCTGCTAAGATGTATCAAGATTTGAGGAAAGTATTTTGGTAGCCTCACATGAAGAAAGATATTGCCGAGTTTGTGTATTCTTGTTGTACTTGTCAGAAGTCAAAGATTGAGCATCAGAAACCGTCGGGTTTGATGAAACCGTCGTTTATTCCTGAGTGGAAATGGGATAGCATTTCTATGGATTTTGTCTCTGGTTTTCCAATGACGCCAAGTAACTTAAAGCTATTTGGGTTATTGTGGATAGACTGACCAAATCTGCTCACTTTATTCCTATGCGAATGGATTACCCGTTGGGGAGGTTGGCAAATCTGTACATTGAGAGGATTGTCAGTTTGCATGGAATTCCGTCTAGCATTGTGTCAGATAGATATCCGAGGTTTACTTCAAGATTTTGGGAAAGTTTGCAAAGTGCTTTGGGTACGAAGTTGCGTTTGAGTTTAGCTTATCATCCACAGACTGATGGTCAGACTGAGTGGACGATCCAGTCACTTGAGGATCTTTTGAGAGCTTGTGTGTTGGAGAAGGGAGGAGCTTGGGATAGCTACTTACCTTTGATTGAATTTACTTACAACAACAGTTTTCATTCGAGTATTAGGATGGCACCATTCGAGGCATTGTATTGCAGATGGTGTAGAAAGCCATTGTGTTGGTATGAATCTGGAGAGAGTTATGTGGTTGGACCTGAGATAGTCCAGCAGACGACCGATAAGATTAAGATGATTCAAGAGAAGATGAAGATTTCTCAGAGCCGTCAGAAGAGTTATCATGACAAAAGGAGGAAGATACTTGAATTTCAAGAGGGAGATCATGTTTTTCTTCGAGTTACTCTTATGACTGGTATTGGTAGGGAATTGAAGTCGCGTAAGTTGACGCCGTGTTTTATTGGTCCTTATCATATTTTGCAGAAGATAGGGGAGGTAGCCTATCGTGTCGCTTTTCCGCCGTCGCTTGCTAATCTTCATGACGTGTTCCATGTATCTCAGTTGAGAAAATACATTGCAGATCCGTCTCATGTAGTCCAAGTAAATGATGTGCAGGTGAGAGATAACCTGACTGTGGAGACATCACCTATGCGGATAGAGGATCGAGAGTTGAAGCAACTTCGAGGCAAAGAAATTGCTTTGGTGAAGGTTTCTTGGGGAGGACTGACTGGTGGAAGTGTGACTTGGGAACTGGAGAGTCAAATGAGGGAATCTTATCCAGAGTTGTTCGAATTAGGTAACATTTTCGAGGACGAAAATTTCTAAAGTGGGGGAGAGTTGTAACAGCCCAATTTTCACTAATTAATTATTTATATTAATTAAATGATTTAAGAGGATTGTTTGATTAATGTATGATTAATTAAATGAATTAATAGATGTTGGAGAGAATTAGAATGGAAAGACTTATAAGGAAAAGTGGAGAGAAAGGAAGAAGATAGAAACATAAGAGAAAGAAGGAGAAAGAGGAGAAAAGAGAAGGAGAAGAAGAAAAAGTTGGAAAAGCTCAAGAACAACTCTCAAGCATCGATTAATCGAGGTAAGGGTGTGAAGTATCATTATCTAGTCAATGTCTATGATTATGTATGCTTGGGTTGGATCGTTGGTTGTTTTCTACAACTTCCATTTTATGGCAAATTGGATTTAATCGATAGAAATCGAGTTTTAACGGTAGAAATTGGAAATAGGTGATATAATTTAGCCGAGGGAGGTTATACTAAGACTATGGAACTGATTTGGTGAGAATCGGTCAGTTTTGTGAGGAGTTGAGGACTTGATGACAGTGGGAATTTTCTGAGTCTGTGACATTCGCTAGCACCTTCGCTAGGCGAACAGGTCACGAATGTTCGCTAGTAACTCGTTGAGTGAATAGTTAGCGAGAGGTCCCAGACTTTGGCAGAATGGATTTGAGGTTCTTCGCTGGTAGCGAATGGGGCAGCGAAGGTTCGCTAGGACTTCGCTGTAGCGAGCTGGGTAGCGAAGCAAGTCAGTGGCTTCTGTTTGCCTTCACGAGCTTGTTCGCTAGGCGAACAGATAGCGAGTATTCGATAGGGACTCGCTAGGCAAGCAAGCCAGCGAGCGTGTCAGCATTTTGTTTTCTTGTGATTCCATTACATGTGGATTTCTTTGTTCGGTTGTGTTCAATCCTTGGTGGAAATGAGTAATTGTATACGGTAAAATATATGTTGTGGATAGCCGTATGGCGTGAATCCTAGATTGTGGAATTTATTATGAATACATATTGTTTGCATGAGATTGTATGAATAGAATGCATGAGAACATTGTGAATATGTGTGCATTGCTTGATAAATGTATTGATGATATAAGAATATGTTGTGTGTGCAATCATGTTATAATTCTTATGTGACGAATTATGTAAATGCATGGGATTAAGATGCGAGGCAGTCTTAAGTGCATTTGGTGGTTGATTGCATATGCATCATTTAGTCAAGAGGCAATGTTTGCTAGTTTCGTGGAGACTAGTGACTTGTCCCAAACCTAGAAGGGTGGTTTTGAAAGCTTAGGGAACGGGTTTTTGTTGTTATCGGTCTAGAAGGGTGGACCCGGTTTAAGTGTAAAAACCGAAAAATGATAACAAGTGTTGGTACCACATGGCATGAGTTGTATTGAGTCACATGAGTAATGTGTATTGTTGTATGAAAGTTTACCTTTATGTAAAGTATTGAATTGAGAATTATGGATGTACATGATGAAATATGCTTGATGATTATCCATGTTTGTTACACTTATTTTGTGGTGTATATGATAATTGGAATGGATTGTGGTGAGAAATGTGAAGAGTATGTGTTTTATACTTGTGTATGTATATATAATTATATGCTTTGACTATTATGATAATATTTCTCACCCTTCTGCTGTTTCATAATGCTCTTTGAGGCATTGTGTCGCGGTGAAATTTGGATACCAAACTATTAATTAGCTTGAATGTTTAATTCATTTGCAACCGTCTTTGATTTATCCAAAGGAAAGGTTAAAGGAAGGAAAACCTATTTTGCATTGTAAACACAACGCGGGGAGAGATCTAAGGTTCGGGGGTTGGTTAAACTTAGGGAAGGTATTAGCATCCTAAGTTTCTATAGTACTCTACAAGAACCTCTTGTTTTAATTTGCTTATTGCTAAAGTTATCTGCTTAAGGGTAATGCTAAGGGTTAGAGGTAAAGAGAAAAGACCTAAGGGGTTAGTCCTAAGTATACTCGCCAAGACGTCGCATATTGTGCCTACATATCCTGACGGGAATGGAATCAGAGTATCTGTAGTTCCCCTAAAGGGTTTGAGGAATTATTGACTGTGAGTCAAAGTTCCAAAGGGAAATAAGCGTTCATATGGAAACGCTTACTTGGAGTGCGAAGACTCCTATCTACGTTAAAAGTTAAATTGAAAAGGATGAAGGTATGTCCAAGACGGGACGCCTAAAAGGTGAGTACGGGGACTCAAATCCTAAGGCTAGGATAAACGGAGAATGTCCATGGAGGGACGCCTAAAAAGTGAGTACGGGGACTCGAATCCTAAGGCTAGGGTGAGGGTAAAGGCATTGACACGGGGGTCAAACATGTGAACCTTTCCTTTGGAGGGGAATATCGGTAAAATGGATGAATAATTGAAAATGTTGATAAGTGATGAAATATACAAATACCGCATGGTAAGGATGAGTAGTAGTTGAATAGAAGTTGAAGTTAAATATTTTGAGAATTCTACGGCTAAGTTGAAAATGTGCTTAGAAATTAATTTGCAAATTAAAAGAGTTTATTTATTTATTAAGAAAAGCAATTAGTTAGAAAAACAATAACTTAAGTTCTAAAAAAGCTAAAATAAATTAAATTAAACTAATTATATTTTTTATGGATTTTTTTTAAGAAAAGAAATTCTAGTTTTAAGAGAAAGACTAACCTAATTCTATGATCCTAAAGATTAAGATCAAGGGGGAGATTATGCTAATATTATCGTGCAATGAAATACCTTAACGATTACGGTCGATGGCGATCATGAATGATCGACTTACAAGGTATGAAAATGACTTGATTAAATCAAGAATTAGTTTTAAAACAATTTAAGTATGAACAAGAATAAAATATATACACAATATTAACATCATACATCAAATAACTCAAAATAAGTTGAAACGAAAAGTGCACGGATTAAAATTATGGCGCAAGTATGTAATTCCAAGTCGCGTATACGAAGACGTGCAAAGACTATTACAAGAAATTAGATTTAATAATAACGATAGCGATGTTGAATTATAAAAAATAATACGAATTAAAATAGCAAATTGCTACCGCATTAGCGGTCATCGCAAGTCAGATCAAGAAACCGAGATAAAAAAATTAGATAAAATCATAATTTGTGAATCAAAACGCGAATAGGTAAGCGCAAAAAAAATGGATTATTGCTTTGCTAAACCATCAGACGCGTATAAGATTGAAACACAACAGTAGATCCGCACATAAACCAATAAAATTTACTACCAATTTGCTACACTCAACGTGATCATCGCAATAGAGATCAAAATTGTGCAGATCTGAATTTATAAAAAACATAAAGCAAAATAACTTTTAAAACATTTTAAAATAATAATGTTGCTAACGCAAAAAAAAATGCGATCATCGCAACCGGATTCAAGTCGTACGGATCTAAATTTATCGAAATAATAATAATTAATAATAACAACAACAACAACAATAATAATAATAATAATAATAATAATAATAATGATAATAATAATAATAAATAATAATAATAATACTAATAATAATAATAATAATAATAATAATAATAATAATAATAATAATAATAATAAAGCAAAATGAATTTTAAATGTGCCAAATAACCCAACAATGTTGCTAAAGCAGAAATGCGCTCATCGCAACCAGATCTAAATCGGACGAAACAAAATTTATCGCAAAGAAAAAGAAATTTTAAGCAAAAAACAGTATTGCTTACGCAAAAAAAATGCGATCATCGCAACCAGATCGAACTAACACAAATGTCACGCGTCATGCACACAAATGTGCAAACATCGTATCGACACAATTCGATCAAAAAATAATCTTATATATATATATATATATATATATATATATATATATATATATATATATATATATATATATATATATATATATATATATATATATATATATATATATATATATATATATATATATATATATATATATATATATATATACATATATATATATATATATATATATATATATATATATATATATATATATATTTCGGTAATAGATGAAGAAGGAGAAATAAGAAGAAGAAATCAAACTATATCAATAATAGATGAAGAAGGAGAAATAACTGTAAATGACACTCCTCTTAGGTTTTTTCGGTCTCCTTTTCAACAATACAACATAATATATATAGGGGTCAAATTAGGGTTAACTATCAATTGTCAATAATATCACTAAAGCCCATTTTAAAGCCCAAACCAAATAATTAGTTAAAATTAAATAAAATTTAAATAGTTTAAAATAAACTTAAAATTCTATTTATTTATACTAAACATTTAAAAAGAACAACATATTTTCTAATATTTTATTTTTATGACTTTTTGGATATTTTTATGAATAATTTAGAAAAAAGTGAAAAAATAATATTTTAAAAAAATGATTTAATTAAATACGAAAATAATAATCAAATAATAATTAAACAATAATAAAAAATTATTTTTGTTATTTTTTAATGAAAAATATAAAAAAATTAGAGTAAAAATAATAAAAAACAAAAAGTGACAAAGGTGAGATTCGAACTCTTAACCTCTCACACTCACAACTCCTTACACATGCCTTCTTGCCAATTGTGCTATTTTATTCATTCAAAATAAAGTGGCACTAGAAATCATGTAAAGGTAGGACAAATTTGGGGTATTACTTGAACAATAGTGGTTTCAATAGCAAGGAGGTGAGATCTTAAGGTCAAAAATTAGGGTGCAACACATTGCAGATTAGGTTGCTGGAGGTCTTTTGTGAAGTTTAGCTTCATCCTTTTTGGTCGGTTATGCTCTGATATGTAGCACCGGGTAGTTAGGATTGTATAGTATTCGTTTGGGATACACTTGTATATGTATCTTTGGATAATGTTTTGTAAACCTGAATGATATTGTGAACCAAACTGAATTATGTATCTAAATGATAACATGTTCACTATGCCAAAAAAGACCTTTAGCAGTGCTTTTTTTTGCCTTTAGCAGCGCTGCCAAAAGTGGCGCTGCTAAAGGTAAAGGCAGCGCTTTTTTTCAATGAAAAAGCGCTGCTAAAAGCTCCCTTCAGCAGCACCTTTATCAGCGCTTTTTTAGCCCTTTAGCAGCGCTTTTGTAAGCGCTGCATAATTCCCCCAACCATCCCCCCCTTTAGCAGCGCTTTCACAAAGCGCTGTCTTAGACCCCCCCCCCCCCCCTTTAGCAGCGCTTTTACAAAGCGCTGCCATAGCCCACCCTTTAGCAGCGCTTTTTACAAGCGCTGTCTTAGACCCCCCCCCCTTCCAAACCTATAGCAGCGCTTTTGTAGCGTAATGTTTGTGACCTTTAGCAGCGCTTTTATGTAAAAGCGATGTCTAATGTCCCAGATTTTAAAAATTTTTTTTAAAAAAATATTCACCCTGTTTTGTATATTTTACCAACAACCTGCTTATAATTCAGGCCTTTATTTCAACACTTTGGCCTTATAAATACAATTCAAACTTTGGCCTTAAATATACAATTCAAACTTTGGTCTTATATGTACAATTCAAAACTTTGGATACATTGTAACTCATGACTTTGTTCATAAACATTTTAATATACACATAAACCTGTTTAAATATGTTATAACAAAATTTGATCCTCAGAATTATAACAACACAAATACATTCAATTCACATATAATTACAAGTCTTCTAATCCGATAACTCTATACAATTCTCAACCCAAGAATAAATTGACACCATTCCTCTTTAATTTCTTTCAATTTTGCTTTCGTGTAAGTAGCGCACTTGAATTCATCAAAATACTACATAATATAACAGATTGAATAAGATTTACGTTTAAAACTAATTACTCAGATGAAGTATCGGATAATTATCAAAATGAATCATATAACTTATATAATGAATTGATCCATACCATGACTGGAATCTCAAGTTGACTAGAAAGAATAATTTCCCTCATAAAGCGCAATACAAAATATCCACGATCAATACCATTGCGCTGTCGAGGACACTGTAAATGGAAAAAACAAACGAACATTTATCCGGATATATAGTTTAAATAGTTTTATCAAGTAGAACCACTATAACAGTCAAACATGCGAAAATATACCTCCACTCTGATCCAGTTGATGTTGTTAGCCTTACTTTTTGACACCGCTGCATCTCTTTGTGCTCTGAATATTTGTATAACTCTAACATAATATAAACGCATATTTAGAACAATGTCACATAATAAATAAAGATATATAATTAAAGACAACAGTATATCTCATCACTTACGTATCAACAAAGTTCCTCAGATTTTCATATTTTGTTGTATCACCATCCAATGAATCTATATAATACACTATTTCTTTCGTCGGATTAATTGCGATCAACAACCAATGTCCACTAAAAAATAAGACAACAGTTTAGACGGAAATGTTATATATATAGAAAGGGAAAAATCGAACAATTATAATAAATGAATTTAGAATAAAATCTAACCCATGGCCAGTATTATATGGCAACAAGAACAACTTCTCTGTAGTCGCGCGCATAAATCTCTGCACTGTGTACTCTTTGACTGTATCTGGTGACTGGTCTATTATACGTGAGTTGACACAGTTAGCAGATAAGAATGCGAATACTGAAGTCAATTCATTCAGGACCAATAACTTGTCATACAAGAACCTAAAAAAACATAATCAACATTAGAATATTCAGTTAAACGAGCAAATTTTAAAATGTTCAATTATTTAATTAAAATGGATCGAAGTACCTGATGTATGAATGCATAACACCGACGCCCAATTCAGAATGGTTGAAAACCTGATCAAAATCCTCCTTAGCAATTGTTTCGGGATATTCAAAACCGAAAATACCTGCCTCCATGTGTATTTGAGGGACGCCACCCTCAGGCACATCTGATGTTCCGACATATGTCTCAAGGCACATCCTAAATCGAGAAACAATTGCTTTTCTGGGAACCTTGGAAGTTTCAGGCATCTTACCCTTGCTGACTTGTTGCGACTGCTGATCATGAACCTAAAAGTCATATATAAGTTCAGTAATTAATGTATAACAAGATAGTCATGTAACTGTAGTAGTACCTGTTTCTTTGATGCAGCTGAATCGGTATCCCGCACAATAACTCTATCATCTTTTGATTTGGATTTTGTAGGAGTCTAAGATCATCATGTAAATAAGAAAATGTAGATGTAAGAATAACTTTCATGTATGGATCATAAAACATTTGAGTATTAAAAGGTTCAACCTACCTCATCATCTATGCAAATCAGATTTGTCGGACATGCCACATACGCTCCTATTGCGTCTCCCACCACTGTTGCGCCTGAAATATCATCTGGTATAGGCAACAACGCACTCCCCTCTAATGCAATATCAATATATACTTTCAAAAATCTAGAAGGGAGCGGTTTGTGGTGAAGTAAGTCTCCCAGAAAGTTATGCACCTTTCCCTTGCCAACCATTCGATGAGTAGGTGACGATAAATATAGTCGGCAAAGTGAAATTCCCTAAACAAATAATGATCAGTTAATGTGTCAATTAAGTAATGTGTGCTAAATTAATTTCAATGTAATATATACAATTACCTCTGGAAGTTTCTGCGGACAACCGATACTATCTTTGTCACTAGTAGCTCTACCCTCTGGAGCGCGTCTTTCCGACATGTATCTCTCCTTATCCTTCTGTAATTCACGGATTTGCGCTTTCAATTCCTCCAAAGTATCCATCACTTCTTTATTGGTTGGATTTTTTTCTTTGGCTACTTATACAGTTTGGATGGAGTGACACCAAATCCCTTACCCCTCACACGCCCAGAATACTCAGGAATATTCAGCACCCGGCTCAGTAAGCTCCTGCAATCATCGTCCTCGGCGGGAGTAATGGTCTGGGACAGAGTCTCCTGAAATATAGATAAAAACATATATAAATATATTACACACTTTTGATCAGTTACTGACAAAGATAACGTTGTACTTACACATTGTTCAAAGACTTGTTGAACTTCTTCCTGAACGACTCCATCTCGTCCCACACGGGCAGCCTTCCATACAACATGGTCCGGAAGAGATGTCGCATCACTCTTCTCCTCTTCCAACTACGCATTAAGACGGATAATAAAGCATTATATCCTATTATACATACTTACTATTTTTTGTAAATATATCATATTAAAGCATTTATATGTACTTACTATTTTTTGTTCTAATCGTGCATATCCCAACTGGCCCTTTCTGTATGGATATACGGGATTTGATGCCCGTTGACGATTTACGCCACTAACAACCTGAAAAAACAAGTTTATCAGAACTCCTGTGCATGGAAGAAGTATATATATATATATATATATACATAGTTCATGATAAGTTGTACTTACTTCAAATTCTTTTGATCTTCGCTTTGCAACAAACGTCTCCCATTCTTCCTCCGAAATCAAATCCGCGTACTTCATCGGACGCTCCGAGTCAACAAAGTTTCCTTCAGAATCTTTTAGAAACTTGTTTGTTAAAAACGCTCTAAATCCCCTCAAGCGTTTTCCGGCCAATTGAATACAATATTTTCTCCTACGATCTTCAATATTGAAAGATCTCTGCAAACAAACACACATACATATAACATGTTAGTATATTTAATTTAAAGACGTAAATGTCAACAATAATTAAACAATTCCAATAGTATACCTGAATCTCGGTCCAAATCTTATCTTTAGCCGGTTGTAATGAAACAATTCTCCAATTATCGCAAGTAATCGGAACTTGCGAACGTACAAGTGCTCTGAAGTAACTTGTTAGCAATGCACCGTTAGGCTCAACTAACTGATCTCTTTCATTCCAATGGACATCATACTTTACTCCTTTATCTCTCGCACGGATGATTTTTTTTCATAATTGTTATGCCTCTTTTAATATCGCCTTCCACGTCTTTTGTTGTTTGTTTTCCATCATGTGATGTTTCCTCGTTGCTGGCCATAATATATATACCTGTAATTTAGAAAAACCAAAGTATCAAATGAATGACATGCAAATATGTAAATAACAAATATATACATAAGAAATATGTAAATAATAAAAACATGGTATAAATAAGAAATAAGAAAAACATGGTATAAATAAGACATGTGTAAATAAGAAAAACATGTTACAAGTACCTTTAACATCTCTTTCTTTTTTTCGTTGTAACGGGGTTTACTTGTCTCTTAACAACACGGACAGATGGATTGATCCAAATTCCCTCGTTATGATCATTTCTAATATATGATCCGTCCGTTCTAATATTCTCACCTGGATCATCTATAATATAAGATTCATTCTCAACATAAACATCCCCCTTTTCTCCAATGTTATCATCGATTATTTTGTTGGAAAAAGAACTATAGACCATTTCGTACTTGTCGGATCAGTGACATAGAACACTTTTTTAGCTTGCGTGGCTAGAATAAAAGGCTCATCTTTGTACCCCACCTTATTAAGATCCACTTTCAAAAAACCTGATTTATCCATTTGTATGCCACTATTATTTTCAACCCACTTGCATCCAAAGATAGGAATCTGAAACTTCTCATAATCAAACACCCAAATGCGCTCGATAACCCCATAATACGAGGAAATGTGCATTGCTTCGGCAAGCACGGTGACACCACTATTTTGCATTGTACTTTTATCATCTTGTTCCTTGGTATAAAATGTGTATCCATTAATTGCGTATGCGTTATAAGAAAACACATGCAAACTTGGACCATATGCTAAACATCTCAACCTTTCTGTTATTGAAGCGGGATCAGAATAAAACTTTGAAAAAATATGCTCCTTGAACCATGTTATAAAACTTCGATTGTGCTCACGTACTATCCAATTTTCATTTCTATTCAGATTTAAACCTCGGAGAACGTCCTTGTGCATTTCAACATACGGCTCAACCTCAATGTCATTGTGCAGAACATACAAATGCACTTGCTCCCGTTCATCCCTTGAAACTGTCACAACTTTATTTCCAATTAACTGTTTACCATCTATTTTTTCAACAACATGAGATTTTGGGAGGCCAATGGATTGAACGTTGGACAAATATTCAGTACAAAACTCAATAGCTTCTTCAACAATGTATCGTTCAACAATACATCCCTCTGGTCGACTTCGGTTTTTCACATACCCTTTCAATATTTTCATATAACGTTCAACAGGGTACATCCATCTCATATAGGCAGGTCCACACAGTTGTGTCTCTTTCACAAGATAAACAACTAGATGTACCATTATGTCAAAAAATGATGGAGGAAAATACATTTCAAGCTCGCACAAAGTAATAACTATTTCTCTTTGCAATGTTGGTAAGATCGCAGGATCTATCACCTTACTACAGATTGACCTAAAGAAAAAACACAATTTAGTTATTGCGCCTCTCACTTTTTCTGGCAAAATAGAACGTATACCTATTGGTAGAAAGTGTTCCATTATAACATGGCAATCATGTGTCTTTAAACTTTTTAACTTGAGGTCTTTCATAGAAACAAGTCTTCTAATATCTGAAGAGTATCCTTCTGGAACTTTAACTTCACTCAGAAACTTACACAGTATCTTTTTCTCCTTTCTAGATAAAGTATAAGCAGCAGGTGGTAGATATGTGTGGTTTCCTTTCTTCAAGGGTCCTAATTCATTTCTTATTCCCATTGCTACCAAGTCCTTTCTTGCTTTAAGGTCATCCTTAGACTTTCCTTGTATATTGAGTAACGTACCAATAACACTTTCAAATACATTTTTTTCAATATGCATAACATCAAGAAAATGTCTTACATACAACGACTTCCAATACGACAACTCAAACAAAATTGACCTCTTCTTCCACCCACGCGTGACAAGCGTATGAGCAAAAGGCTTGCCAAACTTAGTACTCACATCTTTCACCTTTTCAAAAATTTGTTCGCCGGTCAATGTAGGTGGAGCTTTACGTTGTTCTAAATCTCCATTGAATGCTTTTCTCCACCCACGGTAGTGATGACTAGAATTTAAGAATCTACGATGACCAAGAAAGACATTCTTCTGACCAAATTCCAACCGCGTCCAATATGTGTTTTCTTCACAGATAGGACACGCACATTGACCTTTAATGCTATACCCCGATAGATTTCCGTATGCTGGGAAATCATTAATTGTGCCAAACAACATCGCCCTCAAATTGAAACTTTCTTTCCTATATCCATCATAAACCTCCACACCGTTCTCCCACAAACTCTTTAAGTCTTCGATTAGAGGTGTCGGGTATACGTCTATGTCATTTCCTGGTTGTTTAGGGTCAGAAATTAACATAGATAACATCATGTACTTACGCTTCATACATAGCCATGGAGGTAGGTTATAAATCATAATAATTACAGGCCATGTAGAATGTGAGATACTCTGCAGACCATGCGGATTCATTCCATCAGTCGATAATGCCAAGCGAAGGTTTCTAGCTTCTTCTCCAAAATCAGGATAATCATTATCAATTTTCATCCACTGTGGTGAATCTGCCGGATGTCGATACTTCCCATCTACAATTCTATCATCTGCATGCCAAATCAGGTGTTTTGCATCTGTTTCACTACGAAACATGCGTCTGAATCTCGGAATTATAGGAAAATACCATAATACTTTTGCTGGTGACAATTTTTTCTTATACCGAGATACACCGCATTTAGGACACTCGTTTAATGATGCATATTCATTTCGAAACAAAATGCAATCATTTGGACAAGCATGTATCTTATCATAGCTCATGCCAATAGAGCATAACATTTTTTTAGCTTCATAGGTTCGATTGGGAAGAACATTATCCTCCGGAAGCATCTCTTGAAGTAGGGCTAACAACTCTGTGAAACTTTTATCCGACCATCCATTACCCGCCTTTAAATTGTACAACTTTAATACCGCGGACAGTCTTGTGAAAGTAGTGCAACCTTTATACAACGGTTTCTCTGCATCGCTTACCAACCTCTCAAACATCTTGGGACAATCTTGAAGATCTTCTTCAAGTGCTTCTGCAATCTCTTCGACTCGATCACAATCATATGTATCTCTGCCATTGTCCTTTGAAGCACATGTCGTATTATTCTGGGGTTCAACATTCTCGTTACTTATCTCACCATGTAATGTCCAACATGTGTAACTTCGATCAATTCCATGTCTCATTAAATGAGATTCCAACTGAACGGCGTCAACTCAACGCCCATAACAGCATCCTAAGCAAGGACATGTGATCCTACTGGGGTCTTTGGCGTGTTCAACAGCAAACATAACGAACTTCGATACCCCATTCTCGTACTCTTTTGACAATCGATTACCAGACATCCATTTTTTATCCATACTAATTGAGTAATCTACACTAAACTATAGTTAAACAAAACAGAGAATACCTGTAAGGAAATCACTAACTTCTAAGAATGCTACGCCATAGGATGCTTGGAAACGATCACAACTTTGCTCTTCACAGGTAACCCCTATAGCAGACAAAATATAAATTTTATTAAAATCATATTAATAATTAACCAAGACAAATCATATTAAAAATACTAGATAATCCACCAAAACAAATCATATTAAAATTACTAGATAATCCTTAAACCAAAATGACACCCTTACTAAACATTGAGAAATCCTAACTAAACATATAAAACCATAATAACATATATATCATATAAACATTGAGAAATCCATCATAATAACATAATAACATATCAACATATAAAACCTTCACTAAACCTTCAATAACTCATTTCTACACAACAACAACACTAAAATTTACTTGCATGTCCTCAAACCTTCAATACAAAACAACAATATATGTATCATACTTCAACTCAACAACAAAAACAATAACTCAACAACATTATACGTATCAACACTAAAATTTACTTGCATGTCCTCAAACGTAACATATCTACACAACAACAAAAACAATAGTATAGGTATCATACTTGAACCCAAATTTACTTGCATGTCCTCAAACCTTCAATACAAAACAACACTAAAAACCTTCACTAAAACTTCAATAACTCAATAAAAACAACAACAACGACAATAATATTAAAACCTTCAATGCCTCAATAACAACAAACTTTCGCATTGCAACAACTACATCAAACCTTCAATATCTCAATAACACAAAACCTTTAACAGCAACAATAATATTAAACCTTCAATATCTTAATAACACAAAACCTTTAATATCTCAGAAAAACCATCAATATTTAGTTATTAATAATTTTTCTATGAGTTATTAATAATTTTACTATGAGTTATTAATAATTTTTCTTACCTATTTAGTCAACAACTCAGAAACCATCAATATTTAGATAAAATTATTAAGAAAAACCTTCAAAACCTTTAATATCTTCAAATACCAACAATGGTGAAAAGAAAAACCATTAATATTTAGATAAAATTATTAAAAAAAACCTTCAAAACCTTTAACATCATCAAATACCAACAACGGTGAAAAGATAAATAAACAAGAAAACCATAGTAAAACTTCACATACCTTAACAATGGTGGAAATGCAATGCAATGCAGACTCGAAAACGGACGATGAACGGCGACGGCGGCGCAATCCAACGGAAGAGGGCGACGGTCGACGGCGGATGACGGCAACAGAAACGAAACTTTGAATAGGTCGTTCGCCAGAGGAGAAAGAAAGAAGAAAAGAAATGCACGACTGTTCTGTTTCTCTTAAAATTCTGGAGGGTATTTTAAAATTATAATACTAATACCTATAGTAGCGCTTTTAAAGGCCTTTAGCAGCGCTTTTAAAAGCGCTTTCTTAGGGTGCCTTAGCAATGCCATATAGCAGCGCTTTATAGAAAAAGCGCTGCTAAAGGGGCCCCCTTTAGCAGCGCTTTTTAAAAGCGCTTTCTTAGGGTCCCCCTTTAGGTCCCCCTTTAGCAGCGCTTTTTAAAAGCGCTTTCTTAGGGTACCCCCTTAGCAGCGCTTTTTAAAAAGCGCTTTCTTAGGGCTTCCCTTTAGCAGCGCTTTTTCAAAAGCGCTGTCTTTGGTAGGAAATTTTTTTTCTTTTTTTTTTACTCACCCTTTAGCAGCGCTTTTTTAAGAAGCGCTGCTAAAACTCATTTCTTGCGTAGTGGTTTTAAATTATTCTAATGTTTTAATCTTCCGTTTTAATTTTAATATTGAGATGTGGGTGTAGGACTAAGTTCCTCTGTTGAACTACCCCACTGTTGCATGTCTTTTATAGAGCGGGTGTTGTATGTTATTTTGGTGAATGATGTGGCATACTTCTTTTATACCATATTTTAATTTACTCTAATGAAATTTATTATGTGCTTATGTGATTTATTTATTTATTTGGGGGTATAAAAGGGGGTGTTACATAAAGTGGTATCAGAGCAGGTCGGTCTGTTGACCAAGTTGTTAATGTGTCTATTCCCCATTTGCATTCGGTACGTGTGTGTAGCACTATCAATATGGTTGTTCTAATGAAGGTTTGTTGTGGGAATCAAGAACTATGGTTGCAGGTAGGAATGACGAAGCGATTGCGAAGGCTTTGACGAGGTTGGCGGGAGCGATTGAGCAAAATCCTCAAGCCGGTGTGAATATTGGAAACCATGCTGATGATGAGTTTCGTGCTTTGGGAATGTTTCAAAGGAATAATCCACCAGTTTTCAAGGGAACCCATGAGCCTGACAAAGCGCAAGTTTGGTTGAAAGCTATTGAGAAGATCTTTCGGGTTATGAATTGTTCGGATGCGCAGAGGGTGCAATTTGGTACTCATATGCTTGAAGAGGAAGCTGAGGATTGGTGGGGTAATACTCGCCAAAGGTTTGAAGAGAATGAGATGGTGATTACTTGGGATCTTTTTAGGGAAACATTCCTGGAGAAGTATTTTCCCGAAGATGTGCGTGGGAAGAAGGAAATTGAGTTTCTTGAGTTGAAGCAGGGTAACTCAATTGTGGCCGAGTATGCGGCGAGATTTGAGGAGTTGATTAATTTTTGTCCTCATTATAATACTGTTAGTGCTGAGAGATCCAAGTGTATCAAGTTTGTGAATGGTTTGAGGCCGGAAATTAAGCAAGCTGTTGGTTATCAGGAGATTAGGCGATTCTCGGAACTGGTGAACAAGAGCAGGATTTATGATGAAGATAGTAGGGCTCGGTCTAGCCACTACAAGAATTTAAGTAAAAAGAAAGGAAAAGGTCAATTTAGAGGAAAGCCGTATGTGACTCCTGCAGAGAAAGGGAAGCAGAAAGCTGGTTTCGGCAAGAAGCCAAGTGGGGGAGGAGTTTCCACTCTGGTGAGATGTTTTAGATGCGCTGAAGAGGGACATCGTGCTCCCGAGTGCAAAAGTGTTGATCAGAAATGTTTTAAGTGTGGGAAGCCAGACCACAAAGCTCTAGAGTGCATAAGCGGTGCGAATGTGACTTGTTACAACTGTGGTGAGCAAGGGCACATTAGTACCATGTGTGATAAGCCAAATAAGAGTCAAGGGAGTGGGAAGGTGTTTGCTCTATCAGGGTCAGAGACTGCTAATGATGATCGATTGATCCGAGGTACGTGCTTCATTAATGGTATACCTATGATCGCTATAATTAATACTGGAGCTACGCATTCTTTTATTTATTTGGATTGTGTTAAGAGATTAAGTCTTGAGTTGTCGGTCATGAGTGGAGATATGGTTATTGATACTCCTGCTATGGGTTCGGTAACTACCCCATATGTGTGTTTGAATTGTCCGTTGAGTATTTTTGGTAAAGATTTTGGAGTTGATTTAGTGTGTCTTCACTTAGATCAACTTGATGTTATTCTGGGGATGAATTGGTTGGAATTCAATCGTGTTTATATTAACTGTTTTGACAAAACGGTTATTTTTCCTGAACTTGAGAAGGAAGAAGATTTGTTTATAACTGCTAAGCAAGTGAAGGAATCACTGCAAGAAGGTGCTAAGGTATTCTTGTTAATGGCAACGGTGAGTGTTGGTGAAAGTGGATCGATTGATGCTTTGCCAATTGTCCGTGACTTTCCGGAAGTTTTTCCTGAGGAGATAATAGATTTACCGCCGGAACGAAAAATGGAGTTTGTGATTGACTTAGTTCCTGGAACTAGTCCGATATCGATGGCTCCATATCGTATGCCCGCATCGGAATTGAAAGAGTTGAAGAGTCAACTTGAAGAGCTACTTGAGAAGAAGGTTCTATGAGGCTCTGTGTGGATTACATACAATTGAACAAGGTGACTATTAAGAATAAGTATCCGCTTCCGAGGATTGACGATTTGATGGATCAGTTGGTTGGTGCGAGTGTGTTCAGTAAGATAGATTTGAGATCTGGGTATCATCAGATTCGCGTGAAGGCTGGAGATATTCAGAAGACTGCTTTTAGAACGAGGTATGGACACTATGAGTATTAGGTGATGCCATTCGGTGTGACTAATGCACCAGGTGTATTTATGGAGTACATGAATAGGATTTTCCATCCTTATTTGGACAAGTTTGTGGTGGTGTTCATTGATGATATTTTGATTTATTCGAAGAGTGAAGAAGAACATGCCGAGCATCTGAGGATTGTGTTATCCGTATTGAAAGAGAAGCGTTTGTATGCTAAACTTTCCAAGTGTGAATTTTGGTTGAAGGAAGTGAGTTTCCTTGGTCATTGTGATTTTGAGTAGGGGTATTGCAGTGGATCCGTCGAAGGTTGAAGCGGTATCGCAATGGGAGACTCTGAAATCAGTTTTTGAGATTAGAAGTTTTCTTGGGTTGGCGGGATATTATCGGAAATTTATTGAGGGATTTGCCAAGTTATCATTGTTGTTGACGCAGTTGACTAGGAAAAGTCAAGCTTTTGTGTGGGATGCAAAGTGTGAAGGAAGTTTCCAAGAGCTTAAACGAAGATTGACGACAGCTCCTGTTTTGATCTTGCCAAATCCAACAGAACTGTTTGTTGTGTATTGTGATGCTTCTTTGATGAGTTTAGGAGGTGTGTTGATGCAAGATAAACAAGTTGTAGCTTATGCTTCGAGGCAACTCAGAGTGCATGAGAAGAATTATCCGATGCATGATTTAGAGTTGGCCGCTGTTATATTTGTGCTGAAACTTTGGAGGCATTATTTGTTTGGTTCGAGATTTGAGGTGTTTAGTGATCATAAGAGTTTGAAGTATCTTTTTGATCAGAAAGAATTGAATGCAAGGCAAAGGAGATGGTTGGAACTTCTGAAAGATTTTGATTTTGGTTTGAACTACCATCCAGGTAAAGCAAACGTGGTAGCTGACACGTTGAGTAGGAAATCGTTGCATATGTCGACGATGATGGTAAAAGAGTTGGAATTGATCGAGCAATTTCGTGATTTGAGTTTGGTGTGTGAGAAGACTTCTTATGGAGTTAAGCTAGGTGTGTTAAAGCTTACTAGTGGTATTCTGGACGAGATTCGAGAAGGACAAAAATTTGATTTAAGTTTAGTTGATCGGTTGACTTTGATCAATCAAGGTCAAGGTGGTGATTTTCGGATGGATGAGAATGGTATCGTGAGGTGTCATGATCGAGTTTGTGTTCCTGATGTTGTTGAGCTGAAGAAGAGTATTCTTGAAGAAGGACATCGTAGTGGATTGAGTATTCATCCGGGTGCTGCTAAGATGTATCAAGATTTAAGGAAAGTATTTTGGTGGCCTCGCATGAAGAAAGATATTGCCCACAAATCATAAGTCAACTGTGGCAACTGTCCTGGGGAGATTTATCTATGATATTGGAACCAAAGCCAACTTTGACTATGGGACCTATATCTTTGATCAAATTATGAAGCATGCAGGCAACTATAGCATCAAAGGCCTCATTGTATTCCCTTCCCTCATCTATGGAATAATATTAAGACAATATCCCAACATCCTCAAAGAGATTGATTCTGCTTGCAAGAGAGAGAGCCTTTTCTCTTTCCATCACAAGCTGTTTCAAGGAACTCATGTTCCTGACATTGTCATGACATCAGCAGAGACATCCAAAGGGAGCTTTAAGACAGGAAAGGCTGAGGTGATTGCCATGCTAAAAGAAACTTGCAATGAGTTGGAAACAAGGAAGCAAAAACTTGAAAGGCTGATCAGGACTCTTGAGTAAGATGAAGATTCTACTCAAAATGATGAGGAAAAGAATGATGGATCTGATGACCAGGATGCTGCATCAGAGGAAGCTGTTGCAAGTTCTAAGGAGGATAGTGATGACAGTGACTCCAGCTCTTTTAGGGAGGAAGATTAATGTGGTGGTGTTGGTAGCATGCTGGGTTGCCTGGGCTGATGTGGGTGTGCTGCTGGTTTGACTGTTCTTGTTTTGACTTTTATGACAACATGGTAAGTTGTGATGCTCTTCATGAGCAGTTTTTGTTTGTAATGATCCCAAACATGTGTAATGTTACTCATTATGATCCATACTATTTCATTAGTTTGATCTTAATTTGTGGCTAAAAAGGGGGAGAGAGTGTTGTTAGATAACAGCAGGTAGTGACAGCAGGTTAGAGAAGTGTATCTTTGTATCTTTCACAGGTGGAAGACTTGGCTGAATTGTTGCTACAAGTGTGTTGCAGGTGTGTTACAGGTGCTGCTACAAGTGATGTGTGAGTTCCTAATGAGTGTAGGAATGTATGTGAGTAGTGTGTGTGTTCCTTGATGGAACCTAGTAGTATTGTAGCTGCTAGTTGGGTGTGTATCTGCAGGGTGTTTGCAGAATGTATGTGGTTGTGCATTGTTTCAGGGGGAGTAACATAGGATGTTATGCTTCACAGGTGATTGTGTACTTAAGGATCTCATCCTGAATGTCATGACATCCATGATCCAAAGTAGGCTGAATGAATATGTGTGACTGCAGGTTGGCTGCAGGTTGTGTGCACTGATGTAGTATGCATCAGTTGAGGGGGAGTAACCCAGAATGTTACTCAATATATTGTGACATTTGTAGTGCTGACTAACAGATGATAGTAAGTGCGTGTGAACAGGTTGATCCTGAGAGCTCACAATGTGAATGTGTGTAGACAACACTGATAGTGTGTAGCTAGTAGCTTTCCTGCATGATATGTTAGACTTCTGCTGCTTGAAATCTTTGATACTGTAACAGAGTGTTTTAGCCAAAAATTTGCCAAAGGGGGAGTTTGTAGATGTCTTTGATTGGCTGCATTTTATGGAAAAATATTAATGTAGTATGAATGTCATAACTGATGTTATGACATACATGAAGAGTGTTTTGCAGGGAGAGCTAAGAGTAAGTGAAGTTGAATGTCATGGTTGGATGTTATGACATCAAGCGTATGACATCAGAACGCGCAGAGTTTGTTTTTCTGTTATTAGCTCAGGCTATACTTCAGGAAACAATTCAGAAAGCATAGTTATCTTAGGCGACATAACAGGCATAACATAGAAGACTCCTGACCTAATGATAAGTGCGAAGCTTCATGAAGAGAGGTTTATCTTGGGTAAACCTAATTTCTCCATCAAGGCTCAAAGCAAGTCTGCTGCTATAAATAGCAAAAGGATCACTCCAAATAGCAGAGAGCTTGAAGGCAGAGCTTCAAAAGAAATATTGGAGAGTGTGTCTTGTGAGTGAAGAGGTTTGCTCTTCACGTGTGTCTAGGAGTCTTAGGATTCCTTGTGTATCAAGCAATTGTATGATGTATAATTGCTTTGGTTATTGTGTATGAACTGGTGTGTTCATTGTGTCACTCAAAGCTGTTAAGCAAGAGCGTGTGTCTCTTGATCAAAGATGTGAAGCAAGATCAAGGCATGTTTAAAGAGTGTCTTCATATTGTAATTGTGAATTGGCTATCACTGCGGTGATTGAGGGGGAGTGAGTGGGAAACTCTGGTCTAGTGGTCTCTAGGCTGAAGTGTCATTGGGTAGGTCTTAAGTGAGGAGTGCAAACAGGTTGTTTGACTCTGAATTAATTCTACTAATAGTAAATTTCCTCCTTGGCTTGGTAACTCCCAGATGTAGGTGTGGTTGACACCGAACTGGGTGAATAATTACTTGTGTTATTTATTGCTTTCCATTTACAGCTTATTAGTAAGTCCAGTAGTCTGTGTTACATTGGATGTCATAACATCCGTGATAACATCCATTGTGTGCTTGCCAGAATTTCAAATTCAATTAAATAATTATTAAAAATTATTATTATTATTTTAATTAGATGGGGTCAATAATAATATAATGAAATAAAATAAAATGGAATTTAAGGTGTGTAGAGATTTGAAGGACAGGATGGTAATTGTAAGAGGATGAGTAAGGGTAAATGAGGTAAACTATAGTTGAGGAATTTTATTAAGGGAATTAGAGAATAGTGGAATCAGTTTTTACATTGTACGTGAAATTGAGAACAAAAGGTTAAAGAGGTTAGGGCAAGAAAGAGTGGGGTTCTAATATTCTAAGGGATAGTATGATGAATAGTGAGTAAGGATTTAGGTTCTTACATTATGGATTGTTGTGTTCTTCTATGCTATGAACTTTGATTTCTCTAAATTGATAAATTGCGTGTTTTTGATAATGCTATAAATGTTGTGAAATAGTGAATGATGATACTGTTATAATATATTGATTGTATGATGAATGTCGTTTGCCTATATGGGTGACAATTATGTTTTGGTTGTTGAGATGTTTTTCTCCATTGTTGAGTTATGGGGGTTTGGATCATAAATAGAAGATTTATGATTAAATGATGTTAATCCATGAGTAAAACAAGGAAATAATTGATTTTTAGAATGTTAAAAAAGCATAAAATTGGGTCTATGATGATAGAATTTCGTAGCATAAGTCCTAGCATGATAAACTGGTGTAAAAGTGCATTTTAAAAGTAATTTTTGAGCAATCGGAACAGTATGCGTCGACCTGAAACACCCATGCATCGAAACATGCAGGCCAAAAGTAAAACAAACAAATATTCCAGCACATGCATTGACCTAAAGTACTCATGCATCGACACGTGCACTCAGATTTTTTCCAAAATATTAATACGATTTTGATCATAACTTTTGAATCGTATATCCAAATGATGAACCGTTTAAAGTGTTGGAAATTTAATAAATAGGTCTTTATCATGGTATAATTAGGTGAACTTTTTTCCAAGTATTTTTATGTCTAATATGTTTAGGAATGTGATTATTACTTGTTGTGTATGCTAAAAAGCCTTGTTGTAAGTGACGAACCTTGCGTGTTGTTATAAAGATGTTGTTGTGATGTTAATGATGGTAATGTGAGGATGTTATTATGGTTGTATAAAATATATATATGTCTATATTGTATGAAATATATTTTATTCTTGTTGGCCACTTTAGGTGGTGTACAGTATCCATGGTGGTGGGTTGTTGTGCACGATGATGTTGTCGTTGTTATATGCATAAATAGTCGCATTGCATACATTTATGAATATTGAGTAGTGATATTTTATTGTTCAATGTGATTGAGGTTATATTATAATATGGTGTAATATAATGCATTACGTCAAATGCGATTATTTGAGTTGTTATGGTTGCATAAAAGATATACATGTTGTATGAACTATATGTTATGCTTGTTTGCTAATTTGGGCGGTGTACAATAACCATGGTGGTGAATCATTGTGCACGATGATGTTGTAGTGGTAGTATGCATAAATAATCACATTGCATACATTGGTGGACAATGGTCCATGGTTCGCGAGCCTAAAATTTCATTGTCTGGATTGGGCCGGTAACTGATTCTGAAGGTGATGGGTCAGTACGTGGTTTTGATCCTAGGAGTTGGGGATCACAACGGTGAATCTGAGTGTTCACGAAAATTGGTACCACATTCATAAGCATTGAGCCATGTTAGGAGTCTCAATTGCATTATATATTAGCTATGTCGCTATGTTGCTAATATGTGGTATTGTTGTGATTAATTATATTTGTTACCATGTGATTCCATGTTGGTTGGTGGATAAGTA
This sequence comes from Lathyrus sativus, assembly GCA_963859935.3. NCBI lineage: Eukaryota > Viridiplantae > Streptophyta > Magnoliopsida > Fabales > Fabaceae > Lathyrus > Lathyrus sativus. The sequence continues at coordinate 632,889,130 of OZ012737.1, read as the reverse complement.
GTGATGATGTCGTTGGTTGATTAATATAAGATATTTAGTTGAATTATTGTTGTTCTCTTCTTATGCTTGGATAATCTGGTGTTCGTGTTGGGTGATATTGCGTGTGTTAACCTAATGCATATTGTTTATCATGTTTTAGTTTATATCATCATGATATCTCACCCCTTCTGTTTGAATGTGCCATTCACGTGAGTAACGCACAGGTGATCCGCAATGAATGTGCGAATTGATCGTGACTTTGCGTATTGGTCAGATTACTACTGCAAGTATACAGTCTATCGAATAGTTTTAAAAGATTGTCGAACCCACAAGGACTAATAATCAACCTAAAGTGATCAATTGTTGCGGTGCAAAGCTAAGGCTTGGTTTTTGCAGTAAATGGACTTAATTAAAACGGGATTTGAAAAAGATAAAGAAACAGGTCCAAAGAATGATCCACGTACTCCTAAGGGACTCCGTAGATCCCGGGTGTTAACAAAGGTCTCAAAGTTATTCTGTAAGAAAACCTGGTTTAAAGATTCAATCTCACACTCTCGCGCTATTGACCCAACCACACCTGATGACCCCGAGATTTTGCTCTCGCTCGCTCAGTAATTAAAAGGCACGCTTTGAAAACTAGCAAAGCCTAACTGAAACCTAAAGCGCTCTTGTTGCATTCAGACTCAGTGCTCGGTGTCTACTATCTAGCGACCACCTCAAACTCTCGCTTTATCAGACACGCCTTGGTGTATTTCTCACTCTCGTGACAAAACACTGATAACCAGCCTCTCGCTCTTGCGACAAGACTGACTAAATTCAGAATAGACCCTAGAACCGGAATTTAGAACGACTAAGTTAAACACCGATGGTTCCTACAGAGTTCCGTCGGGTGACGGTACTCAGACTACAGACTTCTGACAAAACTACTCGACATGTTCATCTCTAAATCTAAGGTACTTATCATGCTGAAAATCAAAACATACATAATCACAAGTAGTACAAAAGTAAAGAAATACAGTAAAGCAGAAATGTAAATAACCTGAGATAAATTGAAATAGAAACAACTTCAATAGATTACAGATTTAATCCAAGCATACAATCAGTGATTACACAAAATGTAAAGGTACAACGGGGCAGCAATCACTCTGTGTGAGTGATTACTACTTTGGTGAATGAATATGTAAGTAAGGTCTGACATAATTTCGGCAGCGCTTCCGCGCGGGTTACTTGGATGTCTAAAACTGACCTACAAGGGTCTATATATAGAGGGGAAAAGGCTCCAAAATATTTGAATTCGAATTCCCTCAGAACCGCCGTGTGCCTAATGGAGACCGCCATTAGCTTCAAATTGGGGTTCCCTCCTTCTTTGCATGGTAACCACCTTCCTTAGGCAATGTCGAGCGCCATTTCCCTGAGGAGGCCAGAATGTGACTTTTTGAAGGACTTTCTTCACCGTTTAGCTCGCCTTTCGATCCTTTTCTTCTATGTTGTTTATTTAGCATTCATCAAGTAAAAACAGAAGAAAACGTAAGTAATCAACAGCTAAAACGACAATGACTCGATAAAATAACGGATAAAGATGCACGAAATGAATCAAAAAGTGCGATACAAAGTCGAGTCATCAAACTCCCCCACACTAAAATCTTTACTTATCCTCAAGCAATCAACCAATATGGTAAAAGTAAGCATGGTTTGAAACATTGGCACAACGAATCTCTAATCATACACGGCTGCTAGGCTAATGTTCGATCGATAAGTACTAAATAATGGAAACAAGGATATTGTACCGACACATCTCCATATTTGCGGACAAACACTCCCTTCTTATGCAATACCAATTCAAATCACAAAATTATGACCAGACTTATATCCTCTATCCTATTTCACCTTTTTTTCATTCTCACACAATCACATTAAGCCCGATATCCCTTGCACTTACATGGTAAGCAAACCTGTTTGTGTTATATGATCTCGATATTCAAAAAAAATTCTCTTTTTGCACATTATGTTTTCTTTTGCTTATGAATTTCAAGATTCCGAACCTTTAGGCTAAATGACCGGGTGAGGACCACCTAACTTAGCGGGATCATGCCTTTCATTCGCATTCTATAAAAGTCACATTATTCAAATTTTTGAGATCAACACATATTTGCATCGGTTTGTTACTTAGTTTGTACACAAGGATGGTGCTGACTGCTAGTATAAACTAGTCAAAAGGCTACTTCTAAGAAACTAGGCATAAGGTCTTATCATAATGTCTATTTGAATCAATATTGCATACTTAGGGAATCTAAGGTGTAGGAACGGTACCGATATTTTCAAATCTTTCCCAAGTTTATCTAACACAGCCTAAGCAATCTATATACTTTCAGAGTATCGTGCCATGAGTCAAAATTTTAAATTATGGTCAAAATAGGGGAGTTAACAGACAGTACGAAAAATGTAAAGCATTTATTGACTCAAACGCGTGTATGACTCAAAAAAGAAACAACTAAAACTAGAAAACTGGAAATGACAGAAAGTAAATAAAAGCAGTAAACAGATCCTTCCCCGGACTTAAACTAGACATTGTCCTCAATGGCCTATTCTAAGGTGAATCTCTAAAAGTTCCAAGGATCAATTCCTATGATTTTTATTTACAAAAACCCAAGGAAACACAAGATCCCTTTTCAAGATCCAAGTTCATCAAACAAAAAAATAAAATAATAATAAAGCTAAAGCTACAATTTCACTAGTTGTAACAATGTTGTACAAGGTTGAGAAATTATGGTTTTGCTAAGAGTTGGACGTTTTTCCAAAGTGGAGAACTTTGATCCATACTTTGACAGTTTGCCCTTTAGATTCACAAGGGGATGCACGTACGACCTTCATGCTATATCTCCAAGCAGCTCCAAAACACCAAAACAACAGCAATAGACCTGCGAATTCAAGAAGCAAAGGAGAAAGTTATGGCCCTCAGTTCAAAATAGAATCAAGACCAATCAAAACAGTCAGCAAGCACAATCAAAACACTATCGCCACTTTCCAAAACAAACTAGGAAACTAATCATCACAAATTTCAGACAGTATCAAGACCTAATCAAACGTAGAAGAAACATGTTCACCCTAAAAAGGAAAGGTCGGATTTTTTCAAACAAATAATATCGTCATCGTCACAAATTAAGAACAACATTAAAAACCTTTTCATGACAGATATTAAGGGACCAAGGAAAACAAATTCAGATAATCCAAATCAACAGCCATAAAGTGTGAGCATCACGAAAACGGCAAGTTTCGTGATCATTTTAATGCAAAATCGGACAAGCCAGCATGAATATGGAAGGATATCATCCGAAAATCACGAGATCATTCATTTTGCAATAAAAAACCTTTAATCGTGAGCAGCTATAAAAAAGAAGGAAGCCACAAAGCTCAAAGGCGGAAAAAACAACGGACAGAAAACACCCACAAACAGATTTGTGACATTCAAAATACGGAAATCACAGAAACGGACCAACAAATACTCAGAAATTCAAAACCGAAAGAAACTTATCTTTCTTGGTTTTTTTTCGTCATCGTCGTTCGCCGTCAAAACTCCGAGAAGCCATCGCAATAACATTTTCGTTGCTGAAACCGTGTAAAGATCCAAAACTGAATCCTACAAAAATCCCCCATCACACCATAAGCCTTCGTTTTTCCCAATAATAATGTACCATTGCTAATGTTGTGTGTGTTTTCAGGTTAGATCCCAGAAATAGTTGAAGGAGAAGAGAAAGAATAGCAACGAGGGAGAAAAGAGAAACAGAAGAGAGTGAGGAAGACGGAGTAGAGAGAAGAAACGGGCGGAAGTAGAAGAGAAGAAACAGAGAAGAAGAAATGGAGTGAGAAGAAGAGGGAAAGAATTGAAGATGAGATTGAAAAAGAAAAAGAAGAAAGAATAGAGGAAGAGTGAGATAGAAGGCGCCGTCAAAGAGGATTGAGAAATTAGGGTTTCAGAAGAGAACCCTTACCCCTTTTCTTATTTGTTCTCGGGCCAGGTTGGGTCCGGTGGACCTGTCCACCGCCGACCTAACCATTTATCTTTTTTTTAATTTTCTTTTTACAGTTTTTTTGTCTGTTTGCTGATTATACCTTGGGCCTGGCCCAATTATTAATATAAAAAAAAAACTAACAAAATAAAACATAATAATTAAAAAAACAAAATATAAAATAAAATAAAAATATAATAAAAAAAGGGGGTAGATTTAGTTTTTTTATTTAAAGTTTAATTTAATTTTCAATTAAAATCTAGCAAGATAAACAAAAACATTTTTAATTCATTTAGAGTTTAAATAATTTTTCTTTATAATTTAAATATTTTTAATAATTTAATTAACTTAGATTTAATTTAATTTAAATTTTAGATTTAGAATAATTTAGAATCCCTTAGTCTTTTTTCTAGAATTCTATTTTATTAATTAATCTTTTTCTAATTTCCACTAAATTAATCTTCTCAAAAAAAAAAAAAAACAATTAGATTTCTTTAGGTTTAGACCTTTTCATTAAAGTTAACCACTAATTCATTAACCTAAGATTAATCATCTCGATTTCATTTGAACTTAACTTGCGACACCTTACCTCGAGTGCTTGATTTACATGTCCGTATATTTTTATCCATTTTGTATCATTTAAGAATTTGCCTTATTTTCTTTTACTAAATTGCACACGTCAAAGGGAAGAACTTGTGCATGACTTCATAAGTCGTGTGTATTGCATCTCATTTGCATCATATTTCCCCTGCTTGATCCTTGAGTTTTTCAAGTCGATCAGCTTAGGCTTTAGTCGCTGCACCTTAAGGAGGACAATTTTGTCTTTTATCTTTCAACTTAGACAAACCCTATAATTCAATTCAATCTTATACTCCCTACAAGAGAATCAGACGTGATTCATCTTGACAGTTGAGATGTAATTCTCCTACCCCATAACACAATCGAGAGATGTAGAATCTTTTCTGCTTGAGAGAGGTATGTGGCATACTCGTCGATGAAATCCGAGTTTTGAGTCCTTCTCTCAATGTGACGCAAAGACCATCTCCTACAAGTTGTGGTGGTTAAGTCGAGTGTTCTCCCTTTAGATGACGACTCGTCTTTTCTCCTAGAATCAATCAACAAAACCTTATCCCCCTTGAACCTTGGCCATAGTCAAGAAGTTCCTCAATCCCTTTTAGGGGAACTACGAATACTCTAATTCTACTCCCGTTAGGATACATAGGCACAAGATGTGATTTCTTGGCGAGTATACTTAGAAATAAACCCCTAGGTCTTTTACCCTTAGCAAACAACAATAGCACGTAAACCAAGAGGTTTCTATAGAGTACTACAGATCCTTAGGATGCTAGCACCTTCCCTAAGTTTAACCAACCCCCAAACCTTAGATTCTCTAGCTTTGCATTTACATTGCATCTTGTGGGTAATTCAATCTTTTTCCCTTCCTTTGGAAAAATTAAAGACCGGTGGTGAATAATGAATTAAGATTCAAGTTAATCAATAGCTTGATATCCAATTCTCACCGCGACAATTAGAAGTTAATGTGGGGTAATGAGGAGGTTGTGGGGTGATTAATGTTGTATTGGGAATACGCAAGGGTGGTAAGAGTGAAGAAATGAAGAGGCAAAATGTATTTTTAAATTTTAAAACAGTTTTGCCCCCAGGACCAAACGGCGAGTGCCGTTAGGCTCATGGCGACCGCCATTTGCCTCAGGCACGATTTGTTGGTTCTTGCTTGGTAGAATGTTGTTTTGTCGGCATATTTTTGGTGTTTTACTTATTTTCTCTTACACACGATAAAATGCTACATTAAAATAAATTAAAAGGCTAAGAAAGCTAAAAAAACAAAAGCACTTAAAGAAAAACTTGCATTACATGAAACTGAAGTACATTACAACTACGCGTCGACATTCCAACGATAAACAGTGGAATGAAAAATCAGTAGTACAGACAATACGGGAATGGGAAACACTATACAGAGAAATAAACTATCCTAAGAAAAACATGGAAATAACTGCGTCTCGGCAGTCATCCATGGTGTTGTGCAGTGGAATAGACCATCTGGAACAAATGGTCCAACTCCTCATGAACAACATCCATAAGTCTAATGAAATCGATTCTGAGGGACGAAATCTCATTCCGAACAAAATCTAATTCGGAATGGATGCAGTTAATAGCGGTAGCTACATTGACAGTTGGATCAGTAGGATTAATATCATAACTTTGAGTGGCAGAGGTAGACATAATAGTATCACGGTTCTCGTAAGCTTGAGGAGAGTCGGGTGGACTCAGAAACTTATCGGGGACATTCAAGTCATAGAGCCAGTTATTCTTGTTGTGCACACTTGTTTTCTCATGGTTGGGCAGGGTAAAAGTATGAACTGCAACATTATTAATAAGCAACTCAAATTCAATAGGACCAAGATTTGCAATCATTTGCCGATTGAAACAAAAGTTAATATCCATCAAACAAACGCCACCGAAAATAAAGGAAGGATTCAGATGATACCTCATTCCAATTGCATCAACAATCATCATTACCAAACCACCTATTAATATCGGCTCAAAAGAATCACGAGCAAGACGGCTAAAATTTGCAAGCAGGAACGGACCAGCATTGACAGGTTTTCCTTGGGATGCACAAAGCATGATATACAGCTCATCCCTAGACACATAGGTAACGTTCTCTTCCTTGCCAAAGAAAGTGTGAGTAATAATCTTATGAAAATATCACCATCCTGGGTTGTGGATGCTCTCAGAGAACATAGCATCGGGTTTAGCATTCCCGTTTCCAGATAAGGTACCCCAGAATTGTCAGAGATCAAAACTAGTAAAGACATCAACAACAATTTTGGTTACAACATCAGGCTCATTAGGGAAGCCTAACAAGTCAGCAAATTCATGATGTGTGAACCTATATTTGTTTCCAAATAACCTGAAAGTAGCCAAACCACGGTTGGGGTCGAAGTAAAGAGAGCTAAGGAACTCCAAAGTCAGGTTACGGTAGGTGTTGAACTTCTTTTCTAAGGCAAAGTGGGACCAACCTATTTGGCTCATAAGGTAAACAACATTGTCCTGGATACTAAGGGTTTGCATAGCAGAGTTGTCAGAGTAGATGGACAGACCAAAATCTCTTTGAGACAAAGCCTCAAATCGACGTATCTGGACATCATTCTTGAAGGTAACGGTATGGTTCTCGAATGTCTGCATGGTCTCAGGTCAAAGGTATCCTAGAGAGGGTTATCCTGGAGATCAAAAGGAAATAATAAACTATTAGGGAAATAATATTACTACACATTAGTGCAATTAAGATATAGATACTAATAACAAAGTAATAATAGCGACAACATTGGAATTGCATAAGCGATAAATTCTATACTAATCATGCATACAATGTCCTAAAACTAACAAAATAAAAATCAAGAACTAAAGATCATGGTTTAGCTCCCACGAAGCGCTCTGTTTAATGTCGGAAGCTCGACATTAGATCTGAAAAAGGTGCCCTTTGTCAGGAAGAACGGGAGGCTCTTCCAACTTGAAGTATGTGTAGAATTTCTTGTTTTCCACTGAGTGGTATTGCTTGAGTCTTTGGCCGTTCACGATGAACGTCTCATTCGACTTTCCTTTAATTTCAACTGCTCCACTCCATAGGAATTTGGTAACTTCAAAAGGACCGGACCACCTAGAACGCAGTTTTCCAGGAAAAAGTTTAAGTCTAGAGTTAAATAGAAGAATTATATCCCCTTCATTAAACTCCTTCTTCGCTATTTTTTTTATCGTGTCATTTCATGGCTCTTTCTTTGTATATTTGAGCATTTTCATATGCGCCTAGTATTAGTTCCTCTAGTTCATGGATATCCAAAATCATTTTCCCGTTGACTCCCTTAGAGTTCATATTCAAAGTCTTAATAGCCCAATAAGCTTTGTGCTCAAGTTCCACGGGCAGATGGCATGATTTTCCATGAACCAGTTTGTATGGTGTGGTTCCTATAGGGGTCTTGTAAGTTGTTATGTAAGCCCAGAGAGCTTCATGAAGTTTAGTAGACCAATCTTTCCTAGAGGTCGCAACTGTTTTTCTCTAAAATTTGCTTGATCTCCCTATTTGACACCTCCACTTGCTCTCTTGTTTGAGGGTGGTAGGGTGTTGCTACTCGGTGTCTTACTCCGTATTTAAGTAATAGTTTCCCTAAGACATTTGAAATGAAATGGAAACCGCCATCACTAATGACAATTCTTGGTACACCGAATCTGGGAAAGATTATGTTTTTGAAAAGTTTGACCACCACTGGTGCATCATTTGTAGAAGAGGTTATCGCCTCGATCCACTTTGATATGTAATCGACTGCAACAAGTATGTATTTGTTTCCAAAGGAAGATGGAAAAGGTCCCATGAAATCAATTCCCCATACATCAAAGACTTCAACTTCTAAGATTCCCCTTTGCGGCATCACATTGCGTCTAGAAATGTTCCCAGTGCGTTGGCACCGGTCGCAGTTCATAATAGCGAAGTGGACGTCCTTCCAGAGGTTTGGCCAAAAGAGGCCAGATTGTAATATCTTTGCGCATGTTTTTGACATACTGGCATGTCCTCCATATGTTGTGGCATGGCAGTGGGATATGACATCCGCTACTTCCGATTTAGGGACACATCGACGAAATATTCCATCGACGCCTCTTTTAAATAGTAGGAGTTCATCCCGATAGTATTGTTTGAGTTCATGGAATAACTTCTTCCTTTATTGGTATGTTAGATCTGGTGGAAGCACTTTGGTTGTTATGTAGTTAATAAAGTCATCATACCATGGCAATGTGGGTTTAGTACAGATCGCTTCTACTACTTCATATGTTTCGGCATCGTTAAATAACAAGGAATATTCTATTGTGTCGCCTTCGCTTTCCAATTGAGCTACTAGTCTATCGTAAGGGAAGGCATCATCTATAGGAACTTCTTCGGGTTCCAGACCCTCAATCCTAGAGAGTTAGTCTACTACCACGTTCTCTGTGCCCTTCTTATCCTTAATTTCCAAGTCGAATTCTTGCAAAAGAAAGATCTATCTCAAGACTCTTGGTTTGACATCCTTATTAGTCAACAGGTACCTAATCGCGGCGTGATCGATATAGATAATGATTTTTGCTCCTACTAGATAGGAACAAAATTTATTTAGGGCGAAAACAACGGCCAGGAGGCCCTTTTCTATGGTTGCGTAGTTCATCTGCGTGTTGTCCAGGGTTCTACTTACATAGTAAATAGGATGAAGCTTTTTGTCCTTTCTTTGTCCTAAGACAGCGCCCACAGCATAATCGCTAGCATCACACATTATTTCAAACGGTAGACTCCAATAAGTTGGTTACATGATGGGTGCGGTAATAAGAGCACTCTTTAGATGTTCAAATGCTCCCAAGCATTCTTCATCGAATATGAATTTGGCTTCTTTCATTAGTAGTCCAGTCAAAGGCTTTGTGATCTTAGAGAAGTCTTTAATAAATCGTCAAAAAAACTTGTGTGTCCTAAAAAGCTTCATACTTCTCTAACTGTTTTGGGAGGTCGAAGATTTTCTATGACTTCTATATTTGCTTTGTCTACTTTAATACCTCTATCGAATACTACATGTCCAAGGATTATGCCTCGTCGCACCATAAAATGACATTTCTCCCAATTCAACATAAGGTTTACCTTAACGCATCGTTCAAGTACCATTTCAAGGTTTTACAGACAGTGTTCAAAACTCCCCCCCCCCCCCCCCCCCCACACAGAGAAATTGTCCATGAATACTTCCATTATGCCGTCTATGAAATCTGCAAAGATCGACATCATGCATCTCTAAAATGTTGCGGGAGCATTACACAGTCTGAATGACATTCCTCGATATGCATATGTGCCATATGGGCAAGTAAATGTAGTCTTTTCCTGGTCATCAGGATGGATAGGTATTTGAAAGAATCCTGAGTACTCGTCTAAGTAACAGAAATGTGAATGTTTGGCTAGCCGTTCAAGCATCTAGTCTATGAAGGGTAAAGGAAAATGATCTTTTCTAGTAGCCTTATTCAGCTTTCTATAATCTATACACATCCTCCATCCAGTTTGAGTTTATTTTGCTACGAACTCTCCCTTTTTGTTAGTTACAACCGTAACACCACCCTTCTTTGGCACGACATGTACTGGGCTTACCTAGTTACTATCAGATATCAGATATATGGTTCCTGCTTCTAATAACTTATGCACTTCTTTCTTGACTATATCGCCTAAGATAGGTTTCATCCGTCTTTGATGTTCTCTATACATCTTACAATCTTCCTACATCATAATGCGATGCATACATATAAAGGGACTTATCCCTTTTAGATCGGAGATGTTGTATCCAAAAGCTGAGGGATATTTTCTTAAGACTTCCAATAGTCTCTCTACTTCTAATTGTCCCAAATTGGAATTAACTATCACGGGTTTTTCAAGTTTAGTATCTAGGAATTTATATCTCAACTCCTTGGGTAATGTTTTAAGTTTTACATATGGTTTCTTAGGGTATGGCATTGGATCGGGTGTGAGTGTTAGGAATTCTCTTAGACTATCATCTTCATATGGCTCACGCCAATTATCATGCTTGAATATTGGAGGGGCTGGAATCTCCAGTACTTCTGTGTACCTTGATGGTTCCTTCTCCATTTCTTTCACGCACTCCTCGATAATGTCTAGAGATCAGCATGTGTCATCTAAAACAGGGGCTTTCGGGAATTGGGCTAAGATGAACTCAATTTTTTCTTCCCCTACCTCGAAGGTTAATTTTCCTTTCTTCACATCTATTATTGCTCCAGCTGTTGCTAAGAACGGTCTACCTAAGATGATTGGTATCTTAGAATCTTCCCTAATGTCCATTATCACAAAATCTGTCGGTATATAGAACTGACCTATGCGAACTGACACATTTTCTAGCATACCTACTGGATATTTAACCGAGCAGTCTGCTAGCTGTAGAGACATTTTCGTCGGCCTAAGTTCTCCTAAATCGAGTTTCTTACATGTGGATAAGGGCATTAGACTAACATTGGCTCCTAGATCACATAATGCTTTATCTATGACAGACTTTCCGATTACACAAGGTATGGAAAAGCTACCTGGATATTTTAGCTTAGGTGGCATGTTACTTTGAAGTATAGCGCTACACTCGGCAGTGAGCATAACGGTTTCGTTGTCTTCTAGCTTTTCTTATTCGACAGGATCTCTTTGAGAAATTTAGCATATGAGAGCATTTGCGTAATAGCTTTTGTGAACGGTATGGTTACATTCAATTGCTTTAGAAGCTCTACAAATTTCTTAAATTGTCCTTCGTTTTTGGATTTAGCTAGTCTTCAAGGATAAGGTATAGCTGGTTTGTAAGGCGGCAAAGGCACATAAGGTGTTTCTTTCTCCGCGGTCTCTCCGCTTTCATCTTCCTTCTCCGTATTTGATTTTTCTCCCTTCTCAGTTTCCTTTTGCACATTTCGGTGCATGGCTGGATTTTGGATTCTCCGATCAACGGGTCCATCATATTCTGTCCTGCTTTGCAAAGTAATAGCGTTAGCATGACCTTTTGGATTTGGTTGCGGCTGGCCAGGAAATGCACCAGTTGGGGCTGCTATAGCTGATTGTTGTTGGGCTACTTGAGTGATTTGAGTTTCCAACATTTTGTTATGAGTAGTCACAGCATCAAGCTTGCTTGATAGTTGTTTCACCAACTCGCTTGTGTGAGTGTTTTAATTTGCGAAATCCCTGTTTTGCTGGGCTTAAGCGTTCATAAAATTCTCCATCAGGATTTCCATATTTGACTTCCTAGGAAGTTGTGGTGGAGTGGATTGCGCTCCTTTCTGAAATTCTGGTGGAACAGTAGATGTTGAGTTTTGTGGATGTAAAGCATTGTTATTCTTATATGAAATGTTTAGGTGATTTCTCCAGCCAGGATTGTAGGTGTTTGAATATGGGTTTCCTTGAGCGTAATTCACTTGGTCGGTTGAAATACCAGCCAACATTTGACATTCAGCGTTTGTATGCCCAGGGTTTCCATAAATTTCACAATTCGGAGTCACCGCAACTGCAGTACCTGCTGGTGGTACTATTGCTAAACTTTCGATCTTTTGAGCGAAGGCGTCCACTTTAGCATTGACTCGGTCTATACCGTTGACTTTATACATTCCTCCTTTTGGAGTTGGTCTATCTACACCAACCCGTTCACCTCCCCATTGGAAATGGTTTTGAGCCATAGTCTCTATGAGTTCACAAGCTTCTGCATATAGTTTATCTTAGAGCACCTCCTGCGGCCATACATAAGTTCATTTTGGTGTTGTACAACATCCCGCCATAAAAGGTATGTATTATCATGCATTCTTCAAGTCCATGGTGTGGGCATATCCTCAACATGTCCTTGTATCTCTCCCAAGCATCGAATAAGGATTTGTTGTCTTTTTGCTTAAATCCGTTGATTTGAGCTCGTAGCATAGTTGTCTTACTTGGTGGGAAATATCTGGCTAAGAAGATTTTCTTCAACTCATCCCATGTCGTCACTAAATGGGATGGTAAAGACTGTAGCCAAATTCTAGCTCTATCCCTTAATGAGAATGGAAACAGTCTTAGTCTTATTGCTTCTTGACTGACTCCATTGGCTTTTACAGTGTTGGCATATTGCACAAATATTGATAAATGATGGTTCGGGTCATCCGTAACATTACCTGAGAATTGGTTTTGTTGAACTGCTGAAATTAGCGAAGGTTTCAGCTTGAAATCATTACGGCTAATAGCTGGGGCAGCAATGTTGTTGTGTGGCTCTTCCTATGATGGAACAACGTAATACTTTAGAGGACGCTCTCTCAGTCCTTCGGCCATCTTTCGTTATGGTTCTGATTCGGTTTCCGAATCCGAATAAGGAATAATAGGTTTCGGGATGTTATGTCTATGAAGTAAATCATTGATTCGCTGTCTTAGAAGTATGTAACATTTGATTTTATCGATTGGTTGTTCTAACTCTTCACCTCGCAAGCGAGTGTCTGACATGCAATTGGTTAATCGAAATGGAAAATAAAATAAAGAGTTGCCTTAGTCTATATTGTGCAACTTAATTACCACAATATTGACTAAATTAGTCCCCTACAACGGCACTAAAAACTTGATCGCGACTTTGCGTATTGGTCGGATTACTACTGCAAGTATACAGTCTATCGTGTAGTTTTAGAAGATTGTCGAACCCACAAGGACTAATAATCAACCTAGAGTGATCAATTGTTGCGGTGCAAAGCTAAGGCTTGGTTTTTGCGGTAAATGGTCTTAATTAAAATAGGATTTGAAAAAGATAAAGAAACAGGTCCGAAGAATGATCCACGTACTCCTAAGGGACTCCGTAGATCCCGCATGTAAACAAAGGTCTCAAATTTATTCTATAGGAAAACCTGGTTTAAAGATTCGATCTCACACTCTCGCGCTATTGATCCAACCACACCTGATGGCCCCAAGATTTTTCTCTCACTCGCTCGATAGTTAAAAGGCACGCTTTCAAAACTAGCAAAGCCTAACTGAAACCTAAAGCACTCTCGTTGCATTCATACTCAGTGCTCGGTGTCTACTATCCAGTGATCCCCTCAAACTCTCGCTCTATCGGACACGCCTTGGTGTGTTTCTCACTCTCGTGACAAAACACTACTAAAGAGCCTCTCGCTCTTGTGACAAGACTGACTAAATTCAGAATAGACCCCAGAACCGGAATGTAGAACGACTAAGTTAAACACCGATGGTTCCTACAGAGTCTTGTCGGGTGACGGTACTCAGACTACAGACTTCCGACAAAACTACTCAGACATGTTCATCTCTAAATCTAAGGTACTTATCATGTTTTAAATTAAAACATACATAATCACATATACTACAAAAGTAAAGAAATGCAGTAAAGCGGAAATGTAAATTACCTGAGATAAATTGAAATAGAAACAACTTCAATAGATTACATATTTGATCCAAGCATACAATCAGCGATTACACAAAATATAAAGGTACAACAGGGCAGTAATCACTCAGTGTGAGCGATTACTACTTTGGTGAATGAATACGTAAGTAAGGTCTGACAGAATTTCGGCAGCGCTTCCGCACGGGTTACTTGGATGCCTAAAACTGACCTACAAGGGTATATATATAGGGGAAAAGGCTCCAAAATATTTGAATTTGAATTCCCTATAACTGCCAAACTGCTCTGCTTAAACTGTTCCCGCAGTAAGCGGCGACCGCCGTGTGCCTAATGGCGACCGCCATTAGCTTCAAATAGGGTTCCCTCCTTTTTTGCATGGTGACCGCCTTCCTCAGGCAATGGCGAGCGCCATTGACCTGAGGAGGCCAGAATGTGACTTTTTGAAGGGCTTTCTTCATCGTTTAGCTCGTTTTTCGATCCTTTTCTTCTATGTTATTGATTTAGCACCTGTTAAGTAAAAATAAAAGAAAACGTAAGTAATCAATAGCTAAAATGACAATGACTCGAAAAAAATAACGGATAAAGATGCACGAAATGAATCAAAAAATGCGATACAAAGTCGAGTCATCATGAAAGTTAGTAGAAGAGGATACTCTCCTTTACGCTTTTGTCGAGTCATTGTCTGCTCTGATATGTAACACTAGGGTGTCGACACTTGTTTTGTTTATGTTGGGAGGAAACTATATATATACCTCCGTGGTTGGATAATTTTATGTTGATGTAGATTGTTTTGTGAATCTCTCTTGTTGATAATTTCCTTAAAACTACATTTGTTATAATTATGTTGGAAGGGTTTAACAAAATGTTGAAGTTCAGACTTATGATGTGTTATTTTGTTACTATATGTGTTGCATGTCAAAATATATGAGCAAGTTGATGTTGGATGTGACATCCTAATTGCATGAATTGTTTTTATTTTACTCTGATTTGAATTTTAATTACGCGGGGGAAATTAGAGTGTTACACAAATCACTCTACTTATATTAGACACACACACTTCTCTCTCTCTCTCTCTCTCTCTCTCTCTCTCTCTCTCACACACACACACACACACACACACACACACACACACACTCACTCTCACTCACTCACTCACTCACTTCCCACACTTTCATTTTCTCAAACCTTCTCTGAAAAACAACCCATTTAAAAAAAACTAAGAACCCAAAATCCTTTTTGCAATGGCTTAATCATCTTCTTAACCTGTATGCATGAATTTCGAATCTAGCAAGAGTATGACTATCAAACCCAAAACCATTAATATCAAGAAGGAGGATCTGAAGCTAATAGTGGAACAAATTTTTAATTTTGACTCCTTAAATCAAAATGGGTATGACCTTTAGAGTTTCTTCGGAGTATAATAATTGTCTTTGTTTTTTGATATGTTAAATGGACCAACTTATCCCCATATGGTAAGGGACTTCTGGGTTAGGGCTGAAATTTATGATGAACTTGATGTGTCTATGGAACAAAATCTAATGGTGCATAATGATAAATCCTTGAAAGGGAAGAGAATAAAGGAAATAGGTCTGAAGGAATTTGAATAAGTAGAGATTAGGTCAACAGTAATGAGTGTTGATGTAATCATCACTAAGAGGACTATTTCCAAGCTTCTGGGGGTGACAAACACTTGAAGGTTCTTATTAAACAAAAAAGAAAGCAGACCTAAAGTTGATGCCATTTAAAACAAGTTTATTAGAGCTTTCTGAAGATACTTGTTCTTCTTCAGACTTTGGAAAGGTCAAGAGCATGAAGACTAATTTCAAGCTTTTGTTCAAAATTCTCATTGGATATCTGATCCTTAGAGAAGGAAGCACTGATCAAATCTTATAGGATCATAGACACTTCATTTTTTACTTTGTCAACGAAGATAAGATAAATCTCCCTGCTTACACCTTCCATTATCTTTGTGAGCCTATCAAGGAAAGCAAAAAGCATAATAAGAAGAATGTACCTTATGCTAGACTTTTGTCTAAAATGTTTCATCAGGGTTGTCTAATTGATGCTCTTAAAACTATTTTTGATAATATGGATCTAGAAGAGATCCATGGGAATATTCTTTCTGCTTCTGTTCTGGAAAACATGAAGATTCTGAAGATGAGTGATGTGGTGTTATCAAAAGAGCCTCTTATAGTCAGATGTACTAAAACTGATTATCTTGAGGACTATCCTATGATTACTAAGCATGATAATCCTGAGGTAATCAGGTTGTACATTTAGATGCCTAGAGAAGAAGCTAGTGTAATTATAAGATATAAAGGTTTAAGAGAAGCACCAACTGGCCTGCATAAACCTTCTAAGAAGAGAAAACATATGGCTTCTGATACTCAAGAGTTAGTCTAGGAGCCTCCTAAAAAAAGGTTGTTCAACAAAAGGAGATTGAGAAAGTTTCAGATATTGTTGCATCCACCCTTTTGATTCCCTATAAGATAAGAAGTGGAAGAACTCCTCGTAAGGTATCTTCGCCTTTTGTCACATCTGATCCACTTGTAAAGAAGAAAAAAATTAAGGAAGATGATTATTCCTACTGAAGTTGAAGAGGAAGTGGAAGAGGAAGAAAAGGAAGTTGGGGTATCTTTAATTCAGAGAAAAAGGGTTGCAGATGTTAGAGCCAAAAAGGTTGTAGAAGGATTTATTCTCAAGCAAGCTCAAATGTTAGCCTCTGCTCTATTGGAACATGCATATAAATTACTTGCAACCTCTGATGTTCAGTTAGAAGAAGTTGCTGCTAGAGGAGAAGTTCTAAAGACTGTTGAATTTCAAGCTATTGAAGTCATAGATGGGTTGAAATCTGTTGAGGGAGCCCTTGGAGCTAAAGCATATATTGTACTAGAGGAAGTTGTATCAGAAGCTACTATCAACCTTGATTCTAAAGTTGTTGGTGAAGAGAATCAAGCTACTTCAGATGCTATTGAAACTAACATGACAAGTATCAATCTAAATTCTATATTTAAATATTGTTTTGAGTATTCCACCTTAAATCACAAATCATCAACACCCCCACATAATTCTTCACCCAAACCTTCTCCAAAACACATTTCATCACCTGTTCAACAATCATAACTTTTGGTGGAGTCTTTTGACCCAACTTCTATCATCCAAATTATAGAAAAAGAAATGAATCTAGATGATTCTGAACATCTTGCTGGTGAATCCACTAATGATCAGAAACATCTAACATACTTTTCTAATTCTGATCAACTAACACCTCTGAACACCATGCTTGAGCCCCCTATAGATGTAGCTTCTTCTAGCTCTAAGTCAGAAGTTGAAACCAACTTTAAACCAACATAAACTTGAAACCAACTTTAACCAAATTTTCCAAGAGAACCATTCATCTGACCATCACCCTTTCTCCCCCAAAAGAAAAAAATGATGTGTCAGAATCTGGCACATTAATCCTATCCATTCCCTCATAATCTGACCATCCTAAAACATACATTCCCCTTCCTCCACCCTTTATCCAAGCTCAACTGGAAAAAATCAAAACTTTTTTCTTTGATAGAGTGCAGAATCTTGTTGTTGAGAGAATCACAACTTCTGACCTAGTAGCTTATGATGCTAAATGGGATTCTCTCACAACCTCTGTTGTATCAGTTTTTCAGAATTTGAAGTATGTCTATTTAGAGTCTGTTGCCTCTACACATAAGAGACAAGAGCTTATGGAAGCAAAGTTGGAATTTTTTGCTACTAATCAAGAAGCCATGCCTAACAAGCAAAATGAGATGGATGATAGGGTGAAGGCTATGGATGCCAGAAAGTATATTATGGGTGATGATCTAAAAGTAGTTCTGGAGCTTTTGAAGAAACCTTGGCTCTAGGATCTAGTCACCCTTAGTTTTTATATTTTTTGAACAATTGCTTCATTTTTTGGTTAATGAAAAAAATTCAGTATCTTTATGTGCTTTTATTTATCTTTTTATTGATGACAAAAGGGGGAGAGGTAAAGAGTATTTAAGCATCTGAATCTGAAGATTATATATGTGCTTAATTTTTGAACATTAATATTATTGTGTTATTAAAGGAATTTAATTAACCTGGCTAGGACTTAGAGGGAGCTTACAACCTCACCCTCAGAGCTATCTAGCTTAAGAGGAGCTTGCAAATCTCACCCTTTGGACTATCAGACTCAGTGGGAGCTTACAAACTTAGACCCTGAATTCAGAATGTTAAATAAATTGACAGCCATTGCTCTTACTTATATTTTCATCATCAAAAAAAGGGAGATTTTTGGAACAAAATAATTTAATACCATATCCCTTGGGATTCGATGATAACAAAATATTTAAAGAAAAATTGGGCTATCTAACATTTGTTCAAGTTTGCAAGAATATTTCATTAAAAACATCTGAAGAAGTGCTTGATGAATAAGCATCTGAAGATTAGTCTCTAGCTCTAAAGATCACTTATTAAGACTCTAACTTTGATGGAGATCCAGACTCTGAAGAAGTCAACTCTGAAGAAAGTCAGCCTCTGGTGACTTGGACTCTGAAGCTTCAGAAGCCAAATAATTAGAATATGGTCTGATCAGCCTCTAAAGAGTGAAGTATGGAGAAATTAAACCTTAGTAGAAGAAGCTCTTCAACCGAGGCAACTCTGACAGGCTCGAAACCTTTTGATCACGTAAAGACTTAAAGAAAAATCTCTTCTTGGTGCCTGAGCTTCAATGGATAATTCCTCTAGCGAAAAGGTGCTTTACTTATGTGTTTAATCAAGTACAAAGCTAGCCCATCCTATGTGCTTGAGCATTTGAAGTCTCTTACTCGAGGGTTTAAGAAAAGGAAGTCTTTAGCTTATGTGCTAGAGCAAGGAAGTTTTGAGCTTATGTGCTTGAGCAAAGAAGTCTCAAACTTGTCTGTTTGAGCAAGAAAGTCTTATACTTGTGTGTATAAGAAAAGGAAGTCTCTTTCTTGTGGGCTCGAGCATTTGTAATCAGATTTGGTCACAGTGGAAATCCTTTGAAGATCAAGGGAATTGGATTACTCTCTGGTTGTGAGAAGAACCAAGATGATTGTTTGTCTCTTGTGATTTTACTTTACTTGCTTCTGAACATTATTTCACTGATATCTATATTTTACCTCTGAGACAGATTTTATTGCATAATCTGATAAAGATATTCAAGTGTTCATACTTTGAGTGACTCTAATTCAGACTTTGAACTGAAGGTTCAAACTCTAACTAAGACCAATCAGAAGTAGAAGTTGAAAAGGCCAACACAATTCAAACCCCCTTCTTTTGTTTTTATCACCTTAAGCTTCAACATGCATATCTCCATATCCAATATGATTGTGTTTCTTCTTTCTGTTATTCCATTGTGTTAAGGCATTTAAAGAACTGTTACCTCATGATCGATACCATGTACTCCATAAAACTCTTCAAACATCTTGGATGCATATTCACCTCCTTCATCTGTTTGCACAACCTTAATCTTATTTTCACTCTGGTTTTTGACAAGTATCTTGAATCTCTTAAAGATTTCAAATACTTCGTCCTTTTGCTTGATCACATAGATCCAAATATTTCGACTATACTCATTGATGAATGAGACAAAATACTTGTTTCCACCAATGGTATGATCCTCGAACGAGCCATATACATCTGAATGTACTACTTCTAGTATGTAAGAGGACCTCATTAGAATACTAATTATCATATCTTGAGTAATAAATTGATTGAGTGACCTAAAGGTCAAATGGATAAATCTTAAATGCCACAACCAAATGTTCTTGTGTTCGACAACTATTTTTAAACTTTGTACCTCATTCGAATTGATCATGGTCTTAAATGTCCTATTATTCGAAAGACGAGATTTTAAGACCAAACTATTCTGAGTGTCAAATAGTTCCAAGGCTCCATTATTCATAACCACTGAGAAACCTTTTTCGATCAGTTGTCCAACACTTAGCAGACTGTACTTCATTCCAGGTATATAGAGTACATATTTGATCATAGCTTTTGCTCTATTTCTCCTTTTAATAACTATGTCACCACTCGCCAGTACCTTCTACTTGGAACGAGTTATTTGTCGCACCTCAAAAAATCATATTTCGAACATACGACCCTCGCGCTAAAGGCGCGGAATGCGGTTCGACAGAGTCGCCACCGAACTTTATTTATCCCAAAGAGATGGGAAAGTAAAATATTGAGAAAACCTTTTAAAACGAAAGGACAGGAACACGGTCATCGCAACCAATGTTTCGGGTTCGGAAGTCGGTTATGCAAGGGGAAGGTATTAGCACCCCTCACGTCCATTGTATTCAACGAGAACCTCTTACTTCGAATTGTGATGAATGTTAGCTAAGCTTATTTGTTTTATTTTCATTGATAAATATGAAACGTTGCGATAAAAGGATAACGATGCTAGGGGAAATAAATGGTTAAAGGATAGGGTGCTCGCCAAGCATTGGGGCCCTTGTGCCTACGTATGCTTATTCGAACAAAAATGAGAAATCAGAGTTGTTGCAATTTGACTACGAGAAAGGATAGGGGGAAACGGAAGATGGAGGAAATGTGCTCGCCAAGATCATCACAATCTCGTGCCTACGTATCTTACATTCAGACGAGAATGAAGAATCAGATCATTCGTAGTTCATGGAGACGACCACGAAAAGAGAGGGGTTAAAATGGTTGAAATTAGGTATGGATGACGATTACTAGAAGCTTAAGAAAGGCTTTCCGGGCCCGAGTAATCGGGAGAGTGAGTCAAAGACTTGACTCTTTCTCTTTTTCATCTTAAAAATAAGTTGTCTTTGAAGGGTGTTTTAAAGATAGGTGAATGTTGGAAGACGGTTTGAATGTTGTCGAGTTGGAAATGTTTTTAGAGGCATCGATTGCTCACACACGAGTAAGATAACTCGCATCCAAACAGCTGAAAAGAGATCAAAGGCTCAATCCCTTTCTTTTTCATCTTGAAAAGAATTAGATAGTTATTAATTGTTTTGATAGTTTGATTGTGAAAATCCGATTGACATTGGATCAAGGGTTTGACTTATATTTGCATGCAAAACTGCGGTGGAATAGAAGTTGGTTTGAAAATGGCTTGATAAAGAGTCGGGGGTTTGGTTGAAAATGGAATCGGCTCGTCGACGAATCAAGGGCTACGTTGTGAGAAACGATACTAGTATCTGAGGGTGCTCCTAATAACAAAACCATGATGAAATGTGAAAGTGTGTGTGATAGGTTGATGGTGAATGCGTACAAGCACTCAACTTACAGGGGCATTTGAAAATGGCTCGATGACGAATCGAGAATTAGTTTGAAAACGGTTTAGTCTATGCTAGTCCCTAAGGGTGCTCCTAGAAGAAAAACCACAATCAAAGAAAAAATATGAATGCATACATTGGAATGGGAGAGGGGTATATGTAAGTTACACGGGATTGCACAAAATAAAAGAGTTCATTGTCAGGTAGCCCAAGAGGAAGCTGTGTGTGTGTGAAGTGTCCTAAACTAAGCCTTGAGCAAGATTCGGACAAAAGCTCCAAGTTAGGGTTTCTGATAAAGTCCAAATTTTGTTGATCGGAAAAGTAACCAACAGTCCACCAATTTAGGCTTTTATTGTTTTGATAATTGTTATGTGTTTTCGAAAAGAATATGAATAAGATATGAACAATATGAATATGAACAATATGAATAATATGGCAAGATATATAACAATATAATCAAGATAATATCCACAATAGTATAATTAAGATAATATTAACAAGTACATGAACAATGATAATATAATCAAGATATAATGACTGAAAATAAAATAATAGTATATTGATGGAAATTAAAGTTAGTCGTTAGTTGATGTGAATTAAATAGGGATGAAATATAGCGTTAAACTGTTGTAGCTCGATTTATGACAAAGATCAAGCTATAGGAGGTCGTGCAAGTTGATATCTATGCTAAAAACACGATGGAGAAATGATATTGAGGATCATTTTCCAATGTAATCGTGTCACACGGACCGAAAAAAGGGGTGATCTCATCTTAATCACAAACTCGTGTTAATTAACTGAAGGTAACCTATCCCGATCCCAAAGTATAGAAAATGATCTCGATGATCATTTTATATAGATTTGAAATAATAAAGGTTAATGATATCCATAAATCAACGCTTATGAATAATAAGACTTCATCGATCGAGAAACGAAATGAAAATAGAAGAAAATCTGAAATGGAAATATAAATGAAAATGGTCTCATCTTAATCAAGATTAATTGATAATCTATCATTTTAGACTTTCATTGACCAACAATAGAAATTGAAAATCGAAATAACAATGAGATGAATCAATAGGTTAAATGGATTAAACATGGACAAATTAATGAAAGAAAAAATAAAAGCAAGATTAAACAAAATATTAAAAATACTAAAATCTTTTGTTTAAGAAAATCTAAAGAAATAATAAAATAACATAAAACCAATTTAAATAAAAACAAAAAAAAAAGGAAATATTTAGGGGGGGGGGGGGGCGCTGAACACGGAAAGGAGTGTGGTGCATGTAGAAATCATGTGGGCTAATCCTTAAGCCCATCATTTTACACAGCCACCGAAAAACAAACAAAAAGAAAAAAAACAAGTGATGAAACCAAAACCGGTGGGTTGTGTAATAACACAGTGGGCTGAGCCCAACAGAATTTCTAAATCCAAACTAAACAACAGTCATGCTCAAATTATAATTAAAAAAACTAGCAATAAATGATATATACAGGCAAGGTAATAAGACATTGTGCATCTTTCTTTTTAAAACAAGAAGAAATCCAATCCCTTAAAAAAAACGAAAAAATGAGAAAATTGAAGCAATTCGTTCCAATCCTCTTTGCTATGATCTCGATCTCGCCAGACTCCATTATATCTGGTTTGTTTCACTGGTGATACACCTTCCACCGTTTCAGGTTCGCTTCACTCAATTGGTTTCAGATTTGGATGGTTTCGATGAATCTTCTTTCATCTCTTTCTCTTTTGGTATTCTGTTTTCGTGATTTTGCGGATGAGGGTTGTTGTTTGTAGTCTACTGGTTTTGGCTGAAAGGAGGTTGGATATTGTTGTTGGGTTGGAGATTCAAGGTCTGAGTTGTGAAAGACGAAGAAGGTTAATGAAAGTGGTTTTGAGATTTGTAAGGAAGAAAGTTTGAGGAAGGTCATTTTTGGGTTTGGGGTTTATTTGGCATAATAACAGAGATTCTTGAAGCTTTTTCCTGTCCTCTTTTTTCTTTATAGAATGTTGGGAGGCTCATATTTATAGGAAATGATGGAGAGTGAGAATTATATTAGGATTGGTTGCCACAACTGAGTCGTTTTAATGACGTCTCTCGAAATTTTGTTGTGCGTAGTCATTCATGAATTTGTGTTGCAACATATCATATTTCTTTTGGCGTTTTGTGGGGTCTTGGTTGTGTGTAACCATTTGTTCCTTGGTTGTAATGGGTGTTGTGTTTTGTATGAAGTCGTGCTGAAGATTTGTGGCTCGTGAATGTATGTGAAACAAGTTGGCTAGTGTCTGGAAACGTTAGAAGCCCAAGGAATTTCTGCTACTGGTATGTGAATGAAAGCATATGGGGTTATATGATTTTGTTTGTTGTGTGTTGGTTTTGGGTTAAATGGGTTGTGTAGCCTCCTTGAAATAACTGATTTTGTTTTCATTCTTTTCATTTTCGTTGTAAGGTTTTTGTGACAATATGGGGCTTTATAAATCATGGACTCCTAATGCTCTTTTTTGTACAGTTTTTGAATTGTAGTGTAAGTCTACATGATGGACTTTCTCTATTTTTGTGATGACCCATGAAATTTTTGTAGTGTAGGATGATGGGTTTATAAGTTTTTTTTTTTTAATTTGTATCATGGACTTGGTAATGGGCTTTTGGTGTAGTTGAAGTGGGATGGACTTGAATGGTTCATTTTTTGCACCATCTATTCCAATTATTGAATCATGTTTGAAAAGATAAATTAATCTATGAGAACTTTAAACTTTTGATCTTTAAATAAAATTTTGAATCCCTTATGTTGATCTAAAAAAATCTAAATTGACTTCTCTCACTTGAGCAACTAAAATCTTAAATTAATCCCGGACAATAAACTTGAACACGGATCAATCTTGAATCTTTGGATGCACTAGAGCCTTGACACAATGAAGCCACTAGTGAATCAACCTTTGAATTGAATTCTATTAAGGAAGAACACCTTGAAATCAAAGAGTCATAACTTGAAATGTGAATCACAACTCATGAAACCCTAATTTGGATATGCTCTGATCTCTGATGATTTTGAGGACTTGATTTATCCACAACAGACCTGACTTGGCACAAAACCCTAATTCAACATTCAAATTCACACCACTTAAATCAATCAAACTCATGCCTCGAATATACCCTTGATAGATCAAAACTAAGGCCCAACCAGATGAACCTGAGCCAATCCTGCTCACACGCCTTACTGGATATCTCAAGTGAACCTCAGCCCAATTCAAACTAATCTTGTAATATCGTGAGTTTGGACAACAAGAAGAAACATCATTTTTGAATTTTCTAGATATGGTTAGTGGATGGACGCACAGATGAAGTCTATACATAGGCATGACAAATTTGGGGTATGACAGATGCCCCTATCTAATTGGTTAAAACCTAGTGAGATGAACTGCCATGGAGTTCATTCTTTTAAGGTAGAAGTCAATTAGATATGAATAAGACTCTGAATTTGTCCGAAAAGAAAGGAAATGTTTAGGAAGTGGAATATTGAATATCTAGTGAAGGTCGTTATCATCAAAAGGATGATAACAGAAATATCCTGACACCAAAAGGATGACAGACCTATCATCAAAAGGATGATAGTAAAGACACGATTCCAACACCAAAAGGATGACAGACCTATCACCAAAAGGATGATAGTGAACTCATGTACACGGTCCTGACACCTAAAGGATGCAAGCCCTATCACCAAAAGGATGATAGTGGACACACGCCCAATCTAGCACCAAAAGGATGACATACCTATCACCAAAAAGATGATAGAGCGACTCTCACACACATAAATCCTGACACCAAAAGGATGTAGGGGTCTATCACCAAAAGGATGATAAAGAACACTTGCAAAATCTGGAACCAAAAGAATGACATACATATCATCAAAAGGATGATAGAGCGACACACACACACACACAATCCCGACACCAAAAGGATGCAGGGGTCTATCACCAAAAGGATGATAGAGAACACTCGCACAATCTAGCACCAAAAGGATGACAGACCTATCACCAAAAGGATGATAGAACGACACGCACACACACACACACACACAATCCTGACACCAAAAGAATGCAGGGGCCTACCACCAAAAGGATGATAGAGAACACTCGCACAATCTGACACCAAAAGGATGACAGACCTATTACCAAAAGGATGATAGAGCAACACACATACACACAATCCCAACACCAAAAGGATGCAAGGGTCTATCACCAAAAGGATGATAGAGAACACAAACAACACAAGCTGCTACCACCAAAAGGATGATAGGAACTTCCCAAATCTGAAGGCTACCAACACCAAAAGGATGCAAGCTAAGTTGAATTGATAGGATTGGCTATCACCAAAAGTATGATAGGAAGGTAATTGACAAAAAGATCAAGTTTACTGTAGATATGATGAATGAGGCTTATTTGAGGACATCAACAAAAGGTTGAAGCAAAGAAACCACTGAAGAACACAATCTTTATCAACAAAAGGTTGAAAGGAGCCAACTCACTAGGGGACGCCTAAGAGGAAGTTTGAATTGAAACAAATCAATAGGGAATGCCCACTCACTGGTTGAGTTAGGGACGCCAACTTTAACAGCAAAAGGTTGAGAACACAATTCAATAAGGAACGCCTTCTGACTTACTTGGAGATCAAAACTTTGACCACAAAAGGTTGAAATAACTTCATGAGGAATGCCCATGAACTTGAAGAATATGCCTCTGGCTGGGCTAAGTTTTGCTTGATGTCTTGTCTTGATTAACAAAATATTAATACAACTCCGTGAGGAACACCCATGGTCTTGAAGAAGATGCCCCTGACTAGGATGAATCTCATCTTGCAATCTGATCAACCAAAAGGTTGAAACAACTTCGTGGGGAACACCCACGATCTTGAAAAAGATGCCCCTGACTGGGCTAAATATCGTCTTGCAATCTGATCAGCCAAAAGGTTGAAACAACTTTGTGAGGAACACCCATGGTCTTGAAGAAGATGCCCTTGACTAGGCTGAATATCGTCTTGGAAATCTCAAGATTGATCCTGGATCTTGACTTACATATGTTATGAATGCTTTATGCTGGTAATGATGTTCCATATTGAATGCAAATGCTGACGCACGGAGATGCAAGTGCTGGGGGAGTATGATAAGTTTCGGTATGCATATGATACAAGATGATGCTTATGATATTGAATGCAATGCGTATGATGCACATAATTGTAGACAGGTGATTGGATATGTAGGTAAAGGTGTTAACGTGGTGGACTTTTGGTAGTTGCCAATGCGGATTAGACTTTGGGTGGTGGGACGGTTTCATTTCCTCAAAATGCAGTTTGTTGAAGACGCCATGACTGAAGCAGATAAAAGTACTCTTGATGCCCCAAGTCTGAGTGCTTGGTGATTTGTTGTGAACTTGCTTCAGAGAAGGTCAAAATTCTGCTTGATGGTCAGGATAGCCTGATTTTCCCCAATCTGAACATGGCGATACTCTGTCCTAGCCTGTGGGTTTTGAAGCAGCCTTGCTTCGTGTCATCCATTGAAAGTCAAGTTCCTCTTTGATTGCCGCTCGTTGGAATGTCTTTGATGTCTAACACTGATTTGCAGTTAAAATTGTACATTCACAAATGGTAGTCTTAAAGCAACGTACATGCAAAATTTGAAAAAGTGTCGTTTATTGAAGTATCGTGATAGTGTCAGACGAATGGACCGTTAGCCCATGTGCTGTGCTAATTTGATAGTGCGGGAAAGATATAACAAGAAAAATGACACCAATGTTGAAGATTAGCAAATATGTGAGAAGTCAGTTTACATAACCTTGCAATAGTATGCTTGCAGAATAAACCTCGCCTAAATTAGGTCTTTCGAGGGTTGTAACATGGTCTGGTTCACGGTCATTGAAACAAAGGATATTAGGCTCAAAATTTGATTTGTACCCACCTCTTCTTCGTGATGGTCTCCAATCCTACGTTCAGTTAATTCTGCACATGTTTGTCTTGACAGTGTAAGCTTGATGATTCAAGGTTTGCTCGAAATAGAAGTCACCTTATTTTGTTTTTGATGAATGTCAATGACCCTTTTGATTTTGATACGGTGGTCACTGAATCTTATTTTGTTTTTGTTGAGGGTTTGAGGGCCTCTTTTGATTTGTTTTTATCCCAAACTTTTGCATGGATTGATTTTGTTTGTCAGATCCATCGAGATTGCCTCAATTTTTGCCTAAGTCTCCCATGAGGTGCTTGACTTAGCAGGCTTTTGATTGATTTTTTTTTATTTTGTTGGAGGATTGTGACTGCCAAGTCATGGGTTATTTATGAACAACCGTCATGTCTTTTGGATTTTGCTTTGTGATTCGAGTGCGTAATTGGATTAACTGAACACTACCCTGCCTCAGGTTGAGTCTAAATGTTTGAATATCCAAAGAAAACTGCTACTTCTAGGCTCGAAGTGGTTAACTAGAGATTACCTCCTTGTCTCTCCAATGTTTGGGGAATTGAAACAATACCTATACATCATCGACAAGATTCTGTCTGAAAGCATATAGTTTGTAATTATGGATATTTTGTTGTCATTATCCTCCCTCCAATCATGTTAAACAATAGTTGATAAAGAGTGTGAAGTGGACAACAATATGTGTCTGTGATTCATGATAAAAATGAGCGAATACGACATAACTAAATCAAAGCATGCATGATCAATATCATTAATAAAAACCAAATATGAATGGCAATGTTTAAAGCGTACAATAATTAGACAAATAATGACAAAATACAAGAATATAAAAGATGAAATGACAACATGATTGCCTTCTTTAGGGAGATGAACTTCACTTAGCTTGATCTGACTTGATCTGATGCTGGCACTAGCTTGACGATGGCATATAATTGTTGATGACGTTTGGAGTTTTCCCATTGAAGTTGATAGCATTCCTATCAATCATACCCTGAACTTTGTGCTTGAAAGCTCTGCAGTTCTCAATTGTATGCTTTGGAGCGCCCTTATGAAACTCACAATGGACATTAGCATCATAATCTGGTGGGATGATCGTTGGAGGAGCTAGGTCTCTCAAAGCGATGGCCTTTTTCTCCAGCAATTGAGCCAATATATTAGCTTATGTCATTGGTAGATGATCAAAGACTATGTCTAGCTTCCTTGGCCTCTATGGATTAGGTTGACGCTGTTGTTGAGTAGCTTACAGTTGTTGATGCTGAGGAGGATACTGATACCCTTGTTGATTAAATGATTGTTGCTGAGGAGCCTGTTATCGAGGAATTTGAGCTTGAACAGCTGGATGATAAGGCATTATAACGTATCGTGCAACAACAACATATGGATATTGATAATACGAGATTTGATAAGGCATGGGAGCGGGAGCTTGTTGAGGAGCTTGCCCTTTCTGTTCAGAGATGACATTTATTTCGCCCTCTTTCTTCTTGTATCCGTTGAAAGGCTTCTTGGCACCGGCCTGGCTACTAGTACCTCCTTGTATTTTTCTGCTTTTCAGACCTTCTTCAATTCTCTCACAAACAATCACTAAGTCAGAGAATCCAGCAGAAACACTATTGATCAGCTTCTCGTAGTATTGGCCTTGCAAGGAACCCATGAAAATGTCAATCAGTTCACGGTTGACCAAAGATGGATGCACCATTGCAACTAGCTATCTCCAATGTTGCACGTACTCCTTGAAGGATTCGTTGTCCTTCTGAGCCATACTCTGAATTTGAGTACAATTAGGAGCAAGATCAATGTTGTATTTGTACTACTTCACAAATGCATCAGTTAGCTCAGCCCAAGTGCATACACTGCTACGCTCCAGACAAACTGTCTTGGAAGCAATGAATCATCAGTTTTTCGTCTCTGGCATAGGCAACCATCTTGCGACAATACATCTTTAGATGAATGTTGGGGAAATTGAGGCCTTTTGTACTTTAAGGATTCTGGCACTTTGAACTTGGGAGGAATGACGACATCTGATACCAAACAAAGCTCCAGAGCATTGAGAGAAGATGAGTTGTGCCCCTCCATGACTCGGAATTTTTCAGCTAGATCGCGACACATCTTGATAGCTTCAGAATCCTGAGAAGCAACAGGACTGGTGATCGGGATAGTAGCATGATAGTTGTTAACATCATCATATTGATCCAACAGATTCTCTTTGGTATGAGGAACAAGGATATGAACGACAGTAGGTTGGGCTTGCGAGATGGCCCTAACAGTAACTTCAAGTGTTGGGATGGGTTGAGAAGTGGCTCCTTTAGATGTGGTAACGAAGTTCATTGGCATCCCATAGTTTATGAGGTTGGGAACAGGTACTGAGAGCCTTGAGGTTGACCCTTGCACATGACTGTTATTGTTGACGGCAGCAACTTCACGCAGTTCTTCTTCCTTTCTAGCCGTAATGATGGCTTCGAGAATCTGGTCGATCTTTCCTTTAAGGGAATCCAACTCTTCTCTAAAGGCATCTTATTCTTGTTGAATCAACTCCATCATGCGTCTAGTGGTAGCTCGAGTTGTGTACTGGTGTCAAGGAATCAGCTTGATTTACTGGAGAGGAAGGAAGGAGAAATGAGATTTTGCTGAAGGAATGAAAAATGCAAGATGCATAACAGAGGCAATGCAATGCAATGATATATATGCAAGGATGCAATGCAAGATGCAAGATCCAGGATCGCAGGATCACAGGTGCGAACAGTTCTGAGGTTGGCCGGAGGAACGGGTCAAGAACCAAAGTCACTGCTAAAAGAAATCCCACAGGTAGGATTCTAAAACGGGTAAGTGCCTAGAATCATGGATATCTTTTAAAGATATTATAGCCATGACAAAGCCTCATCACAATAATAATATCCTCGAAAGGATCTCCTTTAGGTGAGGTTTTCGTATCTTCCACACGAGAAAGACTCCTCGGAGGCGTCAACTACACAACCATCGACACACGGGTTCTAAAACAGGTTCTCAGAGTCATAGGTCGAGGTTGAAAATATTACTGTCAGGAAGTAATATGTTCAAGGGATCTTATCTTATTGGGGTGTTCGTATTAGTCCAAAAGGAGTTAACACTACCAACCACCATGGATAGAACGGGTCAATGGTCCTTGAGATTAATGATTCAAGATCGAAACATCATTGTTATGGCAAAAACTCACCACAACAATAACATCTCCAAGGGAATCTACTTCAAGCGGGGTTTTCGCTTCAGCCTTACGTGGAAGAACTCATGCAAGTCTCCGCTACACAACCACCATCTTAATCCTAGGGTTTTACTCAGACTAGGGTACAAAGCCATCTCACAAAGTACCCATAAGTAAAGCAACCCAACAATGTCACAATGATCAAAAGCAACAAAGATAAGTATAGGAGAGAAAATAAATAAGCGAGAAGAAAACAAATAAGCAAAGCTAACAAGCTCACAATTTGAACTAAGATAGGCTCGAATCTCTCTTGCATGGAGCAATACTTCCCCAACAGAGTCGCCAGCTGTCGCACCTCGAAAAATCATATTTCAAACATACGACCCTTGTGCTAAAGGTTGGGAATGCGGTTCGACAGAGTCGCCGCCGAACTTTATTTATCCCAAAGAGATGGGAAAGGAAAATATCGAGAAAATCTTTTAAAATGAAAGGACGGGAGCACAGTCTTTGCAACCAATGTTCCAAGTTCGGGAGTCAGTTACGCAAGGGGAAGGTATTAGCACCCTTCACGTCTGTTGTATTCAACGGGAACCTCTTACTTCGAATTATGATGAACATTAGCTAAGCTTATTTATTTTCTTCTCAATGATAAATGTGAAACATTGCGATAAGAGGATAGCGATGCTAGGGGAAATGGATGGTTAAAGGATAGGGTGTTCGCCAAGAATTGGGGCCCTTGTGCTTACATATGCTCATTCGAACGAAAATGAGAAATCAGAGTTGTTGTAGTTCGACTACGGGAAAGGATGGGGGAAAACGGAAGATGGAGGGAAATGTGCTCGCCATGATCATCACAATCTTGTGCCTACATATCTTACATTCAGACGAGAATGAAGAATCAGAGCGTTCGTAGTTCATGAAGACAACCACGAAAAGAGAGAGGTTAAAGTGGTTGAAATTAGGTATGGATGACGATTACTCGAAGCTTAAGAAAGGTTCATCAGGTCCGAGTAATTGGGAGAGTGAGTCAAAGACTTGACTTTCTCTTTTTTTCAGATTAAACAAAATATTAAAAATACTAAAATCTTTTGTTTGAGAAAATATAAAGAAATAATAAAATAACATAAAACCAATTAAAAGAAAAACAAAAAAAAGAAATATTGAAGGGGGGGCGCTGAACACGGAAAGGAGTGTGTTGTATGTAGAAATCATGTGGGTTAATCCTTAAGCCCATCATTTTACACAGCCACTGAAAAACAAACAAAAAGAAAAAAAAACAAGTGATGAAACCATAACTGGTGGGTTGTGTAATAACACAGTGGGCTGAGCCCAACAGAATTCAAAATCCAAACTAAACAATAGTCATGGTCAAATTATAATTAAAAAAACTAGCAATAAATGATATATACAGGCAAGGTAACAAGACACGGTGTATCATTCTTTTTAAAACAAGAAGAAAGCCAATCCCTTAAAAAAACGGAAAAATGAGAAAATTGAAGCGATTCGTTCCAACCCTTTTCGCTATGATCTCGATCTCACCAAACTCCATTCTATCTGGTTTGCTTCGCCAGGGATACACCCTCTACCTTTTCATGTTCACTTCACTCAATTAGTTTCAGATTTGGATGGTTTTGATGAATCTCCTTTCATCTCTTTCTCTTTCTGTATTCTGTTTTCGTGATTTTGCGGATGAGGGTTGTTGTTTGTAGTCAACTGGTTTTGGTTGAAAGGAGGTTAGATATTGTTGTTGGGTTGGAGATTCAAGGTCTGAGTTGTGAAAGATGAAGAAGGTTAATGAAAGTGGTTTTGAGATTTGTAAGGAAGAAAGTTTGAGGAATGTCATTTTTGGGTTTGGGGTTTATTTGGCATAATAACAGAGATTCTTGAAGCGTTTTCCTTACCTCTTTTTTCTTTGTAGAATGATGGAAGGCTCATATTTATAGGAAAGGATGGAGAGTGAGAATTATTTTAGGATTGGTTGCCACACCTGAGTCGTTTTAATGACGTCTCTCGAAATTTTGTTGTGCATAGTCATTCATGAATTTATGTTGCAGCAGATCACATTTCTTTTGGCGTTTTGTGGGGTCCTGGTTTTGTGTAACCATTTGTTCCTTGGCTGTAATGGGTGTTGTGGTTTGTATGAAGTCGTATTGAAGATTTGTGGCTCGTGAGTGTGTGTAAAACAAGCTGGCTAGTGCCTAGAAACGTTGGAAGCCCAAGGAATTTTGGCTACTGGTATGTGAATGAAAGCATATGGGGTTATGTGATTTTTGTGTGTGTGTTGGTTTTGGGTTAAGTGGGTTGTGTAGCCTCCTGGAAATAACTACTTTTGTTTTCATTTTTTTCATTTTTGTTGTAATGTTTTTGTGACAATGTGGGCCTTTATAAATCATGGACTCCTAATGCTCTTTTTTGTACAGTTTTTGAATTGTGGTGTAAGTCTAGATGATGAGCTTTCTCTATTTTTGTGATGACTCATGAAATTTTTGTAGTGTAGGATGATGGGTTTATAAGATTTTTTTTTTTGAATTTGTATCATGGACTTGGTAATGGGTTTTTGGTGTAGTAGAAGTGGGATGGAATTTAATGGTTCATTTTTTGCACTGTCTATTCCAATTATTGAATCATGTTTGAAAAGATAAATTAATCTATGAGAACTTTGAACTTTTGATCTTTAAATAAAATTTCGAATCCCTTATGCTGATCTAAAAAAAATCCAAATTGATTTCTCTCACTTGAGCAACTAAAATCTTAAATTAATCCCGAACAATAAACTTGAGCACGAATCAATTTTGAATCTTTGGATGCACTAGAGCCTTGACACAATGAAGCCACTAGTGAATCAACCTTTGAATTGAATTTTATTAAGGAATAACACTTTGAAATCAGAGAGTCATAACTTGAAATATGAATCGCAACTCATGAAACCCTAATTTGGATATGCTTTGATCTCTAATGATTTTGAGGACTTGATTCATCCACAACAGACCTGACTTAGCACAAAACCCTAATTCAACCTTCAAACTCACACCACTTAAATCAATATAACTCATGCCTCGAATACACCCTTGTCTGATCAAAACTAGGGCCCAACTGGATAAACCTCGGCCAATCCTGCTCACACACCTGACTAGATATCTCAAGTGAACCTCATCCCAATTCAAACTAATCTTATGATATCTTGAGTTTGGACAACAAGAAGAAGCAGCATTTTTGAATTTTATGGATATGTTTAATGGATGGACGCACAGATGAAGTCTATACACAGGCAGAACAAATTTGGGGTATGACATTATTATCAGAAAGTTTGACCTTTCTCTTCTTCGACTCGTCAAAATATGCTAACCACACTTTTTGACCTGTCATGTGAGTCGAATACTTATGTCAAGAAACTAGATCTTGGTGTTGACATGCCCATCTGTATCTGTAGCCATATCCAACATGTCTTCATAATCATATGAATCCTAGCGTGCAAGGTTTTCTCCTTCATTCTTGCCTTTCTTGTACCAACAATTCTTGGACAAGTGACCCCATTTTTCACAGTTATAACATTGAATACCTTTTTTTCTTCTTTGTCTTTCTGATAAGAGTTTCCTTCTCCTCTTTTTGAGGATTCAGAAGCCTTATCGTCGATCCTATGCTTTTGAGGCTTCGACCAGACTTCTTGCTTTGAGTCTTGTCTTATTTTCCCTTGAAATTGTTATAACAACCATGTTTCTTCCATGTTTGAGCCTGTAGAGCTTGCATTGAATCTTGAACACCTTTCTGAAGGTGAGAAAAATACAAAATAGGGGGTTTGAATTTTGTAAGTCTAAACACCGAAACTCTTTTCACTTTGAATTATGATACATCAAATTATGAACCATGTTCAAAGTCTGACAACAGAGTGAGTAACAACAGTGAAAATTTTACTTATTTTTCTTAACCTTGTTTCAGATCTATGGTGTCAAGCTCAGATTCTGATACACGTAAGAGTCTGAATCATATCAGAGTCTAACTTTAGAGATTGTTTGCACAAAAAAATATAAATGCAGAAGTAAATAAAGAGACATAATATATTATGGTTCATCTCAACTAAGAGTAGCCCAGTCCCCTTGTAGCATAAGAGATTTTAACTATAATCAGACTAATTAAAATTGCTTAAGACAACAACTTAAGACTTCCAGCTCAATCACCTAGAAAGACACTTCTGCTCAAGCCCTTAAGCATGAGACTTTCTTGCCTAAACTCCCTGTTTTAGGACTTCCTGCTATGCTTGCAAGCATGAGGCTTCACTTGCTCAATCATCCAAATAGAGAATTCCTGCTCTGATCGCAAGCGTGAGACTTTAATGCATAAACATCCAGTTTAGGACTTTTTCCTTACCCACAAGCATGAGATTTCAGGTGCTTAATCACATAGTAAGAGACTTACTTTGAGCATATAGGCTAGAGTCTTCAGATTCTTATAACAAAGGAATCTGGTATGAACTTTGTTTTGATATATGTGCTTCTAGGATAAAAAGATACATAAAGGCTAACTCTCTTGAGTATAATACAGATGGTCTACTCCTAAGTATAGAAGAATGAAGGTTTCATTCTTCTTCTCTCCTTGCAGGAATTTCCTTTTGGTTGTGCCTTCCTGTTCTTGATCATGTTCGCATACTCTTTCTTTAAAATGTATGTGAAAATGTCTCACTCTGATCTCACACACTTTACCCTTCTGTTTATGTAATTTTTTTAAGTGTGTTTCTCTCATATATGTTTTTTGTGGAATACAGATTCTCACAACTCATTTCAGCGAACATGTATCACATCCATGTGAACACAAGCATAAAAACTTCAACTCACATTCATTTTTGTGAAGAGATAGATATTCAACTCTAGAGTCTTATGAATGTTTTCAATCTTCTTCTATAAATACATGTTGAGAATAGACCCATTGAATATTGAGACTATCATGGTACAAATAGATGTTGAAAGTCTTTAGCTGGTGAACAATAGAGTGAGGTAAAAGTCAGCTAGCATAAGGACGTTGAGAGTAGCAGAGCAGTGTTCTGAAGAGTTAGAGAGAGAAGATCCTGACAACATTACTCTATGCTTATTAGACATAAAGTATTATACCTTTGTCACGTGATCTTCTTTGGACAACTTCTGACTGGAGTCTTCTTGTAGACGTTTGTTGAAGCATGCTCAAAGTCTTGTTATCTTTATACTTGGCTTTCTAAATAAGAGGCTTTTATAGAATTAGTTAAAGCGTGATCAGAAGCTAAAGTATGTCTTAAGAACCTGGCTGGAATGAGACTTCAGAGTCTTAAGTTCATGGGTCCTAAGTCTTTCCTTCATCAGAGTCTTCATAAGAACTAGTATGGATGTATACTTTCAGAGTTAATGGCTAGATCTAGACAAATTTACTTGAATCAATATCTTCATAATTGCAGAAGAAGCTTGTTCAGAAGATGCAGATTCGTTCCTTAATAATAGAGTCTATTTGCTTCAAACGAGTCTAGTCTTTAGAGTTGTGTTGATCTTTGTATTCCAAGTAAGCATAGGTTCATCATCTGAAAGACTTGAGTTGACTCTTCAGAGACTGAAAGCTTGGTTCTAATCCTTCAAATTCAGAATATCTTTGCTTCCTTTTAGTTATTCTTTAGAGTGATTAACTTTATTTTTATCAAGGTTAATGTCTTTTGGTCCTGCACACTTTAATAACCACTAGTAAACCTTATTGTTATTTACATACTTTGTTATCATCAAAACCTTTTAATGGTATCAACAAATCTTGTTATAACAAACTCCCTCTTTTTGATGATGACAAACAAATGTATTTAAGAAGAATGGTTGGTGATTTAATTAACACAGTCTAACATTAGAGTTTGAGGTTTGTAAGCTTCCTCTAAGTTAGGCAGTCCTTTAAGGTGAGGTTTGTGAGCTCCCCCTAAGTATGATAGTCCATTAATATAAGGTTTGTATGCTCCCCTTAACTCTTTATCTATGTTAATTAAATCTTATAACTTTAATCAATAAATTCTAACACCATGTTAAGGTTTGTAAGCTCCCCTTGAGTTTGACTGACCTTAAGTTGAGGTTTGTAAGATCTTCCTTTAGTTTGACAGTTCATTAAGGTAAGGTTTGTAAGCTTTCCCTAATTTCCTATCTTTGTTAATTAAGTTTATCATTTAAGCTTGGTAAAATAAATTACACAAAGTAAATACAGAATATAAATAACTTAAATCTTATAATTCAGAAATTGTTAAACCTAAAAGCACATTTTAGTGGATTCATTTGTAATCCATATTTCCTCGTTCTTTCAAATGAGCGTCGAAGGTGGTTCAAATGACCCTCTTCCAATGAGGAATTTATAACAATGTCTTTGATGTATATCTGCATAAAAGTTTCAATAAAGTCATGAAATATAGCATTCATAGCTCTCTGATAAGTTGCTCCGGCATTTTTTAAGTCGAATGGCATCACCACCCACTCATACGTTCCCAAGGCCCCTAGGTATCGAAATGTCGTTTTGGGTACATCATCTTCGGCTATGAGGATCTGGTTGTAACCAGAGTACCCATCAAGTATACTCAAATACTCAAAACATGCTACCGAATCGACCAACATTTTTGCTACTGGCATGGAGTATTCATCCTTAGGGGTAGCATTATTCAGATCCCTAAAGTCTATACAGACCCTCAGAGTCCCATTTTTCTTAATAAATGGAACTATGTTTACCAACCATTCGATGTATCTTGCCATCCTTATAAACAGGCTTTTGAGCAGTCTCTTAATTTCCTGCTTGATTTTCAAAGTGATTTCTGGAGCAAAATGTTGTGGCTGTTGCTTTACTGGTCTTTTGCCTGGTTGGATTGGAATTCGATGTTCCACCATACTCCGATTCAGTCCAGGAATTTCATTGTAGTCCCATGTGAAGAAATCTTTGTACTCCTTTAATGTCTCAACCAATTTGAACTTCATTTCCGACCCAACCTTAGTGCTTACGTACGTGGGCCTATTTGTCACCCTTTCCCTCGAGTGGGTCTTGGGCCTGCATTCTTTGCAGCTTGATGGATGGACTTTTCTCAAACCCCAAAGGCTCGTTGTCATAAATATAATCCAGCCTTCGGCTTTCCTGAAGCTGTTGTTTGGCCTTGTCAGCCAATCATTTGCGTATTATTGTCGGCGGTTCCAAACATGTTTTGTTTCCTCCTGGTTTCTAGTGTCGACCTTTGTTTGTTTTGAGCCAAATAAGCTGAAATTTGAGTCCAACTCTCTGACTCAGAAGTCATTTTCATTCGTTGTAGTCCACCCTGTGGGTGGAAGTTCTTCTGAGGGTGACATTGTAGCATCGGCAACGTCCCAAACGAACCCGTAGTCAGGGTCCAAGTTCAAGACACGACCCATGTTGACAGACGTTTAAGATCCTGAATCATCATCACAAGGTGCCACATTTGCTAAGTGCTGGTCAAAGGATTTCTTGGTACCCTTTCTTTCATCCACCCTGTAATAACTTTGGTCAACTTCGATTTTTTCAACGACGCCGTCCTTTTGCCATATGCTTAATATTTGATGGAGTGTCGAAGGTACCAACCCTATCCTATGGATCTATTCTCGATCCAACAGAAGGTTGAAGTTTGCCTTCGAGTTTATGACCATGAAGAGCGTTGATCGGGTAGTAGTGCCTACAACTAGGTCAACTTGGATCACCCCCAGAATTTTGTTGGTTTTTCCTTCGTAGTTAGACATAACCATGTTATGCTGTCGAAGATCAGCTTCAGTCTTCCCAATATTTGTAAACAATGAGTGAGGCATTAGATTGACGGTTCCCCCTATCTACAAACACCTTGTTGACGGCTATCTCGTCGATCTCTGCTTTTATGAATAATGGTTTCAAATGGTACATCATCTCAGGACTGGGCCTCTCGAACATAGTCGTCCACTCTTCTACTACCCCGTTGTTCATCACGTAGTAGCATAGTGGCTTGTCCGCAACAGCCTCTTCCGACAATAAATCCTCTTCCGTTTTAGAGACCTCTGACACCTTATCATATTTCGTCGAAAATACCGAAACGATGCCACAGTTCACAATGAAATCTTCGCCATAGGTATCATCATTATTGTCGCCATACATATCTTCATCGAAGTCGTATTCCAGCAAAGGGTCATATTCCTCCCTCGATTGGGGAGTGTATTCTGGTTCCTCTTCATCTGACTGGGGAGAGTACTTTGGCTCCTTCTTGTTTTTAACCTCAGATGTGCACTTCGAACTCTAAGTGGATACCACCCCCTTTTCTCCTAAAGATTCGACCGTCACGGCCGTTGTCTGGTTTGTCACCATTTTTTCTTTCTCGACCCACCTCATATGTGGGTGGTACCACTTCAGGCTAGCGAGTCCCATGGGTTTCAGAGTCGAAGTCGAAGCTTCTCTTGTTGCCTTCTTATTTCGTTAATATCGCCTCCACTGGATCCTTGTCATGGGGTTTTTTACTTTGTAGTTGGGAGAAACCCTGTAACCTCTGGGCTCAGCATCCTTGTCTGGGACTTTTGCCCCCTCCTCCAAATCTAAAGTCGTCCACTTCAGACGTTTTCTCCCTTGCTAGCTTACTGGCGTCATCCACTTATCTCGTGGGGTATTTGAGGGTGGCACAAATATTTTGGGGCATGATGGTTGAAACAGCCTCTTGTACTCTTTATTTCGTCGAAGTGTGTCGTCCTTGTCGAACACAAACCGAGAGACGTGTAGCTTGCTCTCTAGCTGTGCCACTTTCGTTGCTTCATACTTCTCAGTGGCCTTTTCATCGAACACAGCGTGGCACTTCGGGCATAACACAGCCTTCGACCCTCTCACCCTGCATTTCTTTTGGAAATCAGTTAGACTCTCGCCAACTTGAGGGTACACTGCCTCGATCTTTCCTTCGGTCTTCTTGTTGGGGCCATCAGTAGCCTCGATCATCATGCACTCAACCATTTCAGTTGCTTGGTGCTCATTGATACCTTTAGTAGCCCCCACCAGTATACAATCGTATAGCTCAGAATACAAAGCCTCTTCGACTTTCAAAGGGTCTATGTACACTGGCATTTTGGGCCTTTCGCCGAATTGAAGTCGGCCTTCCTTCAAAGATTTCTACACCAATCCCTGAAAAGAACACATTGAGATGTCTTATGACCAAGGAAATTATGAAATTTACAAAATCATTTTTTTTATTTTGTTCTATCGGGGGATCTTTTACCCCAGGGGGAACAATAATATGACCGTGTTTAACCCGCAAATCAAAAATTTCATCACACTTAGATACATCAAAAGTATATGTTTTTGTGACATATTTGTCTGTTTTTTTCAGTTTTGACCAAAATTTTCCCATTTGACGGTTTTAGTGATTTGCATGTGTACGAGGGTCTTGGCTTTAGTTCAACCATGTTAATCACATTACTCTCGATATGTTCCTCATCAGTAGATGAGTATTCGTCAGTTGCCACATACAAAACTTTCTCTTTCTTGCGATATCTGATGACCTGGGTTTTCTCATTTTTTAGATGCTCGACCTAACGAACTCTATCCGCCAGTTGAGCCATGTCCCTGAGATATTGCGTGTCTAATTTTTTCCTAATTGAATAATCCAGGAAACCAGCCATTATTTAGACTAGTTCGTGTTCAGGTACTTGCATGAAGCATCGCGCTTTCAGCAGTCGGAACCTATTAAGATATTGGTCTACAGACTCTATAGTTTTTTGTTTGACAGTGGCTAACTCTTTCAGACTAATTTTTTATTGCCCCATGTAAAACTGTTCATGGAACAATCTTTCCAATTGCGCCCAGGTCTGGACGGATTGTGGGGGTAAAGTGGTGAACCAAGTGAATGCATTCTTGGTGAGGGAACTGGGGAAGTATTTTAATTTTAGATCTTTGTTATTTGCTATGTCGACTGCTTCGGTTTGGTGTTGGGCAACATGCTCAACAGTGGACTCCTCAGTTTCTCCAGCAAATTTGGTAAATTTTGTCACTTTCCACCCTCTAGAAAATTTTGTTTGTAGGACAAAGTCTAGTAACAGGGACGTATATGTTGGTCGTCGAAGGCCTGGATTCGCCCCATTGTGAAACAAAATTCGTTCCACCATGGCTTCTAAGTTGGATTCACCAGCCATGGCTTCGTGTCGAATCTGTCTGACCACGACGTCAGGATCCTGGTTTCTATGAACTAAAATAACGGGAGGCCTTTGGGCCACCCTAGGTACGTGTTCAGCCTCGTGGAGTTGTTGGTTAATTGTTTCGTCAAACACTTCGTCTTGGCGAACGGGCGTTTCCGGTCGAGGTGGAGGTGTCTGTCGACCTGTAGTCCTATGAGCACCCAAAAAATCACTTATCCGCATCATCTGAGTCGCCAGTTGTTGATAACTCTAAGTTGACTCGTGTATTAGTGGCCTTAGTATGGTGCCCATTTGCTGAGTCAGCATGTGGACCATTTCGTGGTTACTCTCATCTATTTGTTGCCTCACGATGGCGACGAGACTTGTCGTAAAAGTTGGGAATGAAAGTGATGGAATATTAAACCCTAGAGGCCTCGTGACTTATCTTGTAAAGGCCTTAAACCCTGATATAGGGAGAATGCTGACAAAAAGCCTTCCCCGAACAGTGGGCCATCGTGGTGAAAGCTACACATAAACTCAGTCAGCATCCCAAAGGCCCTGGGGGCTGGCATTGTGAAACTAGGCATATCTTGCCCCCTCATCCCCTGTCGCTATGGGTCTGGGTTCAAGTCGACGCGATGTCACGACAAGCCCGCTTTGAGTCGTCGACACCGCAGACACAATGCCAATGTTGATCTTAGTCGTTTGAGTCACCGCCGTATTTCCTTCTGAAGACGGTTCTTTGTTTGGACGTGGCATCACCATCTTACCACTATATAAATGCATGCACCCAAACCCTTTGGGTCCCACCAGGTGTGCCAATTTGTCACGCAATTTTTTCGCGAACAACCTCTGACCTCTTAACGCAGGTTTACTTGCGGGACCGGTCAAACGAGTCCCAAAACTGTGGGTTTGGGATGTATGTGAGGAATGGTATGGGGTCTATTTGAAATATATTGGGAATTAGTTGTTAGTGAGACCGACGACTTAGAAAAATATGCACAAGAATGAGCAATAACTTATGTAAAAAGATTGAAAGTAGAAGCAAACAATAAGAAAAAATATACTTAGAATTAACAACATAAATTGCTTATGAAAAAGAGAAAGGTGACGTGATCTTACATCTTGTAGGAGTGAAAAACTCTTTTCTCGCAACATTTTGGTACTCAGAGTGTTTTTCTTACAGTCTTACAAAAAAGCGCCTCTGTTACGAAAACACACATTGCTTTAAATAGAGAAAATAAATAACCGTCATGTTGAATCTGATGTTGCCACGTGTTCACCCACTACGTCTATAACTTCCCTTGTTTTTGGATTTCAAATCCATTTCCCGCTCAAACACACATCCTTTTACATAGGCTTTGGCTATCTCGTTCGACTGACGCCACCAGGGGTCGACCCCACCATCTTCTGCATGTCGATGTCAACGGACTTATTGAGCCTGTCGACCCACTGTTGTGTTACCCCTTCTCTGGTCGAAACTTCCGGTTAACACCTTTCATACTTTTAAATTTAAAATTAATGATGTTTCTATTTTTTAAATGATAAGTGTCTAGTGAAATATGACAAATCAACGTATATAAATTTATTGTGGAATTTTATAGATAAATATATAAATTAAAAAATGACATCTCATCCATTTTCTATGAAAAACGTGAGAGAGACCAAAACTGTTTAAATTTAAAATAAGGGGACAAATTTCGTGAATTAGATGAATTTGAGGGACCAAATTGTAATTTAAACTATTAATTATTAAATTTTATAAATTTTAAATTATATATAAAATTACCATAATATAATGAGTACGCAACTGATAAAAATCAATCGCAATATTATTAATTTATTAAGTCATTATTTATAAAATAAATAATTACATTTTGATAATATTTAGAGATAATTAAAATATTATTTTATACATAAAACATATTATTCAATAAATAATAAAACTTACTAAAAAGATATTAAAATATAGGAATGTTACATTATTCAAAGAAAGATATACAATGGAGAGATCAACGTTTCTCGCGACTCCAACAAAGAATTTTGGTTGTGACACAAATAACTAGGCCACATGAATTATAAATGTTCGGACATTCTTGATAAAGATCATCTTCCAATTACATAAAGGGGAAACATTTAAATCATGGGAATATTGTCACATCATAAACAATATTTACACCAAACAATCCCAAGTTCCAAGAGGTCTTGTAGCTCAGTTGGTTAGAGCGTTGGTCTTATGAGCCGAAGGTCGCGGGTTCGAGCCCCGCCAGGACCATATTTTACATTAATTATATTAATTTTAGTTATTGAAATGTAATTTCAAATATCATATATAGCAAGAAATAGAAAGACTTTGTTCAAGTTTTTAATCCTGTTTTTTGTTGTTGCAATAATTATCTTAATTTTAGTATTTAAGACTTATTTTCAAATATCAAATATAACAAGAAGGAGAAAGCAAATTATGGACCTTGTTCACTCATATACGTGCTCAAAATCTTAAAGTTACCTTGAAGATAACTTAATGAATGTGTGACCGTATCGATTGAAGACAAAAGATCAGGTTCTTAAAATTTTCATACTTCTATTGAACATGAATCAAGAAGAAAATTAAAGTGTTAGCAACATATAATGGTGAGAAGTACATGGGTTTATTTGAGTATTATCGTAAGACCCATGGAATCTTACATGAGAAAATACTTTCCAAAACTCCTTAAACTAATGGGTTAGTTGACGAGGAGAATATGGCTGAATTCGCATGTTTATAAAAACCTAATGGAGACACACCTTATCTTTAAGCACTTCACTCTTACACACCTCGTACTTGGAAAACTATATAATTCCATGATTTCTTGCTTAATCACTTTATCTTCACAAGCCTTGTGCTTGAGGTATTGTGTAACAATATGTCTATAATGACCCAAATCCACTTGGCATCAGTTGAAAATGGCCTTTTAGGGTTAGAACCCACTAATTAAGCTTTTAGAGTGTACTCAAAAGAACATAGGCAAGCTCAAACCCAATGTAAGTGGGCTCAATCCCAACATGGGCAAGCTCACTGCATACCCAATTATATCTTATTTATAATGGTGATGTGTTAAGATACATTGTGGAGAAGTTAATGAAATTCCTTGATCATTACCAAACTCCCTAGGTTTTAAGGAGTAATTTACCCCATTTCCCCACTAATAGGTCAGACATAATAAATGTAAAGGACCAATGAATTGATCCATCTTGAGGGAGTTTGGGTTAGAAATACAGGTTCCCTTATATGGGAAAAAATGGAAAAAAAAATGGGAAAACTATATAATTCCATGATTTCTTGCTTAATCACTTTATCTTCACAAGCCTTGTGCTTGAGGTATTGTGTAACAATATGTCTATAATGGCCCAAATCCACTTGGCATCAGTTGAAAATGGCCTTTTAGGGTTAGAACCCACTAATTAAGCTTTTAGAGTGTACTCAAAAGAACATAGGCAAGCTCAAACCCAATGTAAGTGGGCTCAATCCCAACATGGGCAAGCTCACTGCATACCCAATTATATCTTATTTATAACGGTGATGTGTTAAGAGGCATTGTGGAAAAGTTAATGAAATTCCTCGATCATTACCATACTCCCTAGGTTTTAAGGAGTAATTTACCCCATTTTCCCCACTAATAGGTCAGACATAATAAATGTAAAGGACTAATGAATTGATCCATCTTGAGGGAGTTTGGGTTAGAAATACAGGTTCCCTTATATGGGAAAAAATGGACAAATTCTAACATCATTAAACAAACACCATTTATCTGGTATATCATTGATGTGACCCCTCTATTGTACTTACGACAAGTACAATTGGAATCTACCGTGAAATCCATTAAAATTAACCTGACATTAAGTTCAATCTGGGTGAAGAAGAGAAAAATGGTATGACTATGAATAACACTAGGATGAATTGTTCTCTTTCTCCCACAATTAAAATCAAAATGGAATCATTCACTTTCATTCTCATGTGCTTTATGTTATTCACCTTAATACTTCCTCTACGCTCACCTTTTTCTCATGTCGAAGTATTATTCCAACCAACAAGCAATCCAAACTAACCATTTAAATCTGGTGAATGCTCATCATCCAACACTGTCCATGCATTTCCAATTCAAATCCAAGATCATAGATGTCGACTT
Source organism: Lathyrus sativus (assembly GCA_963859935.3). Taxonomy (NCBI): domain Eukaryota; kingdom Viridiplantae; phylum Streptophyta; class Magnoliopsida; order Fabales; family Fabaceae; genus Lathyrus; species Lathyrus sativus. Next base: position 632,844,566 of record OZ012737.1, on the reverse strand, counting down.
GACTTATCCAACAAACTATTCGGAGGCATAAAAGATGTATGCAGGAAAGACCTTGATCAAGGTTGATGTTGTTTGATTCTTGCAACTTGGATAATTCGCACATAATAATTCAATTATCAGAGTAACCCCTAATTCTCCCAATGATTCCCGACGACACCTAATAAAATAAATCAAACACGGGCCAATCTAAGTTGGATGGCAAGGCATAAGTTTGATATCGTCGGTAAAACTTTAGATCTCGAGGTCACCGGTACAATATCTATGGGTTTTAGTTCGATGTTATTTTTGGAGTTTCCAGTTCTTCTTTCTAACATAAAATTTATCATGATTATACTAATGACATGGATTTAAGTAAATTAGATTCTTCTCAAATTGTACGTTAGAAATAACTTTTTAGTAATTCTTCATCTCCTAATATGTTTTCCAATATTATTCTAAATTTTATGTTGGATTATTTCATTTTTTTAGTTTCAATTGTCTATTGACATTTAATGTTGTTTTTAGTGTTGCTTTCTTTGGTACTATGTGATGTTAGTAGTGTTTCTTGATTCATCTCTCAATTGCTATGCCACATCATTTAAAACTATAGATATGCAACATTGTCTATTGACAAATGTTATTTTTAGAGTATAGATAAGTTTAACAATTTTTTGTCACTTGTTATATGGTTGAAAACATGTTAGGATGAAGATGAGACACAATAAAGATAAAAGGCCCTTGATCATATTGCTCAACCAACCAACCAATTAATTATCCTTAGATCTTTAAATTCCTAGTTTTGTTTAAAAAAAAGTGTAAGTATCCTAATCATGTTTATAAACTAAAACATGATTTGTATGGTCTCAAACAAGCTTCTAGGGCTTGGTATGAGCGACTTAGATAATTTTTACTTAATCAAGATACTCTAAATGAAAGGTAGATACAACGCTTTTCATTAAACGTCAAGGAAAACATATTCTTCTAGTTCAAATATATGTTGACGATATAATATTTTAGTCTACTAACATGCAAAATTTCAAGGAGTTTTCTAAGCTTATGCAGGGTGAATTTGAGATGAGTTTGATGGGGGAGTTAAACTACTTTCTCGGACTTTAGATCAAACAAATTAAAGAATGGACATTTATATGTCAAACAAAGTATTGTCATGAGTTACTAAAATGCTTCGAAATGCCAAATGCTAAGTCAACTGACACTCTAATGGCCACAAATGGCAACTTGGATAAAGATGAAAATGGTAAGAATGTTGATGTCAAAATGTATAGAGGTATGATCGGATCTCTTCTATACCTTATTGTATCTAGGCCTGACATAATGTTTAGTGCGTGCATGTGCGCTCGATATCAATCCTCTCCCGAGGAATCACATTTATGGTAGTGATTGTAGTTTGATTGTTTACTCCAATTTCGACTTTGCCGGATGCAAATCAGATATGAAAAGTACTAGTGGAACTTGTCACTTATTTCCAAAATCCTTAGTTAATTGGCATAGCAAGAAACAAGTTTTTGTTGCTTTTTCAACTGTTGAGGCAGAATACATCACAACCGTTAGTTGTTGTGCTCAAATTCTTTGGCTCAAACAACAACTACTAGACTTCGATATTAAACTTCAATGTATTCCTATCATGTGTGATAACACTGGTGCTATCTACCGCTACTCGAAAAATGCATCGTGCAACGACGGGGAGGCGAAAAAGATAGACATAAGAGTCGCCACCGAACTTTATTTATCCCATGAGAGGAAAGGAAAATGTCGAGTAAACCTTAAGAAAGAAACGGATAGGATGGTCTCGCAACCATGAACGGGTTCGGAAGCCGGTTATGCGAGGGGAAGGTATTAACACCCCTCGCATCCATCATACTCGATGGGAACCATTTGTTTTTCGACGTGTGAATTTATTTGCTTAAATATTATGCTATAAAAAGTGTTCCAAAAGATAGGGAGAAAGGGGTTAGAAATATGAGAGAGATAAGTAACAGGGAAAAAGAGAGAAAGAACAGACTCGGTAGGACTTCGCGGTCCTAGGCCTACGTATTCTCAAAAGGTATGAGAAAGTCAGAGTCGACGTAGTTCGGGGAACTACAGATATGGGGGAATGTGCTTGGCAAGGATTGTGGCCCTTGTGCCTATGTATCTTTACTTGAAGGAAGTAAAAAATCATAGCAGTCGTAGTTCGGCCTACGGTTTGTTAATGTTTTTATGGATGATGTTATTATGCGCATTCTAGAAGTTTAGGTGTTTTTCCGCTTGCATGTGAGGATACTTATGTGTTACCTAGTTTGCGATAGAACGAGCGTATCATATCCTTTTTGAAATGATTAGGTTTTCGCCATGCGAGGCAAGATGTCACATTTTATTTGTGAGATTGTTGTTTAGGGGTGAGGTAGATCCTCAGATAGTAACCCCTTGCGGATAGTACCCAATTCTTTATCTCAAAGTTGTTTGTTATGAAATGGTGTAGCGAACGTAGCGTCTTCGTATTGAAAGACGAGTATCAAGACCACCCACACTACAATGAATATCCTGATACTCGGAGAGGAAGAAGTCTACACTCAATCCTCTCTCTTTAATTCAATGCAAAGAGAACTTCATTCTCTTATTAAAGATGTTTTTGGTTTTGAATGGTAAGTGCTTTACGACAGAGAACCCTACGGTAAACGTCAGCACTCGGGATAAGAGAAGGCCTACGCCTAACCACTCCACGACCATTCAAGCTTTGTTATGAAAAGAAGTTTGAAAATACACTCGATACGGAACCGAGGTTTTAGGTGAGAAAGGTTGCGAAAGGAAGTTGGGAAAGGAGGTGGTGGAAAGAGATAGGCGATGGATGAAGTCGCGTCTTCATATTGAAAGACGAGTATCGAGACCACCCACACTACAGTGAGCATCCTAACACTCGGAGAGGAAGAAGTCTACACTTAATCCTTTCTTTTTAATTCAACACAAAGATAAATTATTGCTTTATGGAAGTTTTTTAAAAATACAATTGGTACGGGGCCGAATTTTTTTAGGAGAAAAGGGATTGAAAACGTACAAGCATTTTCGTATTGAAAGACGAGTATCGAGACCACCCACACTATAGTGAGCATCCCAACACTCGAAGAGGAAGAAGTCTACACTTAATCCTTTCTTTTTAATTCAATACAAAGAGATATTGATTTTCTTGTTGAAAGGTGTTTTTGAAAACGCACTCGGTATGGGACCGAGGTTTTAGGAGGGAAGGTTTGAAAATGAAAGCGTCTTCGTATTGAAATACGAGTATCAAAACCACCCACACTACAGTGAGCATCTCGACACTCGGAGGGGAAGAAGTCTACACTTAATACCCTCTTTTTAATTCAATACAAAGATAATTTGTTCCTTTATTAAATAGTTTTAAAATTGGCTAAAAAGCCCAATAGCAAAAGAGAAATAAAATGAGAATTAAAATAAAAATGAATAAAATGGCTCATTAAAATATAAAAGATATGATTCTTTGAGATTTTATGAGTTTTAAAGTTATTTTTAAATAAATGAACCCATGACCTCAAGGTCCATGAGTTGAAATCTTACCAAACCAACCACTCATACGCGTGTGACAAGAATGGTAAAGGAAAGTAAAAACAACAAAACATGAAAAATAAATGATTTAAAGCAAAAATGCCCCTAGCAGGGGTCGAACTCAGGACAAAGGCATGGCAAGGTAAGGTTTTAACCACTGGGGTAGCGATACATCTATTGTATAATGCCACCCCTTAAATATATAACCTTCAAAACACATGATTCTGGGCAACAATGCAAGGCAAGCAAGGCAAAAACATCAAAATGCCTTTTGATCCTAACTCCCTCAATTCTTCATCAAATTTAACAAACTTTTAGTCTATCTTACTTGAAATTTCACAAGGAACACGATGGTGTCAAAAAAAAGTTTCAAAAGGTGCACACACACCAAAATTCGAATGCTCATGCAAAGGAAGCTTTTGAAATGCGTTTTGGAGTTCAAAGGTTGAAACTGACGCATTTAGGATCAAACAAGAGTTTGAGCAAGTTATAAATATGATGTTTGATGAGTTCTAACAGGAAAATTCATTCAAAGCACATTGGATCAAAACAAGCATGTGAGTTGCAAGGGATGGACATGGTTTGCACATAACCAAAACAGAATGGAACAACATCAAGCAATACAAATTCAACATGTCAAGAGTGTCATACAAAAACATTATAGCCTGAGTAACAAAGCAGTTCATGACTTGCAGCAGTATATCCAGATGTACTTGACATGAATAACAAAACATTATGGCCTATGATGCTAACAAGCAGTTCATGGCAGAACTCAAGCATGATTCATGAGACATAAAAAACACAAGGCAAGGCATACATGTGTTCAAACAGTTGGCACAAAACAAAAACCATGAGCAGATCAATGCAACTTGTCTCAAAATTACAGTCAAGGATCTCAAAACATTCATGAGGAGTTTTAACAGAAAATGACTTTACAAAGACTAAGCATACACATTTAACTCAAACTGACTTGAGCAGCAACACAGTCATCACAATCACCAACTTTCCAATACAGAAAACAAGTCCAAAAGAGTTTTGTTTGAAAACAGAAACAACAAGCAATTTTGTTATGCAAGCATATATCCTCCATGACAGTCAACAAAGCACACACACATAGGGTGGACAGTCTCACTCAAGAACTGGATGCAACCCTAACAGCTGCAGATTCCTCCACAAATGACAGTGATAATTTTGGTCTTTTCAAATCCATACAACAAACACCAAGTCCACATATTGTAACAAGGACAGTTAGAACCTTAAAATGAGTGGACACTAATTGAAAAAATTTCAAACTCAAAATAGTTCAGCAGTGAGGCTTCAACTTATGACAATGTCCAATTCACAAACTGCTCAACACACATGAGATTTCATTTCACCAATCCAGCAAGGTACCAATTAGGATTAAAACATAATGCATCATTACATTACAAGGCTAAGTCAAACAGATGCAAATTTAAATAAACAGTTTATGATGCAATGTAGGTCAAAATGATAAATGACCTCTTATTTCAAGATTTCAACAGCTAATGCCAAGGCAACAACCAAATCTCATAAATCCAACCTCCTAAAATAGATAACAGTTATGACATGAACCTAGCCTATATGAACTCAACAACAAAGCCAATCATGTATGGAAAGTTGATGACAATAGTCAAACCAACAGTCTCAAGACAGTAACAGTTTGGCTATCACAAAGCCAACATCAAATAAGGTTCATTTCAAGCATGCAAACAAAACTAACTTTCAGCACAAAACCAGTCCCAACAATTTAACATGATAATGCCAAACACCGTTTCATTATAGGTCTTATATAACAAACATAAACTCATGACAACAGGCTAATGCATCCTGCTTCAACAACATGCATCAAGGGTTCTAATCATTAATGCTCTTACCAAAAGAAACAAACACAAACACATATCAATCTGTACAGCAACCTAAAAAACTTGTGTGCCCAAAAAAATAATAGCTTTACAACCAAACAATCAAAATCAGTAAAATCACACTTAAACGACAACAACAGCAGGTTGACATAACAATGCCAACATCACACAATGTATATTTCAAACATGAGAGTTTACAACAGGAAACAAAAAAAAACCAGTATCAAACAATGGCAGTTCAACATGACAATATCAAACATCCAAAATTATTTCTTTATAGGTTTCACATGATAGCCACAACTTCATGACAGTAAACACAAACCATATTTAACATGTTCTGATGATTCAAGGTATTCTAAACTCATGCATAATGAGTGAGTTTGAAATAATATACCTCTTTTAGACTTCTAAAGTGTGCTAGCAGCCTTTAGTTGAGGATCCTTTTGAGCAAGACATCTCCCTTTGATGCAAGCTTTGATATTTTTCCTTCTTGAAGCAAAAATTGATTTTTGAGGACAGTTTGAGAAAAGGGACTCCTAGCTGATTTTTAATGACTTGGACAGTTGGTACACCTCAAACCAAAGGTGTTTGGAGTGTTGAGATGGTTGAAACAAGCTTGAGCAAAGAGTTATCTAGTTTTGTATGAAAAGTCAAAGTTTTATAGATTGAAAGTTGACTTTTTGGAAATATGAAGTTTTGGACTGGTTTAAAGGTTTGAACACCTTCAAAAGGCCATTTGTAGGTTGTGCATATGGTTTTTGAGGTGGTTGAATGAACAGAAATGATGTTGGGGTGAAGTTTGCATAGGATAGATTTTGTGGTTTTTGGAGGGTTTGAAAATGCGAGCTCTGGTTTTTTCAATGCAGCAGTGGCTGGGGTTCCCATTGACTGATATTTTTGTCTTAAATATGGAATCAAATCAGGTTTGGAGGAGTTTCACCATGGTAAAGATTGAATGGCTAGATTTGCATTCCATGGAGATTTTTTTGAATCAATGGTTGATCTTCAAGATCCATCAGCCAACTACAATCTCTTGTCTCATTCTAGGTTTCTTGTGGATGAAGAGAGTGACCTAGCTGGTCTGCAAGGAGCAGAGCAATAGCAGATGTTTGTCTTTTACTTGTTTTGGCTAAGGATTCAAAAATGGGGCAAAATGGTACAAGCTTGTGTTTGTTTATTTTGGGTAAAGTTTGGTGGCTCCCAATGCAGCATCCCATGCGCATGGTTTGAGGCTTGGCATCAATATTGTATGCTGAAATGCATCTCATGCCCAAATGACAACAATTCATGTCTTGCAAAAATGTTCAAGTCAGCCACTTTGGACTATGATATCTTAGTGCACACAATTCCATTTGCCTAGATCTTGTGCGAAAATGAAAAAGGGCATGGAGTAGAACACATTTCATGTTGGGGTCATCTTGATTTGAGGATTGGAAGACCATGAAAAATGATGTTGAAAATCATGTCATGCAAGCTGTCTATAAACAACTTAGAAAAATTTCTAAGTTATAGATTTGGCTTATTTTTCCTCAACTTTACACATCCATAACTTGAGCTTCACAAATTATATTAAGGACTTATTGGACTCTTTGGAAAGCTTGTAACATTCTCTACAACTCTCATTTGGGATAAAGTTCCATTGGATATCAAGAAAGTGATGGAAATTGGCTTGCAAAGTGGTGTAAAAATCTGTCCAAACTTAACAGTTTTGAAATCATTGAAATCCCCATCTTTGATTGATCATAACTTGAACTCCAAGTATCATATGATTATGAATTGGTACTCAAAAGAAAGCTTGAAATACAAGGAACAACTTTTATGTTTGATCCAAGTTCATTTGAAACCTTGATCATGAAGAAAAATGGCCTTGAAGATGACTGCTTCAACCATGAAACTTTCCATAAATGGAAAGTTCCTAAAACCCTAATTCCCCAAAATGGCAACTTTCAACAACTCTTGATTTTTTATGGTTCCCTTGACTTTTCTTGATCAAATTTCATCCATTGGTCATATTGAACTTGAGGAACATGATTTTGACCTTAAAAAGTCAAGAGTTGACTTTTTTCATTGCATAGTTGACTTTTTCCCAAATCTATTGATTTTCGACTGACTAATCAATTGAAGCCCTTCTGATTAAAATTTATGGTCAATCTCCCATCCTCAAACACCTTAGGACATATGGAGGACCATGGAAACAAGTTTTACTTCACAAAACAAGTTTAGCCTGATTAAAAATGAAACCCTAATTTCACCCTTTTGCTTGGGCATTGTGCAGATGAACTGGGTGATTATTCCAACTCCACCATGACCTCTGAGGTGCTCAACAAACTTCTATCTCATGCCTCTACCAATTATGAAACCTCATGAACCCCCTGACCACCATCTGATGGTTCTTTGATAACTTTATGATAATAACAACCACTTTATGGCTTGTACCAATGCCTTTGCTTGAGCTTGAAGCCAACAAAGACCCTCCTCTTGGATGGCACACACACAAGCCAGAGATTAAAAAAAGGTGGGCAAATTTAGGGTATGACACTATCAACCTAACTAAAAATCATGTGCTACATTATCGTACTAAACATATTGAGATACACCATTATTTCTTATGAGACCGTGTTGAAAAGACTCTCATGCATCCTACATGCATTCTGGAGAAAGACGAGGTAATTAAAAAGATTTTTCAAAATCTCTATCGTGGTATGATATGTTATATTCTCTATTTAACTGCTTATCATCCATATATTTTATTCAGTGCATGTCTTTGTGCTCGATTTCAATCAGATCCAAGGGAAACTCATTTATCAGTTGTTAAAAGGATCCTATGATATTTGAAGGGTACATCTAACCTTGGCTTTATGTATGAGAAAACATCAGAATACAAGCTATCGGGTTTCTGTGATACAGATTACGTTGGAGACATATTAGAACGTAAAAGCACTTCTGAAAACTGCTTATTTCTGGGAAACAATCTCCTCTTATGGGCTAGCAAAAGGCATTCAATTATTGTTATATCAACTGCTGAAGCAGAATACATTTCAGCATCACTTTACAACACTCAAATGCTCTGGATGAAAAATCAACTTAAAGACTTCCAGATATACAAGAGTAACATCCTTATCTTCTGTGATAACACGACTGTTATTTGCCTGAGTAAGAATCCCATTTTACACTCCTTAGCTAAACACATAGAAATCAAACACGATTTTATTAGAGACTATGTTCAGAAAGGGGTTATTGTTCTAGAGTTTATAGATACAGACCACTAGTGGGCTGATATCTTCATAAAACCCTTAGCTAAAGATAAATTTTTATTCATTCTGAAGCATTTAAAAATTGAACTCTATCCAGAATGAACTTTTCCTTTCTAATGTGTTCAATTCTCTCTGTAAAATCATCATTCTGACTTGTGCAAATATATATATATATATATATATATATATATATATATATATATATATATATATATATATATATATATATATATATATATATATATATATATATATATATATATATATATATATATATATATATATATATATATATATATATATATATATATATATATATATATATATATATATATATATATATATATATATATATATATATATATATATATATATATATATATATATATATATATATATATATATATATATATATATATATATATATATATATATATATATATATATATTTTGTTTCAATGATTCTTCTACAAGTTAGAAGTTGTCCTTGTCAGAAATGTCTCCAATCATAAACCTTTTGGTATTCGTGACTCTGAGATCATCTAAACCATGTATTAAACGAGTGGCTATGATTTGTTTTGGACACCTATCTATCTAAAAATTATACGTTACCAATTAAAACGACACCTCAAGCAATGGGATGTCTCGAGAGCAGTTGTTAAAATTCTTATTGTTATTTATTACTCTCCTTATTGTTCATTTTTAATGCATTAGTAATCATTTCAATCTTTTCTCTCTCTCTCTCTCTCTCTCTATCTCTCTTATATATATATATATATATATATATATATATATATATATATATATATATATATATATATATATATATATATATATATTCTCACTCTCACACACTATGCTACTCTTTACCCATACATCATTTTCTTTAACCCTAAAACCCTTCTTCTCAATTAACTACCTTCATCCATGGATGCACAACAAGTTGTTGTTTAAGAATACTCTCAACAAATGCAACAACAAAGTCAATCGTCTCAACCCTTGGCTGCTAGCACTATGCCTGCCGAATCTACAACAATGCATCAATTGTTGTCTACCTTTCAACCACTACATGTTGATCATATTCTCGATCGTCCGGCTCACATACACTTGGCAACACCATTTGAGCAACTGGAAGTGGTCTGTGAACTGTTGATAGATTTTGATAACCTAAAGGAAAATGGTTTGGATTTGACTAAGGAACTCCACAAGCAAGGATGGAAAATCTATTTTGATCGTCTTTACGCTCCAATCTACATAAACTTGATAAAAGAATTCTGGAGATATGCTAATGCTGATGAAAGATATATTGTTTCTCATGTTTTAGGTGTTAAGTGCATCATCACTGAGAAATCAATTGATACCTTGCTGGGAATGGAACATACAAGAGGAAAAAGGGTCTACAACATGATCCCTATGTCAAAATTTCTAATTCAAGAAATTAACCCTGGAATCTTTACTCAAACCTCTGAAAGAAAATCCAAAAATCAGGAACTTCACAAAACCTCCAGGTATGGCTAAAAATCATTTTGGGATGCATTCATCACAGACCAACATCCAGTTCTTCTGATTATGTCAACACCGATAAGAAGTTTATGATGTACTTTCTAATGAAGGGAGAGTCGATGCAGCTGCCTTCCATTCTTTTCAAACACCTCCTAGATGATGTCAAAGAAACCAAAAGCATTGTGAAACCTAAAACCTACATTCCTCTAGGCATACTCACCTCAGACATTCTTATCAAAAATGGTCTTGTAGATCATTTAATACGTCTGAAATTGATGGATGATATTATAATGGATACTTGAAAACCTTTGAACAGAAGAAATTTCAAGAGTATGGGTATCATTGAGAAGGGTTTTGTTAAATCAACTATTCCTATAGATTGGGAAAGTCTAAAGGATTGAGGGCTGGCTGTTGAAGAATTTCCTCTTTTCACCAAAGTGGATTCACCAGAAGCTATTGAAGAATATCTCAAAATTCTTAGAGCTGAAGGTCATGATGTATCTGGATTCACCTATGATGATCTTCTATATACTCTTTCTAATATGATGAAAAAACCATGTGAATCATCTCTGAAGAAGCCTGAGAAGAAGAAGAAGATACTCAATCTGGGAGAATGTGTAAACCCTCAGAAGTCTTATGCACTGGGTTCCTATCCAACTTCTTCTAGTAAGTATTCTGGCACTAAATCTATTTCTTTTGGTTCTAATACTAGAATCCCTTACTTCATCAATACCTCTATCTCCTCCACTTATCTCGACCACAGTCACAACTACACCATCTCACCTTCACCATCTACTACTTCAGCTACTTCTGAAAAATCCAAACTACCACCAACACCATCTAAATCACCTATCTCAAAATCCACCCCACAAACAATAACCACTAATTCTAAACCTATTTCTCAAACAACAACAGCATATGAAACCATTCCCAACTCGACTATACATTATGAAATTATTCCAACTACAAATCCTAAAATATTTATCCCTATAACCACTTCCACAACAGCTGTATTGAAATCACTTTTATCATTTGCCTTCTCATCTGCTGCCAATGATATCTTTCCAGATACTTTCCATACTAACATCACTCAACCAATTTCTAAAAATACTACTTCCGAACCCATACCTACCTCATAACCATACCTATTTCTATCTCTACAACAAACATCACTTCAGCATTCCAATGCTTCACTTCTAAGCCTTTTGTCCCACACTCACATAATTAGAGCAATGATCAAACCATGACAAATGCTCCTTCAGAATCCAATAACATCTTCATTGAGAAAATCTGATTTTGATGAAGAAACCAACTCTGATCATAACACCTCCTAACATGAACCTTGATAAAGTAATATCTAGTTTCAAAGCTAATGTAGAAGGGAGAGTTTAAAATCTATATGAGGAGTCCAAATCTAGTAATGATCCTTCATATATGGATACTAGCTGGAATAGTTTTAACGAATGGTTAGCTGTTGAGTTTGACAAAATCAGAAATCTCTGTTTCCAAGTAAAGGATAATTTTGTCAAGGAAGCTGAAGATAGATTGGAAGCTCAGAAGGCTCCTAAAAGAGAAGTTGCAGAGAAAGAGGTCGCTGAAAAGGAGGTTACAGAACAACAAGTTAGAATGGAAGCTGCTGAAAAGGAAACAACATAAGGCTTTAATAAAGCACTCACTTATGACACTGACATTTTCCCTCTCATGACGAAAACTCTGGAAGAGATGCAGCAAGAACAACAGAAAGTAAGAAATAGACTCGATAAGCAAGATAAAGTCAACACCAGCATTCAGAACATGTTTTCCCAACTTATGCAGAGGATCCATCCTCCCTCTTCTCAATCTTAGGCACTTAGGCTTCACTTTTTAGCTTTCTGATATGTCCTACATTTCTTTTTTATCTCTCATGTATTGTTTTGCATCATCTTTTATATGACTTTTTTGATTATGACAAAAAGGGGGAGTAGAATACGTAATGATTTTGATACATATTTGTTTTTTCTAATCTTAGTGCTTACATTCTAACCTATATATATGCAAAGTATATTTATGTCTCTTTCAAGATCTTTCTTAATGGATCAAGCCTAATAAAAGCATAGAAAAAAGATCTAATGATTCAAGCTCTGATAAGTTAACCAAGACAACCATGTTCTAACTCAGGGGGAGCTTGTTTATCTTAGGGGGAGTGTTCTAACATAACTCTGATAATTTTTTTGAGTTCTGATATCTCTTTCATATATTTTGGTACACATTGTTCCATCAAAGTACATGATTTGTCATCATCAAAAAGGGGGAGATTGTTAGAACAAGATTTTGGTTCTGCATATTACCTCTAATTTTTTATGATAACAATGCATATATTTTATATGTAACAATTATGTACTCTAATGAATTTTTGAAGTGTGCAGTTATCAACTTAAAATTGATTCTAAATAACTCTTAAAAGTTTCATCAGAATCCTTCTGGCATGCCTTAAGAATATACTTTGTTCGTCTTTGAAGAAACATCAGCAGTTATGATGAATGTTGAATGCCTCTGAAGAAAAAAAAAGTTTTGTGTTTCTAAGAAGTTTCGCTTCCGACTCTGATATCTAGCTCTGAATAAATTACTTCTAAAGACTTTGAAGACTCTGAAGACTCTGATTCCACTCAGCCGTTCATCTTCTAGACTCATCTCTCAGATAAAGTTGATCAGAAGATAAGGTTAAAGACAGAAACGTGTGATGAAAGAATTCATACAAAAGTTCATTCCCATTTTGGCATAAAATGATTTCACCTCAGTACTGCTATATGGGATATGGTGATACTTTACCGCTATTATATCTCACGGTCTTGTTATTACCGTTGCAACAACTTGCATCAAGATTTACGTTTGTACTCCTCAACGTTCAAACATTCAGCTATATAAAGAAGTCTCTACCTCATTGCTCAAATGTTGCTCATATTTGTGTAATACTTTGTTCCTAAATTTTGTTTCATCTACTTTATAGAATCACCTTTGTAAACACTTTCTTTGTATCTTATTTGATATCATTTTTCCTCAAGTGACTAATTGTTAGTTTGTAGACTTGAGAGGGCTAAGGTGTTTTTCTAAACACTTAGACGAACTTGTTGTAATCTTTCTAGATTAGTGCATTAAGTTCTTTTTGAAGGAAAAATCACCTTGGCGGGTGGACTGGAGTAAATTTGTTATTAGTGAACCAATAAAAAACATTCATGTCTTCTTATTCATATTCTCTTGTTAACCTTTATGCTGAAAGTTTTAAAAGTTTACAATTGGTAAAAATCCAATTTAAACCCCCTTCTTGTGTTTTTCTCTACCTTCATTATTTATTGGTTACGTTTCAAAGTCTTATATATGTATCATGCTCCTGAGAAGTCGGCATGTATCGTCACTAGTTCATTATTGACATTTTGGTATTTCATTTTCAGGTGGATATGGGTAGCCACAATGTAGAGTTAAAGCGAATGGTTTCCCCATAATGCAATTGTACAAGCTTATGCAAGGAACTACTAGGATTTATAACTTTATCTTTGGGGAATCTCTTCCTTCTCTAAAAGTGACCATAAACTCTACTAAACCCAAATGACAGGTCACCGTGTTAGTAAAAGCTTGCAGGTTCAAACCCGTATAAGGCGACGACTTCTCTTTCTTCAATTCCAAAGGCTATGAATTATTGTTTCCATTTTCGCTCTCCTTCCTTGTCGTCATTGCTTTATTTCCCTTATTTGGTATTCATGAAAACCTCAATCGCCTTTTTTGTGACACCTTATCTCAACTTTGAGATCACTTATTTTGTGGCGAGTCATCTCGACTCCTAGATTCTTTGGGAGAGCCTCTTCACTTTTCACGACCATCTTTTCTAATGTCCTTTTGTGCGTATCAGCTTAACTTCCCCTTATTTATCAAATCTTCAATGGAAATTTTCATAAGGACAAACTCGTCTGTGTTATGTCATGGCTCTTGTAGAAATGAAAGAACCATGTCTTGTCAGTTATGGGTGACTCTTTGACAAGGTAGAGGTATCTCACCTCAATCTATTTGAAGTCCATATTCATGCAATCTTGTAAGATAATTCCTCTTGATATGTTAGGGGGGGTCATATGATGAAAATCAAGCCCGCGGGCCTCGATGGGCATTCCAAACTTTGTTATCTCAACACTAGTTCATGTCTCTTTTTTGCCAATTATTTATTCACCAAGTTCCCCGACCTTTTATTCCTCCCCAATTCCTCTAATATAAGTTCCTCTTCATAGTTAACTAGGCTATAGTAAGAAAGGTCATTCATGCTTCCAACACCATTCAATCCTAAATTTTCACGAAACATACATTTCTTCCTTAATCCATTTTCAAAGATCTAACATTTTAGTCTCTCATTTGATCCGCCTAAAGGTGACAAGAAAAATAAGAAATGGGATTTGAATTGAGTTTCTAAGATAAAACCTTTTCGCACCCAAGACACTCAAAGATGAAACAAGAACAAAAAAAATGAACACAAATATTTTTATCTTAGTTCACTATTAACAAAGCTTGTCTAGTCCACACGCCAATGTGATTTCGTCTTATCAACAAGGACTTAATCCACTATAATCGACCTAATTACATACACACAATAACTACTCGTCACTGTCTTCTCGAGAATCCTGACTAAACCCTTATCTCTCAAGGAATACAACTTCAAATAACGAGATACAAGAAAAGTGTTTACAAAGCTGCTTCAAAAAGAAGATTACATAAAGTTTAAGTACAATGAAATAATCACAAAAAAATGAAAAAAATCTCTATGTGTGTTTCTATTGACAATAATAATATGTTCAATAAAAGCATTGATGTTGCGTGAATAGCTTAGTCTTTCGTAAAATTAGCAAGCTCATTCATTCTCCAAAGTCTTCTTTATATAAGAAATGAAAATATCAGTTTGAGAGTAGAATTTAAATCTTCACAAATAATTCATCACCTTACATAACGGTCTGCAAAGGTGGGAGACAAAATGGTACAATAGTACAGTCTTTACTCCACAAAATCAACATAGTGGAAGGAAATCTTGTATTATGTACTATTTTCTCATGTAAAACCTTTTGATCTTATCTTCTGATCTTCATAGGCTTCTGAGTATATGTTGTTGAAACATGATTAGAAGGATAAAGAGTCTGGTTAAAAGAAGCTTCAAAATCTTAGTCTTTAGAGTCTTGACATTGTTCCTCAAAACCTGGTCTTCAGAGTCTTCAGAACCCGGTCTTTAGAATCTTGAGAGCTTGAAAATTTTTCAGAGGCTCTTCTATCAGAGTCAGATTCAAAAGTTTTAGCATAAACATTCATCAGAACCGTTGTCTAAGAGCATTTCAGAACTTGACGTAATCTTGTAAGCGTACATTTATATCTCTCTAGAGGCAGAGCGTGTTGAGTTCAAAATTGAATAATGTCACACACCAAATCTTCAGAGTCAGGACTTGTAAGAAAAACCTACACACTAGACAAAACCATTAGGGTACAACATTATTTTCTAAGAAAAAATGTATTGTTATCATCAAAACTAAAGGACAAATGCATAACCAAATCTTGTTCTTACATCGCCTACCTCAATTTCCACCTTTGTAAACTTGTTAATATATTCTCGTAAGATTTCCTTCTTTTTCTAATGGATCCATTTAAGAATGACTATCATCTTTGGCTGCCACTTTCGAGTTATGAATTGAATCATAAATTCATCACATAAATTTGCCCAAGAGTTTATGGAATAATTAGGTATGGTTTTAAACCACATCATGGTGGCTACCTTGAGGTTCATGATAAACAATTTACATTTCACAATGCTCCTAGCGTGGTGATAGTCGAGCATGGTATCCACATATTAGATATGCTCGTCTGGATCCCTAGTCATGTCATAATTATCCTACTTTTGTGTTTTTTCAAGAGATTTGGAGATCCTATTATCAAGGATGTGTTTTAGAGAACATGCTCTTCTTGCATTTAGAATGAGTCTGAGCCTCGATACCATGTTCGTCTCTTCTCTGAGAGTGTTGAAATAAAGATATTTGAGGAAGAAAACTTTGTGTGTGTATGGGGGTGGGGGGTATGAATGAGGTCTCCACCTCCAGAACCATGAGAGGGAGATTGGTGAGCCTTGGGATGAAAATGTCTTGGTTATTTAGGGACCCCCCCCCCTGATGTTGCGACCTGGTGTCATAAAAAACCACCATAGCATGGCTTCGAGGTTATTGTATGGTGCTACCTCCTACCATGTGTGGCCTTAATACATAACAACTTATTAATTTTATTATATTCCAAGGAGTCTTTTAGCTAGGAGGTGTGCACAATATTGTTATACTGAATTGTAAATACTTGTGATCAACTCATTTGCTCCTTGCATCCAAAGGGCGACCTGAAGTTGTTGGAGGCTCAAAAACATTTTTAGTTCTGGAGCACCTACTTACGGTTGAGGTTGCTTAGAGGTATGTCCTTGAAGTAACTATTTTATAGGTTGAAAGGTCTCAGAGTATGGAGAGTTCTCAGGCCAACGGGTAGAAGACTTGAGCATAAGGAGATGAAACAATTGGAGAAGTTATAAGGACATTGATCGACTCCTTTTGCAGGAGGAGGTGAAACATCTCGTGTGGGAGGGTATGAATGGGGTCTGCACCTCAAGAACTATGAAAGGGAGATTGGTGAGCCCTGGGATGAAAATGCTATAGTTATTTGATGAGCTCCTCCCCCTCCCCGGTGCTACTAGTCGGTGTCGTAAAGAACGACCATAGGTGTAGCTTCAAGGTTATTGTGTGGTGCTACCTCCCATCATATGTGGCCTCAATACATAAAAACTTTTTAATTTCATTATATTCCAAAGATTCTTTTATTCAGGAGGTGTGCACTCTGTTGTTGTACCAAATTATAAATGCGCGTGATAAGCTCATTCACTCCTTGCATCAAAAGGGTGATCTGAAGTTGTTGGATGCTCGAAAACGTTTTTAGTTCAGGAGCTTCTACTTGCTATTGAGGTTGCTTAGAGGGTTGGCCTTGAAGTAACTATTTTATAGGTTGAAAGATCCCTGAGTTTAGAAAGTTCTCAGGCCAATGGGTGGAGGAACTTGAGCATAAGGAGATGAAACAATTGGAGAAGTTACATGGACATTGATCGAGTCCTCTTACAGGAGAAGGTGAAAACTCTTGTGTGGGAGGGTATGAATGGGGTATCCACCTCCGGAACCATTATAGAGAGATTAGTGAGCCCTAGGATGAAAAAAATCTATTTATTTGCCCCCCTCCCAGAGCTGCTAGTCGGTGTCGTAAAGAACCATCATAGGTGTGGCTTTAAGGTTATTGTATGATGCTACCTCCCACCATGTGTGGCCTTAATATATAACAACTAATTAACTTTCTTATATTCCAAGGAGTATTTTATCCATGAGGTGTGTATTCTGCTATTGTTCCAAATTGTAAATGCTTGTGATCAGCTCATTCGCTCCTTGCATCTAAAAGGCAATATGAAGTTTTTGGAGGCTTGAAAACATTTTTAGTTCAGGAGCTTCTTCTAGCGGTTGAGGTTGCTTAGAGGGTTGCCCTTGAAGTAACTATTTTATAGGTTGAAAGGTCTCAAAGTCTGGAAAGTTCTCAGGCCAATGGGTGGTGGAACTTGAGCATAAGGAGATGAAACAATTGAAGAAGTTACAAAGACATTGATAGACTCCTCTTGTGGGAGGAGGTGAAATCTCTTGTGCGGGAGGGTATGAAATGGGTCTCCACCTCTGAAACCATTCCCCCCGGTACTGCGAGTCAGTGTCATAAAGAATCACCATAGGCGTGGCTTCGATGTTATTGTACGGTGCCACCTCCCACCAAGTGTGACCTCAATACATAACAACTTATTAATTTTCTTATATTCCAAGGAATCTTTTAGCCAAGAGGTGTACACTTTGTTGTTGTACCAAATTGTAAATGCTTGTGATCAACTCATTCACTCCTTGCATCCAAATGGCGATCTGTAGTTATTAAAGGCTCGAAAACATTTTTAGTTTATGAGCTTTTGCTTGCGGTTGAGGTTGCTTAGAGGTTGATCTTGAAGTAACTATTTTATAGGTTGAAAGGTCCTAGAGTCTGGAAAGTTCTCAGGCCAACGGGTGGAGGAACTTGAGCATAAAGAGATGATATAATTGGAGAAGTTATAAGGACATTGATCGACTCCTCTTGCGGGAAGAGGTGAAACCTCTTATGTGGGAGTTAGGATCAGTGCGACAACCTCTACCGCAACACTAACATTGTTATGTGTGGCTATTTTAGCTAACTTGAAAGTTATACCAGTGAAGAGTTAACAGAGATTAATCCAGGTAATATAACAGTTGTGGCAACTAAACTTGAAGGATTTGGCGGACTTTTCTTGGAAATTCACGAGAATTAGAAGACGATTCCCACATACGACACTATTATTCTAGCATATAACAAAATTTCGGTGATATATAGATGTAGAACTCGTATGTATGATGGTGTAGATCTTCAATACATTAGAGCACAGGTGTACTCCAATACCTAAGTTAGTGAAGTCAGAGAGATATAACTTTGTAAAAGTGAATGAAAATTGTATTTGTTATGATGCGAAAAAGAGTTTACATACAAAGAGGTTTAAATTGCTCCTACTTGGCCTGTCGTGAAACACAAGAGATCTTTAGATTAAATTCAACGACAATGACGAGTAAGTAGTTCGAATCTAGTATGCGACTTTCTAGAAAGAGTCTACCTGCTTTTTGTTCATTTGCGATGGTATTCTAAATTCAACTCAGACTCAACTTTTTTGCGCTGTTTATCCTATCTTAAACAATATTAAATTATATAAATTATAATATCATATTTTTAAATATGTATATAATATTAACTATGCATTCAACTAAAATATTAATCATACACTGAAAACCATATTGTTAAAGTATAATGTACATCAATATTGTAAAAATAAACCTCGTTATTTAAATAAAATTGAAGATATTTTGTAGTAATCTTAATTTGGGCGTAATTACCTATAGAAGTCTCATTTTTACATTGTTAGATTTATTTATTTATTTATATCTCCTGAGGCTGTGTGTGTGGCAACTCGCTCTCCTCAGTCCCCACTCTCAATCTCATCTCCATGGCAACTCAAGGTCAAGTCATTACATGCAAAGGTACTCGTTCAATTTCTATTTCAATTTCTCTTACTATTAACAAACAAGTCCTAAACTAACTAAACGACGTCGTTTTCAAGCTGCGGTGGCCTGGGAACCCAACAAACCCTTAACAATCGAAGACGTCGAGGTTGCTCCGCCGCAAGCCAATGAAGTCCGAATCCAAATCCTCTTTACCGCTCTCTGCCACACCGATGCATATACTTTGGGCGGCAAAGATCCAGAAGGTCTTTTCCCCTGCATTCTCGGCCACGAAGCTGCAGGGTACTAACTAACATTGACCTAACTTGATGATTGTTCATCGGATTTAATTGAAATGAATTGAATTGAGGTTTTTATTTTGCTTTTGTTTTGTTAGGATTGTTGAAAGTGTTGGAGAAGGTGTGACTGATGTTAAGCCTGGGGATCATGTGATTCCGTGTTACCAGGCTGAGTGTGGAGAATGTAAGTTTTGCAAATCGGGCAAGACGAACCTCTGTGGCAAGGTTCGTGCTGCTACTGGTGTTGGGGTTATGATGTCGGATCGGAAGTCTCGATTTTCTGTTAAGGGAAAACCGATTTATCATTTTATGGGAACTTCTACTTTTAGTCAATACACTGTTGTTCATGATGTTAGTGTTGCTAAGATTCATCCTGATGCTCCTTTGGACAAAGTTTGTCTTCTTGGATGCGGTGTTCCAACTGGTAACTCTTAAAACTATTTTCCATTTTCTGTTATTTTTTATGAAGGAATTAACTGTATTGTTTGTCGAGTTGTATAGGATTTAGTATTTTACCTTAACTTCTCTGTGCATAACTAATGAGTTCATGATGTGTGTTTAGAAAATAGTCTTATATTTATCCGTGGAGATGTATATTATCGCGGTTGCCATGTCATATACTTATCTGATTAGGGCTGTGAGTCACACACTTTGTAATTAAGTACTTGATAGTTTATTGATTTTTATAGTCCATCATATAAATGTTGCTTTACACACCTTTTTGTTTGCTTTATTTTCCTTTCATTCTTTCTTTCTTTTTTAATGCTATGGAAGTAGTCTTTGCAAAATATCAACTTAATGCTAATGTTGGACTTTGGTTTTTATGCTTTGTATTGTTTAATGAAGATACCGGGGGGAGTTTTATGGGTTGAAATAAACAGTTTGCTTTTTGATTGTATTGTTAGTTATTTATTACATTTCTTCCTTAATATGCGGTCTTGCCTATTATCCTTCATAGACCTGGTTCACTTATTATTGTGAGTTTATGATTACTATTTTATTTCTTTGCTTTTTAGGCCTTGGAGCTGTCTGGAACACTGCAAAAGTTGAGTCAGGGTCAATTGTTGCAATTTTCGGCCTTGGAACTGTTGGGCTTGCTGTAAGTTTCTAAAGTCACAATATCAGATGTTCATGTTTTTGCCTGTTTCTGTGCTACTGTTATAATTCATAATTTATACTTGACAGGTTGCAGAGGGTGCAAAAAGTGCTGGTGCGTCACGGATTATTGGCATAGATATTGATAGCAACAAGTATGATACAGGTATATCTCAAGTTTGGTTGACCTAAATAACCTGCAATATGTTTATAATGTTGCGAAGTGATTTTTAACACCTTTTTCATTTCGTAGTTATGTTTAACTAATGCTTTTTCACGTATTGACAATCACTCGGCATCTGACAGTCCTATGTACAAACAAAGAAGATGACATGGCTATATTATGATCTTGATATGTATTTGTAGTAATTGATTTGTTCCTTTATTGTTTTTCTTTCCTCATAACTGCAACAAAACGCAGACCTATAGTTATACATACTGTCTTACTATGAGCAGTTATGTGTCTGTTTTCTCAGTCTTGGTTTTTGTGGTGCCAGGGTGCCACAGAAGATTCTTCTTTACCTGTTATTTTTTTTTCACTTGTTATCTTTTGCTATTTTTCATTGCAGCTAAAAACTTTGGTGTCACCGAGTTTATTAATCCAAAAGACCATGAGAAACCAATTCAGCAGGTTATCTGTGATCTAACAGATGGAGGAGTTGATTATAGCTTTGAGTGCATTGGAAATGTCTCTGTGATGAGATCTGCTTTGGAATGCTGCCACAAGGTGAATGCCTCTGCAAGCAATTGCAGCTTCTGTTTCATTAACTCAATTGTTCAAATTTTACACTGGTGACTGATAGTTGTACACATGAAAATATTCTTTGTTGAAAATTTCCAGGGCTGGGGAACATCAGTTATTGTGGGCGTTGCAGCATCAGGGCAGGAAATATCAACTCGCCCTTTCCAGTTGGTGACCGGTCGCGTGTGGAAAGGAACAGCTTTTGGTGGCTTTAAGAGTAGGTCACAAGTGCCTTGGCTTGTAGAGAAGTACTTGAAGAAGGTAAATATTTTTCATGTGCCTACTGCATTAAAAATACAATATTGTTGTTAATATCTTTCTGCTTAAACTTGTTTTGCAGGAAATCAAGGTTGATGAGTACATTACTCATAATTTGACTTTTACGGAGATCAACAAGGCTTTTGATCTTTTGCATGAAGGGCAATGTCTTCGATGTGTGCTTGCAGTGCAAGAATGAGGTGATCTGGTCCAGTCTTGTTATGTCTTGGGTTGCTATTCCTTACTTCTATGGCGGTTGCAGTTAAATAATCTTGAGTGGTTGTAGTCTGTAAAAACAGATGGTATGGTTTTTAATATTTTGTTTGCTATGGGTAAAGCATCCTCTTTGATATATGACTTATGACTATGGTTTACTTCTATGATAAAAGAATGATTTCTATTTCTTGTTTAAATGATTAAAAAATGTTATTATTTTTAAGGCATGCAAATGGACTGTTTTACAAAACATCCTCCTTGATATATGACTTATGACTTATGACTATGGTTTACTTCTATGATAAGAGAATGATTTAAATGATTAAAAAATGTTTTTTTTAAGGCATGCAAATGGACTATTTTACAAAACTTCACATGCGAATTCGCACCAAATGCATCAGGGAATAGGTTTTCTTCGGATAACATTGCACCAAAGAGAACTAACTCTTGCTCTTAACTCCCATTCTAATTTCATAAGCTATGCACATTCACTTTTTAAGATTTGGTAACCCCGGGGTCCAATATCTTTGGTTTTCCTAAATGTATCCCAATTAACAACATCGAACCTCTTTTCAATAAACACTAGTAACAAACCTTAAATGTATCCCAATTAACAACATAGCACGGGATACATACATTATTGGGTGAGATATGATATTCTCTGCCCATTTGTAGATGGTCATAAAAATAGAAAATTGAAAAAAAAAACTTAAGAATAATAGAATAATAGTAAAAATAAATTGAAATAGTATATATATATATATATATATATATATATATATATATATATATATATATATATATATATATATATATATATATATATATATATATATATATATATATATATATATATATATATATATATATATATATATATATATATATATATATATTCTAACAAAAAGGATCTTTGACAACCCTCAAAAAGTATATTTCTATTTTTCCTATTGAATTGAATTCTAGAAATATTATTATTTCCTTCATGAATTATATTATTAGAAATCAATTCATGCTATTCACCACATTTTCATTGATCCTCCATTTATAGTCCGAAGTTTCTTTCGTGATGAACTAGCTACATTTTATCGCTGTGGGCGGAGGAGAAAGGCAACAAGAGGATTGTAACATCATAAAAGCAAGTAGATCAACGTCGTTCCAATATACAACATAGGTTTTGGCAATGCAATGTGGTTGGGCTCTCATGTCGATCTGAATAAATCATCCTTTTCGTTGAAGTAATTGTCTGCTAGACAAGAGACCGAATCCATTGTATTTGGACTTTTTATCAAACAAAAAAGGATTCGTAATCCTGAACTTTTCGAGGAATCCTTAATCAGTGGTTGTGAATGACGAATTTTTCTCAATCTTTATGAGTTGCTCCTACAGAACCTAGGTCGAAAAAAAAGATTGAGAAATAGAACCATCTGATTTAATTCATTCTCAATAGCCACGAGATGATCATCTTAGTCAGGATTGGGTTTCTTTACCAGGTGTTATCCCTGTTGCTTCAGGTGGTATTCACGTTTGGAATATGCCTGCTCTGACCGAGATATTTGGAGATGATTCTGTACTCCAATTCGGTGGAGGAACTTTAGGACACCCTTGGGGAAATGCACCTGGTGCCGTAGCGAATTGAGTAGCTCTGGAAGCATGTGTACAAGCTCGGAATGAGGGACGTGATCTTGCTCGCGAGGGTAATGCAATTATCCGTTAAGCTTGCAAATGTGATTTATATGAATCCCTAATCTTTCTTTCATGGGTTTTTTCAATTTTTCATATGGTTCTTTTTTTTTAAAAAAAGGAGAAAAACCTTTTAAGTACAATAATTGCACCAAGTGTTATTTTTACCCAAGCCTGGTACCAACGGGTATCATTCCCCCTAAAACAACATTCTCTTTAAGACCTTTCAACCAATCAATACGACCCCAAAGAGCGGCTTTTGCTAAAACTCTAGCACAATGGACGCTTTTCTTTTATTCTTTCCCTTTTCACGAAATTTTCGTAAAAAGGGAAAGAAAAAAAAAGAATTCTATAAAATACTCCTCCATCTATTTGAATATCAAAAAATAATTATTCTAAATTTTAAATAGAATATATATATATATATATATATATATATATATATATATATATATATATATATATATATATATATATATATATATATATATATATATATATATATATATATATATATATATATATATATATATATATATAAACGCAAATATTATGAATAATATGATTAAAAATAAAAAATTTAAAACTTGCATTAGATAAATTAGTTGTTTAAGTTATATTTACAAATAAGACAATTATTTTAAGAGAGAAAACAATTTAAAAATATATACTCAATCTTTTTAAAGCTCTCTTAATTTTTTCACATATTTGAAACTAATAATCAATAAATTTCTATTATTCAATATTTAAATATTGTCACCGCTTATAATCATAATTTTTTTTAAAATAATATTTGAATCAAGAATGTATTTTATATATGCATATATATATAATATTATTTTTGTTTTAACATTATTTAAAAATATTAAATCAATAGTAAAGTTGTTCTTATATATAAAATTATTTGAATCAACAATGTATTCATTTTAGTATATAAATATTATTTTTATTTTAACAATATTGATAAAAATATTTAAATCAATAGTAAAGTTGTTCTTTTATATAAAAATATTATAATCAACAATATATTTTTTTTACAAATATAAATATTATTTTTGTTTTAATAATATTTATAAAAATATTTGAACTAATAATAAAGTTGTTCCCGTATATGAAAATATTTGTCATACATTAAAAGTAATATGTATAAATGTTTTTTTTTTTTATAACTTTAACTGATTGTGATAAATACAAAATATTAAAATAAAAACAAAACTTAAAAATAAAACCTTACATTATTTTTCCCGTGTATACATATTATTTTTGTTTTTGGCATCATTTATAAAAAAAAATTGGCTCAATAGTAAATTGTTTCCCATTTATAAAAATAACATGATTTATAAAAATATTTAAATGAACAATATATTTTTTATATATAAAAAAAAGTCAATAAATGTAGTTGCTGATGATGAAGATCTTCTAATAAAAGAAGAGGAATATTGTCGAAAAAATTAAAGAATTAACTCCTTCATTAAATTAAAATAAGCATCAAAATGATATATATATATATATATATATATATATATATATATATATATATATATATATATATATATATATATATATATATATATATATATATATATATATATATATATATATATATATATATATATATATATATATATATATATATATATATATATATATATATAGGCTTATTAAACATGTCAGCAAGTTGAGTATTAGGAACGATATGTAGAAGTTTAGATTGAAGTTTTTCTCAGATAACATGGCGTACCATCTCTATGTGTTTACTACTCTCATGAAATGTTGGATTGTAAACAAGATAAAATAACTAACTACACTATCTACCATAATTAAATGCACTCTAACTTAATTGGGCTATAACAATAATGTAAATGGGCCTAGCCCGGTACAATAAAAGACATTGGTAAGTATACTAGTTAATATCTCCCCTCAAGTTGGACTGTGGATTGAAAACAATCCTTACTTGGTCAAAATAGCAGATAGTGCAACAGAGTGCAGAGGCTTAATAAACATGTCAGGAAGTTGAGCATTGGGAAGGAGATGTAGAAGTTTAGATAGAAATTTTTCTCAGATAACATGGCGTACCAGCTCTATGTGTTTACTACTCTCATGAAATGTTGGATGGTAAACAAGATAAATTACCGATTTGCTATCACAACACAGAGGCTGGTTGAGAAAAACAATCATTAGATCTTTGAAGAGATATTGTAGCCACTGTAATTCACATGTGAGAGATGTCAAAGCTCTATATTCAACTTCTATAGAGGATCTGGACACAGTATTCCGTTTCTTAGATTTCTAACATAAAAGGGATGAACCAAGAATAACACAATAGCCAGTAGTGGATTTCCTTGTGTTAGGACACCTTGCCCATTCAGAATCAACAAAGCCATAAAGTTTCAAGGGGCTAAAAGATAAAAGTAAGATACCTTAAGTAGGGAAAAATTTTAAGTACCTCAATATTCTTGTGGCAGCTTGATAATGTGGTACTAAAGGCTTGGACACAAACTGACTCAGGTGTTAAACAACATATGAGATGCTAGGTCTAGTATTAGTTAAGTAAATCAATCTTCCAATGAGCCTCCTGTATGTTGAAGGATCTTCAAGAGATATGTCATCTGTAAAGGGGAGCTTGGCTATGGGGTCAAAGGGAATGAATGAAGGATTGGCTGCAAGAAAGCCTATGTCTTCAAGAAGCTCAAGGGTGTACTTCCTCTGATTCATAAACATGCCTTCATCAGATCTGGAAATTTCAAACCCTAGGAAGAATATTAACTGGCCAAGATCTTTTATTTTAAATGTTGCATCCAAGAGTCTATTCACAATCTTTATTTCATGTATATAAATCTGTTAGCTCCTAAATTCGACGCCTCAGCTAGGAAAAAGGTGTCCAAAGAAAAAGGGTGGGGAATACCTTGAACGCAAGAAAATGGTCGAAAGAAAGAAGAAGCTAAGTCGAAGGACTCACCCAGAAGTCATAGGTTCGACCGCCTGCCGATAACGAATGGTACGTCGAAGTATTTGAAATTTGAATGTTTGAGGGAACGGTTTTGCTTGTGGAAAATTGAGGGAGACACGTGTCACCTTATGAATAATGGAGCCATACATTTGAGACAAGTGGCGGAAGGAGATTATGGAGGAAGTTATTAGATGTTATTTTTTGTTACTATAAATAGAGTGTCTTAGACATATCCAAAGTGTGTTGTAATTTACTATTGTACAAATTACTCTTGAGATTACTCCAAGTATCCGAGTGTAGAGAAAGCGAGTATTGTAAGAGAATGTACGTGATGTAAACACACCATCTTTTAAACTTAATGCAATTTACTTGTTTTTACTTTAAGTTTTTACAAAGTCCTTTATTGCCTTTATTGTCTTTACCCTTTTACTCCTTACCTTATTCCTCTTCTTCCTACACAATTCTTTTCTTTTCGTCCTCAATCCAAATTCACCTTTGTCAACAAACTTTCTTTTCTTTTATTAAAAGCCTTATTTTACCTTCAAATTAACCCGTAGTCGAATAGATGTTCTTTTAGAATTCTGTTTATCCCAACCCTATTCGAGTGTGGAACTTGGATAAATTCTTAAAACCAAAAATAATTCTTTTAGCACATGTCCTAGGATCAATCTGATCGATCCTGTGAGTCACCAAAGTTAGATTTGGAAGATCAGTGGTTGTTTTCCGATTTTCAAGAGAAACAAAATGGCACGCCCAGTGGGACAGTGCTAGAAAATCTATTTTATAAAACTAAACTTATAAAAAAAAATTCTGCAGTTTTACTGGTCCCGTTTCGTGAGAAGGTACACTTTTATGTTAGTGAGAAGTGGTAAAGTTACCGCTATAAACGAAGAGACACGATCAAGACGAAGCAGTAAGAACATGGCTACGGATACAAACCATCCAGATAACTCCAACCAACCAGGAGACGGTTCCATCAAAGGAATAAGAGACGAGGGAGTTCCCCCTCCGATACCGTCGACTGGGGAACAAACGGTGCTTCCTGTGAGGCCAGTGCTGACGCCTTTAGCACTTGGTGTAGGATCGACAGTGATAAGTCCTTATACTCAACCAGTGTTGGAATACATTGGTCACCAAACGTCGAATCCTCAGATTTTGTTAGGAGGAAGTTCGACGTCCAGGCAGTTTGTGCCTCCTGGTTTTTCACAGTCACCAAGAAACCCCTTATATGGGATGCCCACTGCTATGATGCAAGGGCTCCAAAGTGCACCCCCTATATTTTCAGATCAGGCGATGACTTCGCCACTGCAAGGGTCGGGGTCAGGTGTGAACATGAGTCGAAACCCCCAGAGTTTAGGGTATTCGACACAAGGCCCCAATTTGACCAACACCTCAGCTGCGTGTTTGAGACAGCAGATGGATGAAAGTAACCTACAGATGGTTCAGACTTTGTCACAAACCATGGGCGAAATATTTCAGCCATTAATCCAAAATACAACCCAGACCAATCAACAATTGGCGGTACAATTAACAAGATTGGCTGAATTCATGGGGGTACCTCCCTTAGCCAGAAACCAAACCGCAGTAGCGAACACCCCGCGAGATAACCTGGCAAATGTGATAGAAGTCGACGTAGGAAACCAAGGAAGGATAGTCCCTCTGGTAGTCGAAGAGCTTAGGGAAGAGTCGTTGTAAAACCAACTCCGTGGCTTGGGAGAAAGAAATCCAGGAGTGGTGGTTGTGAATCGAAACCAAGATGCAGATAATGTAGTCCACCGTGTTCGTCGAAACAACATAGCCGTAGACAATAATCTAGCGGCCATGGTCGAGAGAATTATGGCCAGAAATGGGTTAAACACCGGTTTTACTAGGCCAAATTACACTTCACCTATAGTAGACTATATCCTTCAGGCGGAGTTACCTCCTAGGACGAAAGTACCTAAATTCACTAAGTTCTCAGGAGATACGACGGAATCCACCGTCGAACATGTGGCTCGTTACTTAATTGAGGCTGGAGAGATAGCGAACGACGAAAGCCTTAGGATAAAATACTTCCCAAGTTCTCTTACTAAGAACGCCTTCACCTGGTTCACGACGCTTCCCCCTAACACGGTATGTAATTGGACCCAGTTAGAGCGTTTGTTTCATGAGCAGTTCTATATGGGTCAGACTAAAATTAGCTTGAAGGAACTAGCTAGTGTGAAGCGGAAATTCTCTGAACCAATAGAGGAGTACCTTAATAGGTTCCGTTTGCTCAAGGCCAGATGCTTCACGCAGGTCCCTGAACACGAGTTAGTCGAAATGGCCGCTGGTGGTCTCGACTACTCTATTAGGAAAAAGTTGGACACCCAGTACCTAAGGGACATGGCCCAATTGGCCGATCGGGTTCGGCAACTCGAAAGACTCAAAGACGAAAATGCTAAATTTAATAAAAATAAAAAGATAGCTTTTGTCGAATTTAATGATAACGTCGAAGGTCTGGGTGACGAGTCCATGAGTTTCAACGATGGTGAAGTGGATCTTGCTGAACTCAAGCAAGGGCCACCTTACTTATGCAAAGTATTATCTCCCCCACAAGGGAAGAGTTATGTCGAATCCGAAAAGAATGATAGGTTCCCAAAGAAAACATATACCTTTGACATCACAAAGTATGATGAAATCTTTGATTTGTTAGTTAAGGATGGACAAATGATAGTGCCTCCTGGCGCCAAAATGCCATCCCTAGAGCAAAGGAAGAAAAGAGGGTTTTGTAAATATCATAATTTCTTGGGTCATAAAACATCTCAATGTTTTCTTTTCAGGGACCTCGTTCAGAATGCGATCCAAGAAGGACGTCTAAAGTTCGGGGAGAAAGCTGGTGGCCAAATGAAGGTCGACTCAGATCCTCTACAGACGGCAGACGCAAATTATACAGAGCAAGTCGAGGCTAACATGATCGAAGTTGTCAACGATTACGACTTCTCAATCGAAGTAACAGAGGCTGCTGGCAATCCCATAGACGAAGCTGTAATGGCGAAAGTTACCATCAGTTTCAGACAGGAGAGCTGTGTCGAAATGGAAGTTGATAGCTGTGACCAGAGGGGTGAAACCAAAGGCCCAAGCAACAGGAACAATCTGGGTTGGGAGATAGTGACCAAGGAAACAGCTGATGACTTCGTTAAGATCGATGAAGCCACCAAAGGCGTGGAGTTAAGCTTGAAGAAGCTTAGCCTGGCCAAAGAAATTGAGATTAACATGGTTCAAATCACTCAACATGAGGAGGTAGCGGATAGTGAGTCAAACTACCAGGAAACACACACAAGGGAAGCCTATCCAGAACAAGAGGAATCCATCATTTCTTTCCTTCATCGATGCCAGCAAAAGGGTTCTAGTGTGATGCTCTGTCCCCGATGCAGCGCCATATTCGACAAGAAGGCTGCACAAAAGTTGGAGGGGACACGAAGGTTGAAGCAAGAAAGCGAAAGGCCAAGATTCGACCCTCGAAGAGGCCTCCAGCAGAGATCTGACCCTCGCATAAGGCCTCCAATGAATAAGCCCACTAGCTTCAAGCCCAATGTTGAGGCCATTGATGGAAAGTGGATGAAGCCTAATGAGAACAAGCAGCAAGGGCAGAAGAGATGGAAAAATTTCGAAGTATAAAGGGGATCTTCGTTAAGCTATCAAAAAGAATTTCAGTCTTCGAAGGCTGCTCATGTATCAGAAAATTACAAAGGGAAAAATCCCATGTCTCGACCCCAATGGAGACGTGAGCAGAGAAGAAGGAAAGCACATAGAGAAGGTGCACATAAAGACCAACCACAATCCAACACCAATATTCCCACAAAGCAGGAAGGTCGAACAGAGGCTTTTGGGAAGACACCTGTAGGAAGAAAGTTGTTTCCAACACGGATTGAAGAACAAATAAAGTCGGTCGATGATGAAATGACCGATAACTTTGATGAAGATTCTGATGATACGTTGGATATTCTGGTCAACGTAGTACCAGTGATGCCCAGGGAGTTCGACAGGGTTTCAGTAGTCGAGAACTCAGACGCCTATACAGACTGGAAAATAACGGCTCATAAGCCGGTATGCTATTATGTAATGAACAACGGCTGCGTCGAGGTGCAAAATGCTTTCTTTGAACGGCCAACGGAGGCGATGAAAAACCATCTGAAGCCTCTTTATATTACAGCACAAATAGAGAAGGTCCCAGTCAACAAAATACTGGTGGACTGCGGCGCTACGGTGAACTTGATGCCGTATTTCTTGCTGAACAAAATTGGGAAAAGTGAGACAGACACCAAGCCACACAACATGGTGTTATCAAATCATGAAGGGAAGGTGGGTTCGACTATGGGGGTCATTCAGGTGAATGTCACGGTCGGAACCATCACCCGTCCGACTGTCTTCATGGTGGTGGAGACCACTGCCAATTATAATATATTACTTGGAAGAGAATGGATCCATGGAGTGGGGGCAGTACCATCGTCGATGCATCAGAGGATTGCTATCTGGAGACCAGATGGTATTGTCGAAAACATCGAAGCAGATCAGGGATACTTTAAAGCACCTATAAATCAAATTAATAGAGGACAGTTTGACAAACATTTGGCCAATATAGGGCCATGTGAACCTGCAGACTTCGACTTTACACCTAATGACGAAGTGTATTGTTCGTTGTATCTACATTCCGTCGAAGGTTTCCGATGAGACAAGGAAGTTCCAGGCAAAAGGTTACCATACCTTGGTGAACTTCCCGTAGACCCTACTGGCTGGGGAAGTGAGTTCGATGATGATGACTGAAGCCGCAAAGCTTCAAAAGATTTCGGCCTACGTGGCCGAGACTAAACTACAAACGGCCTTGGAGGCTGCTAATGATAAAGCGGCTGAAGGAGTCAATGAAAAATCCAAAAAAGCAGGTCCAGTTGGGTATTTCGACCCTAAGATTCAATGCGAGGGGCAAAGACTCGACGCCATATACGACGATGAGCCTTTGGGTTTCGAGAAGGATCCTTTGGCCAGCAATGTCAAAATTTTGGCGCAAGATCCACTGGAGGAAGTTGACCTGGGATATGAAGCAATCAAAAGGCCAACTTATATCAGCGTCAGCCTCGACCCCCAACTTAGGGTCGAAATCATTCAGTTACTACAAGAGTACATGGATTGTTTTGCTTGGGACTACGACGAAATGCCAGGTCTAAAAAGAGATCTAGTCGAGCATAGGCTACCAATCAAGCCTGACAAAAAACCAGTCAAGCAGAATCCAAGGCGCTTCTCCCCTGAGATCCTCTCGAAAATAAAGGAGGAAGTCAAAAGACTCCTCCGATGCAAATTTATTCGTACAACCAGGTATGTCGAATGGCTACCAAATATTGCGCCAGTCATAAAGTAAAATGGTTCGTTAAGGGTCTGTATAGACTTTAGGGATCTGAATTCAGCAACCCCTAAAGATGAGTATTCGATGCCAGTAGAAGAAATGTTAGTTGATTCAGCTGCTGGCCACGAATACCTTAGCATGCTGGATGGATATTCTGGTTACAACCAGATTTTCATTGTTGAGGATGATGTTCCAAAAACAACGTTTCGTTGCCCATGGGCCTTAGGCACTTACGAATGGGTAGTGATGCCTTTTGGCCTAAAGAATGTTGGGGCAACGTACCAGCGGGTGATGAACTCGATTTTTCATGACTACATTGAGTCCTTTATGCAAATTTACATTGATGACATTGTGATAAAATCTGTGTCAGGAAAGGCTCACGTGGAACACCTGCGCAAATCCTTTATAAGAATGAGGAAATTTGGACTCAAGATGAATCCCCTCAAGTGTGCATTCTGTGTGCAAGCAGGAGATTTTTTGGGTTTCGTAGTCCACAAGAAGGGGATCGAAATCAACCAAAACAAAACGAAGGCCATCATGGAAGCGAAAGCGCCATCCAACAAGAAGGAACTTCAGTCCTTGCTGGGCAAAATAAATTTACTAAGAAGGTTCATATCGAATCTCAGCGGAAAAACGCAAGCCTTTTCGCCATTACTTCGAGCTACTAAGGAGAAGTTCGAATTGACGAAAGAACAGCAAGAGGCCTTCGACAAGATCAAAGACTACTTGACTCATCCTCCGGTCCTTGCACCTTCATGTCGAACCAAAAACATGAGATTGTACATATCAGCGTCAGACAAAACTCTAGGGAGCATGCTTGCTCAAGAGGATGAGAGTGGCGTCGAAAGGGCCATTTACTACCTTAGTAGAGTTTTAAATGATGCAGAAACTAGGTATAGTGAAATAGAGAAATTATGCTTATGTTTGTATTTCTCATGTATGAAGTTGAAGCAATATATAAAACCAGTTGATGTTTTCGTGTCTTCACATTTTGATGTTATTAAGCACGTGTTGTCCAAACCTATTTTGCATAGTCGAATCGGTAAATGGGCATTAGCATTAACTGTGTATTCATTGACTTATAGACCGTTGAAAGCGGTCAAAGGACAAATAGTGGCAGATTTTATTGTCGACCACTCTATAAACGAAAATACCCTGAACTTTGTTGAACTAGAGCCTTGGAAGCTATACTTTGATGGGTCTAGTCACAAGAACGGGACAGGCATAGGTCTATTGATCATTTCGCCTGACAAAATTCCAACAAAATTCAAGTATAGGATCGAGGGCTTATGTTCTAATAATGAGGCTGAATACGAAGCTTTGATCGCCAGACTTGAAATTTTGTTAGAATTAGGGGCAACCCAAGTCAAAATAATGGGAGATTCAGAGTTGGTTGTAAAACAGCTAACAAAGGAATATAAATGCGTTAAAGAAAATCTCATCATGTATTTCGTAATAGCTAACAGACTGCTCAAAAAGTTTGAGTCTGTACCATTCGACACATACCGCGAATACACAATCAGATAGCCAACGACCTGGCGCAAGTTGCCTCAGGATACAGGGTCTCGAAGGAGAACTTACAGGAGGAAATTGAGGCCAGGGGCAAGGTGGTGTCAGTGGGCTTGAGACCATCAGACTTGGAAATCACGAAATTCGGCTACGCCGACGAGGAAACCTTTGAGATTTTTACAGTCGAGGGTTTGACAGACAAAGACTAGAGGAAACCTCTGGTCGAATACCTTCATAACCCTTCATCGACTACAAAGCGAAAGATAAAATACCAAGCACTAAGCTACGTCCTGTTGGGGAACGAGTTGTTTAAGAAAACTTCTGAGGGAGTTTTACTTAAATGCCTCAGTGAATCTTAAGCATACTTAGCATTATCCTCTGTCCATGGTGGGACATGCGGAGTGCACCAAGTGGGTCATAAGATGAAATGGTTGCTGTTTCGCCAGAGGATGTACTGGCCTACGATGCTGAAAGATTGCATCGAGTTCGCCAAAGGTTGTCAGGAATGTCAAATTCATGCTAGCATACAACATGTCTCAGCAAGCGAGTTGCATTCCATAGTCAAGCCATGGCCATTTAGAGGTTGGGCTTTAGACCTCATGGAGAGATTCGATCAGCATCCTCCAAAAATCAGAAATACATTCTGGTAGGGATAGACTACTTTACCAAATGGATCGAGGCTATACCTCTGCCGAAGGTAGACCAAGAAGATGTTATTGAATTTATTCAGAAGTATATCATCTACAGGTTTGGCCTACTAGAGACAATAACGAAAGATTAAGGGTCAGTATTTACGGGTAGGAAGATGCAGGAATTTGCTAAAGAAATGGGATTTAAACTCCTTACCTCGTCACCTTACTATGCCCAGGCCAATGGCCAGGTCGAAGTGGCAAACAAAGTAATAATTGGCATGATAAAGAAACAGATTGGAAGCAAGCCTAGGAATTGGCATAAGACATTGGATCAAGTCCTATGGGCATGTCGAACATCCCCGAAGGAAGCAACCAACACTTCCCCTTATCGACTTACTTTCGGACATGACGCAGTATTGCCAGTCGAGATACACATACAGTCAGTAAGAATTCAAAGACATCATGAAATCCCTCGAGAGATTTACTGGGACATGATGCTTGATGAGTTAGTCGACTTAGACAAAGAGAGAATAAAAGCTCTAGAACTCTTGAGAAGACAAAAGAGGAGAGTGGAGAAATCATATAACAAGAAGGTCAAAGCGAAGAATTTCCTGGTTGGAGATTTGGTATGGAGGGTAATCCTGCCTATGGATCGAAATGTGAGATCCCTAGGTAAGTGGTCCCTGAAGTGGGAAGGACCATTCCAGGTATCGAAGGTATTCTTCAATGGGGCATATGAAGTGACAGAGCTGAGTAAGGATGAGAGAGTATTAAAAGTAAATGGAAAATATCTAAAGAAGTATAAGCCTGCACTTCGAGAGGTGAAAATATCAACAGAATAATTGTTAAAGATAAAGCGAAGCCATAAATGGTAATTTAAAATATGCCAAAATGGCCCAATGTCTTACAAACAAGACAAATGGCTCGTAAAGGCCAGCATAATCTACTCTATTACAAAAACCCAACAAATTAAAAAGGAAGATTCGCCTTCATCTTAAGGTAAGTCGACTTTTGAAGTTCGAGACGGCTGTGGCATTGAGCTTTATTTGCCCTTAGCTGGGCAACTTCAGATTCTAAACGACGGGCTTCCCTAGAATAAGTGACGGCGTGTTCAAGCTCAGCTGTTAAGGAGGTATCGTCGAAAGAAGATAATTAAGTATTCCTTTTCTTAGCCTTCGCTATCTTACTACGGAGCTTTTTAATTTTCCGTTCCCAATAGGCGATGTTCGCCTCGTTAGTCAGAACCTCTTGTTTATTCTTTTCCTTGGTTTCTTCCAACTCAGCGATTTTCTCCTCAGAATCTACAATGGCGCTCCAAGCGGCAGCTTCGCTGCCAGCCTTCGTCTCAATCTCACCCTCAATCTGGGGAAGCAGTCGATAGTCTTTGTAAACTTGGTCGATCAGGGTATCAACCTCTCGAATAACGCTTGCAGCCTCAGGAGTAAGGGATTTAATGTCCACTTTCTGAAGGAGAGCTTTGAGGGGAAGATGGCTGGCAGGGCCCATCTGCAGGAGGGTAAAAAGATCCCCTTTGAATATTTTTTGCTTGACCTTGTCGAGGGCACTGTCAGTTGGTGGCTTCGAGGTTTGCCCTTCAGAAGTCGAAGTACTGAGCGTACGGCTAGAAGAACGGCTTCTCCTACTCAACAAGAGCCTGATATATTGTCGAGGGTTGGAAACCTTCAACGCATCCAGTTCAGCGGGAGTCAGTTGAGTTTCATCTGGGAAAGAGCTTGTTGGAATATCTTTTGGGGTAGGAGGAACAAGAGTCCTTGCTGCTTCAGCAGTTTCAGGTCCTTTGATAGAAGTGTCCACAAGTTGTAATTCTTTATCTTTGCTGTCCTTGACCTTATCAACATCCTCCTCCATGGCATCCCTAGTGCTTTTGTCACTAGATTCATGCAATTCAGGTTGGGGCTTAGCCTGACCCTCAATGGCTTGACTACCTTCGACAATTGTTTCATCCACAGCTATTGTCTCACCCAAAGGGGAGTTGGTCGTATCAGCCGGAGTTGTTTTCTCCTCTGAAGCGTCAACCTCATCATCCACTGTAATAGGATCAACCTGAGGATGGTCATCTTCATGATCAGACCCGTCAGTCTGAGACTGCTGGGTAGTAGTCTTTGCAGGAGATGGAGGGACTGTGAAAGAATCAGGTTTATTAATTTCGCCAAGTGAACTCACACCAGAACCCAAATCAAAAGTGGGATGATAGGTAGGCTCACCTTGGCTATTCAAGGAGTATAGCGACAGAGGAATCACGGTGGGATTAGGTCTTGAAGTTCCAGCATCATCCTAGAAAAGGTGGACATTAGAAAAAGATTCAATGCAGAGACCCAAGGAAAGGTGGATGCGTGACATACCTTGACAGTTTCGTCGGCAGGACTCGAATTATCACTTTCCATAGGGACAGTCACTTGAAGCGAAGCATCCCCTACGGGAGCAGGAGTAGGTTCTGGAAGTGGATTGGTAGGTTGAGGTGTGTTGGTCACAACAGGAGCAGTTGGAGCAGTAGGAGTAGG
Source organism: Lathyrus sativus (assembly GCA_963859935.3). Taxonomy (NCBI): domain Eukaryota; kingdom Viridiplantae; phylum Streptophyta; class Magnoliopsida; order Fabales; family Fabaceae; genus Lathyrus; species Lathyrus sativus. The sequence continues at coordinate 632,808,017 of OZ012737.1, read as the reverse complement.
TGGAGCATCAACATCATGAATAATCTTTCTTTTTCTTTTCACTTGAAGACTCTCACGAGGAGACTCGTCTTCGTCATCAGAATCAAGAATAATTTGGGGAGAAGCCCTTTTTAATCTCCTTTGAGGAGTAGGTGGTTTTCGACTAGCCTGAAAACAACATGAAATGGTGAGATTGAGTAAGGAGATCGAGATAGTAAAAGCTGCAGAAGGCTACCTTTTGACCTTCGTCCTTGACTTTAGTCCTGGTCGTTGGGGCAGCACGTTTTGGAGCAGCTGAAAAATAGATGATACTTAAAACAGTTAGCAACAATAAAGCTCAGAGAGGGAAGTCCAAATCGAAGGGGGATGAACCTTCAAGAATGTCGGATTCGATGCGAACATCTTCGATACTGACATGAAGGTTCCATTTAAACGTATCGAGTGTATGTTTAGTTGGAACCACCCGCTGTGCCTTGGGCTTAGACTGCTGTCGAAGGACTTTTATAGCATCTCCACAGATAAACCAATCTGGAAATGGAGGGGCAAGAGCCACGCAAAAACCAGCGGTTGGTAGTCGAGGGATTTTTGGGGGAAAAAGTTTAAAGGAAACCTCATACCGTTTCTCACGAGGAACAGAAGAGGGAATCTTAAAACTATCCAGTTTTTTGGAAATTTTTTCTTTTAAGGTAACAGCAGCCTCGCGGATGGTTCGACTAACATCATCTGGTCGATAGACAGTTTCGAAATATTTCTGGAAGGCTTGGATCTCTTTGATATGAGTGGACGTACCTTTCTTGACCTTCTCCTGCACATCAATGAAACCTTGGTCAATCAAGCGAGTAAAACTGGGAGCATCGAGAAATTCTGAAGCATAATGCTTCGACCACCAGTCATAGAAATTTTGAGAGCAAAAATAAGAGGGTTCAAAGTGAACAGGTGTGAGGTAGGACTTGTGAGCATGGCGTGCCAGTTGCGTCGAACAATCCAGAGGAGACATCACAGTAAAAGGAAGGATGATGTGTGACTTCTTATCGTACAAGCATTTGGGCAAGGTTTGAATTAACCCAAATTGTCTAGAAACCAAGTTAGGCTGATAGACTAACAGGCTGGAGTGACCTTTCACGAGGTTTAGTTTGTGGATCAGTAGGCGGGGAATGAGGAACCTCTCCCAGATCAGCTTCGACTCCTCCTCATGTTTCTTTAAGGGAGCGGGGAAGGGTCTAGTAAACCATTCTGGCCCATATTTTTGTTCTGCGAAGGGAGCCATGTTCACGGTAAACTCATGCCGTTTTGTAAATATATGAACAAAGCTGGACAAGTTGGATCGAAGGGAATGACCTTCCTCGCTAGGAGTAAGTTGAGCCAGGCGAGGCCACTCGACTCCCCTCTCAGCAACTGCAGGCGAATGTTCATCAACTTCACCTTTGTTGGGGAGACTGTGCTCTAATGTGGCATTAAGCCACAGCTGAAGAAGCCAGAAGGGGCCCGACAAGAGAAAGTTTCCATGACTGTCAGGATCTTTCAGTTTACCCGCACCTTCACCTAAAGCTTCGTAAAGACTAGCCAGGATCATTTCACTGAGACAAATGCCTCTCTTCAGGTGCAGTTGGTTAGCCAGGACCAGATACTTTCTCGCCACCTGCAAAGATTTGGTGCAAAATACACAGCGGGATAACCACATGGCCAAGAAGGCTATGTGTTCTTCATCATCAACAAAGGTACTAGTTTTGTTGTGGTAGTGTTGGACAAAAGTTGTATAAGTGTGTTTAGTATTGGCAAAAACAATATTGTCATGACTATCGATCTCGGGATCATAAACGACGCCATAGGGTTTTAGGCCTACAATGGCAGCTACGTCGAGTAAAGTGGGTGTCATCATCCCACAAAGAAGGTGTAAAGTGTTGTGTGTCCTATCCCATAAGAATAAGGAGGAGGCCAACATGAAAGGGCAGTACGATGGGCCTACCTTCGACATCATAATCAGATCGTAAATCCCAGTTTCCTTCCATTCCTGGGCTTTTACCTTCTCTATTTTCGTCAGCCAGTTGAGATAGAGTTCAGAATCTTTGAAATAAGGGGTGACCCTAAACAATCTGGCCCCATCGTGAAGATACCTAAAGTCCACGTTGAAAAGGCTCAGATTATCGGGACCATCAGTGGAAGCTTTGTTGAAGTCTCTTTGCCCTAGGGGTTTAGTGGTTCTGTAAGAAGGGAAGAAATCTTTGATGGCGGAGTAGTCGAGACCAGGAGGGGGTAAAGGCCCAGACATGGCTAGAGGCCTCCCTACAACATTAACAGGAATGATTACCTGAGATTCGTAGATGTGTCGTTTCTCCTCCGTCAGGGGCTCGCGGATGAACTGTTGATTTTTTACCGCCTGAGGGCCGCTCAAACTAGCAAAGGGAGGAAGTATGGATGCATAATTTTGTCCCTTAGGTTGCATTTTCTTTTTCTGATGATCGGCCATTGTTGAAAGAAGTAAGAGTTGGTTGGTTGAGAGCAGAGAATTAGAGAAAAAAAAGCAAGGAAAGTTATGGGGAGTTAGAGAAGTTGTAAAGAACAAAAACAACAAAGGAAAATTACTTATGTAGTAAGTGGAAGACTGAAGGTTTCCATCATTGAAGGGCTAGAGTTAGTGGGCCACGTGTATGCCTGGATGTGGAATGGCAGAGGTAGTAGTTGCAAATCACGTCCCCGAGGATGGTAGGGTGATGATGGCCCATGATTTTGTTGAGTCCCGAGGAAATAGCCATGATGATAATGACGTCATAAAATGTGCATCAAGGAGGCGGAACAGTAGCTTGCGTGTTCATAGCTATTTTTCTTTTTCTCTTTCATTCCCTTTCAACTTCTCAGGCTTACATTGGTGGAAAGAATATCAGACGACACTCACAAGGGCAAAGCGGCGTCGAAGGTCAGACGCTGTCAAAAAATGTGCTTTTCCACGGTTGAAGTTGAAAAGACATTTTTGGGGGGCAATTTGTTAGCTCCTAAATTCGACGCCTCGGCTAGGAAAAAGGTGTCCAAAGAAAAAGGGTGGGGAATACCTTGAACGCAAGAAAATGGTCGAAAGAAAGAAGAAGCTAAGTCGAAGGACTCACCCAGAAGCCATGGGTTCGACCGCCTGCCGATAACGAATGGTACGTCGAAGTATTTGAAATTTGAATGTTGGAGGGAACGGTTTTGCTTATAGAAAATTGAGGGAGACACGTGTCACCTTATGAATAATGGAGCCATGCATTTGAGACAAGTGGCGGAAGGAGATTATGGAGGAAGTTATTAGAGGTTATTTTTTGTTACTATAAATAGAGTGTCTTAGACATATCCAAAGTGTGTTGTAATTTACTATTGTACAAATTACTCTTAAGATTACTCCAAGTATCCGAGTGTAGAGAAAGCGAGTATTGTAAGAGAATGTATGTGATGTAAACACACCATCTTTTAAACTTAATGCAATTTACTTGTTTTTACTTTAAGTTTTTACAAAGTCTTTTATTGCCTTTATTGTCTTTACCCTTTTACTCCTTACCTTATTCCTCTTCTTCCTACGCAATTCTTTTCTTTTCGTCCTCAATCCAAATTCACCTTTGCCAATAAACTTTCTTCTCTTTTATTAGAAGCCTTATTTTACCTTCAAATTAACCCGTAGTTGAATAGATGTTCTTTTAGGATTCTGTTTATCCCAACCCTATTCGAGTGTGGAACTTGGATAAATTCTTAAAATCAAAAATAATTCTTTTAGCACATGTCCTAGGATCAATCTAATCGATCCTGTGAGTCACCAAAGTTAGATTTGGAAGATCAGCGGTTGTTTTCCGATTTTCAAGGGAAACAAAATCTCAGCTAATACTATGTCATCTACATAAACTAGCACTGCAGTGAAATTGAGTTGATCAGATTTGGCATACAACGAATGATCAGCGTATGACTGAGAGTAACCCAAAGATATTAAGAAGGAGGAGAGCTTAGAATATCATTTCCCGCTAGCCTGTTTCAATCCATAGAGTGACTTTTGAAGTTTACAAACCGGAGATGAATTGTCATGAGAAAGACTAGGAGGAAGAGTCATGTAGGCCTCTTCATGTAAGTCACCATGGAGGAATGTGTTGTTGACATCTAACTGTTCCAGATGCCAACCTTTAATAGCAGCAATAGAGAGAAGAACTCTTACTGTGGTGATTTTTGCCACAGGAGAAAAAGTATCAAAATAATTAATGCCTTCCATTTGGGTGTAGCCCTTGGCAACCAATCTGGATTTATACCTTCCAATGGAATCATTAGCATTATATTTGATTTTGTATACCCACCTGCAACCAATGCGTGTTTTTTCAGGAGGTAGATCAACCACAGTCCAAGTTTGATTTTCTGCAAGTGCTTGTAACTCAATATTCATAGCATTTTTCCAACAATCAAGTTTGATAGCTTGGTTAAATATTTTGGGTTAAATGGTTGAGGAAGTAGAACAACAATAGTATTTGTAAGTTAGAGAGCATTGAGTATAAGACAAAACAAATGACAAAGGATAAGGAGTTTTATTTATGAAGGAACAAGAATTGTTGGAAATGGAATAACATTGGTAGTCTGCTAGATAACTGGGTGGCTGAGAGATGTGTGTGGATTGTCTAATAGGTAAAATGCTAGTGTTATCAGATGGTACATTGGTGTCATTGGGATCAAGGTTGGGACTACTAGTTAAAGGTAGGCTAGATGAGGTAATAGGCGTACTTGGTATAGAACTGAGACTAGCAACAGAAGGCAACTCAGGATTTGTTCTATATGTATTAGGCATAGTACTAGTATCAGAAGATGACAATTCATTATCATGTAAAGTATGATAACTTTCATTGACAGGATGTTGTTCATGCTGAATTACAACAGGAGATAAATGTGATAAGGGAGAGGTAAGGGAAGATATATGACTGATTGATAGAGACAGATCGGTGCTAGTCTATTGTATGGGAAACAAAACCTGGGAAGGTGGGTCATCAAATAAAGTGTGTTCAGTTATATGTGGTATATGGGTTTGATTAGAAGGATGGGATGTAGGGCTATTTTTAAAAGGGAAATTTTTTTCATAGAAGATGACATCTCTTGAAACAAATACAGACTGATTATCAGATCATATAGAATGTATCCATCGGTTCCCTCTTGATATCCTAGAAATATGGTTTTTCTGGCTCTAGGATCAAATTTTGTCCTATGGGCCTAGAGTGTTGTAGCAAAGCTGAGACAACCAAAGACCTTCAAATGCAGAAGAGATGGAGGTTTATTAAATAGAAGTTCATAAGGACATTTAGACTTTAAAAGAGGATTTGGAAATTGATTGATGAGATGTATAACATGTTGGACACAAAAGTTCCACATGTTTAAGGGAATACTAGAATTGAAGAACAATGATCTAGCAACATTGAGAATATGTTGATGCTTCCTTTCTACCACCCCATTTTGTTGGGGTGTTCCTACACATGATTTTTGATGAAGGATACCTTTGGTTAAAAGAAATTCTGACAAGGCAACAAACTCTGTTCCATTGTCAGATTTGAGACATTTTAAAATGTGAGGAATTGATTCTCAATGTAAGTTATGAAATGAATAAGGCTTTGTTTAGTTTGGTCTTTGGTCTTTAAAAAGATGACCCAAGTAAATCTAGTATAGTCGTCTACCAAGGTTAAAAAATATTTATGTCCTAACATGGAATAGTGGAGAAAGGCCCCCATAAGTCAGCATGTAAAATTTCAAAGGGCGCACTAGAATGAGTAATGCTATTTGGAAAGGGTAATCTTCTTTGTTTAGCAAAATGGCAGGCATCACAAGGTGCTGCATTATTTTTACAATCAATGTAAGGAAAAAACTTGGAAATAGTTTGTAAACCTATATCTGAGACATGGCCTAGTCTTAAGTGTCAAATGTTACAAGAATTATTTGCAACAAAATTACAAGTGGAAACATGACCTGCAAAATCAAGAACATACAAGCCTCTTTGCAGATTACCTATACCAATCATTGCCTTAGAAGGATTCTGCATAATTTGACATGTATTAGCACTGAATTGTAAAGAACAATCATTACTAGTAGCTAATTTTGCAACAGAGATAAGGTTTATGTTCTGGCCTGGGCCCCAGCCTAGCCACGCAGGCCCATCCCAGTAATAGTCGGCCAAGCCCATTCCAACTTGGGTCGCAACATCAAGCACAGGCTCCTCGACGAGCAGGAAATATCCCCCACGGGCAGGTCCTACCCCTCCGTCGGGCACAAGACTCCCCCTTCGACCAAACACTGCCCTCTCCGCGGGCAGAACCTACCCCTCCGCGGGAAGAACCTGCTCCCCTGTTGGGCAGGACTACGTGTCCTTCACACGTTCCCCACGTGCCCCCTCCACGGGGACACGTCACTAACCAACTGCTCACCTCCGAAAGAGCAGGTCAAACCCACTTTCCGGAGATCACGGGACAGTTGAACTAGGGCGAAGACCATGTTCTGGTCTTCACTACGCCACGTAAGCCCTATCAGTCACCTGGGTTGGGCCTGGCAATCCAGCCCAACACAAGTGACCGTTGGCCCAGCGCTGGGGTCTCTTTATAAATACCCTCTTTCATAAGAGGGTCAGGTAATTTTACTTCTTACCCCTTTTTTGTGCTTGTGACCACTCTGCCCATATACTTACTTTGGCATCGGAGTGCCTTGCAGGTACACCCCTTCCTCCTCCTCATCACTGGTGAACAGGCAGCAGCCCAACAGAGTGTGGTCAGCCAGTGATCCCCTTCTGATCAGGTCAGATCAGTTTACATGGAATTTTGGGATGTAAAGAACATTGTGTAGGGTTAAGCATGAGGAAATAGCTACACTACTAGATATTGAAGCAATTAATTGAGAACCATCAGGTAAGGTAATAAGAATAGGAACTATGCTCTTATACTCAATAAAAGAAGCAATATTAAAGGAAATGTGGTCTGTAGCATCTGTGTCTAGAATCCAAAGATTAGGATTCTTACCATTTGGATTGGATGAGTGTGAGTTTAGGACAAAGGGTGAAGTAGTGATAGAGTTGACTTTGGCTTGGGGGGTTAACTTGGATTGTTGGGGAAATTCCAGAATATTTTTATACTGCTTTTGAGTAAAACTAAATGAGGTTGCAACTGATCCTTGCTGAGCTGATTTTGATACATTGTTGATTGTGGCATTTTGTTGATGACTTGCACCAGGAGCAGTTTGAGGCTTGCATTTCCCTTTGTAGCCTGGTGGAAAACCATTCTTAAGAAAGCAAGTTTCAACAATGTGATTTGTCCTATTACAGTATGTACACACCCTATTGTGACCTTTTGAACTGTTGAAGTTATGGCTCTTTCCCTTAAGGCCATTGTTGCCATTTTTGCCACTAACATTTCCTAGAGTATGACTAGCATTTAAGGATGTATCCTCTTCACCATTACAATTGTTGAGGATAAATTCAGATATAGAACTATGCAGTTCTCTTTCTTGTTGAATAACAAGTGAAAAAGCCTTATCAATTTCAAGTAAGGGGTTCATCATCATAATCTGTGACCTAGAGTGTGTAAATTTGTCATTCAATCCTTTGAGAAATCTAATAACATAATCTTGATCTCTATAGGTTTTAACAGAAGCTATTGAACCACATGTACAAGGAATAACACAAGAACAAGTGGGAATTGGGCGATAGTTTTCTAATTCATCCCAAAATACCTTCAATTGAGTAAAGTAGTTTGAGACATCAAGATTACCCTGACAAAATCTATAGAGATCTTCTTGTATGTCTGAAACGCAAAAGATATCAATGTGCGAAAAACGAATCTGCAAATTCTTCCAAACACCAGCAACATTGTAAATTCAAAGAACTGATTTTGCAGATAGAACATTGTCTCCAAGCAAGAACCATCGTGTTGTAGCAAATCCAAGGAGCATAAAGTGGATCAGAGACGGGAGGTTTGGTTAGGGTTCCATCGATGAGTTTGTCTTTCTTCTTGGAAATCAGAGCAATTTGCATCGATCAAGCCTAGGTGTGATAGTTCTTGTCAGTGAGAAGTGGAGAAACGAGAACAATTACAGGATTCTTGTTTGGATGAAGATAGTAAAGGGTTTGCAGAGTTTTTTTTGCATAATCAGTGAAGCTCTGGTATGCCATTGGAGAAGAGAAAAGAACAGATGAAGAATCAAGAAATCGAAGAGCAAATTGCAAGAAGAAATTCTACAATGAAAGAATGAAAGAAGTAACGAGAAAGATTCTTCAAGAATTTCGGTTATCAAATGAAGAAGAAGAAATAATAGCAATGGCTACTAGAGCTTGTAAAACTCTGATACCATGTTGATAATGAAGATCTTCCGATGATAGAAGAGGAATATTGCAGAAAAGATTAAAGAATTAACTCTTTCGTTAAATTAAAATGAGCATCGAAATGCTATATATATATATATATATATATATATATATATATATATATATATATATATATATATATATATATATATATATATATATATATATATATATATATATATATATATATATATATATATATATATATATATATATATATATATAAATAACTAACTACACTATCTACCATAACTAATTGCACTCTAACCTAATTGGGCTATAACAGTAATGTAAATGGGCCTAGCCCTGTACAATAAAAGATATTGGTAAATATACTAGTTAATAGTAGTTTTGGATTTGTATACAAACTCACCTCTTTCATGCCTTCATAAAGATACCATAACATTAACAATATCCTCAAACATTCAACGCATTAAGATTCATTTCTTCATAGTGTTACCTAAAAAATTCAAACAATAACCAACATTCATACTCATACTTAGAACTTCATATTTTATATCACAGATTAATCTACAAACTCAAAAATTTTCCTCTCATGGTCGCGTTCACTTTTTCCAACTTTCTCCAATACTTTCCTGACTGATGATATTGCCATCGTCCAATTATTTCTCAATTGAATCTCTCTGGTATAGTATGATGGTGCACAAGTATTTTTAAAACATGATCTATCTTGAAAGAATGAAAGATGGTGCACATATATTTTAAAAAGATGATCTTTTTTTTTTTTTTCTTTTAGAACTAATTTTGAATATTTTTTAAAGATATTCTTTTGAAATATTCATAAAATAAAAAGTTTTAAAAAGTATTTTTTATGAATTTTTTATTGATTATTAAAACGAAGATTTAAGTTATTGTTTTATATGATATTAAGAAAAAAAATTAAATAGGAAATGATGAAAGAAAAATGAAAGTATAATCATTTTAGTTTTTTTTTTGTGATTTTTTTTAAAATATTTTTTTTTCATTTATCTTTTTTAAAAACGTTCTTCTAATCTAACTTTTTATTTTATTTTAGAACTAATTTTGGATTTATATTCTTCTTAAATATATTATTTTAAAATATTCATAAATTAAAATGCTAAAGAAATATTTTTATGAAATATTTGTTGATTAGTAAAAAGAATATTTGATTTATTGTTCTATATGTTATTAATACAAAATTAAATAGGAAATGAGAAAAGAACAAAATGAAATTATAATTATTTTCTTACCTTTTTGAAGAGTATAACAAATCATTTCATTTACTCTTTGTAGAACTCAAAATAACTATATCATGCACAAAGAAAAATTTAAAAATATTCACATGATGAAAGATATATTGTTGAAGAAAAAAATATACAGATAAACAATGTAGAAAAGATTTACATGATGAAAGATATATTGTTAAAGAAAGTGAATATATAGAAACAATCTTGAATTTGAAATAAGAAAAAAGAGAAAAAAAATATAATAATTAAATGGTTGGTGTTGAAGGTTACGAGAAACATAAAAAGGGGGTTTGAATTGTGTTTCTAAAAATCAAAGTTTTTTTTAAAACCAATTAAACAAATACGAATAATGATAATAAAATTAACAATTTATTTTTTATCCTGATTCGCTGTTAATGAAGGTACCTCCAGTCCATCCGCCAAGGTGATTTCGCATTCTCAAAAGGACTTAATCCATTATAATCAACCTGATTACAGACACCACAAATACAATGATCCTTGTCTTCTCAAGTATACAGACTAAACCTTAGTCACTCAAGGTATTCACTCAAACAGATTTGAGGTTTTACAACTGTGTTTACAAAGATTGCTTCTACAAAGTAGATTAACACAACGTTTAAATATAGGTATATGAACAAAAGTTCTAAGTGTGTCTGTACAATATTCACAAGAATAATATTGGAGAATGTGGCAGCTTAAATAATAACAGTGAATCTCTTGTGAATTAGAAGCTCATTCCATTCTTCAAGTCTTCCTTTTATAGCCAAGAAAAGATTCGTTGGCGGGTAGAATGGTAAACTTCATATATGACTTGGCGCCTTGAACATCCGTCATTAAGGTGGGAGACAAAATCGTACAACATAAATGTCCATATTCCACGAAATCTGCGTAGTGTAAGGAATGTTTTGATCTTGTACGAGGTAATATTTATCTCTCATCCAACAGTCTATTCTTGTAATATTCAAAGTATCAGAGGCTTATGAATGTAGATGTTTGAAACTTGGTTAGAAGAGTCAAGGGCCTTGTTGAGAACCTTTAGAACTAAAGTCTTCAGAGTCTTAACATTGTTCATCAGAACTTGGTCTTCTGAGTTTTCAGCAATTCGTTCTTCAGAGTCTTTAGCACAGAGTCTTGAGTAATACAAACCTTCAGAGGCTCACTAGATGGAATCTCGACCAGATGCTTTAGCACGAACGTTCTTCAAAACCGTTGTCTAACAACTTTTTCGATCTTGACGCTTCGTGTTTCTCTTCAGAGTTAGAGTGTGCTTAATTCAAAATTTGATGATGTCTAAGGGAGGAAAAACGAGCCCGGCACGTTGGACATGCCCATTTTACCCACACTTTAGTGCAGGGTGGGCCAAGGATTTAGGCCCTCACCCTCTAATGTGCCCGTCCTGCCCCACCCCATTTTCTTCGCGGGCTTTTGCGGGCACGAGCATTTACATAAAATTTAGTATTTTTAGGCTTAAAAGGTGCAGTGCCTGTGGGTTTTCCCTTCCCCGCCCTCACTTTCTTGTGGGGCAGGCCTAGGTTTTAGGCCCGCATTCTCAACTATGACCATCCCGCCTTGCCCTGCCCCGTTTTTTTACGAGCATTTGCAGGGCGAGCCTAAACGAGAAGGAATGCCCGTTTGCCATCCATATCATCCATCAATGCTTCAGAGTTAGAACCTGTAGAATCAAAACTACACACTTGACATAAATTATTAGTATACAAAATTATTCTCTAAGAATCAATGTATTGTTATCATTAAATTTAAAGGCCATATGCAGAACCAAGTCTTGGTCTAAAAATTTCTCCCTTTTTTAATGATGACAAATTAGCGTATTTTGATGAACAAATTTTCACGATTAAATCACATAAAAGTTTCAGAGTGAGGTTTGTAAGTTTCCCCTGAATTTTAAATTGTACAAAGATATCAAAGTGAGGTTTGTAAGCTCCCTTTGAATTTTATATTATTAACACTTATTTTCAATCTTAGAATATTAGAGTTAGGTTTTCAAGCTCCCCCTAAATTCAAGACTTAAAATAATTTTAACACATATAAACTCTTATAAATCAACACAAAAGAAGTAACTTCCCTTGTGGCATAAGCCAGGTGGTTGCAACCTTTTCTTCAGACAGCATTCTGATCACTATCTCCCAGTATGACAACAGCCTAGTTATAGTGATGAAGTAATATCTAACATAGCTTGGGTATAAAAGCATTTTTTTTCAGAATTTTTGTTTGAGTCTAAAAGCATAATTAATCAAGGCTTACTTATTTCTGAAGTCAAAGCACGATAAATCCGAGCTTCTCCATTGAGTGGTATCAAAAAAAGGTAATGGGAATTAAGAGTAGTTGATGGACTTGTTCAGATCACTGATTTCAGAACGAATCTGTCTTGGTCAAAACTTGTGTATGCTTGATTTCTTATATGTATGATTCAGCTTCGATTTAGATGAAACATTAAGTTTAGAGCTTTAGAACCTGAAATACTTTGTCAGAGTGATGAACATTTTCAAAGTTCTAAAAAGATTACCAAGTTTAAAAAGTGAGAAACATGTTTGGATTTGCATAGTGGGAATTAGATATTTCAAAATCATTAACACCCTTTCTCTCCCTTTGTCATAAATAAAAAAGAATAAAGAGACAAAGAAAAAAAAAAGACCAAACAAAAGATAATTTGCATTAATTAATCAAGATAGGCGAGTACATAGAAAAAGGAAACATAAGAACAACATAAAGATAACACAGTTAAAAAAAACTAAGGTGCAGGAGGGTTTTTTGGGTAGTCTAGAAAGAATCTCTGCAAGAAACCCTTCAATCTTTGAAGTTCGTTCCTTCCCTTCTGAGTTTTATGCAGCCATAAACTTCAACTTCTTAAGAACATAGTCATCAGAACCCGAAATCTTCTTGGTACCAGAACCACTTGCATCTTCAAGAGCGTTATGAGTAGAAACCTAAGAGGTCTGAACTAGGGATGAAGGAGGAACTTCTTTTGGTGCAAGGAGCAGAAGAGTAGCAGGGACCTTTTGAAGTATAGGTTCCATAACTCCAGAAAGTCTAGCATTGAGGTTCCTCTAAGCTTCTTTCATAAAGGTAACTCTCACCTCTTCAGAACCAGCACCAAGCCATTTTCTAAAGGCCTCAGTCAGCTCATGTACTTCAACAAAATTTGCATTGCCTCTGCAAACTTCAGTGAGAGCATTGAGTTTGATCTTAGTATCCTTTTCACATTGAGCGAATAAGTCATCCAAGGGAGTGGGACGAATGTTTGCTTTAGGAAGTGTTTGGTTATAGAAAGGTTGAAAGGGTCTGTCTGGATAGACATTGAGTTCAGTTTCTGATTCAGCATCAGAAATGATGGGTGGTTGAGAACTATGGTTGTCTGAATGAGATGTGTTTGGTGGTGGTGGAATAGTTTAGGATTGCGAATATAGTTATTATTTAGATTTGAGGTTTGGGGAATAGAGGGAGTGATAGATTTCAGAATGAATGGAATGGAATAAATTATAGTGGATGTGGAGATGGATGAAGTACTACCATCAGAAGGTTGAGGTGCGACAGAAGTAGTAGCTATTTTTAGAAGAGCTAGTTGCAACAGTAGTAACATCATTCGAAGATTCTTAGGTCAAATATTTATTAGTTATAAGTGGCATGAAATAAGCTTTGAATGTCTTCATTTCATCAATATTCTTATCAAGTTCAACAACTGGATTCTCCCTCACAATTGGTAAGTTAGTTTCTTGCCCAAGAGTTCTTAGAATAGATTAAAGATCCTTGATTTTCCTAGAACATCCTCGTCAGTGAAGATTGTTTTGCCCATCTCAACTGTATCCTTCCTTATTTCTCCCGTAAGCTCACACAAGAGACCACTTCTATCACGACCAATGAGTTTGGAAATGAGTCTTTCCATAATGAAAATCTTTTTGCCAAAAACAAATGACACTAATTGATTTTAAGATGTTTTTGCATAAATCCAAAAATATCTTATAAGAGATGGAAAGACTGGTCCATTAAGATGATCAAATTACTGATTCCAACCTCGTGTGCAAATAGCAGGAAGAAGATCAAAACCACGAGCCTTTAAGCTTACAAAATCAACAATAGGTTCACAAACAACTTCCAAGTCTTCAACAGGTGAGGGGAGAGTGACCTCAACAGTGTCATATGCATCTTCAGTGTATACCATCATGTTAGGATTCACAATTGATGGTACTCTGTGAAACTGAAGAAGATAAGGAATGAACTCAGGCGGTTGGTATGTCGCAGCTCTATAAACAACCTTACGGAAATTTTCTTCATGCTTTTCTTCAGCTGTGAGTTGATGTTGTGAAGATTGTTATTGTTATTGTTGAGACGATGATGCATCCATTGTTGCAGAGAAAGGTTTTAGGGGTTTGGAGAGAATTTGGTTTGAAATAGGAAATAAAGTAATCATGACGATAATAGGAAATAATGATATTTAATACCATTTACAAGGAATTAACACGATTATCTGAAAAAGGGAGTAGGCGAAAAGATTTAACCTAATCCCAAAAATCATGATTATACCTATGAGTCACGCAACCATTAAGAATCAGTTCAGTTTTCTAAGACAGATGTCTTTAAAACTGTTTTGTTTTCTGAAACTGATTGACAACTATTTAATGAAACGACTGTTCAGTACCCAGAAGGAGATTTTGTTTAACCAAACAAATTTCAACTAGATACCTCTGAATTAATTAAACCTTATGACTTCAGAAGACTCATTCATTCAAAATCAAAACTTATCTCAGAGTCTCATTTTTGAATTCTGAGAGATTGACATTCTGAGATAATCATCAGATTCATTCTGGACATAAGTCCATTTTCAAGTTTTTCAAAATTAAAACAAATCTATCTTCAGCAAGGGATTTTGTAAAAAAACCAGCCCATTGATGGTCTGTATCAATAAATTTAAGGTCTAAAATTCCCTTCTGAACAAAGTCACATATAAAATGATGTTTTTGCTCAATATGTTTAGACCTTAAATGTGGGATTCTTAGATAAACAGATGGCAAAAGTGTTATCGCAGAGTATAGGAATGTTACTCTCATAAATCTGAAAATCTTCTAGCTTACTCTTCATCCAGAGCATCTGAGTGCTGCATCCAGATGCTGAAATGTATTAAGCTTTTACAGTTGATAGTGTTATTATTGATTGTCGTTTGCTGGACCATAAGATCAAATTATCTCTCCGAAACTAACAGCTTCTAGAAGTGCTTTTCCTTTCAAGCTTATCTCCAGCATAGTCAACATCATAGTAACCCACAAACTTTTAATCTTTGTATTTTCTATAACACAAGCCAAGGTTAATAGTACCTTTCAGATACCTAAAGATCCTCTTAACAGTAGTTAAGTGGGATTCTCTAGGATCTGATTGGAATCAAGCACACAAGTACAAACTAAACAAAATGTTAGGTCTAGAAGTAGTTAGGTACAAAAGAGATCCAATAATACCTCTATATAGCTTCCGATCTACCTTACCACTTACCTAATCCTTCTCAAGGATACATATGGGATACATATGAGTCTTAGACACTTTGTATTCTTACATGTCAAACTTTTTCAAAATTTCTTTGGTGTACTTGCTCTGATGAATGTATGTTCCTTCTGGACTCTGATTAATTTGAATCCCCAGAAAGAACTTGAGTTCTCCCATCAGACTCATATCTAACTCTACCTGCATAGTCTTGGAAAATTTCGTGCACAAAGCAGCATTAGCAGAATAAAAAATAATATCATCAACGTAAATCTATATAACCTGAATATTAATTTTGAATTATTTATAGAAAAGAGTTGTATCTACCTTCCCTCTGGTAAAATCATTCTCAAGAAGAAACTTGCATAGTCTTTCATACCATGCTCTGAGAGCTTTTTTCAGACTGTACAATGATTTCTTAAGCTTGAAAAAATATGGATTTTTAGAGTTTTCAAAGTCGAAGGGTTGGTGCATATACACTTCTTTAGTAATGTAACCATTCAGAAATGCACTCTTAACATCCATTTGATATAGGATGATGTTATGGTTGAACAACAAATGAGATTAGGAGACAAATAGATTCTAACCTGACAATTGGTGCAAAGGTTTTTGTGTAGTCAATTCTTTCTTGCTGACTATATATAACCATGTGTTATCAGTCGAGCCTTGTTTCTTACTATCTCTCCTTGCTTATTCAAATTGTTTCTCAAGACCCACTTAGTTCCTATTACATGAGTTCCTTTGGGTCTTGGCACAAGACCCCATACATCATTTTTGGAGAATTGATTGAGTTCCTCTTGCATAGCCAGAATCCATTCTAAATCTTAAAGCGCTTCATCAATAGATGTAGGCTCTATCAGAGGCTTATAAGATACTTATGTTGGAGCCTCAAAACCTTTCTAATATTCCTTGGAATAGAGTATGGAATAAGGCGATTCCGTTGAAAATGCCACGGTTGGTATGGAGACTGTTTTAAAATAAGACCCCTACTATAAATCACCTTACTAAAAAGATAGTGATCAGTCATGGTGTGAATAGGTGTGCAAGAGAGTGCAAAAACGAAGAGTCGGTCGCATCTTTTTTTTAGTGTTCTATTTTTGCATAATTGTGGAATTGTATAGGCCAATGGCTGGGAGTGAGTACTGTTATGCATAATGAAGGCTGGAAGCATTTACTACAGTTTGAAGGTTTGTTGGACAGAGGTCGTAAATCGCCTTCGAAGATTGAGGCAATATGGTTTGTGTGCGTCTCGACAATTTGGAAGGACAAAAATGAAAAGATCTTTCAAAATAAGGAAATAAACAATGAAAAGTTGGTTGATGAGGTGAAAATTCTATCTTGGAAGTGGCTTTGGTTCAAATTGAGCAAGACATTCGAATGCATCTCGCAGTGGTTCACATGTCCTAGAACATGCCTCAGAGTATTATTTTGATTGTTGTCAAGTATTCTGGATCATGTGTTTAATGCAATGTCGTTGGAGGATTTAGGCATCTTTTGAGTACAGGTTGAGCTTCAGTAGGAAATGAACGTCGTTATTGATATATAGTGCATTTGGAGGAGTGGAGCATATTTGGTGTTTTGGTGCATCTGTTCGTCCGTGTGTTTTCAACAATAACAAAGTTGATATTACAACGTTCGGGCCTGACTCTGTCAGGCAACTTGTTGTTTTATGGCATTAATCGTTTGTTTTTTATCAACTTCATTTATCCGGGTGTTATTAGGATGAGTTTTTGGACCTTGCAGAAATTCTAATTTTTTTAGTTTTTTTACTGCGCCTGACGTATTTTTTAGCCTTTGAAGATTTGGTGTTGTGTTTTTAGCCTTTGGAGATTTGGTTTTTTTTAGGTGCAGTAGAGTATGTGTTTTGGAATTTGTTTGTGTTGTTGTTTTTAGGTGGCTCTCTTGCATTTGTTTATTTAGTTTTTTGGTGTATTAGAGTTTAGTTAACTCTGTTTGTATCAGTTGTAGTCTTAAAATTGCTTATGCTTGATTGATTTTTTAATTCATTATCTTCGCCTCTTAAAAAAATACCACCTGAAAAGTGACCTAGAACTTCCAAAACTTTCCAAGGCACAAACCCCAAGCACATACATACATGTGTTCCAACACTGGTAAAAACTTGGTCACCTTTACAATTTCCATGCATTCTTTCCACTAAACATGTGTTTCAATTCTATCAAAAGCACAAGTATCAAGATCTTGTAGGTTCTTCTTGCTACCATTTTATATTAATATAATAAAGATTATATATAAGTACTACTCTTAATCAGTCTGAAATAATAAATCAGTCTGAAATAATAAATTCTATGCATAACTAGTCACTGGATCCCTTAACTTTGAGCGAAGTTTCGCTTTGGTCCCTAAACTAAAAAATGTTACTTAATGATCCTTTAATTTAAGTTTCGTTAAACATTTTGGCCCCTTCCGTTAGTTTGTGTCAAAAAACGTTAGTTTGTGTGAGGCGGCATGCCAAGTAAGCCAATTTAGAATTTCACATCAGCATATGTATATGTTACGACATAGGGTTCCATTTGGTTGCAGCTTCATTCTTCTTCCACCATTCTTCAATTGTCTTCCATATTTCCAACCTCTTACATCTTCATCTTCAAATCAGGGTTAAATCTCTTTCTTCCATCTTCCTTCTACCATCTTTCATTTTCTTTTTCAATTTGAGAATTAGGGTTCAATAAATGTCAAAGAGTACAAGCAATGCCTCAAATTCAAACAACCATAGGTATGGTACATCCAAGGGCTGTCAAACTCACGAGTCTACTCAGACTCATAAAGGGTTCGTAAACACGACTTACAGACTCTACTCGCAAACTCGTACGAGTCTATAGAAAATTAAAAATGACTTTCAAAAACCTATATGTGACACATACATGACACACACAAGTATTTTTAAACTTATAAATGTCTTTTATATATATATATATATATATATATATATATATATATATATATATATATATATATATATATATATATATATATATATATATATATATATATATATATATATATATATATATATATATATATATATATATATATATATATATATATATATATATATATATATATATTACAAATTAACATCAAAATTTAAATTTCATATTCCATAACAAATTTCTTAACAAAAAAACTCAATAATAAAACAAACAAAATAGCTAATGTATTTAAAGACTTAAAGTATTAATTTCTTCTTAATTGACTACTACATAAAGCAAAAAAATCATAAAACAGATATACTAATGACTTTAAACATCCAAAACTCCAGTGAAATCATCACCATCATCTTCATCGGTATCTTAAGTATCATTGTCAAACTCTACCCCGGATGAAACACCTTATTCACCATTATCCAAAGTTGGATTGCTTGAAGTTCCACTTCCACCAAATTCAACATTTCCACCACCACCACCACCACTATGCACAACATTAGTAACAATAACATCAACTTCCACAACATTGTTAACAATAATATCATCTTACTCAACATTAACTTAAATTTGTATATTTTCCTCATTAGAAGCTTCAATTATCCATTCATCATCTTTACACAAGAATATACAAGAGAAACATCCAAGTGAAATATATAAGAAGATACTTACACAACAAATGATTGATTTACGGGAACGAATGCAAACAAAGAAAGAGACATAATAAACGCACGTCATCTATGAAGGGATGAAAGGAGGAAGAAACTTTGGTGAAACAAGAGACTAGGAGAGAGGCTTTCTAATCCTCGTACAAGCAAAAAAAGGTTTTTTTTTTTTAAATAAAATAAAATCTTTTGGGGTATTTGGGTCTTTTTTGGGTTAAAAAAAACAAAATTTAAAAAAATTTATAGACTCGTAAAATCGCCATAGACTCACGACTCTATACGAGTTTATGCGAGTCTACTAGAGTCTATCAAAATATGATTTTATGCGCGAGTCTACTCGTTTTCGCTTCCTAGACTCGTAAACTCGTACGAGTTTACGAGTCTACCAGCGAGTTTGACAACCATGCACATCTGAATCTTTGATTTGTAAAAACAAGAGAATCAAGTGCTTTTGTCAAGATGAAAGTGTTCTTAGAACAGTGAATGATGTGAGCAGTGTCAACAAGGGGAGAAATTCTGGGGTTGTAGAAATTATTGAAACCAAATTGAAAAGGGTTCTAATTTCTTCAAGTGGTTAGGTGATGAGTTTGTTGATGAAAGAGATTTGAAGCTTGAAAGACAAAAGAAGAAAATTAACAAATTGAAGAATGAAGTTATCTACACCAGAGGGTGGCTCAAAATAACAATGTATCTCAATTAGTTTTAGGGTAGTTCAAAGTTATGTTGTTATGTTGGTAGTTCTAGGGTTGAACCTTGTGTTTGTAACAAATTGATGAGTTTGTTTAATGAATAATGTATTGTTATGTTGTTTCAATGAATAATGTATGTGTTATGTTTTCACATTTTCATTGAATAATGTCTCAATATCCAACCTGTAAAAAATGTAGTCCAATGACCAATATTTATGGAAACAAACTGTAATATAACTTGACATCATAAGCCATTCCAACATTCATTAACAAATTCAAAGTTTGATACATAACAAGTTCAATAACAAAAGGTCATTATAAGACATTACATAACAGGTTCAAAAACCAAAAGGCCATCATAAGGCATTACATAACAGGTTCAAAAACCAAAAGGCCATCATAAGGCATTACATAACAGGTTCAAAATCAAAAATAAGCCATTACATAACATGTTCAATTTCAAAATGTGCATTAATAAAAACAAAAGAGTCAGACCATTAAATGGCATTACAAAATCTTAGTAGACATACTAATATTAATCATGGTTGGCTTGAAACAGGCTTCCCACCCTTATGAAGTTTTTTCTTAGTTTTGGGTGGTGGCTGACTTGTAACAACAGGTTGTGGAGGTTGACTTGTAACATCTTATGGTGGTGGCTGACTTGTAATAACAGGTGGTGGTGGTTGACTTGTAACAACAGATGGTGGTGGTTGACTTGTAACAGCTTGTGATAGTGGCTGACTTGTTGCAACATGTGGTGGTGGTTGACTTGTAACAACTTGTGATGGTTGCTGAGTTGTTGCATCTTGTACCTAACTTGAATTAGCTTGTGATGGTGGCTGACTTGTTGGTTCTTGTGGTTGTGGTAGTTTACAAGTGGCTTTGTTGTGATCATCCTTGTGGCAACGACTACATTTTATACCATGTCTTGCCCTCTTTATGTTGTCTCATCCCTCGCCATCTCTCCAGCTTCCCTATTCCTTTTTTTCTTTGGCCTTCCAAGCTGACTCTTTATTGGTGATGGCTGAAGATCAACAACACTAGTCTTTGCCAACAAGACTTCCCCATTAAGTGGATATATCACATGTGCATAACAAGCAGCATATTGTTCCTTCTTGTAACAGTCAGGTACAAAGTCATCAATCTCCAAATGTCGATCTTTCATGCAAGACATTGCATGACAGCAAAGAAGTCCAGTCAGCATCCATAGTCTATATGAACATTCTTTCTTGTAAAGGTTGACAACATATTTTTCTCCATTGAGTGAAGTATGCCTCACCTCATAGTCATATTCACCTGCACGCTTGTAAACAAGTAATCATTTTAATGTTGGTCTATGTAAACAGTTAATCATTTAAAAGTAATATTCAATAAATCAACCATGTTACCTCACAATCAAAGCACAATATATGCATGTTTTCAAGTCAATGAAAAGAATAAATCAGCTAGAAATAATAAATTATATTTGATAAAGGGAAAATCAAAACGCATGTTTTCAAGTCAATGAAAGGAACTTTAGTCAAAAACATGTTTTACATCTCAAAGTGTAACTCAGAAAATAACTTTAGTCACAAGGAAACAGATGCATATTCCTTAGGGGGAGGAGATAACATGCCTAGGATACCAACGGAACTCTGAGCAATTTCAGGGACGTGTGAGCAAACTCCATAAAGTGTTGTATTGTTTGTTGCATGATCAAAGTGTACATAATATGTTTCAACAATCACCAATCGTGTATCAAAATAAAGAATAAAATTATTTTTTGGCTATACTAAGATACGAGCAAAAAGAGAAGGAAAAAAAAAACTAAAACTAGGACCCATAGCATCCGTTAGGAGGAGTGACTGGAGATCAACCGTAGGATTATCAAGAACCACCGTATTATTTGAGGTTCTAGCACCAAATTTTTCAAGGAAGTCTATCAAGAACCACCATATTATTTGAGGTTCTAGCTCCAAATTTTTCAAGGAAGTCTGTAATCATATTTCCTTCTTAGAAATAAGACAATAAGACTCAGTTGATGTATAATTCTATCTAAACTTGTCTCCTCAATGTATTTTTATAGTTACGAATGCGTTTTTTAATTAATTATTACCGCTGTACTAAATAATGTTTGAGGCATATCTTGACTCTTGACAAGTGAACTCTAGGACCCAACTCAGTGTTCTCATCTAAAACATTGTGCACCACATACCCAACAAATCTTATTACAATTACACAAGTCTAAATCTTATTAGAATTACACCAAGTCTAATTTTCAAAACCTGAATCATGAAAAATTACGAGTTTGAGACTTTAAAAGCTACAATCTACCGCCTCAATTTTCTCATTATATTAAGCACGATTAATATGCAGTATACTTCCAAGTCTAGATACTTATTTGCAGTGAATTGAAATTCATGCAACTTCTATTAAAAATAACAACTTGAATTGAATGTCTCGAAATATAAAATTATTTTTGTAGTGAAATAGGTTTCTCTAGTCATACTCTTTTAGCAAACTACAAATCTAAACTTGAATCCTAAGGGAGTGGTCACAGATTGAAAACTCTGATCAGTTTCAAAACCTGCAGAAAATACAAACCAACTTTTGCCTTGAAAAGAGTGAACCTAAAGAAAAATTGTCACTTCAACAAATTTTAGAAAATCCCTCTTCTTCTTTTGTAATCACTAACTGTTAATGTCGACTGATGACTCCTTCCATCGTTTTCTGGGACTCGAAATCCAACAATTCCTTCAATTCTCTGTTTTTTTGCCATAAACCCTGCCTGAACTCCTTGTGCTCCACCAAACTTTTGGAGTATGGCTAGTGATATTGGCAGCTCAAAATCATGCAGTACATTTGACTCTGTCCCTTGATCCACTGGAGCTCTCGTGTCGACTAACTTCCCAGCATCTGCAGCCGCCTCCAAAGCCTCGGCAGTGGCCACCATACCCACACCCGTCACATTGCTGCCTCTATCACCCACTGCATCACCAGAACTATTATTTCCAGCTGCAGCCTCTTCAACCTGTTTTGAATTATAGTAGTTCCTTGATCTAGTCCATCTCCTTGAAAAGGGATCATAACCTGCCTCCCCTGCTTTCAAAGCTTTATTTACTGGCCTCAATTCAGATGCATTTTTGAAGTTCTCAAATCTGTTCTTTCTGTTCATCTCAGAAAGCCTCAAAGCCTTGGCATCCTTCTCCTCAGCTTTTCGTAAATCTTCCAATTCTTGTAGTCTTGTCTTGACCTTCTCTACTCCGGCTGCATCATTCTTGCTTTGAGCTATTTCCAACTCCGTTCTCAACCGGTCCTTCTCGGCTGCAACATTTAGAGGCCTCCGCGAGGTAGATTTTTTTTCTTCTAACATTTGCTTCACAGTAGCTGCTGAATAAACAAAACTATTGATCTTCTGTATGGCTTCCTTTTTCTCAGACACATCTAGCTTTGTCAGCATCCGGCCACCATTACGCTCTACTTCCTTAACCCACTGTTTAAACTCCTCCTCAAGCGGGGGAGAATCGCTAATCATAGCCATTTGCCACCTAGCAGCAGAAGTATCATTTCCCCATACAACATTCAAGTACTTGTATGTGGTTTTGTTATCTAATTTATACAGCCGGTTTGGATCTGATGCATCAACATTTTTCACCACACAGAGTCTGTAGATAGGACCAGTCTTTGACCTACCAATACCAACCCTTACTAAACAACCTACAATTAACTCCTCAAAAAATGGTTCCATTAACCATTTAGCAAGCTTTGACCTCTGAATGGTGATTTCCTGTATGTCTTCAAACGAAGGTTTTTCAGTCGTTATCTTATCATCATCATCGCTGTCAATAATCCCTCCATCTCCATCCGAATCTTCATCATCACTATGGGACCTACTCTCACTTCCGCTACGGCTAGAGCTACTGAAATCAGGTCTCCCTTTTTGTGAATAAAGCCCTGATCCCGCACTTTTAGACCCCTCTTTCAGTGTGTGCTTCACATCAGGATCTTGCTGTTTCAACCTTTTAGCACGCAGTTCATTTAACGCACCGTCCTTTGCAGCTGACCTATCAGCAGATCTGGCAGATGACCGCACACGAGAAGATGGAATAGGCGGAGACTCTCTTCTAGATACAGTTGCAGTTTTCCCCTTCTCGCGCTTCGATGCTATCCTATCCAAAAAATCTTTATCATCTTTCTTGTTAGCCCTATCCGACAAAATCATCTCTCTTTGAAGTTCAGTCATCTCAGAAAGCTTCTGTCTGTCATCCTCATCCTTATAAAGATCATCACCAACATCGGAGTCGTCAGTGCTGTCCCCCTCGTGCTCAGAATGACCATCATCATCACTATCATCTTCTCTTCCTCTCTTCTTTAGAGGAACCTGAGACGACTTTCTGCCCCGATGATAATCACGCTCATCATCAGAATCCGAATCAGAATCACTTCCACCATCCAACGGTTCTCCATCCCTCCTAGTCGGGGGAGAATGTCTGTTTACCCCAGCAGCCTCCAAAAGCCAATCATCTAAATCAGCCATAATAACTCTCTTTGGTTCAACCTGAAATTCAAAATTCAAATATATGCTGTTTGGTATAAAACACAGTATAATAATAATAATCAATCAATCAATAAAATTATATATTCAATACCGAAAATTGAAGAGAATGACCAGAATAAACAGCATTGGCGATAACAAAATAAATATAAAATACAGTGAAATAATGAACAAAAAGTGTATGATTCTACTTAATGAAAGCAGGAAGAGACATTACTGTGTATTTCGATGAATGCAGCGAAGAAGAAAACGCGATAATTTGCAGCTTCTCTCACAATGCAAGGGTGCGAAACGAAAGCAAAACCCTAACGGAAAAACCCCGGTTTCATTGGGTGATGAAGTCACGAAGCGAAGTAACGTCGTCGCGCTCTTTCTCAAGTAATTTCGTTCTTTCAAAGAGCGTTTAATTAAAACGCGTCGTTTTAATTTTTACCGATATTATTTTCTTTTAATTAGATATCACGAGTGTTCATTATCAAATTCCTAAAAAAGTTATGAAAATAAATAATTTTTTATGCAAACTACAAATGCAAAAAGACCAAATTACACGATTTAGTATTGTTTTAATTTATGTTTCACTGGCGCTCAAATGGGCACGGAGCGGACACAATCCGCATTTTTTATTGCGCTAACACGTGTAATTTTTTAATGGTGTTTTTGACATATATTTCATTAAATATAATATTACTTAGAAACAATTATAAAAAAATAAAAATATAATGATACATATTAACTTTAATATGTTGTAGTAATGTCTTCAGACCAATTTAATACTAAAAAAAATTCTTCAGACCAATTTAACAATGCAAATGTCAACTTAAAATTAACTTAGGGTCTGTTTGGTTCAAATGAGGGGGAGGGGAGGGGAGGGATTTTAATGAAGGGGAGGGGAGGGGAGGGGAGGTGAAGGAATTTTTTGATCAAATAAGTGTTTGGTTCAAAAGAGAGGAGGAGAGGGGAAGAGAGGGATTTTAATTAAAAAGTGTTTGGTTCAGAAGGGGAGGGGAGGGGTTTTATTAATAATTTACATTTTTATCCTTATGATCTTATATAAGTAATATGATATTAAAATGTGAAAAATTCGTGCGTATTTTTGTTGGTAATAAAATTTCTAATATTGAGTGATTAAAAAAATATTTATTTGTCACATAAAGTTAAAAAATTGAGTACAATCGTTTCGACTTATAACTTTCCAATATAAATTAAACTATATGTCAATAATATCGTTTAAATTGTGATGAATCATATAACAAAAAAAAATAAAATAACTTATTACTAAATATTAATGGTTCAAAATATTTAACAAAATGAATAAACAAAAATAAATAAAATGATATGGTTTACAATTTGATATAAAAGAAAATAGGATAGAGTACATAACAAAATTAAAAGAAAAAAACGAATATAAAGAAACATAATTTTTTTATAAAAAAAAGACAATGATTATGATTTATACTAATTATAAAAATTATAAAATAATTTGAAGGTGGAGAACAATTATAATAAGTTGATGAAAACAATCGAGAAAAAACAGTAACACAAAAGATAACAAATAGTTTTGAAATAATAAAATTAAACTGAGGATATTTTAGTAAATATAATAATTTTTAAATATCAAAACTTATATTCCCTCCCCTCCCCTCCAAATCCCCTCAATTCGAAGGAACCAAAAAATTGTGTTTTGGAGGGATTTTGCTCCCCTCCCCTCCCCTCCCCTCCAAAAATTTGAACCAAACATATTTAATTAAAAATTTCCCCTCTCCTCCCCTCCCCTCCCCTCCATCTACCCCGAACCAAACACACCCTTAATAATCTAAAGAGTAGAATGTGAAAATTAAAACTTATCAATAAATTAAATGTTACATAAAATAATATTATTTACATAATTAAAAAAATAAAAGTAAGAAGACAACCCATGTATATTGTTTAATATCTTAAAATTTTAATAATATCATAAGGTAGAAATCATACAAATTATAAATTGATATAAAATAATAAAAATAAAATATTCACATATTTTACAATAAAGAACATTAATAATCTTACTATTATTTTTCATGCTCGATGTTCTGTTCAATCAAAAAATGCATATTTAAAAAAGAAAATAATGTGGTAGCTGTTATTTATTTTTGTAACTTAACCCTTTCTTATAACTTATTTGTCGATGTTGTCACTAATATATGTTTCCTCTCTCTCTTTTTCTCACTTTCTTTTCGTCTCTCTCTAACTCTTCTTTTATATCACTCATCAGTCTCTCTACCTCTCTATATATCTCAATCTCATTTGCACGTGACATTTATTTGTTCCTCTTTCTTTATTTTGTTAAGTAACTAATAACTGGTTATCATTAAACAAAAAATTATGATGAAAACATAAACACAAATACTTTCAATCTTTAAACGATATTCAACCCTTAATATCATTCATAGCCTTAGACTTGACATTATACAAAAAGAAAACTCTAAAGCCTGTATATACCATTATTGTAATTTTATTTGTGAATGTGAGTCTTATATATGACAAGATTAGAAATTAATCTCAATAACAACCTACACAATAGAATTAAGTATCATTTTTTTTGGATATTTTAAAAATGATCAATTATTTTCTGATACATTGAAGAAAAAAAAATTAAATATATATAGTTCAAATTTGTATTTCTGAGGAGTTGAATGGTGGTATAGTAAATGACTTGATAATTGGTAAAATATACAGTGATATACAATGGTTTGTAACAACTCTAACTTTCTACAAAACCTTTTTTTTATATATTTATACTGTAGGTAGTCACAAAGACACATTGACATTATACATCATTCACACAATTCAAAGATTCAATAATAATGGAAAGAAAAACAAAATTGCATGTGAAAGAGAATTTAAATGAAATTAACCATTCATGAGAGAGAGAAAAATAACTTGCAAGTGAAAGAGAGATAATTGTTTAGGAAGTTAAAGATAAGGATGATAAAAAATTGTTAAAGTTTTAAATTGAGAATGAAACAATTATTATTTACTAAATTTATTTTGTATATGTGGTTGATTTTAAAATAATAGTTAAAGGTCAAATATCTAACAAATATAGGTTAGTTCAAAATGTTATATTGTCTTTATCTATAGGTATAGATAAGTATAAATTAATGTTTACGTCACATTGTAGAAATTATACAATTAAAAAATTGAGATATTGTTTATATTTTAAAATTTTTGCAAATTACACCGGTAAAATTGGAACAATAATAGATAAAGATTCAAGAGAGGAAATTAAAATTTAAAAAATTTAATAAAAATAGTCATTGTTATTTGATCTAGAAATTAGAACACACTTTTTTTTCTTTCATAAGAGATAATGATTCATTTTTCTTCTACAATAGAGAGAAAAATTAAAGTATTAAACATTAAAAAAATCTAATAATCTCAATTTTCAAACCCTAATTTCACATATGGATTTGTTTATGTAAAAAGAACAAAATAGTAAATGAAAATAAATAAAAAAACCAAATCAAAAAATTAGATTGAAGAATCTAAATGCCCTAATAATTAACTCTAACAGAAATCATTGTGTGATTCACAATCTATATTATGGCCTATGCATATTGTAGATTTCTCTTTTCTACCACCATCATGAACATTATCAGGATTCCAATTTTTCTCATGCTGACTTTCTTCTTCTCTATTTTTGACTTCTATGGACCCAATGAGTTAGAAATGAAAGACATAACTTATAAAAAGAAGTTATTTAAATATAGTTTTTAATTAGAAGTTAAAGTGAGTTTTCTTTTCAAATAACTAATTACTTTGTACAATATTCAAATATAAAATGGAGCGAGTAGTTAATTTTTATTTGTGTAACTTCTAAATAATTTTAAAGGGTAAAAGAGAAAAGAAAATAGGCTACACCAAAACAATGTATTGCCTTTTATATATTGTTATCGATAAAAAATAATGTTTATTTTAATCAAAAATACTTTATTGTTGTATCTAAAAATCAATACAAGCAAAATGAATATTTAACCTTGCAACCGATATATTAATATATCTGACACTCTATATTTTTATATTGACAAAACTATTATTATTATTATTTATTAATTAAAATTTATATATTTTTTTAAATTTTATTTCTATTAATTTATTAAAAAAACTAAATTTTTAATAGTTGAAAGGAATTTTTAGTACGATTTCTTTTCGTATTATTTTAAAAATAAGTATTTTTATCGTTTTTTTTTTGTAAATTTTTGATAAATAAATACAGATATTTTTAAAAATTATCAAAAAAATACTGTCAATTTTCAAAAAATTTAGATAACAACTAAACTTCTTAAAATTTCAAATTTTAAGAAATATTGTTTTTTTAATTAAAGATACTTTAATGATGTACCTAAAAATCAATCCGAGCAAAAGGAATATTCAACATGCCACCATCTCTTTTATATTTGGCCCCATCTCTTTTATATTTGGTATCTCATATTTTCATATAGACAAAATTGTGACTTTTATTATTTACCAATTAAAACTTATATTTAAAAAAAAATCATATTTATTAAATTGTAAAAAAAACTAAATTTCTAGCCATTGAAAGGAAATTTCTAGTACGATTCTTTTCGTATTTTTTTAAAAACAAATTTTTTTTTTTTAAATTTACAGTGAAGAATTACCTACAATTTTGAAAATTTCAATATTTATTTAGAAAAAATAAAAAATATATTGATAATTTTTGAAATTTTCGGATAGCAATTATGACTTACAGAAATTTCAAATTTTCCTGTATACCGGATATTTTACTTATACTCACAATTTTCGGTAGTGCAAAATAATGTTTTATTTGTGGGGTCTAAAATCGATAGGATCTTCTACAGATTTTACGGAGCTCTTCACCACCGACGTTGTATATTTCTATGTAATAAGATTAATTTAAAAGTTTTTTTGTCTCTATGACATTGATAGTTTACTCTTTATATGTTGTAAATGGCATATATTTCATCTTCAATATGAAGTTTTAGCATGAACACAGACTATTGATAAACAACATGGTATTATCATTGTCATTCTTCTTCTGATACTGCGAATGAGAAGTAGGGGAAGAAAGATAAATTGATTATGGGTTGTGAGAGAGGAGGAAACTATAAAAGAAAGAATGCATATGAAAGCAATAATTCCTCAGAAGACATTTATAATATGAAAGTTAAACGTTCTTTTAGCCTGAGATCTGCGCCAAATGGTAGCAGTTGGAAAGTGATGGTTAGGTGCAGGCTTCACAATCATAAACTATCTAAGGGTTTAGATGGTCATGACATATTAGGTCGTCTAAAAGATCATGAAAGACAATTTGTGAATGAAGTTGTTGTTACGCGATACCACACTCAGACGAGTTTCTCTTAAGAATATTGTTGGCCGACGAGTAGTCGTTTAAGCCGATAATATCCAAAAGATGGAATTATGACTCCGGGAGCTTTTTAGAACCTTGTTCTACAGGTGATGATATAACCTTAGTACATACCATTGCGGGTTGGTTCTTATCTCTGGCTCTATGCTCGTGCCGAACGTTTGAACTTGTGTGCTTTGTGTAATATTGTTTGTGGGTGTTGTATCTTGCACTCATTCATTCATGGGCATTTTATTTCAGTCGGTTTTTAAGGATCTCAGATATTTTGTTTTGCAAACATCGCAGATATTGTGATTATGGACATTGGAAGGAGAAACACTCAGAAGTACAGTTTTCGAGCTCCCGATCTCACAAATTTGAGAAAGCTAGTGTCCTTGGTAGTTGATCATTCAGACTCCAGATCTCGTTATGGGAGACTTCTATTTGTTCTTTCTACCAACATTGGAGACAGAATTCTGAATACCCTTATGCAGTTCTATGATCCTATCTACCGATGCTTTACTTTTCCCGATTATCAGCTCATGCCAACCTTGGAGGAGTATGCTTATTTGTTGGGTGTACAGGTTTTTGATAAGGTTTTGTATATTGGTTTGGAGGAAGCTCCCAAGCCTTAAGATATTGCTGCAGTCATCCATTTGACAAAATCTGATATTGATTCTAATATAATGGTTAAGGGAGGCCTTAAGGGTTTGACTTCTAAGTTCTTGATTGGGAAAACCACTTTATTTGCTAACGTTGGTCGCACATTGGCGTTTGAGGTTATATTTGCTTTGCTTATCTATGAACTAGTCTTGTTTCCTAATGTTGGCAACTTTGTGGATGTTAACAATATTAGGATTTTCTTGATTGGGAACCATGTTCTGACTTTTCTTGGTGACACCTATTTCTCCATCCATAGTAGGACTTTTAAGGGAAACGGTACCATCGTTTGATGTACACCTCTGTTGTACAATTGGTTCATTTCGCGCTTACCATAGTCATCTGTTTTTAGGGAGAACAAGGATTGTTTAAGGCGGTCTCAGAGGTCCATGTCTCTTACTCATGTTGATATTACTTGGTCTTCTTCTATTTATGACAATGTCCAGATTATTGATAGTTGTGGGGAATTCTCCAATGTTCCTCTTCTTGGAATACAAGGTGGAATTAACTACAACCCGAGTTTAGCTCGTCGTCAGCTTGGTTATATGTTGAAGGATAGGCCTAAAAATATTCTATTAGAGGGTTTATTTTTTCAAGGAGGGAATGACTCTCTTGGTTTGAGGAAAAGATTGGCTCATGCTTGAACTAAGATTCATAGGTTGGATAGAGGGGAACTTGGAAGACAAGTTTGCATCGCCTTGGAACCTTACACACTTTGGGTGAAGAAGAGAGATATGGAGCTCAAAATGCCTTATCCTTTTGAGAAACCCATGACTACAGTGATCTCTACGCCACTCCTTGTTTCTTCTGATGATGCGAAGGCTCTTCAAGATGCTTTGGCCATGATGAAGCAAGAGAAAGATATATGGGAAAGTAAGTTTCAAGCTTCTGACAAAGAGAAGATGGAGTTGCAAAAGCAGATGAAGGAGAATGATGGCCTGATTGAGTTGCTTAAGCGACACGCGGTGAAGAGACATGCAGAGGATTTATTTTCCTCTACTACTTCATTATCACATCCTCCTACTTCGGGTGCTTGGAAGGGTATTGTGGATCAGCTCGTGTTAGAGAAGACCACCATGAAGAACAACTATGAAAGAGAGAGATTAAGATACTCTGAAGGAAGTATCAGTTCGGATCGTCATCAGATATTATGTATCTTGAATTTTGATATTATGTATCTTTTACTTCCTAGTGTAGCACTTTCCAATATTCAATGAAATTAGATGTTTATCAACATTTCAAAAGTTGTTATTTCTTTACGATGTTTGTAATTGCTTTATATCTTAAAGATCCTTGAAGACTGATTGAAACTTTTTCATTTTTGCATTTGCATTCGCATCATTGTGCATTGTGTTTTGCCTTTTCCAGGTGTCTTGTTGTTTCTTTTGATCTTCGTTCAGCCAAGCTATCGCATTACTACAATACTCGATCTAACTTCAAGAAAAAGATGGATAATTTACAACAAGAGAACCGCGAGCTCCGTGAAGAGGTGACAACTCTGAAGGATAGCTTGGAAAGACTCGTTGCTGCAATGGAAGCTCTGGTGAGTGCTCAGAATCAACCACCATCGCCTCCTCCTTCTCCTGTGCAAAGAACTTTGATTTATGAAATCGGATCAACGCCCATTTCTGTGGCCTCGATTAATGCTTCTCAATATCATATGCCTACTAGTTTCCCTTGGGGCATGCATTTCAATTATGTGCCAGAGGGATATCGACCTCCTGCTTCTGAAGGTCCAAGAGTTTCTACTATTATGGTTGTACCACCTCTTGTGGTTAATGTTATTCCTAATACTGAGATTTTGGTTGTTCCTATTGTCATACCTGTGCCACCACCCGTAGTTCGCACTACGCTTTATGCTGAAGAGCAAATTTTCCACACTGCTCCGAGTGAGAGTTTGGATGTTATGGATCATATGGATGATTTTCAAGATCAGTTTACTGAGATGCAGAAAGAAATCAGGGCTTTAAGGGGAAAAGAGTTATTTGGAAAGAATGCTCATGAGCTTTGTTTTGTTCAAAATGTGAAGATTCCTGCCAAGTTCAAGGTTTCAGATTTTGAGAAATACAAAGGGAACATTTGTCTACAAAGTCATTTGGTCATGTATGCTAGAAAGATGTCTACTTATACTGACAACCATCAATTGTTGATTCATTACTTTCAAGATAGTCTTACTAGTACCGCGCTGAAGTGGTATATGGGACTTGATAATTCCCAAATCAAGACGTTCAATGATCTCTGTAAAGATTTTATCCGTCAGTATAAGTATAATCTAGATATGGCGCTGGACCGTGATCAACTCTGCGCAATGTCTCAGAAAGAGAAAGAAACTTTTAAAGAGTACGTGCAGAGATGGCGTGAGATTGCAGCTTAGATAAGCCCCCCACTTGAAGAGAAAGAGATAACCAAGATCTTCCTGAAGACTTTGGGTCTGTTTTACTATGAAAGGATGGTTGCGAATGCTCCTAGTGATTTCACGGAAATGGTTAATATGGAGATGAGATTAGAGGAAGTTGTCCGTGAGGGACGTTTGATAAAAGAAAGTAGTTCTGGAAGTACGAAGAAGTTTGGTGTTGAGTTCCCTAAGAAAAAGGATGGAGAAACTAATTCCATCTCTCAGGAGAGGTCTAAAAGACGCATGGTTGTAAACAACAATGGTAGTCGTCGTCAGCAACAAGTAGCATTTGTTATGCCTGTCATCAATGTCGTTCCTGCCGCTCAAGCTACTTCAAGTTATCAACCACGTTTCCAAAAAAAACAACTCAACAAGGTCCTACATAGATGAAAGTACAATTTGATCCCATTTTAATGACGTATACTGAATGTAATACCCCAAATTTTGCCCTAAGATTTGTCGTCGCATTTCATTGCATTTAATCAATTACTAACAAATTTGTGTAGTCGTTTGACGTTTTGCAGGTAAATATCATATGGCATGTATTTTTTTTCTAAAAAGTAAAAATGACACAATTGGCAAGAGGACATGTGTAAGGAGTTGTGAGTGTGAGAGGTTGAGAGTTTGAATCTCACCTTTGTCACTTTTTGTTTTTTATTATTTTTACTCTAAATTTTTCTATCTTTCATTAAAAAATAACAAAAATAGTTTTTTATTATTATTTAATTATTATTTTCGTATTTTAATTAAATCATTTTTTAAAATATTATTTTTTTCACCTTTTTCTAAATTATTCATAAAAATATCCAAAAAATCATAAAATAAAAAATATTGGAAAATTTTTTGTTCTTTTTATAATATTTTTGATTTTATGAATCAATAGGATTATTAGTTTTTATTTTAAGTTTATTTTAATTATTTTAAATTATTTAAATTTTATTTTTTCTTAACTAATTATTTAGTTTGGGCTTTAAAATGGGCTTTAGGGACATTATTGACAATTTGGTGTTAACCCTAATTTGTTCCCTATATATACATGTGTTAGCCTTGTTGAAAAGGGGGTCAGAAGGTTTTCTTCAGAAAATAGGAGAGAGAAAGGGAGAAACAAAGGAGATCCCCAGAGAAGAAAGGCGGTCGTTCCCACAACTCGTTAGAAGGATTGGAGCTCTCCAGTGTTCTCTTATTCAAACCTTTTTCACATTTACCGAAGCAAACCTCCGCTTCGTAGGTTAAATTACTAAACCTTTTGCCTTTTCATGTTTATGTGCATATTTTGCCATGTTAATGTGTTTAGGTCCGTTAAATTACTAAACCTTTTGCTTTTTCATATTTATGTGCATATTTTGCCATGTTAATCTCCATGTGTGTTTAGGTCCCTAGATTTTAATATCAAAACCCTTTTTTAACAAAACTCTTTTTTTAAAATCAAAACCCTTTTTTTTATTTATTATTAAAACCTTTTTTTTAGTAAGACCTTTTTTAAAAACTGAAAAGTCTTTTTGTTCCGAAGAAAAAAAAACCTTTTTGTTCCCAAAAACCTTTTCCCAAAAAAACTGAAAAGCCTTTTCCCAAAAAAACTGAAAAGCCTTTTCCCAAAAAACTGAAAAGCCTTTTCCCAAAAAACTGAAAAGCTTTTTCCCAAAAAACTGAAAAGCCTTTTCCCAAAAAAACTGAAAAGCCTTTTCCCAAAAAAACTGAAAAGCCTTTTCCCAAAAGGCTTTTCCCAAAAAACTGAAAAGCCTTTTCCCAAAAAAACTGAAAAGCCTTTTCCCAAAAAAACTGAAAAGTCTTTTCCCAAAAAACTGAAAAGCCTTTTCCCAAAAAACTGAAAAGCCTTTTTTTTGGGATGAAAAACCTTTTTTGTTCTAAAAAAAACTGAAAAGACTTTTCCCCCCAAAACTTTTCTTTTATAATTTAAACTTAATTTTTTTTTATAATTTTAACTTAAATATTTTTTATTAAAAAATTAAAACCTTTTTTTTTATAATTAAAATATTAAAAATTAAAACCTTTTCGTAAGGAACTCCTGATGTTTGATGTTTGTCGTGTCATTTTATGTACCTTTTATTACTTTTCTTTCTTTGGCCATTTTATGTGCATGCTCGAGGTTGAGATGTGCTTGTGGTGGCCACAGCCTCACACTATTTTCCTCTCTCACTTCATTCTAAGTGTCATTACATATTTTCATATTCTTCATGTTTTCAGAAATGTTTCTTTATTTCTTTATACCCTCTGCCTTTATTACTTTTCTTATTTTTGTACCTTAATTATTCCTCCATATAATGATTTGTCATATTTTCACATTTTTTTTACAGTTTTATCCTTCCGAAGGATTAGGTCCAGCCTTTTGGCCGCCGAGTCAATAGGCTTACCCCTTTAATGGATCAAACCCTGTTTAGCCTAGGTGTCCCGCCGTGGGCAAAATTGCTTTTATCCTAGTGTTAGGCTAAAAGAGTCGCCGTACTCTGTTTTAAGGTTTTCCGCCGTGGAATCCCTAATTTAACCCTATTTTAATTTTAATTAACATTTTTTTAACATAGAGATTGGAGTCTCTGGACAAACCTTGGCCGCAGTCAAGACGTTTCTAACCTCCCTTTTGAGGGGAACTACAGTTACTCTGATTCCATTCCCGTAAGGATATGTAGGCACAAGATGCGATGTCTTGCCGAGTAAACTTAGAATTAACCCCTAGGTCTTTTTTAATTTTCAATCCTTTGTATATACCCTAAAGCAAAATAATTAATGAAATAAATAAAAAAAAAATAAACAAAAGGTTCCCGTAGAGTACTACGGAAGTTTAGGGTGCTAATACCTTCCTTAATCTTAACCAACCCCCGAACCTTAGATCTCTCCCCTTTAGGTTTTTCCTTTCTTTAACCTTTCCTTCGGATAAATCAAAGACCGGTTGTAAATGAATTAAGATTCAAGTTAATCAATAGCTTGACATCCAAACTTCACCGCAACAGAAAATGGCGACTTCACTGGGGACTCCTAACTATTGAGGGTTATCCCTATTTTGTTTATTTTTCTTTATATATTTGTTTCATTAATATTTTTGCTCATTTGTATATATGTTGTTCAGGGGTACCTTGCTTGGGAATTACTGTGTTGTGAGATAAGTCCTACACCCGGACTTGAGTGACATTATTATAGGATGGCGATATATTCGACGAGGCTTATAGGGAGTGAGTCCCGACTAAGCTAAATTGAGAATCACCGCTCAGTTGAGACCCTTTTGAAAATGGTTCAGTTGATCGAGTGTAGTCATGAAAACTTTTACCATTATCGATTGGAGTCTGTGATACTGGGAACCGTAGTACCTTTACACCATCTTGGCCTTATCTAGGACGTAGTGCGGAAACTATGTGGGAGTAGTCCTACAATGGTTGCTACGCGATACTACACTCAAAAGAGGTTCTCTTGAGAATATTATCGACCCTCAAGTCAGTTGGGAAGTTGATAATATCCGAAGGATGGACTGATGATTTTGGGCACTGATTTAGAACCCTTGTTCTGCAGGTACAATTAACCTATAGTACACACCACTTTGGGAAGGGTAGACCTTGACTCCATTCATTGTTCCTCTAACTTAGGACCTTTTGTTTGCTTATGTGTATTTGTACTTCGCATCCATAAAGCATCATATCATTTCTAGTTTCAAGGAATTCAGCAGTCCTTTGCAAATTCGAAAAGCCTTACATTTTAAAGTCTAAAATTTTTTCCAACTTTCTTAAAAAGCAATATTCGCAATCGACCGTTGAAATTCTTGAAACCATTGCATGGCATCAGCATTACATTTTTGCATTGCATTTGTCCCCCGGTTTCTCATTCTTGGTCCTATCGTCTTCCAGTGTACCTTTGAGTCGTCAAGCTGATTCCTCGACACAGATATCAGACCAGAAACGAAACAGGAGTCACTTTGATCCTATTCTTATGACTTACACAGAGCTATATCCTGACTTAGTCCGGCAAGGACTGATTACTACAAAGGCTTTACCACCTCATCTTAATCCTCCGGCTGGATTTAGGGTTGATCTCCATTGTGCTTCCCATGAGGGTGCCCCAGGCCATGACTTGGAGCATTGTTTTGCATTGAAGGCTAGAGTATGTGAATTGGTTAGAACTGGAATACTTGATTTTACAGACAGTCATCCGGATGTTCAGAAAAATCCCTTGCCAGTACATCAGAAATGAAGTTTTGTCACTAGGCCTTTTGTTTCTCGTTGTTTGCACTTTCCTTATTTTGTTTAAGTTGTTTGCTTTCAATTATGTTTGTACTTTCATTAATGAAATAAGCATTGCGACTTTTGATTCAATTCATTTCCGTCCATTTATTTGCATCTTTATGCTTTATTTTTCAAATGTTTACTTCTTGTCCAAAATTTTGATATGCTAAGATCGGAGGGAGGATGACGAAAATGTTATACCCATAACTGCTGTCAGTATGCTTTCAATTAAACCTTGTTGACGATGTAAGGCATTGTTTCAATTCCCAAACACTGGAGAAATAACGAAGTTAATCCCTCGTCACCCCCTTCGGGCCTAGAAGTTGGAGTTTCTTTCGTTACAAAAAACC
The DNA here is from genome assembly GCA_963859935.3 of Lathyrus sativus. Classification (NCBI taxonomy): domain Eukaryota; kingdom Viridiplantae; phylum Streptophyta; class Magnoliopsida; order Fabales; family Fabaceae; genus Lathyrus; species Lathyrus sativus. The sequence goes on along the minus strand of OZ012737.1, from coordinate 632,771,164 downwards.
CACAATTTTAACCTTGGGATGGGTAGTTCTCAGTTAACTTGGTTGTGTGTTCATACGATACACCTTTCATTAACAAATTTTCCTTCGCACACGTCAAAAAAGTATCGAAGATGTTTTCTAATCAAAAGGTCGATGATGGTTCACCGTAATCATTAAAATCAAACAGTCACTTTCCTTCACACAAAAAAATAATATAAAAAAATCAAAAGAAGCCCGCTAAGTCAAAACCTATGAAGGAGACTTAGGCAAAACTGGGGCATCCCGCTGACTGTAAACTCTAAAATAAACAGTTCAGGCAAAATTTAGGGATAATACAAAGAGATTTTTAAATCCTTATCTTGAAAATCCTCAATGTCAAAACAATCAAATGTTATAGGGGAGTAGTGGCTGCCTTTTCATAGGTCCCTTTGACTTCTGAGTCATCATTGCTACGATCAATGAAATCCCTAACTTATGGGAACCTGAATGCATAATATGAGTTAACTGAGCATAGGACTAAAGATCATCACGTAGATTGGGTGAGTACAAATAAATTTTGAGCCTTTATCTTTTGTTTCATAAACCGTGAACCAGGCCACATTACAACCCTCAAAAGACCTAATTGAAGCAAGGTTATTTTGAAAGTATACTACAGCAAGGTTGCGTAACCTGACTCCTAAAGATCTTTGTGAATCATTTATTTTGGCAGTACACCTTTGTTTTAAACTTTGAGCGTCTTGAACCGTTGTGTTCTGACTAACGACTCATGTATTTTCCATCTTTCAAAAATAATTTTGATTTCAAAAGTCGCATGAACTTTGCATTACCGTGTTTGTAGGAATATTTTTGTTTGCAAACTGGCTTTCCTCTAAGGAATTTTCAAACAATGAGAAACTTGGTCAAGTGATCTTATCAGGGGCAAGTTCCTTTTACATCCTGTCAAAGAATTAGTTCAAGATTTGTTCAAGGCAATATCTTCTCAGATTTGGTTTATCCAGAGAGTTGTTCAAGACCCAGACTGGGGCAAGCCCTCCGAGGATACAGCAAAACAGTCGATTCCACGAATCAGACAGCTGAAGCAATTATCAATTCATTTGACCTGGGGCAGTTTACTTGCATAATCCCCAAGCAGTTATTCATCATTCCTACAGTGACTATCAACTTGATACAGTTTAACAGAATGACAGTGATCTCCGTGTTGAGGAATCAATCCTCCAGTTTTGTCATCTCACCGAAAGAGTCGAGCCTTGTCGTCGATGTCTGCATTTGCATTTGATCATATCTCATAGCATAATTCCTATACGTGTGCATATCTTGGGTGCTTTATTCCCCATTTACATTTTTATCTTGGGTGCTTTACTCCCCATTTACATTTCTATCTTGGGTGCTTTACTCCCCATTTATATTTCTATCTTGGGTGCTTTACTTCCCATTTACATTTTTATCTTGGATGCTTTACTCCCCATTTACATTTTTATCTTGGGTGTTTTACTCCCCATTTACATTTTTATCTTGGGCGCTTTACTCCCGATTTACATTTTTATCTTGGGTGCTTTACTCCCCATTTACATGTCTATCTTGGGTGCTTTACTCCCCACTTACCTTCTATCCTTGGGTGTTTTATCCCCCATGTACCTTTATCCCGGGTGTTTTATTCCCCGTTTACCAGATATTCCTGGGTTTACCTAACATCATGTTGTTTTACCCCATTTGCTTTTTTTTTCTCCCTGAGGTCGTGTTTTACTCGTGTCTTTACCTTGTGGGCAAAATTTATTTACTTGGCATCATGGATGTTTTATCCCCATTTGCGTTTTTCTCCTGAGCTCGTGTTTTACCCGCGTCTTACCTTGCGGACAATTTCTAATTTACTTGGCACATATCAACAATTCTGTGTCGTGTCTACCCGACGTTCTTCCAGATATGACATGTCTTCTTCCCTAGTGCAATTCCTTGATGGGCCGTCCCCTGTGACGTTGTTTCGTCTGTATCCGTGCATTTGTCATTTTTCATCATACGCATCATATCAGATTTAGCATTATAGTTTATTTTGTTTTGTCCATATCATTGTATAGCACTGCGTCTGAAGGCAAAATTTTCGGTTATCTGTATTTAAATTCCTCCACCACGATTTCTCGAGTCTCCGTTGCTCGAATCACCCGGTGAAGTTATTTAAATAGGGGCAACTGTAATACCCCAAATTTTGCCCTAAGATTTGTCGTCGCATTTCATTGCATTTAATCAATTACTAACAAATTTGTGTAGTCGTTTGACGTTTTGCAGGTAAATATCATATGGCATGTATTTTTTTTCTAAAAAGTAAAAATGGCACAATTGGCAAGAGGACATGTGTAAGGAGTTGTGAGTGTGAGAGGTTGAGAGTTTGAATATCACCTTTGTCACTTTTTGTTTTTTATTATTTTTACTCTAAATTTTTCTATCTTTCATTAAAAAATAACAAAAATAGTTTTTTATTATTATTTAATTATTATTTTCGTATTTTAATTAAATCATTTTTTAAAATATTATTTTTTTCCACCTTTTTCTAAATTATTCATAAAAATATCCAAAAAATCATAAAATAAAAAATATTGGAAAATTTTTTGTTCTTTTTATAATATTTTTGATTTTAGGAATCAATAGGATTATTAGTTTTTATTTTAAGTTTATTTTAATTATTTTAAATTATTTAAATTTTATTTTTTCTTAACTAATTATTTAGTTTGGGCTTTAAAATGGGCTTTAGGGACATTATTGACAATTTGGTGTTAACCCTAATTTGTTCCCTATATATACATGTGTTAGCCTTGTTGAAAAGGGGGTCAGAAGGTTTTCTTCAAAAAAGAGGAGAGAGAAAGGGAGAAACAAAGGAGATCCCCAGAGAAGAAAGGCGGTCGTTCCCACAACTCGTCAGAAGGATTGGAGCTCTCCAGTGTTCCCTTATTCAAACCTTTTTCACATTTACCGAAGCAAACCTCCGCTTCGTAGGTTAAATTACTAAACCTTTTGCCTTTTCATGTTTATGTGCATATTTTGCCATGTTAATGTGTTTAGGTCCGTTAAATTACTAAACCTTTTGCTTTTTCATGTTTATGTGCATATTTTGCCATGTTAATCTCCATGTGTGTTTAGGTCCCTAGATTTTAATATCAAAACCCTTTTTTAACAAAACTTTTTTTTTTAAATCAAAACCTTTTTTTTTATTTATTATTAAAACCTTTTTTTTAGTAAGACCTTTTTTAAAAACTGAAAAGCCTTTTTGTTCCGAAGAAAAAAAAACCTTTTTGTTCCCAAAAACTTTTTCCCAAAAAAACTGAAAAGCCTTTTCCCAAAAAACTGAAAAGCCTTTTCCCAAAAAAACTGAAAAGTCTTTTCCCAAAAAACTGAAAAGCCTTTTCCCAAAAAAACTGAAAAACCTTTTCCCAAAAAACTGAAAAGTCTTTTCCCAAAAAAACTGAAAAGCCTTTTCCCAAAAAACTGAAAAGCCTTTTTTTTGGGATGAAAAGCCTTTTTTGTTCTAAAAAAAACTGAAAAGACTTTTCCCCCCAAAACTTTTCTTTTATAATTTAAACTTAATTTTTTTTATAATTTTAACTTAAACATTTTTTATTAAAAAATTAAAACCTTTTTTTTTATAATTAAAATATTAAAAATTAAAACCTTTTCGTAAGGAACTCCTGATGTTTGATGTTTGTCGTGTCATTTTATGTACCTTTTATTACTTTTCTTTCTTTGGGCATTTCATGTGCATGCTCGAGGTTGAGATGTGCTTGTGGTGGCCACAGCCCCACACTATTTTCCTCCCTCACTTCATTCTAAGTGTCATTACATATTTTCATATTCTTCATGTTTTCAGAAATGTTTCTTTGTTTCTTTATACCCTCTGCCTTTATTACTTTTCTTATTTCTGTACCTTAATTATTCCTCCATATAATGATTTGTCATATTTTCACATTTTTTTTTACAGTTTTATCCTTCCGAAGGATTAGGTCCATCCTTTTGGCCGCCGAGTCAATAGGCTTACCCCTTTAATGGATCAAACCCTGTTTAGCCTAGGTATCCCGCCGTGGGCAAAATTGCTTTTATCCTAGTGTTAGGCTAAAAGAGTCGCCGTACTCTGTTTTAAGGTTTTCCGCCGTGGAATCCCTAATTTAACCCTATTTTAATTTTAATTAACATTTTTTTAACATAGAGATTTGAGTCTCTGGACAAACCTTGGCCGCAGTCAAGACGTTTCTAACCTCCCTTTTGAGGGGAACTACAGTTACTCTGATTCCATTCCCGTAAGGATATGTAGGCACAAGATGCGATGTCTTGCCGAGTAAACTTAGAATTAACCCCTAGGTCTTTTTTAATTTTCAATCCTTTGTATATACCATAAAGCAAAATAATTAATGAAATAAATAAAAAAAAATAAACAAAAGGTTCCCGTAGAGTACTACGGAAGTTTAGGGTGCTAATACCTTCCCTAATCTTAACCAACCCCCGAACCTTAGATCTCTCCCCTTTAGGTTTTTCCTTTCTTTAACCTTTCCTTCGGATAAATCAAAGACCGGTTGTAAATGAATTAAGATTCAAGTTAATCAATAGCTTGACATCCAAACTTCACCGCAACACTGAATTATTTCCGACTTTGATAAAGAAGAATTTGGTTCAGACTCGTGATCTGCCAGATGTTCCTACTTATATTCCATGGTGGTATAAGCCATATGCCCATTGTGTATTTCATCAAGGTTCCCCTGGACATGATATCGAAAATTGTTATCCTTTGAAATATGAAGTTGCAAAGCCCGTAAAAAGTGGTATTCTGTCTTTTGAAGATACCAATCCCAATGTACAATCAAATTCGTTGCCTAATCATGGTAACGCGATTGTCAATATGGTATATGGGTGTCCTGGTATATACCGCATTTTTGATATTCGTTGGATTCGAAGGTCGCTTGTTGAATACATGCTATTTTGAGTGAATTCCATGATATTGAGCATGATTATGCCGCCTGTTGTATTTTTTCTGTGAACCCCCGTGGGTGTGTGATTGTAAAAAGGGACTTAGAAAAGATGATTGACCAGAATTTGATTCAGGTTACTGCAAACAGAAATGAAGTTGAGAATGAGGTGAATGTCATAGTCCCACATTTCAATATTCCTGAGCGAGTTGTAATTTCTTACAATAGTCAGAAATATGATGTGACACCTTTGGTTATCCGTTTTCCTGGTCCAGTACCATATGGATCAGATAAAGTCTTTCCCTACAAATACAATGTTACTATGTTGGAGGATGGAAATGAGGTTCCCATTCCTTCTCTTCCCTCAGTTGTGACTATTGATGATGTAGGACGTGTGACCAGAAGTGGTCGAGTATTTGGTAATGTACCCTCGAAGACAAGTGAATATGATGTGGATAAGCAAACTCAATTGAAGACTTCTGTTGAATCTGGTAAATCAAGTGACGTGAACCAAAAATTAGATAATTATGAGGTATTGAAATTGATCAAGAGTGAATATAACGTGGTAGATCAACTGTTGCATACACCATCAAAAATATATGTTTTATCTCTGTTAATGAGCTCTGAGGCTCATCGAGAATCTCTGCACAAAATATTAGAGCAAGCTTATGTAGATCATGATGTGACTGTTAACCAGTTTGATAGCATTATTGTCAATATCACTGTGTGTAATAATCTGAGCTTTTGTGATGAAGAGTTGACCGAGCATGGAAGATATCATAATTTGGCTCTCCATATTTCCATGAATTGACAAGAAGATTCTATATCCAATGTGCTGGTTGACACCAGGTCATTGTTGAATATGATGCCAAAATCTACTTTGTCCAGATTGTCTTATCAAGGTACTCCTATGAGGTTCAGCGGGGTCATTATGAAAGCCTTTGATAGATTGAGGAAACCGTGATTGGAAAGGTTGATCTCCCTATCAAGATAGGTCTGTGTTTTTTTCAAATTACTTTTCGTCATGGATATTCGTCCTGCTTACAGTTGTCTTCTAGGACGCCCATGGATCTATGAAGCCGGAGCTGTCACTTTGACACTCCACCAAAAGTTAAAATTCATGCAGAATGGTAAACTTGTTGTTGTGTTGGTAAGCAGTTTGTCGTCTTTTTCTTATATTGATGCAGAAGAGGATATTGGAACTCCGTTCCAGGATCTTTCTATATTTGATAATGTTGTTAAGGAGAATGGGGTGTCCATGTCTTCTCTAAAAGATGCACAACATGTAATGGAGAATGGCCAAGCTGGTGGATGGGGCCGAGTCATTGAAGTTGCTGGAAAAAAAGATAGAGTTGGTTTGGGTTTTACATCTAGTTCAACTCGTAAAAAGCTGAAGAGTATTCATGAAGTTTTTCGAAGTGCTGGGTTCATCCAATGCCAAGATCATTCTACAGCTGCAATTCTTACAGATGACCAAGAGAAATAAATGCCCAACTTTGTGACGCATGGATTGATATGCCAGAATTGAATCGCTTTTGACGTACCTACTGTTGTTCATGTTTTAAAGTAATTTGTTTTTGTTTCTTTCAAAAATCCTTTCATTCTGCCTAAGGTGAAAGTGAATTAGTGAGGGCTTTGTTTCAACTTTTATCATCATTAATTAAATGTTATTCTATTTATCCATATTTTATTTTCCCTTTTTGCTTTATTTCTGAAAAATGGTAACATAAAAAACCAAAAATATAATAATGTGATAATCACTTTTATCTACATAATACTTGCACTTTTTATTCATATTCTAAAATCAAACATAAATTATTGTGCATATTGATTATTAAACCCATTGAAAACAATGACCATATGCCCTCTCCCAACTTTGAGTTCCCTGTGTTTGAAGCAGAAGAGGAGGATGTTGAAGAAATTCCTGATGAAATTTCCCGATTACTTGAGCACGAGGAAAAGACCATTAAGCCTCATGAAGAGCCGGTGGAATTGGTTAATCTGGGTTTCGATGATGATAAGAAAGAAGTCAAGATTGGGGCACTACTTCAGTCAGATGTTAAGAAGAGGATGGTAGGGCTTCTTAGAGAATATGTTTACGTGTTTGCTTGGTCTTATCAAGACATGCCTAGTCTTGATACTGATATTGTGGAGCACCATTTTCCATTTAAGCCTGAATGTTCACCAGTGAAGCAGAAATTGAGAAGAGTTCATGCTGACATGGCTGTGAAGATTGGAGGAGGTTCAGAAGCAGATTGATGATGGTTTTCTTATGACTGCTGAGTATCCTTAATGGGTAGCCAATATTGTGTCTATTCCAAAGAAAGACGGAAAAGTCCGTATGTGTGTTGACTATAGAGATTTGAATAAAGCAAGTCCGAAAAATGATTTTCCACTGTCACACATTGATCTGTTGGTAGATAATACTTCTAAGTTCAATATCTTTTCATTTATGGATGGACTTTCCGGTTATAATCAAATAAAGATGGCACCTGAGGATATGGAGAAAATAACATTCATTACACCCTGGGGAACATTCTGTTATAGAGTGATGCCCTTCGGTTTGAAAAATGTTGGTGCAACGTAACAGAGAGCTATGACCACTTTGTTCATGATATGATGCATAAAGAAATTGAGGTCTATGTGGATGATATGATTTGTAAGTAGAAGACTGAAAAAGATCATATTGAATACTTATTAAAGTTGTTTCAATGTTTGAGAAAGTTTAGGCTTCGTCTGAATCCTAATAAATGCACTTTTGGTGTCTGTTCTAGAAGGTTGTTAGGCTTTATTGTCAGTCAGAAAGACATTGAAGTTGATCTTGGTAAAGTTACTATTCAGGAAATGCCTGCACCCAAAACAAAAAAATAAGTAAGAGGATTCTTGGGACGTTTGAACTATATCTCCCGATTTATATCCAATATGACTGCCACGTGTGCATCGATCTTCAAGCTTCTCCGCAAAGATCAGGGTTGTGTATGGACAGAAGATTGTCATAAAGCTTTTGAAAGAATTAAAAAGTATTTGCTCGAACCTCCTATTTTGTCTCCTCTAGTGGAAGGAAAACCTTTGATCATGTATTTGACCGTGCTAGAAGAGTCTATGGGTTGTGTTCTAGGTCAACAAGATGAATTTGGGAGAAAAGAATTTGCCATTTATTATTTGAGCAAGAAGTTCACCGATTGTGAGTCTCGGTACTCAATGCTTGAAAAGACATGTTGTGCTTTAGCTTGGCTGCCAAGCGTCTCCGCCGGTATATGTTAAATTGTACAACTTGGTTGATATCTAAAATGGATCCAATCAAGTATATCTTTGAAAAGCCTGCTTTAACAGGGAGGATTGCTCGTTGGCAAATGTTGTTGTCAGAAGATGATATTGAGTACTAAACTCAAAAAGAAATAAAAGGAAGTGTTTTGGCTGATCATTTGGCACACCAGCCCATTGATGATTATCAACCTATCCGGTTTGATTTTCCTGATGAGGATGTGATGTATCTAAAGGTTAAAGATGTTGAGGAACCATTACCTGAAGAGGGGCATGAGCCTGGATCTCGTTGGGTTTTGACTTTTGATGGAGCTGTTAATGAATATGGAAAAGGTATTGGAGCAATTACCGTTACCCCTCATGGTTCTCATATTCCTTTCACTGCAAGGTTGGTTTTCACTTGCACAAATAATACGGCTGAGTACGAAGCATGTATTATGGGCTTGAAAGAAGCTATTGATTTAAGAATCAAGATCCTTGATGTATATGGAGATTCAACTCTGGTGATTAATCAGTTTAAAGGGGAGTGGGAGACACGTCAATCTGGTTTGATTCCTTATCATGACCATGCAAGAAGGTTGTCAACTTTCTTCAATAAAGTTGAGTTTCACCATATACCAAGAGCAGAGAATCGAATGGCAGATGCTTTAGCGACTTTATCATTCATGATTATGGTAAATAATTGGAATGATGTGCCAAAGATTGATGTTATGCGCCTTGGTAGACCAGCTCATGTGTTCGCAGTTGAAGAGGTTGTTGATGATAAACCTTGGTATTATGATATTAAATGCTTTATTCAGAATCAAGAGTACCCGTTTGGGGCATCCAAGAAGGATAAGAAAACTTTGAGAAGATTGGTTGGTAGTTTCTTCTTGAATGATGATGTGATGTATAAGAGAAATTATGACATGATCTTGCTCAGATGTGTGGATAGACACGAAGCAGACATGTTGATGAAAGAAATTCATGAAGGATCCTTTGGTACCCATGCTAATGGACATGCAATGGCTAAGAAGATGTTAATGGCAGGTTACTACTAGCTGACGATGGAATCTGACTGTTGTAAATATGTGAAAAAGTGTCATAAATGCCAGATTTATGCTGACAAGATTCATGTGCCTCCAACTCCTCTCAATGTTATCTCTTTCCCATGGTCTTTCTGCATGTGAGGCATTGATATGATTGGAATGATTGAGCCTAAAGTTTCAAATGGACATCGTTTCATATTGGTGGCTATTGACTATTTTACCAAATGGGTTGAAGCAGTATCATATGCCAATGTGACTAAGCAAGTGGTGGTCCGGTTTATCAAGAACCAAATCATCTATCGGTATGGTGTTCCGAGCAAGATTATCACTGATAATGGGTCAAATCTGAATAACAAGATGATGAAGGAATTATGTGATGAGTTTAATATTGAGCATCATAATTCTTCTCCTTACAGACCTAAGATGAATGGGGTTGTTGAAGCTGCTAATAAGAATATTAAGAAGATAATTCAGAAGATGGTTGTTACATACAAGGATTGGCATGATATGCTCCCTTTTGCTCTGCATAGGTATCATATATATGTCCGCACTTCAACATGAGCAACCCATTTCTCTCTTGTTTATGGAATGGAAGCAATGCTCTCAGTAGAGGTTGAAATCCATTCTATGAGAGTTTTGATGGAGGTTGATTTGTCTGAAGCTGAATGGTGTCAGAGTAGATACAACCAGTTGAATTTGATTGAAGAGAAAAGAACGACGACCTTGTGTCACGAACAATTGTATCAACAGAGAATGAAAAAAGCATTTGATAAGAGAGGTTCGACCTCGTGCTGAAAAAGATCTCGACTTGTACTACTGATTCTAGGGGCAAGTGGACTCCTAATTATGAAGCCCATATGTTGTTAAGAGAGCCTTCTCTGGTGGTGCATTAAATCTTACAACTATCGATGTTGAAGAGTTCACTCGTCCTGTGAATGCTGATGCAGTCAAGAAATACTTCGCCTAAAAATTAAAAGAACAACTTGCTAAGTTGAAAACTCGAAAGGGCGACTTAGGCAAAAATGAGCGTCTCGATGGATTGAAAATCCGAAAGGGCGGTCTAGGAAAAAATTAGAGACAAAAACAGAAATAATCATCCTGGTAGATTGAAAACCCGAGAGGGAAATCTAGGAAAAATTTAGGGATTATGGCAAGTAACTGCATCTGACCAGTCTTGATCGCTTGAAGCAGCATTTCCTATCAAGGATTTTACTGTAATCATTCTCAGCTGAAGTCTCAAGCATAATTGGAATTCAAAGTTGTTAGGGAGAATAGTGGTCATTGTATTTCAATGTAGCCCTTTTCCATTGTACTTACCATTTTTCAAACTTTGTAATGATCTATGGAGTTACACCATTTGCGGACTACCATTCTATCAATAAAATTTGGACCTTTATCCCTTTGTTTGCAATTCTTATTTTGTTTCTGTTTATAGATTTTCATTTTATTTTTTATGATGATTTTTGAAAAAAAAATGAGAATAATTGATTTAAAATTTGAAAATTATAAAAAAAAATATTCTTTGATTTATGAATATAAAGAGGAATGTCAACAGTAATGCCAAGAATGGTAAAATCTCGAAGCGCAAGATTTAGCTTTATCCTCGGTTGAGTTTATTCTTGTTGATACTCTCCTCAGTAGAGTTTGTTGATGTTTTCTTCAGCAGGGTTCATTCTTACTCCTCTGGTAAAATTTGTTGACAGCTCCCCGACAGAGTTGTGTTGTTCGGTTTTCCCCGCTAAGTCTTGATCCAAATTCTCTCCAGCTGAGCAATGTTTTCTTCATCCAGACATATTATTGTCAGGAAATTGAGAAGTTTGAGGACTACCTCTCCTTGATGTTAATACACATTGAAATTCTGGTATGCAGATCACATGTGTTCCAAGAACATTGATCTCTGCTCAACAAGGATGAGGACAGACCATGGCCAATTTAAATTTCTTTAAATTGTCCCAATGTCACGACCTCTGCAGCCTGTCATACTATTTATCTAACCATTTAAAGTACAAAAATGTAAATGCAGAAAGATAAATAACACAATAGTTGTTCACCCAGTTCGGTATCAACAACGCCTATATCTGGGGGCTACCAAGCCAGGGAGGAAATTCACTATTAGTAGAATCAATTCAAAGTCAAACCTCTAGTTTGGACTTCTCACTTAATCTCTACCCAATGACACTTCAGCCTAGAGACACTCTAGTACCTGAGTATACCCACTCACTCCCCCTCAATCACACAACAATGATGTCAAGCAATTACAGAAATCAGTATGAAGAGACACTTCATACACACCTTCATCTTGCTTCACAGCTTTGATCAAGGAACTCACACACTCTTCCTTCACAGCTTTGAGTGAGACACATCCTAGAATCTGCCTAACCAATGCAATCATCAACCAGACAATTGCTTGGATTACAAGTATTTCTAAACAGACTTTACACGTGAAGACTAGCCTTCTTCACTTACAAATATGTCTACCTCAATGTATCAAAAGATACAAAGGGTGACTTACACATAAGGGACTCTCAAACCCTAGAGCTTTATTTTACACTCTGGTTTTTCTTGATGTGAGTGCTTGCTTTTCCCTTGCTTCTGCGCCTCCTTTTATAGCACTGCAGACTGGGCTTGGGCTGTGCAGAAGTAACAAGTATTAGTTTTAACAAAATAAAACTAATTTCCACAATTCAAGGTGTTATCCAATTAGGTCATGGCATGGTAAGCATTGCCTTGAATCTCTCCTGAGATAACTCAGGGGTCATAACAAGTCTCCTAAAATCTAGCCTAAGATAACAGAAAACCAACATGCCTGCACGACTGATGTCATACGATCAATGTCATGACATTCAGTATGAAATCCACTCTTCTGCAGAATTTTTCTTTACACCAGACTTGGCTTCACCCGATCTTCTGCAGAATAACATTAGAAACAAATATATTAAAGTTTCCTAAAAGGTCTCCAAGATCCTTTTATTAATCTCAATACACTATGTACTTGTTCCTAATATATCTCCTTGACATATTTACTGATGAGGTAATTTCCAACATGGTCTCATCAATCCAAACCAGTTCTGTCAAGAGATATACACTAGCAGCTTCTTCTGTTGTCATGAAGCTATGTCTTGCACAGCTTCTTCTGTTGTCATGCAACTATGTCTTAAAACACATGCCAACACACCTCACTCACCACAACTCACATTGTTGTGGCTGCACATCTCACACTGCCTGTGAGGAACTTCATCCCAGCTCAACTTGTTGGGGCTACTGCTAACACATAGCAGCTACTGTTGTACTAGACATTGATGACAGCAGTTATGTCATCAACTTCTACTAGCTCCTTCTACATTCATGACATCCAGTTCATCCATGACAGCAGTTCTGTCATCTGCTCTTGTTAGCTTCTGCTGCACATAGTTCCTGCTGCACCAGATGTCAACACATGACATCAGTTCTGTTATCAGCTCCTGCTGGCTCCTGCTGCACCATTACTCCTGTTGTTTTTCACACATGACAGCATTTATGTCATGACAGCAGATGGATGTCGTGATGGATGTCTCGACATTCAGCATGACATTCACATTAAACCACTCCACAACAGTTCTTTCACCAGCTCCTGCTTGCTCCTTTAGCAATGTCATAGCTATGGTAATGACATCCTACTTAACATTAGTGCAGAGTTATGTTTTACCAAAATTTAGCCAATCATAGAACCATGGACAATTCTATATCATAGAACCATGGAACTAACAAACACCCCCTTTGGAAAATTTTGGCTAAAACAACTTATTAGGGCATTCAACATTAATTTACACAAACTATCATGCTCCCCCTTGATAGTTGCATCCAGCATGGAAGCAACAATGTTTTTCCTAGCCTTACACTATCATGCTCCCCCTTGATAGAAGTAACAGATAACAGCCCTTACCAACACTTAACAACACTTAAAATACTACAACAAATAACAGCCCTTACCAGCACTTAACAACACTTAACTCCCCCTTGGTTTAGTCAAAAATTGACAACAATTGGAGTAAGTGAACATACTGCACATGGTGTCCAAGTCTGCCATTTCTTGATCTCTACAGGCTGCACCAACAATCATGGACAATCAGTCTTGATTCTTGAGTTCTTGTCTTGTCTGAAGCTGCACCTTTAGGAATGACACTTTGAACATCACCAATTAAAGGACAATTAACTACTTGCCACAAGTAACAATTGATCTTAAATCCCCAATTTGAGACATACAAATCTTCTGTAGAGAAAAATAAATTCTCCCAGACAAAACCAATGTTGTTTCCTAGGTCAGTCATCACAACCCTAGTTCAAACCAACATCAGTGGCCCAAGAACACAAGCTTGCCTATGTACAGGGCTCCATGTCAGCAGCTACACAACAGACAGGTACACATCTTCCCCTGTCATGCATAAACATTACTCCCCCTGAAAGAGATAACCCATCCATATGAAGATTTACTTCAACATCTTCATATTCACACACTGGAAGCACATGCAACTCTGCACCCCTTGATACACCAACCCCACTAGAGCAAATAGCAGAGGTAGTTGCAGGATTACTATCTAGAAGATTTCTCAGAACCAACTTTGAAATACTAGAAACATCTCCCAAATGTTAGGGTTGAAATCATTCTATATGCACAAGATCAAGGTTGTTGATGTCTTGATCTTCATCTTCATATTACTCCTAATTCAGCTTGTACAAAGCTGATTTGATCCATTGGCACCCAATGACAGAACCAAGAGCAGAAACATTGTTAAGTTTATCATGAACAATAGCACAATGTCACACCATCGGGTATGACATTCCACCCTCCTAGATGCATACAGTCACAAACTGCTTGAAGCCACAAGCAATCTTGAGACACACCTGAACTCTTGCAGCAACATATCCTGGATAGACGTATAACTCCCCATATCAAGGGTAACCAGTGCACATGAATGGAAAACATAAGACGCATCTTCATGTCTTCAAGGACTCATTCTCTATTCAACACACATGTAGAACACATTCACTTACTGCTTGAACCACAAGCAAGTAATACACCCCTCAAACAGAAGCTTTCCCCTATCTTTGATAACAGCTGCTCCAAGGTCCCCACATTATCTCTCATGACCAACTCCATGCTCATATAGAGAGAAGGCACCAAACTGATTCACCTCTTCCTAGAGTTACTTGTAGCAGAAGAGACCACTTCTCCACAAGTATTCTGGCCTTAGGCTGAGTGCAAGATAGACACCGCATAGGGACTTTATCACATCAGAATGCACTCAATACCTTCACACCAACTCCAAGAAAGACCTTTTACCTTATCATTCTCCCGTATGACAAGATAGAGTACTTCTTAGAAGTGAATCACTAGTTCCACATGAGATCTTCACAAACCAGATGGTTCATATCACAAACACACCATCCATTGGTTCTTTATGAGCCCATACTGGACTTACTGATGTCTAGTAATCCAACTGAAGATCTTCACAGCTCCACCAACTTGATCAAATACATCTCCACAAGAAGGTAATCTTCTATACACAGCTTAAGGCTTCTACTACAAGCTCCAACATGTGAACAGATCCTCCTTTGGTCTTCAACCAATTACCCCTCTGTATAAGAGTAATTTGTTCCAAGCATGAACAATCCCAGACCCTTCTGTGGTCTTCAAATAACTACCTTTCTGCCCAAGAATAGTTTTCTAAAGGCACACTACTTAAATAGCCAAATGCCACTGTTTGGTTATTCAGCATCTTTCAGAGCACTAGAGAATCTGCTAATCCACCGGGCCACTTTGATCTTCAAGTCTCAAATTCTTCTTGCTTCGAAGCAAGGCATCTACTCCTTCACACAGCTCCTGCAAACTGCATGATATGAAGCATTAATTCCATTCATACCTGAGAAGATCAACTTATCTTCAAATGATGTGCCACAACATCACTTGAGGCCTTGAAGTTTCTGCTTGATGTCACAACTTTGGTTAAGACATTCAGCTGGAGAGTTCAGGCTTTCATTCTGCCACTTAGAATATCCTCATCACTCAATCAGAAAGAGCACAAAGACTTGAGTTTGAGTAGACAACCTCAATCCTGCTTTGTTGTACCACAACAATTACCTTGAAGTGCATTTGCTTCATGAACTCCTCTTAAGAGAATCCAAACGTGCCAAGGCTTGACTCTTTAATGAGGAAGGGTCACAAAAGGAATCTTTACACAAGGATTCCCGCTTTCCTTAAGTAGAGACTTCTTTGGAAATTCAGACATAACTGCCACTTATCCTTGACCTCCAATATGACCAAGGTCATATGCTCCTATGCACTTAGGTCAGAAATAAACTGACCCAAGCAGTGCTATCACCAACACCATCTTCTAGACAAGTTTCTTGCCAGGAAACTCTCTAGCTAATAGATCAGGTGCTTCTAGTAGAAACTAGAACACCACTGCTGCATTCCAATACTCTTATAGAGCAGATTGTCTTTATCTTCACTCCCATCAACATTCCATTCTAGCCTTATTTTCTTGACAAGAACCTTACTAGAATGAGTACAAATCCAGCTGTATCTCCTTTGATCTATGGATCAACAGAATTCTGCACAATCTCTGCTGATTGAATGTCTCAACATCTGGTTGAGCATCAGATTCTTGAAGTAGACCAAACAAATCAGGGGCCTTTTGCTTGTGCTGCTACTGATGAGACATCTTGATCATCAACTAAGGATAATCCATTAAATATTTGAGAATATCTCAAATAGCAATGAATCTTAAATCCTTGTAACAGATCCTTCTCTAAACTTCATGGAATACCAAGGCTGACATCCTTGACTTAACCTGCCTATGACTTCCTTTACTGATAGAATCCTTGCAAGTCATGAGTTGTGAAAATAAATCACCTCCCACTATCTTCTTTAGCACAGCTTCCAGCAATCATACATCACACTGTATATGAGCCAGTCTTCTCCCAGCGGCATCAGAGTTCTTTTATCAGAGAAATATGCAGCAGAACCAGCAATCATACATCACAAGATGTCTGATCATTCAACAGTTCATAGGAGATAAGTAGTCACTCCTCCTTTGGCAGAACCTACAACTGGTCATAGAAGCTCCTATATCAGAGGGCATAGCAGCAGATTCAAGCTTCTCCTTAGCTCCATAAGTAGTAGCTCAAACATTCAGCAAGATCAGCAACTCAGCTACATCTTCTCCTTGTTCTAAAACACCAGAAAGTATCTCCTAAGATCTCATCCAGAACAGACAAGATGCCTGCTCTAATACCAATTGAAATTATGGTATGTAGATCACATGTCTTCCAAGAACATTGATCTCTGCTCAACAAGGATGAGGACAGACCAATGGCCAATTTAAATTTCTTTAAATTGTCTCAATGTCATGACCAATGTCACGATCTCTGCAGTCTGTCATACTATTTATCTAACCATTTAAAGTACAGAAATGTAAATGCAGAAAGATAAATAACACAGTAATTGTTCACCCAGTTCGGTATCAACAACACCTACATCTGGGGGCTACCAAGCCAGGGAGGAAATTCACTATTAGTAAAATCAATTCAAAGTCAAACCTCCAGTTTGCACTTCTCACTTAATCTCTACCCAATGACACTTCAGCCTAGAGACACTCTAGTACCTGAGTATACCCACTCACTCCCCCTCAATCACACAACAGTGATGTCAAGCAATTACAGAAATCAGTATGAAGAGACACTTCATACACACCTTGATCTTGCTTCACAGCTTTGATCAAGGAACTCACACACTCTTGCTTCACAGCTTTGAGTGAGACACAGCCTAGAATATACCTAACCAATGCAATCATCAACCAGACAATTTCTTGGATTACAAGTATTTCTAAACAGACTTTACACGTGAAGACTAGCCTTCTTCACTTACAAATATGTCTACCTCAATGTATCAAAAGATACAAAGGGTGACTTACACACAAGGGACTCTTAAACCCTAGACCTTTATTTTACACTCTGGTTTTTCTTGATGTGAGTGCTTGCTTTTCCCTTACTTCTGCGCCTCCTTTTATAGCATTGCAGACTGGGTTTGGGCTGTGCAGAAGTAACAAGTATTAGTTTTAACAAAATAAAACTAATTTCCACAATTCAAGGTGTTATCCAATTAGGTCATGGCATGGTAAGCATTGCCTTGAATCTCTCTTGAGATAACTCAAGGCTCATAACAAGTCTCCTGAAATCTAGCCTGAGATAACAGAAAACCAACATGCCTGCACGACTGATGTCATACGATCAATGTCATGACATTCAGTATGACATCCACTCTTCTGCAGAATTTTTCTTTACACCAGACCTGGCTTCACCTAATCTTCTGCAGAATAACATTAGAAACAAATATATTAAAGTTTCCTAAAAGGTCTCCAAGATCCTTTTATGAATCTCAATACACTATGTACTTGTTCCTAATATATCTCCTTGACATATTTACTGATGAGGTAATTTCTAACATGGTCTCATCAATCCAAACCAATTATGTCAAGAGATATACACTAGCAGCTTCTTCTATTGTCATGCAGCTATGTCTTGCGCAGCTTCTTCTATTGTCATACAACTATGTCTTAAAACACAAGCCAACACACCTCACTCACCATAACTCACACTGTTGTGGCTGCACATCTCACACCACCTGTGAGGAACTTCATCCCAGCTCAACCTGTTGTGGCTACTGCTAACACATAGCAGCTACTGCTGTACTAGACATTGATGACAACAGTTATGTCATCAGCTTCTGCTAGCTCCTTCTGCATTCATGACATCCAGTTCATCCATGACAGCAGTTCTGTCATCTGCTCTTGGTAGCTTCTGCTGCATGTAACACCCATTTTAATTTAGTCATTTTATTATTATTTTAAATATTATATGTTGATATTCCCTTTGGTAGGGTGTATTTGATGATGTTTGGTGGGTGTCCCTGAGATGGGAGGATCATTGGTGGTAATTTGGTGAGTTTATAATAATATAAGAAATAATAGTAATATTGGTGGTGGTATTATTATTATTATTATTATTATTATTATTATTATTATTATTATTATTATTATTATTATTATTATTATTATTATTATATTTATGATTATTTTTAATAATTGTAGTAATATTATTAATATGGAGAATATAATATTATTATTAATATAGTTATTATATTATTATGATTTTTGGTGTGAATATGATAATATAATGAATAATAGTAATATTGGTGGGGGTATTATTATTATTATTATATATTATTATATTTATTAGTATTATTAATATTATTATTATTTTGGTGAGATAATAATATTATTACTATTATTATTATTATTATTTTGGTGAGATAATATTATTATTATTATTATTATTATTATTATTATTATTATTATTATTATTATTATTATTATTATTATTATTAATAGTATTATTATGATTAGTATTATTAATATTAGTAATATTATATTAGTATTATTAATATTAAGATTATTATTATTAATATTATTTTATTATTAGTATTAATATAATTGCTATTATTATCATTAGTATTATTATTATTATAATTATAATTATTGTTGGGTGTATTACTATTATTATTATTATGTTGAATATTACTATAATATTACAATAGTATTATATTATTATTATTATTATTATTATTATTATTATTATTATCGGTATGAATATTATTATTGGTGGGTGTCCCTGATATGGGAGGATTATTGATGATGTTTTGGTGAATATAATAATATAGTGTATAATATTGATATTGGTGGGAATATTATTATTATTATTATATTTATTATAGTTACTATTGTTATTAACATTATTATTATTTTGGTGAGATAATAATAGGATTATTATTACTATTATTATTATTATTATTATTTTATTAAGTTATTAACATTATTATTATTTTGGTGAGATAATAATAGGATTATTATTATTATTATTATTATTATTTTATTATTATTATTATTATTATTAAGTTATTATTATTATTGGGATTAGAGAATTAAAATAGAAACTGAGGGATTAGTAGTTTTACTATACATTGTGAGAAGTTAGAGAAAGTGGAAAAAGAACGATAGAAAGGAGAGAACGGAAAAGGGAACGGAAAAGGGAGCAAAGAACGAAGGATACAGGGGAAAATCAGAATTGGCCAAACCTTGGAGGGTTCTTTCATCGATCAACCGATTAACAAGGTAAGGGGGAGAAACTTGATTGGGATGGTATATACATGTATAGGGTAGAGGGGAGTCCTTAACCCCGTAGGAAAATTCCGATCTATGAAGTTTTATATTGGCATGCTTGTTATTGTTGTTGCTAATGCTAAATTGATGCTTGATATTGATGAATTGTTGATTGGTATTGGTGAATTTGGTGTATATATATTATGGTGATGTTAGTGAGATTATATGTTGTTACTGCAGTGTTGATAGTAAATATAAATAGAGTTTTGGCGAGATTCTGTGTTGTTACTGTAGTGTGGGTAATGACCATGATTATAGCTTTGGGGAAAATTATGTGTTGTTTCCCTATAGTGTCGTTAATGACTATGGTTAGGACCTTGGAGAGATTCAGAGTGACTCTGAAGTGTCGGTAATGTACCGTAATGTTGGTTCTAGAGTAGGAAGTATAGGATAATTGGTAAGTATAATGTTTATTGGTGTGTTTGTGTTTAATGATAACTAGTAATTGATAGTGATGGAGTATAAGTCAATGTTAACGAATTGGTGTTTTGGGTTGATTTGGCATATAGAGCATATAGGGTGTTTTACAGTTTTTAGGGAAAGTTCTGTATGGCTTTTGAGGTATCGATAAAGTGTGTAGGTGATGATTTTGGGAATAGGAATTAGAAACCGATTGCTTACGGTAATAGGCAAGATTGGTACTAGAATAGGCTGGGAATCTGAGTTGAGATGTGTTTATATATGGTGTTAGAGTGTGAACTCGTTTAATATCTAATTTAATTAAAATGAATGATGGGTGTATCATGTATATGATTATGGTGCAGTGATCAGTAGGATCGTGTATTCCCCGAGTGTTGGGATGTGTTTATACTTGGTGTTAGAATGTGAGATTGCTCACTGTGTGAATTGATTTATATGGTGTTGGTGTATGTTATATCTGTACATATATGCATTGATGTATGATGATATGATCAGGAGGATCGTGTGCACGTTGAGTGCCTAAATATATTAGTTATGCATTGGTGTGTGCATATCATGGTGTTTTGGTGGGATGAATCATGTCTCAGGAGGAGCGTAAGTGATTCATCCGTACTCCTTTGTGGAGAATGGTGGGGGATAGATCATGTCTCAGGAGGAGTGTAAGTGATCTATCCAGGTTCGATTGAATGAACCAATGAGTCGGTACCGCTTGCATGGTGTTGAGTTGCATATTTGCATTATAATATGTTATATTGTAATTTGAACAGTAGGTTCGTCATATGGAGTTGTTGGGGGTGAATATTGGTGTGTTGGTGTGTTTTACTACCTTATTTACATGTATTACATTACCATTATATTCTGATCATTATTTCTCACCCCTTTGTTGTTGTTGTGGTCTGTGCTTCTTCGAAAGTACAGATAATCCAGGTGTTTAGCTAGCTTGGATATTGGTGTGACCGTCGAGTCTAGGATGCTCTGATACGTAACACGGGATATGGGTGTTGTAATTGTTTTATGTCAAACGTGTTGAAATCCTGTGATGTATCATGTTTTGATGTATTTTACTTTATGAAACAAATTCCGCTGTATTATTTTGAAAAGAATGAATAAAGTATTTTTATAAAATTTGGAGATGTGATATCCCACTTTTTGACGAAAACTCTGATTATTATTATAATATTTATATTTTATTTAATACGGGAAGTGGGGTGTTACAATTGGTATCAGAGCAGGTTGGTCCGTCCGTCCAGTGTTGTTGAGTTGAGTTGAGTCTGTCCTTTGGGATGGAGACTGTGTGTTGTTTAACCTGGTGTTGTGGTTTAAATCCCTAGTATACGGCATGTGTGTGAAAACACTGTCGGTACATGTTTATTTCCTAACCTTGTCTGCAGAAGCAGGAATGATTCCAGTGGGGGAGAAGTTTGTAATTCTCCGGAATGCTACGGTGTGGTGGCTTAATGTGTCGAGGAATGCTATCATAGTTTGGTAAAGATGGTTTGTACCCCATCATGATTTCGGCTGTCTATTAACAAATTGAGGAACTGATCACCCTTAATCTCTTGTTAATAGTAGACGGGATTGTGTTGGATGGGATAGACGTGTCTTGCAAGCTTGTGTGGCGTGAGCAATGAATTGTCCTGAGTTAAGCTAAGTGCTTAAGGGATTATTTTGAGGAGTTGGCGTAATACGGTGTTGAGACGTTTATTTTGACGGAACCTTCGAATGAGAAGGAAAGTGAGAAAATTGGGATTTGTCAATTTGTTGAAATTGCCGGAGGTTCCCTGAGGAAGTAAGCGATTTACTATCGGAGTGTGAAGTAAAGCTTACACGTTTATTTTGTTTTTGGGACGAGTCTGATATTGATGACTCCATATTGTATGTTTACGTTGGGATTGGAGAAGTTGAAGAGTCAACTTGAAGACCCGCTGGGGGAGAGGTCCTTTTGTTTGAGTGTGTTACCGTAAGGTGCACCAATTTTTGTTGGTTAGACAGACAGAAGGTTTTGTGAAGCTTTGGGTGAACTATAGATAAGTGAACAAGGTGACTATCAAGGATAAGTGTTCGCTTCCAAGAGGTAATGATCTGATGGATCAATTGATTGAAGGACGTGAGTTTCCGTGTTCGTGAGATCGCGAGTAGAATTATTGTGTTGTGGTGTCGAAGGTCGAAATGGTATCGTAATAGGAGGCTCCATGATCTGCTGTTGAGATTGGAAGTGATCGGGTTTTAAAATATTTAAAGATTGAAAGTGTGTTGGACGGCCTCCTAAGTATGAAATTGTGGTTATACGTTGGATTCCGAGATCGCAGCTTTTTACGGAATCGAAATCGGACACTCGGAAGTCAGGTAACGGTCGAAAATAGAATTTCGGGACTGTCATGTTCGCCGAGATTCGCCTGGCGAAGTGCCCTGAGCAGAAAGATGTTGTTGTGGTATTTTTGTCGTAACGGGAGAACCGTAACTCGGAATGACGCCCGGTTCGAAGCGTTGGAAAGCTATTGAAATTATCTATGAGATGGTGAAGTATTAACATAGATTTAATCTATTTATTGATGAAGTGTGTTTGAATGTGGTGGTAAGGACGGGCGGTACGGTATGTGTTCCCGCTATAACTCACAACTTGTTTGTCCACTTGGTATGGGATCTTCTTTAATTATTTATATAAGGAAATGGTTGTGTTGATAGATGATATTTTAAGTTATTCGAAGGGTATAGAGGATTATGTTGAGCATAAGGAACTGGAGTTATCAGTGTTAGAAAAAGAGCGGTGATATACTTCCGTAAAGAAAGTTCTGCCGAATCCGATAGAACTAATTGTGGTGTTTGTGATGCTTGTTGATATAATTAGGGGATTTGCTAAAGACAACTTCAGCGAGTTTCAGTTATGCAAAAGGCAACTCGAAGTGTGTAAGAGAAACCATCTGACCAGTGATTTAGAGTTGGTTGTTATTGTGGTTGTACCGGAGTCGGAGGCTTCGAAAGTTCAGACTGAGATCGGAGATGTTTGGTGATCTTAAGAGTTTAAGGTGTTTGTTTGATTTGAAAAAGTTGAAAATGAGGCAGAGGAAATAATTAGGATTTCTGAAGGATTACGACTTTGAGTGTAATTACCCTTTGGGTAAAGTGGATGTGGTAGATGATGCGGTGAGTTGGAAATGTTTGTGTTTACCGAAAATGATGGTGAAAAGAGTTAGAACTAATTGAGCAATTTCATAATATGAGTTTTGTGAGTAAGGAGACTTCTTATGGAGTTAAGCTTTTATTATTAAGATCTGACTAGTGATATCCTTGAGCAGAATCGAGAAAGTCAGAAACCTGGGTTGAGTAGTGAATTAGTTAAAATTGATAAATTAGAGTCGAAGAGTGGATTGTCGGATTTGTGGAAATAGTACCATGATGTGTTATGATAGGGTATGTGTACCAGATGTTGTTGAGGGGAGTAGGAGTACTCGTGAAGAAATACATTGAGGTAGATGGAGTATCCATCCCGGTGCTATGAAGAAGTAACCGAATTTGAGTAGATTGTTTTGGAGACCATGGATAAGGGGAGGAGTAGTTGAGGTGGAATATGCTGGTTAGAATTGTAGGAATTCGAAGAGTGAACATCAGAGACTGTTGAGTCTGATGCAGTCGTTAAATATTCCAGAGTGGAAATCAGGTAGTATTTTCACGAAATTGGTGTTGAGATTTCCAAAGAATTTGTAAAGACATAATTTTAATTTGAATTGTTAGGAGTGGATAAACTATTCCTTGTTGAGGATATACGAGATGCATATTGAGAAAGTGGTGAAGTTGGATGAGATACTGACAAATATTGTGTCAGATGGAAATTTGAGGTTTATATTGAGATTTTGGAGGGGCTTACAGGAAGCTTCGGGTGCTAAGTTGAAGCTGAGTTCGACCTACCATCCGCAAACTGATGGTCAGTCAGAGAGGACTATTGAGTCTGTAGAGAATTGGTGAGAGCTTGGGTGTCGGATCAAGGTGGAGCGTGGGATGATTAATTATCGTTGATTGAGTTACCTATAATAACGGTTACCATCCTAGTGTCGGAATGACACTATATGTGGCTTGGTGAAATAGGGAGTGTAGGACTCTCCTGTGTTGAAATAAATCGAGTGAGAGTGTTGTACTCAGACTTGAAAATTATGCTTGAGATGGCTGAGAAGATCGAGAGGATCCGAGGCAATATGTGTTTTGAGAGTCACGCCGGTGACCGGTGTTGGTCGAGCTTCGAAATCTCAGAAGTTCGCACCGTGTTCTGTAGTTGTATCAGAGTGGCGCAGCGGAGGCATGGGAGGAGTAACATGTTAGACTGTTTTTCCGTTGTCGCTGTGAATTGGCATGATATGTTTCATGTGTCTTCGTCGAGAAAGTACATTGAACCAGGTGGATGATGTACAAGTGAAAAATATTCCGATTGTTGAGGCATTGCTAGTTCGTTTTGGCGAGCGAGGAACAACTCCGAAGGGAGGAGATATCTTTGGTGAAAGTAGTATGGGGAGGTGCTGCAGAAGGCAGTGTGACCTGAGAATTGGAATAAAGGATGCGGGGAGCGTATCCGGAATTATTTCCATCAGGTAATTTTCGAGGACGAAAATAATTAAAGTGGGGGAGAGTTGTAACACCCATTTTAATTTAGTCATTTTATTATTATTTTAAATATTATATGTTGATATTCCCTTTGGTATGGTGTATTTGATGATGTTTGGTGGGTGTCCCTGAGATGGGAGGATCATTGGTGGTAATTTGGTGAGTTTATAATAATATAAGAAATAATAGTAATATTGGTGGTGGTATTATTATTATTATTATTATTATTATTATTATTATTATTATTATTATTATTATTATTATTATATTTATGATTATTATTAATAATTGTAGTAATATTATTAATATGAAGAATATAATATTATTATGATTTTTGGTGTGAATATGATAATATAATGAATAATAGTAATATTGGTGGGGGTATTATTATTATTATTATATATTATTATATTTATTAGTATTATTATTATTATTATTATTTTGGTGAGATAATAATATTATTACTATTATTATTATTATTTTGGTGAGATAATAATATTATTATTATTATTATTATTATTATTATTATTATTATTATTATTATTATTATTATTATTATTATTATTAATAGTATTATTATGATTAGTATTATTAATATTAGTAATATTATATTAGTATTATTAATATTAAGATTATTATTATTAATATTATTTTATTATTAGTATTAATATAATTGTTATTATTATCACTAGTATTATTATTATTATAATTATAATTATTGTTGGGTGTATTACTATTATTATTATTATGTTGAATATTACTATAATATTACAATAGTATTATATTATTATTATTATTATTATTATTATTATTATTATTATTATCATTATTATTATTATTATTATTATTATTATTATTATCATCATCGGTATGAATATTATTATTGGTGGATGTCCCTGATATGTGAGGATTATTGGTGGTATTTTGGTGAATATAATAATATAGTGTATAATATTGATATTGGTGGGAATATTATTATTATTATTATATTATTATAGTTACTATTGTTATTAACATTATTATTATTTTGGTGAGATAATAATAGGATTATTATTACTATTATTATTATTATTATTATTATTTTATTAAGTTATTAACATTATTATTATTTTGGTGAGATAATAATAGGATTATTATTACTATTATTATTATTATTATTATTTTATTATTATTATTATTATTATTATTATTAAGTTATTATTATTATTGGGATTAGAGAATTAAAATAGAAACGGAGGGATTAGTAGTTTTAGGATACATTGTGAGAAGTTAGAGAAAGTGGAAAAAGAACGATAGAAAGGAGAGAACGGAAAAGGGAACAGAAAAGGGAGCAAAGAACGAAGGATACAGGGGAAAATCAGAATTGGCCAAACCTTGGAGGGTTCTTTCATCGATCAACCGATTAACAAGGTAAGGGGGGAGAAACTTGATTGGGATGGTATATACATGTATAGGGTAGAGGGGAGTCCTTAACCCCGTAGAAAAATTCCGATCTATGAAGTTTTATATTGGCATGCTTGTTATTGTTGTTGCTAATGCTAAATTGATGCTTGATATTGATGAATTGTTGATTGGTATTGGTGAATTTGGTGTATATATATTAGGGTGATGTTAGTGAGATTATATGTTGTTACTGCAGTGTTGATAGTAAATATAAATAGAGTTTTGGCGAGATTCTGTGTTGTTACTGTAGTGTGGGTAATGACCATGATTATAGCTTTGGGGAAAATTATGTGTTGTTTCCCTATAGTGTCGTTAATGACTATGGTTAGGACCTTGGAGAGATTCAGAGTGACTCTGAAGTGTCGGTAATGTACCGTAATGTTGGTTCTAGAGTAGGAAGTATAGGATAATTGGTAAGTATAATGTTTATTGGTGTGTTTGTGTTTGATGATAACTAGTAATTGATAGTGATGGAGTATAAGTCAATGTTAACGAATTGGTGTTTTGGGTTGATTTGGCATATAGAGTGTTTTACAGTTTTTAGGGAAAGTTCTGTATGGCTTTTGAGGTATCGATAAAGTGTGTAGGTGATGATTTTGGGAATAGGAATTAGAAACCGATTGCTTACGGTAATAGGCAAGATTGGTACTAGAATAGGCTGGGAATCTGAGTTGAGATGTGTTTATATATGGTGTTAGAGTGTGAACTCGTTTAATATCTAATTTAATTAAAATGAATGATGGGTGTATCATGTATATGATTATGGTGCAGTGATCAGTAGGATCGTGTATTCCCCGAGTGTTGGGATGTGTTTATACTTGGTGTTAGAATGTGAGATTGCTCACTGTGTGAATTGATTTATATGGTGTTGGTGTATGTTATATCTGTACATATATGCATTGATGTATGATGATATGATCAGGAGGATCGTGTGCACGTTGAGTGCCTAAATATATTAGTTATGCATTGGTGTGTGCATATCATGGTGTTTTGGTGGGATGAATCATGTCTCAGGAGGAGCGTAAGTGATTCATCCGTACTCCTTTGTGGAGAATGGTGGGGGATAGATCATGTCTCAGGAGGAGCATAAGTGATCTATCCAGGTTCGATTGAATGAACCAATGAGTCGGTACCGCTTGCATGGTGTTGAGTTGCATATTTGCATTATAATATGTTATATTGTAATTTGAACAATAGGTTCGTCATATGGAGTTGTTGGGGGTGAATATTGGTGTGTTGGTGTGTTTTACTACCTTATTTACATGTATTACATTACCATTATATTCTGATCATTATTTCTCACCCCTTTGTTGTTGTTGTGGTCTGTGCTTCTTCGGAAGTACAGATAATCCAGGTGTTTAGCTAGCTTGGATATTGGTGTGACCGTCGAGTCTAGGATGCTCTGATACGTAACACGGGATATGGGTGTTGTAATTGTTTTATGTCAAACGTGTTGAAATCCTGTGACGTATCATGTTTTGATGTATTTTACTTTATGAAACAAATTCCGCTGTATTATTTTGAAAAGAATGAATAAAGTATTTTTATAAAATTTGGAGATGTGATATCCCACTTTTTGGCGAAAACTTTGATTATTATTATAATATTTATATTTTATTTAATACGCGAAGTGGGGTGTTACACTGCACATAGCTCCTGCTGCACCAGATGTCAACACATGACATCAGTTCTATTATCAGCTCTTGCTGGCTCCTGCTGCATCACTACTCCTGCTGTTTCTCACACATGATAATAGTTCTGTCATGACAGCAGATGGATGTCGTGATGGATGTCTCGACATTCAGCATGACATTCACATTAAACCACTCCACAACAGTTCTTTCACCAGCTCCTGCTTGCTCCTTTAGTGATGTCATAGCTATGGTAATGACATCCTGCTTAACATTAGTGCAGAGTCATGTTTTAGCAAAATTTAGCCAATCATAGAACCATGGACAATTCTATATCATAGAACCATGGAACTAACACACATACCGAGATTTGTCTTTGCTGATTCCTAGTAGAGGTTATGCTTATTTACTTTGGATGTTTTCCAAGCAAAGAGCAATGTTGCTTTCTTCTAAGAAGTGTTGACATAGCATTCACCTGTCGAGTTTTCTCTCACCTTGTGTTGGGTATTAATTTAAAATCCCCCACATCTTGACTTTTAGCTATGATGTTAACTTCTTATTTTCCCCGGCAAGTCTAGGATGTTTCTCTCAGAGTTGCATAATCCTCAAAGAACTTTTTCTGATATCCCCAGAAGAGCTGTTTTATTCCCTATTGGAGTTATGTAGTTGTTTACATGATTACAATCTTATAGAGAATCCATTATATTTCACAGCATATCTCTTTATCCCTTTGAAGCAGATTTCATATGGATTTTTCTTATCCCCGGGCAGAGTTGAAAGATTTTTGTTGCTATGTTTTCTCCAATAGATCTTTCTCTCGAAGTAGAGTTCATATTATTGTTCCCTTTTGTTGTATTATCGATGTTTGAAGATTGATCTTTGGGTTTTATCCCCAAGCAGTATCTCCATCTCCTCAGCAAGATTTGAGCCTTGTAGTAGGATTTATTTTCCTTTGATGGCTTTTGTTTATCTCTTGCAAGATTTCTTTTATTAAATCCACATCATGATCTTCAATGATGTCGCCAGCTTGTTGAGATTAACCGAGTATTTCAGTGGTGTTGTGATGTTTTGTTCACCCTCTATTTATCCTCTTTGTCTTTTTTGTCAGCATATTCATACGCATATGCATTGCATGTACATTTCATTTGTTGTTGTGCATAGCACGGTTTTTGTTGCATTGTGCATCCTGCATTTTTGTTGGTGTTTCCTTGCTCTTCGGTGTTATTATCCCCGCAAAGTGTGTTTGTCCTCTCTCCATTAGAGTGTCGAACCCTAAGTAGAAAATGCATATCCTTTATAATTCCCCACTGAGTTTATGCCTCGTGGAAGATTTTTATTTTAGTTTTCCTCCCCAGCTTTTATCTGGATGGAATTGATCCTCGATGAGATATTTCCTCATCAAGTTGAGTCTTATTTAACCGTTTCTCTCTAGTTTGTTCATAGATTGAACTTTGGTCTCTTGCAGCAGTTATTTTGATTTCCTCTAGGCTGTGAAACTTGGATGATGAGTAGGTATTTATCTCTCCCTTTTGAGGATTTATTTTCCTCAGAAAAAAAATCTGTTTGAGAATCCCCATCAGAAGATGAAGTTTGAGTCTCCCCAGTGGTGTTTTGATAATGCTCTCTTGGTAATTGCTTGTGTGACTTCATGTGGCATCCTCTTTATTTGAGCAGCTTGTGTGTCTCCAACAAGTTCTTTAGTTCATCCTCAATAGAGAAGTTTATTGTGAAATGATGGATCCTTATCCGACCAACTTTTCCATCAAATGGCATCTCTGTGAAGGAAGTCCCTGTGAGAAGTTTGTTGTGAAATCCCCAATAGATGGTTGTCTCTTTATTTGATAAGTCTGTTGTATGATTTAACTTGCCTATATCTCTTTTAAGGATCTCCAACAGAGTTATTGATATTTCATCCCCAACAAAATGGTTGTCTCTTTATTTGAGAAGTTTATTGTGTGATTTGAGCTTCCTAGTGACAGATAGCTGATACTGTACCTCTTTCTCCTACCCAGTGACAGGTAGTCGAGTATGTTTGTCCTACCCAGTGACAGGTAGTCGACTTTTATTTCTTTCTCCTATCCAGTGACAGGTAATCAACATTTGTAATACCCTATGCAGTGACGGTAGCCGGTAATGTTTCTTTCCTTGTGAGTTCATTGCCTTTATTTTCTACCTAGTGACAGGTAGCCGGTAATGTTTCTTCATCTTTTGAGTATATTGCCTTTGCTTTACCTAGTGATGGGTAGCAGGTAATATTTCTCACCACTTTTTGGTTGGTTATCCTTTGTTTTTACTGAAGGACCGGGAAAAGGTAATCCTTCCTCCCGAGCTTGTTTGCCTTTATCTTTCTACCCAGTAGCAGGTAGCAGGTAACATTTGTCTCTCCTTTGGTTAGTTACCATTGTTTTCTACCCAGTAACTGATAGTCGGTAATCTTTCCTTATGGTAATATTTCTTTTCCTACCCAGTAACAGGTAGTTAATGTTTTATTTACCCTATCCAGTAACCGATAGTTGGTAACCTTTTCCTTCAGGTTTATTACTCTCGCTAAACTACTCAATAACTAGTAGTTGGTATTGTTTCTTTTCCTACCCAGTAACAGGTAGTTGATTATCTCTGGTAAATGGTTTACTTTTACCCAGTGACTGGTAATAAGTAATACATATCTTTGTTTTCTACCTAGTAACCAGTAGATTATGATTCTTTTGTGTTTATTGCCCTTATTTTCTACTCAATAACCAGAAGAAAGTTTTTTTTACCTTTTCTCTTCGGTTTGAGTATCTTCACCCAGTAACTGACAATTGGTATCTTTTCCCGTGTTGAGTCGTTTCCTTTCCTTTATCAGAATGTAATCTTACTCTTTTGTTTTCTCTTGCGGAGTCTCTTTTCTTCTTTTGCTCTCCAGCGTTTGTTCGTCTCATGTGGCATTTTTTTCCATAGAGGTCTTGTGTCTGCAGATCATTTGCATAATCATATCATTTTGTGGCCTCTTAGGGCCAAAAATTGGGTTTATTTGTTATATTTAAGTCTCTTCTATCTGGTCGAGACAAAGATGTCAATCTTTATATCTCCGGATAGAAGAAACTTAAATAGGGGCAGCTGTAATATCCTAATTTTTTACCCCTAAGAACCCACTTCATTTGTATATTCGCATACACAAACAAGATCATAATCTTTGGTTTTTCTACCCTTCTCTGTGGGTTTGTTTTTTAGAGAGATCACCAAGCACTTGTGTGTTTTTTACTTGTTTTATGTTTGTTTCTGTTTCCTGACCTCTAACCAAGATACCAAAATATTTTTCATTTTTGCTTGCTATTTCTTCTCTGTGTGTTTAAGATTTTGCAGGGAGATTGGTAACAAAGATATGACTTGGAGTCAAGTGTGGCTATTCAGTTATGGTTAAGGTTTGATGGAAGTGTGACCTAATCTTGGTTAGTCTATCAAGAGATTGCTTCAATTACAAGTATTTGTATCAATGGGCTATTTTCTAAGGCAATGTGTACTCAAGGTCAAGTTGTCTTGTATTGAAATTCATCAAATTATCAAACCGTGATCCATGTGAAATCTGGTTCAAAATCAGGATCAAATGGTCCATCAGTCTAGACTGTTTTCATCTGTGAATTTATTTTTCCGGAGGTTGATTCAGACAAATTCAAAGCAAATATGAACTTATTGTTGCTTGTTCTTGTTTAAGCAGGTGTGTGTCAGATGAATTAGGATTTAATTAAAGCTATCTTGTCAAGTGTTCGGCTATTCTTCAATGATTGAGATTCAAGAAAAGTTTGACCTGATCTTGGTCAAACAAGTCAAGATGGCTTCGTTCTCAGATTATTTGTGCCATGAATTCTTAAATCATTAAGTAATCAAGATCAGAGTTTGTGCAAGTCCAAATCCATCTGATAAAATCAAGGACTGAGTATTCAAAAGTCAGGACATTCTAGTTTATTCTAAGTCATCTGCAAGTCATGATTATGAGGTTCAAATTCTGATCATTGGTTCAAGACAAATTCGAGCAGGCCATTTATTCGGGTTAATTTCAAGTTTGATCGGAGGCAAAATTTAATTCAAGAATTTTAGAAAATTATTACAAGACGTGGCTCACTTTTAGCCAAAGTCGGGATTTAATTCCAAAATTCTGATCAAGATTCAATAATTGGTTCATTCAAGTTCAATTTCAAAATCTTGGTTTGGTTCAATTTTAGAAGGTGCAAGAAGAATTATTCAAGCTCATTACCATTCTCAACCATTATCCATATTTTGATCCATTTTTCTAAGTATCCACATTTATCATATTCATTTCAAATCAATTTCCACATTCTAAATCATTATCTTCTTTTTATATCCAAATTCTCATTTGAAACTATTTTTCCAAATATCTGTTTTCCAATCCAATTTCGTAACCTTTTTTTATCTAGCCATATCAATTATAATTTCCAATTCATTATCGATATTCAAAAACAAATAACCACTTTTCATATCCAAATATCCATATTACATTGCAAATATCCATTAACTATCCATTTTCCACCAACTATCCAATTCTATGTCAATTATCTAAATAATTCAATTTTTTTTCTTCTCTTAATCCACTTTTAATATCCATTATATTATCCATCCAAAATACATACTACAAGTCAAAGTCCAATTCAAATGATACCAAACCCATTTCAATAAGAAAAAAAACTTCATGAAAGTTAATACATAAAAAATCTAATGAATCAATACAACTTCATATCCAAGCCTCACGAGCTACCTGCCAAACTATTTGCAGCTTTCACAATTCAAGCTGCTAACCACATGAGCTCCGCACGGGTCCACACGAGCCAAATTACAAGCTGCTACATATTACACTACACAAGTTACATTCCAAAGCAAGCTGCTATTGCAATTACACATGAAAACTACAAGCTACTTCAGTCGCGCAAGCTACAACCCAAGTCGCGCCTTTCACAAGTTATTCAAGCTGCAAACAAATTGAAATCACAAAACTACATCACAATGATAAATAACTGCATGAAATACGTGACAACTTGATTAATTCAAAACGACATCATGAGCCACAGTATTGATTCAAAACGCAAGAGTAAATGTAAAACGGCAGAAAACTCACCATAACTTTCATTCAAATCTTCTCTATAAATAAGAAGCTTTATTTCTTCATTCATCAAGCTTGAATTAGCCAAGAAAGTTATGCAAAATTCTCTCTAAATATTCACTCCAAAATTCATCTTCAAGTTTCAACTCTCCAATTCACCTTTCATAAACCTTCAACTCAATTCTTTAATTACCTTCCTTCAAATTTCCTCAAACCTTTATCACTTCCAAATTCATATTTCAAGCTTCATATTAAACAACCTTCCAACTCAATCTTCTTTCACTTTCATCAAAGTTTCAACTCCAAAATTCAAATTCACCACCAACAACAAATTTCAACGCAAATCAACAACCATTCTTTAGAAAGAAGAAGAGGAAGAAGAATCGAAGTGTTGCTCACCTTGAATTAAAGGTAATTTGGAGTTTTCTATCGAGACTTTGCGGTTTTGATTCGGTTGATCCAAACACCGTTACACGAAATTGATAGCACATTTGAGATCTATGCTTGATTTCGATCGCAACCGACTCATTTTTGAGCTTCGTCGCTCCGACATGGAGGAACTCCATTTTTCTTGGCTCTTGATGAATAGTGACAGAACGTTTCAAGGAAGAGAAGAAGATGATGTTCCAAATCTGTTTTTTTCTTCTTCTTTTTGTATTTTTTAAATTGCATTTCACTTATAATGTTTTGGACATGGGCCTAGCACATGATATGATTTACTAGTCCATTACCTCTCATTTTCTAATTAACCTGCCATTCCATTTTTTAAAGAAAATATTTCTATTAATTTCTTTTTTTTAATTTCAAATTTTACTTTTATAATTTTTTTTTCTAATTCTTTTTCATGATTCTTGTTTTGAAAATTTTTTTCTCTTGATTTTAATTTTGTTAGCTTTTTCTTTGATTTTGATATTTTAGTTTAAATTTTCTTTTAAATTCATGTGTTCTTGATTCTTCTTATATTTTCCTTATTTTTTGTTGATTTATTTTTGGTTGTTGGTTGAATCTTAAATTTTGAACATGATCTTGTTAATCTCAATGGACCATGGACATCGATAGGAGAAATTCCGAATCCGCCAAGAGATTTAATGAGGATTTAATCGAATTAAGATTCATTTTGGTTCTCTTTCTTCTTCTTCTTTTTCTTTTGATCGATGAAATCTATGGATCATGGATTGTTGATTGTCAAGGTTGTTTAATCTTCATTATATCATTGAGATAATTCTCCGTACTTTGGAATAGTGATAGATTACCTTTGATTAATTGATAAAAATCTTGATTAAGATGAGATCACCACCTTCTTTTCTTTTCGTGCGGTATTGATTTCGGAGATGATTTACATATCAATTCTCTAGCATGCATTGTCACTAACATTGTTATTGACCGACCTCAGATAGTCGTGGTTTCTACATAAACCCGATTACAATTGCTTAACATAATGCTAAAGTGTTATGTAATCGGAAAATGATCATTCGTGGCTCAAACTTATGTTTGAAAGTCCAAGTATGGTTTATTACTTGTCTTATGTCCATTACCTATGAAACTTGTTGTTAGGAGGCTTTGATTTTATCAATCATCTAATGAGTTTTCATTAACCGTGGTCTAAGTGCATGAATTAACCATCGTTGATCATTTATTCTAATAACTAATCACTAACTCACTAATAATATCTTTATATTAATTTTGTTTATGTTTCCTTCTTGCTCCCTATCTCCTTTATTCTTATACTCCATTATGATTATTTCATATCATATCTTTGTTTATGTCATTTTTCTTTTGTCCACTTGGACCATATCTTATTCAAAACACTAATAAAGAATTAAAACTTCTAAAAAACTTGGTGCTCTTAATTTTGTGGTTGTGCTCTTGGATCATTCTTGGACCCTTGGACTTAGATTTAAGACTTTGCCCTTATGCTTGGAGTATTGTGGATCTTGACCTTTATTTGCCTCGCTCATTAGCTTATGCTTTAAATCGGATGAAATTCTTATTTCGCTAATTATGAAGTGTGCTACAATTTGGTTAGATCCTTCTTATCTCTAGCTTCTTTTTTTTCTTTTTAAGGTAGTCACTTCATCTTCTCCCCTTCTTAAATTTTCAGAACCTTCTCACTCTTTCAAAACCTTCTTGGTTTCAAACTTCAAATCGCTTTCACAATAAAACCTTGACTTTTTTCCAGTGATTTTTAAACTTTGTTTTATTAATAAATATCAATCAATGTTAATCATATTTTGACAAATTTAAAAAAGATATAAAAAAGCACTCCACCTCATTCAAATTTTTTGTGTCTTTGTGCACTTTTCATAAAAGTTTAGACATGAGTCATTTTCATAGTTTAGATATAATTCTCCTATTCCCCATAGTATTAAGATGTTGACATTTTCCACTTAGATGTTGAGTGATAGACTTCTTGATAATCCAAGCAAAATCCTCCATCTTTAGGTGATGCAAATGTTGTCTTAACACTTGTGGGTAACATAGTTTTCTCCTTAAAATTACGACTTGTCTTTACATTTAAAATTAATCAAAACCAACAAATTTTTATTATTTGTACCACGAACTACGGGGTTTTAATCATATATTGCAGTTTGTGGATACGTAGGCATGAGGCGATAAGTCTCTTCAAACACAAAAATCTAAAAAAATGATTCTCTTCTCATCTCCCCAATCTCTTTTCAAATAAACAATTTTCAAATAAGAAAGCGTAGATATTTCGAAGGCGATAAGTCTCTTCAAACACAAAAATCTAAAAAAATGATTCTCTTCTCATCTCCCCAATCTCTTTTCAAATAAACAATTTTCAAATAAAAAAGCGTAGATATTTCGAAAGGCTCCTATAGAGTACTATAGACGTTTTAGGTGCTAACACCTTCTCATTGCATAGCCAACCCCCTTACCCGGATCTCTGTTCTTGTTTTATAACTCTTAGATTTTGTTCGCTCTTTTTCCATTTGTTTTAGGATAAAATAAAAGTGCGGTGGCGACTCTTGTATTTTGAGTTAAGTTAATCAATAGTTTACACTCACGATTTTACCGCTACATTAGACCAATAACAAAATTAAAAAATATATATTTTATATTTTTATTCAAACATAAAGCTAATCCAACACTAGTATCCCTCCCATTTAAAGGTTGAGTAATCCAACATTAATGTGTCAAATTCTATAGAAGGCAAATCCATTGGTCGACAAATGTGGTTAAGATGTTAATTTAGACGCATCTTAGTGATATAGCAAATAATTCTCAACAATATCGATATATATTGAAGAATTGTTTGTTATACAGAGTTTAATTTTCATTGTGAACGCATGCAGATCGATGGATTTGCCTTCTAATTATCTGTCAAATTATAAAAGAAACCATAATTCTATCCCATGGAAGAAAAAAACCATATGGCATTGTTATCATGATACAAAAACAAATGAAATGTGTATATACTCACAAGTCAATAAGCCCCTAAACCCAAGAACCTATATCCTTTTCTATCAACATGATACAATTTTTTCTGTTGGCCATTCCAATCCATGCAATCGAGGAGGGTTCGATTAGCCGATGAAATTATGAGCACATCTTCCTCAGAGTCAACAGTGAGTCATATATCTAACCGATAAACACCCATTTGTTCCTAAATAATGCGTCAGACAGATGGAAGAAGACTACGATTTACCGCTCTCAAAGCTCGATAGATAAGAGTCTGATAAAACAGTGAATAGCTGTGTATCTACAAAAAGCTGCAAAGCCAAGGACTCGTGAACTTAGATTGCAACATTCAATGCTATGTAGAGCGAAATTTTCCTGTGAGTTGTTACCTTAATGAATGGCTGGTCCCTAAGAGGAAAGGAGTCAATGAAGGTATCTTTAAGAAGTAAAGAAACCTGAGAAAAAAGAAATCAAGGATGAGCTAGGAAAAAGGGGCCAAACTACTCATTCTTATTTATTTGAAACTATATAGAAATAGAAATCATAACAATAACATAGTTACATTACCCTGTCGTTATTTGATTGCACACTAGTTATCGTATGTGATTTCAAATTCGAACAAAGTGACTCCAAATAGTGCCACACGATATTCAAAAACTTCGTTGCAATTTCAGCCTGCAACAAGTACGAGTTAGTAGATGCCACCACTAGTGGAGGAAATATTAGAGGCTAGAAGCTGAAAACTACTGGTTTTTATATGCATGAATCATATATAGATAAAATAAACATTATATTTCTGAATTTGAGAGAGAGGGAGAGAAAGAGAGGAGAATTCCAGTATAGGAACTAAAAGAACCTGGATTTCATTGCACCTATGTATAGGATGCTTTTTTGCAATTGAACTTTCCCTCGAAAGTCTGGCATGAATTGGATTCAACTGAGAAACAAGATCTCTTTGCCGTGGAAGTCTAGGCAAATGACACATTTTAACCTGCAAACAGAAAAAAATAGAAAAATAGAAAGTAAATGTTGCAAGTTTACAAAATGACTCCATTTTTCTCGTCGGCCATGTTATCTTTAAAATGTCATTACAAACCTGATTTTGCATTACATCAACTTCAACAAGATTACAAGTTTTAATATACAAATCATCTGGTTTATGTTGTATGCCAACCTGCAAAAACATTGGAAAATTGAATAAACGACGAGTATATTCTTAAATACTAAAAACACATGTTGTCAGCCAATAAAAATTTCCAGAAACAGAGAATAAATAAAGTTTTTTCTCTTTGAAATTATACTTCATGTAGGAGAATTTTACACAATTTACTTTACGGATAGCATTTTACTGATCCAACCTTATTTTTCTCTCTGTATCTCTCTCTCCTCTCCTATTTTTCATTGTATTTTTTCTTTCAAATTTTACAAAAATTTAGAGAAAGAGAAGGCATAACTTCAACATTCAAATAAAGTGGTATAAAAGAGCACAGTATCATCTGATACATCTTTGGAATGTCTTACCAACTAAAGATAACTGGCATCTAAATACGAAACATAATTCAATTCGTTTTACCAACTAAAGACTTGAAGTTCTATGTTTTTGTGTGACACATTCATTGTAGGAATAATATAACTACACATACTAGTTATAATCACAAGTATCAGTTGTTTTCGTAAACTGTGATCATCATATACTGACTAGTGATATGTTTCTGTATCCATGAGCAATTAGTGATGTGAATGTCTCAGATTTTGTGTGTACATAAATATTGTGTTGTTCCTTGATTTTAAATTCTTTCATAAATTTTCATATCCATGTCTCTTTGTCATATCATACCACAACTACTTCAGTACTATATATGCACGCTTCTTATTAAAACTCATATCGGTAAAAGCAACTAAGACATTTATTGAAAGAAAAAAAGATATATATGCTAGTAACACTGTTATGAAGTAATTTTCATGTGGACATGAATTTCAAACAGCAGTGATAAATACTAAAAATATAACAGGAAACAACATATTTTATAGAACGACAAAGAAAAGGAAACTCACAATATATGGAACTGGGGCGTCAAGAAAATCAATCATTTTTGCTGGCAAAACCTGAAAAGCATGGCCAACATATTGTTAGACTTATGTGGTAAAGCCCTTAGGAAAATCTGCAACCAGAGCCTTTTTGAATCCACTGACTCACCGGGAGCAGTAAACTCTGCCACTGAAATGGACGAATCATGGGTATAAGAGAAAGCACTACTGCAGATAGAACACCCTGCATTGTGTCAAAAATTGCCAAAATGAAATGCTCTCTAAAGCAATCCAAATTAATCCGCATTAACAAATAATGACCGTTGATTAGTATCATTGTTTCAAGAACTTACCAAATTTGGGCACACTATTACAACCTGTTTTTCCAGTAACACTCCCGTAACTAATGCCAGCAACTGCAATTAACATGTATAAAAAAATTTAATCAATCAATCAAGTACCGTTACAGTTGATACAGCAAATTGAATGAGTCACACATGGTTGAACTTCAATTGGAATATGTGCTTACACTATCAAGGGATAGAACTCGACAAGCAGTTGACATTGTCCATACTGATAATGAAAGGGCTTCCTCAGCAGCTGCCAT
Organism: Lathyrus sativus; assembly: GCA_963859935.3. Taxonomy (NCBI): domain Eukaryota; kingdom Viridiplantae; phylum Streptophyta; class Magnoliopsida; order Fabales; family Fabaceae; genus Lathyrus; species Lathyrus sativus. Next base: position 632,732,457 of record OZ012737.1, on the reverse strand, counting down.
TTTTGCATTGACCTTTTACAAAAGTAGTGCTGTAAAGAATGCACATATCTGAGGATAAACATTTTGTTAAAAATGACGTAAGAATTACCTCAGCTGGTTCAGAACAATCTAAACAATTTTCTTCGAAGCCAAGAGAAACAACTGAATGCCGTATATATTGAATAGCTTGTAAATGTTCAAGAGGGTGGAAGACAAATTCACTTCCTCGAGGTGGAATAGCTAGCGCATGATATCTGCACACTATTTGTAGTAAATCATTCTTACGGTCCTATCAAAGCCATTCACACCAAAGAAAACATGTTAAATGCTAATCCAGCATCACCTAAATCTAATTAATGCAAAAGAAAATGGAAAACTATTTTTCACTAACCATAGCCCATTCCATCAAGAATTCACCCCCGTTATCGATTTCATTGTTTGAAAAAGGAGGACCCTCATCTTCGGACACAATGCTTCTAACTGGACTGCCAATGAAAACAACATAATATTGAAATTGAACATCAAATGTCAGATAAAAAAACGATAAAAAAGAATATAGGTGAATGAACTATTTATCATTTCTGAATTTTTTTTGTAAAGAAACAAAACTATTACCAGAGACATATCTCATAAGCATAAATCAAAAGAAAAAGATTGTGATTATGATGATAGTGTATCAAAAGTTAAATTAAAACCTAGAATAATATAAATCACAAATCTACCACCTAACAAGTGACTCAGAACTTCCAAGACGTTCCAAGGTGCGGCCCTGAGCAGATACAGGTGTTCCAACACTGGGAGAAACTTGGCCACCTTCACAATTTCCATGCATTCTTTCCCCAGAATCGTGAGTTTCTGGTCCTTCGAAAGCACTTGTATCGTGATCTTGAAAATTCTTCTTGCCATCCTTATCTATATCCCTATACTGACAACAATCCGAGGCATCACTGGCAGTCGCACTAACGGGGGATTGACAGCGAGAATCCCATATTTTGGGTGATAACTGTGGGATTTCATCATCAGATATAAGTCCAGCAGCAGCAGCGGTAATGACTGCTGCACCATCAAGAGGTATTGCACAAGCCATCCAGTCACTAGATGACTCCCTCTCTGGGGAGTGAGTACATGAACTCAATTGGTCATCTAGTTTGGGCGTTGATGGAATGCTACAAGAGAGAGTAATCTCATTTACAAACTGAGTAATCCGGTTCAGACGCTCCTGTGCAATAAGACTGCATCCAAGTAAGACATAATAAATGCTATTGGAACTAGGAAAAACCAAAGTGCAATAAGCATGGCGTCGACTCAATGAAAAGAACTAACCTGTTTAACATCTCAAAGTGTAACTCAAAGAAAGGAACTTTAGTCAGAAGACAGTAACAGCGAGGCGCGGAAACCAAAAAACGGCTGTTTAACCCAGATGGAAAAGAAAGAGGAGATGATGTGCCTAAAATACCAGGGGGCCTCTGAACAATTTCAGGCACATGTAAGCAAACACCATAAAGTGTTGTACTGTCTGCTGCCTGATCAAGGTGCACATATTATGATTCAGCAATTGCCAATATTTATTTCACACTGCTATTCATTACAGGAAATAAATAAGGAAAAACTGGAAATGTAATCCACAACAATATGTGTTGAATCATGAATGCTCTACACATGTCTACGTCTCATCCTTGTTTCAAGCTCAATGAGCTTGTCCATAAGGAAGGGTGTCGCAAATTAAAAGTTTATTCTTGGTTCTCCAGTTCTCACTGGCAGCTTGAGTTGTAATATTACTATTTTGAACTGTGTGTGTTTCTTTGCTAACAATATCAAGCTAACACTTAGAGTTGATAGAAGATGCCAATACAAAAGTTACCTTGAGTGTAAAGACAAACGATAAATCATCTCTTCCCAAATGCTCCTGTGGAGAATAAACAAAAAGAAAATTATTATCTTTGGCCTCAAAGGTGCTGAGCGAATGAGCGCTCAATCAAATGTTAATTAGAAGATAAAAATTGGATTGACTCGTGCTACTTTTAAACAAAAATGAAATATGAAGAAATGTAAAACCTTTGAAAATTTCTCTACATATCCATGCCTTAGTAAAACATGGTATTAAATTACATGTGTATAGTATGAAATTACCATCTAAAACGTTGTATTTGAAAAATCAAAGACGATAAATTTCTTTAACTAGCTCATCAAGAGAAAAAGTATGTCTTTCAAAAGGATACTTATCTGCTTACCTGTCCATAGACTAGCTCGTTTAGTTCACTTAGAGATGGAGTCCTCTCCAACAACCCTGCCTGCAAATCAATATCAGTATTTTAACAATGTAACAATTTGTGGTGAAAATAGCAGCAGATTTCATAACATAAATAAATATATGGTTTACGAGAAGTGTTATTTTCATCTTACTAAACAGAATGCCAAATTCTACCCAAAAAATATGTCAAGCTTAGGTTTTAATAGACATCATAAAAGAGGAAAGCTAGTAAACAGGTTCTAAGGTAGCATGTAGCAAATAAAGGACAGATCTGATCAAATATATAAAAAGTGTGAAACAGACCTTAACACCTCCAGGGAAGCAAAAGGAGGCTAACTCTTTCAAACGCACTGTCAACCTCTTTGCAGAAGGATATATGAACAGTATCTATAAGTTTACAAAAAATGTATTAGCTATAAGAAACCTATTAATCCATAACAATACACTAATGGGACATCTGAAAAAGCTTATTTGAGTTTATCTCACGATGATATAAAAGAGCCTGAAAAATAGCTTATAACATATGCCTATAAGTTGTTTTTGACATATTCTAATGAGCTCCTTATGATAGATTATCTGAACAAATTACTTTATGCTTAGCCAAATATAAATACTTCGATAAATTTTAAGCACCCACGACATAAGTTTGCATGTGATAACCACTCACTGAATAAACATTTAATTAATTTGTTTACCCAAACACCCCTAAATTGTAAACATATTTGTTAGCAAAGATTTTTGCATGAGATTGGCAGATTCCAGACTTAAATAATTCCTTTGAACCATCAAAATATGAATGCAATATTCCAAATATATTTGCTAAATGTGGTGAAATTGATCATTGAATTCTTAAAAGAACCAGAAAACAGATATGCGTAATGACTATAAGGCTATAACACTCAATATCTTTTACAGGGTTCAAGAAATCAACCTTAAAAATTTATCAACAAATAATCAAATACAAATTTTAATTGAATTTTTCCATATCTATTATGCAGAGAAACTTGAGAAGTAGGTAATCCCTTTTATTCTTGGTTTCCTTTGATTACTTCTGCTTTGGAGGATATCTTATCCTCCTTTAGTTGTGCTTTCTTCTGTTTATAACAAAATTTCCTTTTCTCTCAATTCTCTCAAATATATGTCTATTAAAGAGACTGATATCTAACAAACCTGAGGTTCCAAAGTTGGTTCTGGCGGCCTTTGTTGCTGCGGCAATCTGTAGTCTAGATATTCATCGTTTTTCGTCTCTCTTTCCCATTTCTTCCTTCTTGCAAATGCTTGTTCCACGACTTCCAAATTAGCATCTGGATGCAGCCCCACAACCACAAAATGTTCAAAGAACGAGGTTGGCTCCTTATAATTTATACAATCCTACAGTAATATTCAGTGACTTGCTTCAACAGAGTGATAAGTTCACGTTTCTGATAAACATGTTTAGGGGACACAAAGTCACCTCCTAAAAGCTAGTTCAAAAATGCATGAATGCTAATGCTACTTAGTCTACAAGAAGGACTTTCCAAATAAATCTAAGCGTTAGACAATACAAACATTACTCATCTACCTGTATGACACAGATAACTATATGAATATTCTATATAAGAACAGTCTGCGCAATACAGTTGTACAAAATCAAATATAAACTAAAAATCCATTACTATTTAGAGAGAAAGATTTTCAAAACAAATATAGTACATATAACTGATTCTAAAAATTGAATACCATAGATTTGGGATGAAGCTGATACCACTGACGTTTCTGGTTCGCCATGACCTCGGGATTGAAACTCTCGGGTAAACCTTCTTCCCTTGGTTTTCCACCCCACCATGCCTTATGCACATGAGCTTTTAACTTCTGAAAACTATTACTACGTTGAAAACCTTTAGTCACAAGTTCACTCTGACTTCGCCTATGTGCAACACTAGGCCCTACTTGTGGCACGTTTGACCCACCACCAGAGTACATATTTTGCAATGCTTCCCCAGCAACTCTAAAGGCTCCTTCAGATATCTGTTGTAGAACCCACATTGGAGATGTGGGTCTATCCTCATTAGGTTCCGCTTCTTCTTTTGCATCCATGTTTTGTACACCTATCTCATGCTCATTGCTCATGCAATCAACACAAGAATCAAATAAATGCACCCCTTTTGATCATTGCAGAACCGAATTCCAAACCATTACATTGAACCCTTTTGATTATTTCTGTGAATGAGAAGACCCTAGATGGAAATTATCATCAAAGGTCCTCTTTTTTCATACGTTACTGAAATCCCAATTAACACTTGATACGTGATTTAACGTTGGTGTGATTCCTCAGATGGAATAATAAAAGGGAGCAATGCGATTCTGAAAAGAAGAGAGAATAAAAGAGGAGAAAAAGAAAAATTGAAATTATGAGAATGTGTAGCGAATGTTACTTGTAACGGAAACAAGAGTTAAATGCATGGAAATTCAAAAGGTAAAAAAAATGAAAATGAAAAAAACGACATTGGAGGGGTTGTAATGAGAAAAACGGACGTGGTTTGTATTTGGTGGTTGTCATGGGTTTGTCATTGTTGATGACAGAACAGAGCGAGAGAGAAGGGGGAGAAGAAGGAAAAGTTGCTAAATATAGAAATGGAAAAAGGAACAAGAAAATAAATGTGTGAAAATTTAGAAGTTTCGACAAAAACAAAGATACGAGAGTAGTGTTGGGCGGGTCTTGTTCTTTTGAGTGTGAGAGTTTAAGAAATTAAAAAAAGAAAAGAGAAATTCACATAATAGTTAAATAAATCACCCATTTGTTTTTGAGAATTGTTATGAAATAACACTCTATTTAAAACTCTCTCAAACAAGTTTTCACTCTTATGATTAAAGAAAAAAATTCATTTATGATTTAGTAGTGCATTCTTACAATATATTAGTCTAATTAAAGATATATAACGTATTATAAGATATGATGTGTTTATAAATATAAATATATTGTAATATAAAATATGGTGTCTATAAGTGTGTTTATAAATATAACTATTATAGCGAATTAATAATCAATTATTCACGAATTCAGATAATGTTAACCACACTATAAGTAGATGAGTTTGTGTTCTTCCTAAGACCTTTGTTTGTTCATAGCTAGTAATGTAAGCAAAGGAATCACTCGTTGCAATTTATATGGATTAAGTAGAGGTGGTGTTGTTCATGATATGTTCGTGATTAACATATTTTGACGATCAAAGGTTATGCACTATAAAAAGTAGTCAATCAATCAATCTTTGACCCATGGTCATCGTAAGGATTTGTCGTAAGGGAAATACTTTTGTATTTTATTTGTCACGTTTATGTCAATTTTCTTTTAGTTTGATAAATTATTAATCACAACTTTCACACACACGCAGAAAAAAAAAGAGATAAATAGATAGAGAGATGCAACACCTCACTTGTCTAAAACACAAATAAAAGTTTCAAAGTTACTAGTATACTAAAAATGGTCTTTGAAATTATCTTAGTATAGTGACCTCATAATAAATTTTAAAATAAAAGAAAATAAAGTATATAGATAAAATTACAGGATAAACAATCGTATTTTAATTAAAATACAAAATAAAAGTACAATGTTTTTCGTGATAAGGTTTCTTATTTGAACAAAATAGATAAATAAAAGGTGGGAAGATAACTACATTTACCAATGGAGTTTCAAGTAAAGGATTTTAACTTTAAATTATTTAAATTTATTAAAAAGACATCAATTTGCACAATAAATTTTATTTTATTGCTTAAACACTCGAACGTGAAAATAATCCAATGATCTCTACCCAAGTTAAATAAAAAACCACAAAACTTAGAGAACTTCTTTCCCTATCTCTCATAATGCAAAACCCTTGTTTTTTAAGACAAACATTTTGATCTGAGTTTCATGAGAAGTTGTGTATTTCGTTCTGCTCGCTCAATCAATAGTGCCTCTTATGTTAGTTGGCTGGATAGGGTTCAACAAAAGAAGGAAAGAACATGGAAAGACCAGTGTATATTTTATTTGATACAACTCTCACGAGTTAGCTATAAGTATAACCCTCATACATTGGTTGCTTTTATTTTCCATTAGGAAACCTCGACCAACATGTTTCATCTACCATGTGGGATGGTTACCCCTACGTCATTTGACCTAGCAGTAATTGTTAGCCTTTGACCAACTGGAGAAACCTTCGACCCCACTGCAAAAACCAAAACTAAACCTAACTTCACCTTCTCACATGCTAGTTTTCGTGCTTTCATCAAAGATCATACCGACAACATCAATGCTCAAGAACATATAACATTCCTTACCATTTGATTATCCCACTTTTTTTCTACTCTCGTTCTCTTCAAGTAGCCAAGAAATTTATTCCTCTGGCTACCCAGCTTCATGAGAAAAGAGATATTTTCCTGAGCTAATAGATTTTGGGGAACCTATATGAATCCTTAGGGACTTCCTCTCGTGACCTCATGGCAAGGGGAGATTCTAAGGAAAAATTTATGGTTTCTAACCCCGACTGGCTTTTACAACTGTGGCTCAATGCCACCTTCGAACCCTCTCTCAGTGTTAATGTCTCACCTGATCTAGAGAGGAGAGTCGACGGTCTAAGGCTTGTATGGTCATGCAGATGATGGCAACACTCTATTAAAAGAATTCTTCAAAAATTACTTATTCTTGTTCCACCACTACAAATTATTTATCTCGACTATGGCAACTTTTGCTAGTCAAAACTACATACCGGACTAGTTCATGATGGGTTTCCTAACCTCTTTTATTGAGGACCAAAGAGAGGTTCACGACACTTGGATGTAATTTTTTTAAACCCTCCATTTTTTCGACCTGTTAGCTGGGATTTTTTAACAAGGGAAAAAACTTCATCATAGGACAAAGCTAAAGGTACACGAACCATTGATGACATGTGTTGCGGTTAGAATATGATATCAAATTATTAATTAATTTGAATCGCATCTTTAGTTCACAACCGCTCTTTGATTTATCCGAAGGAAAAGGTCAAAAGAGGAAAACCTAATTTTGCATCGTAAAGACAATGCGGGGAGAGATCTAGGTAAGGGGTTGGTTAAGCTTAGGGAAGGTACTAGCACCCTAAACTTCTGTAGTACTCTACAGGAACCTTTTGTTTATTGTATGCTTTTTTTTATATTTTATTATCTGTTTTAATATATATTGAGGTAAGGGATAGAGTGACCTAAAGACCTAAGGGTTAGTCTTAAGTTTACTCGGCAAGACGTCGCATCTTGTGCCTACATATCCTGACGGGAATGGAATCAGAGTAATTGTAGTTCCCCTCGAAAGGGAGGTTAGAAACGTCTTGACTGTGGTCAAGGTTTCAATGGGGAATAAACGTATCTCAAGGACACGCTTATGTGGAGTCTTTGAAACTCCTATTTCTACGTTGAATTTGTTAATTAAAAATTTAGGGTTGAAATTAGGGATTCCACGGCGGGAAACCCTAAAACAAAGTACGGCGACTCTGTGACCTAAAACTAGGGTAAAGGGTATTTTTGTCCACGGCGGGACGCCTAGGTTAATTAGGGTTTGAGACGGCTAAAACTAGGGTTATTGACTCGGCGGTCAAACAACTAGACCTAATTCCTTCGGAGGGAATTTTAACGGTAAAACATGCAAACATGACAAAATATTATACGGCAAAATTAAAGTGCGGAAAGTAAAGAAAGCGTCGCGACGATCACTCGCGTAAATTACAAATCCCAAAAAAACAAAAACAAAATAAATCGCGACCATGGCCTCGCGTAAATTACATCCATGGAACAAAATAAATTAAAATAAATATGAATCATAATCTATGTATAATCTGAGGAGAGAAACAGAGAACGTTAGTGAAAAGTTAGACGAAAATATGGCAAACATATTTTATATTAAAAGAAACACGAAAATGCAATTTGGAATTTTTATTATTGTTTTGTTAATTTTTATATTTTTTTTATTAAAATTTTAGTCTTAATTTTAAAAGGTTTTAATTTTTAAATAAACAAAACTTTAGTTTTAACCTTTTATCTTTAGAAAGTTTTAATTTTAATTTTAATTTTTAAAAGAGAAAGTCTTAAATTAAAAAAAAACTCTAATCATAAGTTTTTTTTTAAAAGAAGAAGTTTCTCTTTTAAAAATTAAAATTAAAATTAAAACTTTCTAAAGATAAAAGGTTAAAACTAAAGTTTTGTTTATTTAAAAATTAAAACCTTTTAAAATTAAGACTAAAATTTTAATAAAAAAAATATAAAAATTAACAAAACAATAATAAAAATTCCAAATTGCATTTTCGTGTTTCTTTTAATATAAAATATGTTTGCCATATTTTCGTCTAACTTTTCACTAACGTTCTCTGTTTCTCTCCTCAGATTATACATAGATTATGATTCATATTTATTTTAATTTATTTTGTTCCATGGATGTAATTTACGCGAGGCCATGGTCGCGATTTATTTTGTTTTTGTTTTTTTGGGATTTGTAATTTACGCGAGTGATCGTCGCGACGCTTTCTTTACTTTCCGCACTTTAATTTTGCCGTATAATATTTTGTCATGTTTGCATGTTTTACCGTTAGAATTCCCTCCGAAGGAATTAGGTCTAATTGTTTGACCGCCGAGTCAATAACCCTAGTTTTAGCCGTCTCAAACCCTAATTAACCTAGGCGTCCCGCCGTGGACAAAAATACCCTTTACCCTAGTTTTAGGTCAAAGAGTCGCCGTACTTTGTTTTAGGGTTTCCCGCCGTGGAATCCCTAATTTCAACCCTAAATTTTTAATTAACAAATTCAACGTAGAAATAGGAGTTTCAAAGACTCCACATAAGCGTGTCCTTAAGATACGTTTATTCCCCATTGAAACCTTGACCACAGTCAAGACGTTTCTAACCTCCCTTTCGAGGGGAACTACAATCACTCTGATTCCATTCCCGTCAGGATATGTAGGCACAAGATGCGACGTCTTGCCGAGTAAACTTAGGACTAACCCTTAGGTCTTTAGGTCACTCTATCCCTTACCTCAATATATATTAAAACAGATAATAAAATATAAAAAAAAAGCATACAATAAACAAAAGGTTCCTGTAGAGTACTACAGAAGTTTAGGGTGCTAGTACCTTCCCTAAGCTTAACCAACCCCTTACCTAGATCTCTCCCCGCATTGTCTTTACGATGCAAAATTAGGTTTTCCTCTTTTGACCTTTTCCTTCGGATAAATTAAAGAGCGGTTGTGAACTAAAGATGCGATTCAAATTAATTAATAATTTGATATCATATTCTAACCGCAACAGAAAATGGCGACTTCACTGGGGACCCTCCTAATTTTTAAGGGTTGCCCCTATTTTGTTTATAGTATGATATTTCTATTTTATTTTATTATCTGTATATATTGTACCTTGCTTGGGGTATCTTTGTTGTGAGATAAGTCCTACACCCGGACTTGAGTGACATTATTATAGGAAGGTGATATATTCGACGAGGCTTATAGGGAGTTGAATTCCGACCAAGCTGACTTGAGAATCACCGCTCAGTTGAGACCCTTTCGAAAATGGTTCGGTTGAACGAGTAATCGTGAAAACTTTTACTATTGTCGATTGGAGTCTGTGATACTGGGGACCGTAGTACCTTAACACCACTTTAGCCTTATCTAGGACGTAGTGCGGGAACTATGAGGGAGTAATCCCAAAATAGTTGCTACGCGATACTACACTCAAAAGAGGCTCTCTTGAGGATATTATTAACCACCGAGTCAATTGGGAAATTGATAATATCCGAAAGATGGACTGATGACTTTGGGCACCTCTTTAGAACCTTATTCTGCAGGTACAACTACCCCATAGTACATACCTTTTGGGAAGGGTAGACCTTAACTCCATTCATTGTTCCTCTAACCTAGGACTTTGTTGTTTGTGTGTATTTGTGCATGGCATTCATAAAACATCTTTCCTAGTTTCAAGGAATTCAACAGTACTTTGCGAATTCAAAAGTCCTATATTTCAAAGTTTAAAATTGTTTCCAAATTTCCTAAAAAAGAAATGTTTGCAATCAACCGTTGAAGTTCTTGAAACTATTGCATTGCATTAGCATCATGTCTTGCATGGCATCTTTCCCCGGGTTTCTCATGTCCAGTTGTCTTTATCTTCCAGTGTTCCGTTGAGTCGTCAAGCTGATTCCTCGACACAGATATCAGACTAGAGCTAACTATAGACGCCAAATGTCAGAACAAGAGGAACATAATGCGGAGGTCCGAATGGAGATTGATGAGTTGAAAGCAGGCATGACCAGGCTTACCGAGATGCTTCAAGTGTTGATTGCTAGAGGAGAGCCACCTCAGAGGACTGTCATTCAGGAAGTTTCAAGTGTTGATCCACCTCTTGTTTCAGTGCCTCCCTCTAGTTGGCCTGAGTTTGGTTTACCTCCTAACTACTCTCCACCTATTGCATCTGCTGCTATGATTGGTCAGGCTGTCAGACCGGTTTTTCAAGCTCCTATCCTTACCGAGGCCCAACCTGTGGTCCACACGGTTAATCAAACTATCCAAGCTCCCGTTGAGAATCCTCCCTATGAGTACAATGTTGCCGATGTTCAAGAAGATTTTGTTGAGCCTGAGATCACCCGGGAACAGTTTCAGATCATAAACAAGAGACTCCAAGCTGTCGAGGGTACTGATTTCTTCAATGTTGATGCCGATAATATGTGCCTAGTTTCTGGTCTTGTTTTGCCTGCCAAGTTCAAAACTCCTGAGTTCGTGAAGTATCAAGGTCATTCATGTCCAAGAGCCCATCTAGTCATGTACTTCCGAAAGATGGCAGCTTACACCAACAATCAGAAGTTGCTCATCCATTGCTTTCAGGATAGTTTGAGTGGTGCTTCTCTTAAATGGTATATGAACTTAGAGCATAATAGTGTCCACTGCTTCCAAGATCTCGTCAACGCTTTTATGAAGCGATACAAATACAATTTGGATATGGCTCCCGATCGTCGTCAGCTTCAAAGTATGTCTCAGAAGGAAAAAGAGTCGTTTAAGGAGTATGCTCAGCGTTGGAGGGAGTTAGCTTCCCAAGTCGAACCCCCTATAGCAGAGAAGGAACTGACACAAATATTCATGGATACTTTGTCTCCTTTCTATTGGGAAAAGATGATTGGGAGTGTCTCTTCAAGCTTTACAGATCTGGTGACTATTGGCCAAAGGTTAGAAGAAGGTTTGAAAAATGGGAAGGTATCCAAAGCTGCCGAATCTTCTAATGGTGCAAAGAAATCCTATGGGAATTTCCATAAGAGGAAGGACGAGCAGACCAATGCTGTCATGACTGAATCAAGAAAGCCTCGCCAGGGATCTCAACCTGTTGTTGCTCCGCAGCCAGCTCAGAATCCTCAACGTCCAGTTATTAGACAAGACCAGTATCGAAATAGGAATCAATTTGATCCTATTCCCATGACTTACACAGAACTTTATCCTTACCTGGTTCAACAAGGGTTGATCACTACAAGGGCTTTACCACCTCCTCCTAATCCTCCTCCAGCTGGATTTAGGGCTGATTTCCAGTGCGCTTTTCATGAGGGTGCCTTAGGCCACGACTTGGAGCATTGTTTTGCACTGAAAGCCAGAGTGCGTGAGCTGATGAGAGCAGGGATACTTGATTTTCCAGACAATCCTCCAAACATCCAGAAGAATCCTTTGCCAGGGCATCAGAAGTGAAGCTTCAGGCTGACCTCAGTGGGCTATTTATTTGTTTTAGACATGACAGTTTATCTTTGTATTGTTTTAATCACAGACCTTTGTTTCTCATTGTTTGTATTTTCCTTATTTTATTAGCTGTTTTCTTTCGAAACTATGTTTGTACTTTTATATCGATGAACTGAGCATTGCAACTTTTGATTTAATTAATTTTATCTATTATTTTTATCTCTATGCTTTATCTTTCAAATATTTACCTTTGTCCGAATTTTTGGTATGCAAAGAGTGGAGGGAGGATGACGAAAACGTTATACCCATAACTGCTGTCAGTATGCTTTCAATCAATCCTTGTTGACGATGTGAGGCATTGTTTCAACTCCCAAACACTGGAGAAATAAGGAAGTTATCCCCTTGTCACCCCCTTCGAGCCTAGAAGTTGGAGTTTCTTTCTTTACAAAAAAACCCGCAATCTTAGCCTGGGGATGGGTAGTTCTCAGTTAACTCAACATGTATGAAGTTAGAATCTCATATTGAAGAAACTTGGGACTTATTACTTTTTGGGAATGTTTTGGAAACATTTCAACAGAAGTGTGGTCGACATTATCAAGTGCGTCAAAGAAGCAATTATTTATTTGGGTGCACAAATATCATGTTCAAATACAGATAACTACTTGTGAGTTCCATTCTGAAGGACACATTGAGAGAATGCAAAAGTGGATTACATGCAAGCTTCTACGTGGCGAAAGCTAAAGACGTGAACGTTGGAATCAGTTATTTCGTATTAGTATAAATAGGAAGTTCATTTGTAGAATTGGGTATGTTCATTTCATTACAAAATCCCACTTACACTCAAAGTACCAGCGTCTGGAGAAAAGAGTTATCACTAAGAGAATGTATGAACCTTGAAACACCACCTTTTATTTCAATGCAAAGTCTTCAAATTCAATTTAGTATTCTTGTTCAGTTACTTTCATCTTCACTCAATTACATTGTTTTCTTTTACTCTCAGATTCTTACTACTTTTCTCACTTTTAATATTGTTGAAATATACATTTTCACAACCCTTCTATCACTATTTCGACTAAGTCGAACTTAGGTTTTTCTAAATAGAAAACTATAAAACAAGATTTTGACACTATGTCCTAGGATTTCCTAGTTGATCTTGCAAGTAACCTTTATTAAAGAGACTAACAATTTTTTCATCAATTTTCGGTGTAAACAAATTAGCACGCCTAGTGTGACACATGCTAAAACGTTTGTCTTTACAAATATTCATAGCTTTCTCTTATGAACTTGTTCTATATTCATGCATTTTTATAAGTAGTTTGCATGCGATTAAGAAGTGGAAAGTCTTTACCCAAAATGTCACGCCCTCCGGTAGATAATACTAACCCCCAGAATAATCCCAAGAATGTAGTAGAACATCCAACCGTATCAATGGTTGAAGACCTGGTTATCTCAACACCTGTTAGGACAACGACTCTGGTGGTGTCAACGATGCCTACCACACCAATAACATCATAGGGGGAAACACCCTCACCGCAATCAGGGAATGCTCTTTTTAACCCTGCAATTGTGAGACCTTTATTTGGGTTTTCAATGCTAACAAGTGGTAGATAATACTGTCGTGGTGAGAATCGGATACTAAAGCTATTGGATTAGTTTGACTCACAAAGATAAGATATCAGCATTGAACTTTTATTTTTCCAAGGAAAGGGAAAAAAGATCGAACAAAAACTCTAAGTAAACATGCAAAGAAAAAAGAAAGACCTAAAGCTAAGAAAAGAGAGATCAAAGGTACGAGGTAGTTATACTAAGGGAAGGTACTAGCACCAAATCTGTACCCGCAGAGAGAGAATTCAAAAAATATGGCCATGACAGTCTTTCACCCTGCAAAAAACAGACCATTCACAATAACAGCAGCCAACAGACTCTGCTACAATAAGTGTTATCACTCAATTTACCATACAAAGCCACTCTCAGATGCTCAACATCCCACAACTGTACTATTCTGCAGACAAATTCCCACAAAACCACCAACATGTACGACCTGCTTGTGCAATAACCAACACCAGGAAAAACAATCTGCAATGGAAAAGGACGTATGATGATATTATAAGACCAAAGGCGAGAGGTGGTTGAAAAAAAACAGACTTGAAAGAAGAGAGGAGAAAATTCAAATATATATTAACCTTCACATTGTTTTTCTCAAAGTCTCTATTATTAAAAAACCAGAACTCATCTAAGTGTTTTCCTTCAAGCTTCAAAACCATCATCTTTCACCCCCTAACACTCTTCCTCCAGCACATCGACCATTTCCATCATCTTCACTAACTATCTCGGATTCAAACCACTAAACGTCACCACCATCTTTCCGTTTTCGTTTTTGTCGTAAACCTGCAAGTCAACAAAGAAGAAATTTTTCTTTGGGATCACCTTGTTTGTAGTTGTTTTGTTGAATTAATATATATTTTCCTTTGATTCAATTTTTTTAGGTTTTATTTTAAAAGACTTGCATAATTATAATTATTGTTTTTGAACTATTTTACATTATATCAATTTTTTTGTTATCTCTAATAATCTTTAAAAATAATTGAGGATTATTATGCAATCAAGTGTAATGAATCTTTATAGTTTTCAATAATATACATTAATTATAAATATATTTATCGACAAATCACAGTATTTTTTTTATTCAGATATAATAATACACATTTACATTTAAAACATAGTAATGAATTATTAAAAATAAGAAAAGAATGAGTAATGTGAAGGAGGTACTAACTTTCTATTTACAATGAGATATGAATGGATCTCTCCAAGTAAAATCGGTCACGAACACGATTTGCATAGTTTAATGAGTGTGTGCCCATAGGTAAAATATGGATTTGATGGCTCCAGTATTCGCAGGTATCTATATTTGTTAATAATTAAAAAAATTAACTAAATATATTTTAAAATTATTTAAATATATTTTAAAATTATTATACTTGATAAATTTCTTTTTTTAGTAGTCATTTAATTTAATTTGATAATCTCCTTTTTATTTAAAATTTTAGTTGCGTGCGTTTTTCTTCAGCGTTTTCTTTTTGCTTAGTATCTTCTTCAAAAATTATACATATTGTTCTGGCCTGGGCCCCGGCTTGACCGGGCAGGCCCAACCCAATGATATTCTGCCAAGCCCAATCCAGCTTGGTCCACAGCCGTCGAGCACAGAGTCCCCGTCGGGCAAACAATGTCCCTAGAACCTTCTCCCTTGTCGAGCAGAACAACGTGTCCTTCACACGTTCTCCACATGCTCCCCTCCGCGGGAACACGTCACCAACCAGTTGTCCACCTCCGAAAGAGCAAGTCAAACCCACTTTTCAGAGATCACGGGACAGTTGAACTAGGGCGAAGACCACGTTCTAGTCTTCACTACGCCACGTAAGAAGGTCAGGTATATGTACTTGTGATCACTCTGTCCAACTTCTTACTTTGACATCGGAGTGTCTTGCAGGTACACCCCATCTTTTTTTCAACACCGATGAACAGGCCGTAGATTAACGACGTGTGGCAAGTCCTTGATCTTCTGATCAGGTCAGATCAATCTCTAATGAGGAATTAATTATGTTAATGCAAATGTGATTGATCAGTGCATATTTATGCACATTCTCCTATATTTTTACTTAGACATTTCTTTATTTTATTTTGTTTATTATTATATTTTATTATGTTTTCATATTTTATTTTATTTTTGGTTTAATTTAATTTTCGCACTTATTTTTCAGCTTTAGCAGTCTGCACGGAAACGATCATAATTGGAGCTCCGGGAATCCGTTTGAGGCGTTCTAAAAATCGCCGGAAAGCTAAGAGAGAGAGCTACGACTTTCGTGTTGGAGCCGAAATCAGATTCGGAGCTCAAAATTCCAGAATTCCGTTTCAAGTTACATCATTAGGAATTTGTTTTAGTTTTGGGTCATGTTTTGGGTCTGGGTTATATTTTCGACCCAGTTGGGTTATGACCCGAATTCTGGTTTTTATCCTCTTTAGTCTAGGTCTGGCCATACAGCCAAAAAAACCCTATTCACTATTCACGAAAAAATTAAAAAAAAAACCTTTGAGAAGAACTCATGGAAAACTAATACCTCTGGGCAAATCCTGCTGTGTATGTTTTCAACACTTTGAGGTTATTATAATATCAATTTAAATCTGATTTCTTTCAATCCTTTTCTATGAAGTCATTTGCTTAATTTGATTGCAATTGTTTGCTTAATTCAATTGTTGTTCATAGGATAGAATTGATTAAATTCGATTGTATGCATGTTCCTAAATTTAATTGCGTGTTATCGTTTGCTTAATTCGTTAATTCGTCATATTCTTAACCGTTTGCTTAATTCGGTAAACAGGAACATAATTCATTTGATGTTGGTAAGCGCTTGTCTGATTAATATCACAATCGAATAGGATTGGAGCCGTTTAGGGATTGATGTTATAATAGTCGATGATAAGTCGGAACCCGAATCAGTAGGATTAGCCGTTTTATCTTATTTTAATAATCATTTTTTTTTTATAATCACTTATTTTCAGTATTTTTTCTCTTAATCAAAATTCAAACCCCCATAAATTATTACTTTATTGGTCAATCACTACAAGAATCCTTTTGAGAACGATATTTCGAGTCACTGTCGCTATACTGCATTTTCCTAAAATTACTCGTTTTTGATCCGCGAGCGACCGTGGATCAAATTGGCGCCGTTGCCGGGGATTCTTGTCGTTATTAATCAATTTTAGAGTCATAGGGTTAGTTAGCATCCTCGAGTGTAGACCTTAGTTTCCTCGCGGTTTCGTCCAATTCGCGTTTTACAGTCCAAATCGTAAAAAATCTGTTTTTGGAAAAATTGTGTCCGATCGTAAAACTGTTTTACCTACGAGAAGCAGAAAAATCGTCCGGTAATTAGTCCATGTATTCCAAAGGAATACCTGGAATCCACCCTCAGAATCACAAAAAAATCATTTTTTCTATTTTTAATGAATTTTTTACTGTTTTTATAGAGTCGAAAAAAATCTAAAAAATTCTCATAATTGTTATTTTGCTTAATTAGTTTAATTCTGGTGTTACTTTATTTTTTTGAAATTTAATTAATCGTTTTCCATCATTGTGTTTGAGTCTGAGTCTGAGTCTGACTATCTGCATAACTTGTTTGCTTCGGATACTGAACTTGATTTTGAAATGGCTGATAATAGAACCTTAAGACAATTAGTTGCCCCTGATGTAAATTATAATAGTTTGTGTATTGAATATGACGATGTTGCTGCTCCTTTCGAATCAGAATCTGGTTTAATACACTTGTTGTCAAGGTTTAATGGACTTGCAGGTGAGGATCCGAATAAGCATATGAATGAATTCCAAATTATGTTCTCTGCACCTTCTGAACCTTCACTAGAGGACCTTGTCAAGAAAATGGCTATAAATGATCTTCAGTTTCAGCAACAAACGGATTCAAGTCTTCAAGCTTTGCAGACACAGATTGAACAGCTTGCCACTATAGTGAATGTCATGCAGTAAGCTCAAGATTCAAACCAACCATCTGCCCAAACAGTAGTGAATCCAAAAGAGTTTCCTTCTAATTTAGTTGATGATACTTATTCTGAATTGTATTTTGATTTTCCATCATTAGCAGATTTTGATGATACTTACTCTTGTGATTCATGTACCGACACTAACATTTGCTCTGTTTGTGCTGAGATTAATGCTGTCGTACAGGGTGATGTTTTTCATGCAGATGAAGTTGTTTATGAAGCTAAAACTCTTAACATCACGGCTGCCCCAACCTCACCATCTATTGAACAACCTTCCCCCTTGGAGCTTAAACCAATTCATACCAATCTGAATTATGCTTATTCAGATATGGATAAAAAGCTTCCAGTTATAATTTCTTATAACCTTGATTTTGATGAAGATAATAAACTTTTACAGGTTTTGAAGAAACATAAGAAGGGAATTGGATGGACCTCGATGGAAGTGGGAAGAAAAGCAATGAAGCAACCCCTTAACCCATTGATCTCTGATGTTGTGGAAAAGGATATCAAATTCACGTGTCCATTCGACACTTTTATTTATCAAAGATTCTTATTTGATCCTGGAATAAAAGGTGAAGGTACTAATAAATATTTCAAGGTCAATGGATACTACGCAAAGTTACTTTATAACATCCCCACTTTGGGAGAGGAGCCTGTAGAAGATCCCTCTTTGGGAAAGACTGCTTATATGATCACTTATCCACCTTGACTCAACGGGTGTGTTCTTTCCTTTCTCTCACTCTTATTTATATTTATGTTCTTTCATTGAGGACAATGTATGATTTAAGTGTGGAGGAGGGAAACCTTTATTTTATTTGCTTATTTTACTATTTTGTTTTGGTTTGTTTTCAGTTATAATAATAAAATAAAATAAAAATTGCATCTTTTTGAAAGTTCTAGGCTAAAGACTAATTTGGGATTAGTTTGCGGAGACTTGGAAAAAATTCACAAGATCGGTATCGTCTTAACACCGTAAGTCTCCTCATATGGAAATTGATTTGAATTCTTATTATGGTTTAGCCTTGAATTTTCATTCTATAACAGCTCTTGAGTAGTTTATTTTAGCAGTCAGCACCATCTCATACACACTTATTTTAGCAGTCAGCACCATCTCATACACACTCTACGCAGGGAAGCCGATGAATATAAGTGAGTGATCAAATTGAAAAGAAAAAAAAAGAAAAAGAAGAAAAAAAAGAAAAAGAAAAGAAAATAAAAAGTTGAAATTTTTTTATTACTTGTTAGTTGGTTCAGCGGTTTCTGGTGCTGAACTTGGTAGGGCGGATTACGGTCCGATCCCCCGCAACTACAATTAAGTCGGTAAAGGGTTATGCCACGTAAGTACCAGAACCCCAAACAAAAAGGATCAGAGTCACTAACCGGTCGCCTTGCTATGAGTGTGTGGAGATAACGGGCTTAATGTGATTGCGCCTGAATGAAAAAGAGCAAAAAGGAGAAAGAGTAAGTTAGACTTCAACATAATAACATGATTCGAGTTGATTTGTATATTCAGGAGGTTTATGTCTGCACAATTATGGATTAGTGTTCCTACGATATCCTTAGTGTGTAAGATTAGTACCTATCGATGCAAACTTAACCGAAGAAGACTTACAGCCTGGAATGAGTATCTGTTGATGTGTTTGTGCTTTCTTTGTTGTGTTTTATTTTAATTTTGCTCGGAGGCAAAAGTTCAAGTCTGGGGGAATTTGATCAGTGCATATTTATGCACATTCTCCTATATTTTTACTTAGACATTTGTTTATTTTATTTTGTTTATTATTATATTTTATTATGTTTTCATATTTTATTTTATTTTTGGTTTAATTTAATTTTCGCACTTATTTTTCAGCTTTAGCAGTCTGCACGGAAACGATCATAACTGGAGCTCCGGGAATCCGTTTGAGGCGTTCTAAAAATCGCCGGAAAGCTAAGAGAGAGAGAGCTACGACTTTCGTGTTGGAGCCGAAATCAGATTCGGAGCTCAAAATTCCAGAATTCCGTTTCAAGTTACAACATTAGGAATTTGTTTTAGTTTTGGGTCATGTTTTGGGTCTGGGTTATATTTTCGACCCAGTTGGGTTATGACCCGAATTCTGGTTTTTATCCCCTTTAGTCTAGGTCTGGCCGTACAGCCAAAAAAACCTATTCACTATTCACGAAAAAATAAAAAAAAACCTTTGAGAAGAACTCATGGAAAACTAATACCTCCGGGCAAATCCTGCTGTGTATGTTTTCAACACTTTGAGGTTATTATAATATCAATTTAAATCTGATTCCTTTCAATCCTTTTCTATGAAGTCATTTGCTTAATTTGATTGCAATTGTTTGCTTAATTCAATTGTTGTTCATAGGATAGAATTGATTAAATTCGATTGTATGCATGTTCCTAAATTTAATTGCGTGTTATCGTTTGCTTAATTCGTTAATTCGTCATATTCTTAACCGTTTGCTTAATTCGGTAAACAGGAACATAATTCATTTGATGTTGGTAAGCGCCTGTCTGATTAATATCATAATCGAATAGGATTAGAGCCGTTTAGGGATTGATGTTATAATAATCGATGATAAGTCGGAACCCGAATCAGTAGGATTAGCCGTTTTATCTTATTTTAATAAGCATTTTTTTTTATAATCACTTATTTTCAGTATTTTTTCTCTTAATCAAAATTCAAACCCCCATAAATTATTACTTTATTGGTCAATCACTACAAAAATCCTTTTGAGAACGATATTTTGAGTCACTGTCGCTATACTGCATTTTCCTAAAATTACTCGTTTTTGATCCGCGAGCGACCGCGGATCAGTGATATATATATATATATATATATATATATATATATATATATATATATATATATATATATATATATATATATATATATATATATATATATATATATATATATATATATATATATATATATATATATTCTACAATAATATTTAAATTATACAAAATCTATCTTGATAATATTTCTTTCAGAATTATTTTCTGTTGTTTAACTGTATTTTTTTAGTTAAATCAATAAATATTTAAAAAAATTTTAACGGGTCATGCTAACTAATAGCTCAGAGTATGTTAAGAATTTTAAATAAAAAAAATAATATATATTTAATTTATTGAATACACACAAGATTTAAAAAAAAAAAAATTATTAATGTTTTTAGTGCATTAAATGCATATATTTAAAAAAAAAACAAATATTTTTAATCCCTTAATGGATGTTCAACTTTTTAATTTTTTAATCAGTGTTCCAGAAACACTAATTAGCATTACTGTAATTACAAACAACAATATTAATATCATCCCCTAATATTTCTTCTCATAAATTAATATGATCTTCCAATGAGAAATAATTAAATTAAATTAAATTAATCAATAATCAATTACTTAAATCAATCAATAATCAATTAAATTAAATTAAATTACATAAAATATTTTTTTATTTAAATTCTTAACGTGTGTCTCGGACATCGGATAACATGACCTTTCAATTATTTAAAATGTTATACTCAATTTTCATTTCACAATTTAATTATTTACTTAAAAGTCATTGTTATCTAAAAAAATTATAATCAAACTGTTTATTACAATTATATTATCATTAACATTTATTTATTTATTTATTATAATTTCATGTATTTTAAATTAACAATAATAAAACAGTTTGATTTTATTTATTATTTACTTTATTCCATGCTAATATTAATAAAAAATATTTAAATTAATATTTTAAATTATAATAAATAAAATATAAATAAAATATTAATATATGAATTTTTATTAAAATTATATAATACAAATAAAAGTAAAAGAATTGTTATAAAATGATATAATTTAATGAAATCTACACAATAATCCTGCGATCAATTGCTCTACTGGAGGTGTTTTTAGGGACACACCTTAATGACTAAGTATAAAAAATTTACTTTTTAAAATTGTGACTTAAGTATAAGGGTTTTACTTGTAAATATCTTAGATGTGACTTTAGAGCACATATACAATCATTCTTTAATTTAATAAATAAAATAAAATAAAATAACATATTTATATTTATATTTTCCAACAATTCATTTGTCAGCCTTGAAAAAAAAAAAAAAAGTCACGTTTCTCTGCTTTTTTTTTCGTTTTTTTACGGTTTTTTTTCTTCATTATTTGAAATTTTCTTTCCTCTAAAGCATGGAAGGCGTCAAAATTGCCCACTCCCCCTCACTCTCTCAAATTCCTCTTAGTAACGTTTAACATTCAAAGCCGTTACTTTCTAATTCTCCATTCCTTTTTTTGAATTTTCTCGCATTCAATTCAATTTATATCACACGATTTGTAATAGTGATAGAATCAGAATTCGTACGGTCCCACCCAACACCACAACCCCACTACCACTTTACTCCAAAAACATCAGTTTTTAAGGTTTCTCTGAGTTTATACAGTTTTTCATGTCTCTATGGAAAACATACCAGTTATGTTGGACGAACAGAAGCGACGACGGCAATGTTGTTTGTCCGAGGAACGTGATGTTAGTATCGGCCCTGATTGGGTTAGGCAGTTTTTGGATATGTCGGATGAAGAATTAACCGAGGTTGTTTCGTCAGGTGAAGTGAATAAACCTAATGTAGACGTTGAAGAAGATGATGATGACTGTGTGATTCTTGATGGTGACCCGGAAAAGCAAGTTACGCATGTGAATGATTCTCCAAATGGTTCTGATGAGTTACTTGTAGTTGGGGAAAAGGGTCAGGTATTTTCTTCAATTCCATTCTTTTAAGTTCTATGATTATAATTTGATTTGTTAGTCTTAATTGTGATTATAGAAATTATATAATGTTTAACTGTTGCTAATTAAATGTTAGTATTTGGAAGAAAACATAGTGTGACAGGATTCTTTAAATTCAATACCATATGTAGAGTGGTTATGTTTTTCTACTTGCAGATTGCATGCAGAGACTATCCTCATCCGCGGCATCTTTGTGCTACTTTTCCTTATTCTTCAACCCCTCATGAGAGATACTGTGCCCAGGTAAAAGACTATGTCGGAATTTAGCATTAATGTTTACTTATGTTATGTGATAAATATATGATTCGGTTACTTTGATTTCGAATTTTGATGATACACAGTGCCACTGTTATGTGTGTGACTCTCCAGCACCGTGTCTGAAATGGGGCAATGGTCTTTTAACTACGGATCATTGTCATGCAACTGATAGATCTGAGACATGGAAAACTCTGAGAAAAGATTCCAAGCGGGTTAAGAATGTCCCATTGCCAGCTTCAACCAACAATGGTACTTTAGGTAATGTTGTGAATTCTCAACATAACCGTATTTTGCCGTTTAATAACGCGCCTCTGTCTTCAAATTCCATGTTGATGAATCAGACATCAAGGACAAAGGTGTTGTGTATGCGCGGCTTAGTAAATCTTACTCCTCAAAATCAGGCGACTCATCTGTCTTCAAATTCCATGTTAACAAGTCTGACGTCAAGGTCAATGGCATTGCGTGCGTGCCCAGTAAATCTCACTCCTCAAAATCAGGCTGCTTGTCCGATAACCATGAATGCATGCTCTTCACAAAGGTCTATATTACAGCAGAATCACGCCTTGTGGTCAACTGAAATGCATCCATTCTCGGGAAATTTCGTACCTCAAAATCAGGCCTCTCAGCCAATTAGAATGAATGCAATCAATGCATTGTCCTCACTAAGTTCTAGATTACATAATCAAGGTTCAAATTCAATCTATTCACGTCCACTCTCAGACAATTTCGTACATCAGAATCAGGCCTCTCAGCGGATTACGGTGAAGGAAATTTCCTCGCTAAATTCTAGATTACAGAATCAGATATCCAGGTCAAATAATGTCCTTGGATGCTCTACAGATTCCAACTTAACAATCCCAAATGGCACAAACAACAGTAGATATCAAGAACCCGGATCTACATTGGTGAGAAACAGGTATCCTTCGCACACTGCTCCAAGAATGTCTCTAGGTGTACAAAGTCACCTCATCCAAAAGAAGCCAGGGCACAGAGTCAACAGGATAGACAGCATTGGCATTGGGAACACTGCCGCAACGAACTGTGTTACACCTCTCAGTGCATCTAGTTTCATCAACCATGTCAATCCACCACATGGTGATAGAAATCATGCTGCTGCAACAGAATTTTCAAATAGCAGAAACTGTTACGCACACAATAATGATGTTTTGATTGCCCAAACAATTAATTTATTGCTTGCACAACCAAACCATAGTCCAGCATATGAAACTCAACCATGTTACCAGTCAAATAATAACCTGAGTCCTTACGGATATTGTGATATTCAGGCTAACGATTCTCTTTCGAGTTACCTGGCTCGCCTGAACAAAAATGAGCATGAAATTGGAAATCAAAATGAAAATATCATCAACAGTGGAGCTAGAGTGCAAAATGTTTTCCAACAGAAACCTGATGGTGGGATTGAAAATGAAGGTTTCATAGCTAAAGAGTCCAATACTAATGAAAATATTTCTTATGTTGAAAACTTAGTATCTAATGCTAACGAGTGTAGTACTCCATTTTCTGGAAATACTCACCTGTCATTGGATGAGATCAAGCACTGGCTTCTTGATTCCAATTAATGTAGATGTGTTGCTTTAGTTTCTGAACAGAATATATAAATCATGACCTGATTTCAGCTCTAGTGGCTAACTATTAGTGATTTTTGTCTTTTTGAGTTCACTCTTGTAATTTGAGGAAAAGATAAGAGATTATAATCTTTGAATAGAAAATCATTAGTAAAAATTGTTTCAGTTTTTTTATTGACTTTCATAACTCCGAGAAATGTCATGTGATTAAGAGTGTTTACCGATGTTACGAAATTTTAGTTATTATTATTTTTATTATTGTTATGTGTTCTTATGATGTACAAGATTTTTTTTAAAGAAGTGATCATGATTTTGAAAAAATTAAAAGTGAACATGTCTTTGCTAATGTCTTCATATGAATCATACATAAAAAATACACTCACGATAGGTGTCTTTTTTTTTTTTATTTTATTTTAAATTTTAAGCTCTAGGTCCCTCATCTGAACTCTTGACTCACCCCTTTCACAATAACGATAATATATGATGTATGACATATAATAATGCAATGACAACAACACAACAATAATTATAGCCCCACATCTAAGTGTAAGTACATTAAAACACATCAACAATAATTATACTTGTACTTCATAACATCTATGCACACGTCAAATAAACATTCACATATAACTCAATCATATCAATTAATCTTATCATTGCTTCACCATTAATTCATTCATTTACAACGATTAATCATTCTTCTTTATCGCCAACCATTATGCAATAAGTAAAAAAATTAAATTTCACATATTCCAGTACTCATCTAGCCTCTTAATACATAACTATGGAGTAATCATACGCGTCAATTTTCCAACGTTTTGAACGGCACCTCATTTGGAACTACGAAACTAAAGTTATGACAAAAATAATCAGAGAAAATAATAGGTTTAAGCTAAATTTTTGTTTGGTAGTTTTCACAATTTTTGTTCAGGATAGAATCGAGGAATACGATAAGAGTCAGCTCACAAGAAAAGTTGTTACCCAAGGGGAGACTTCCAGAACTCAAGTTGTGTGGGAAACCCCTGATTTCAAATGGGTTAAGCTGAATACAAATGGTGCTAGTAAAGATAGTGGAGGGGCTGGATGTGGGGGAGTTATTCGTAACATCAAAGGTGCCTTAGAGGTTTTTACAAAAAAAGTGGGTAGGTGTAGCACGCTTTGTATGGAATTGTGGGGAGTTTTGGAAGGTCTTAAGATTATTAATAAAGGAGGCTCGAAAAAGATAGAGATTTGCATGGACTCGGTTGCTATAGTTGGGGTCATCAAGAGATGTCCTAAAGAGGTGAAAGGTTTTTCTCTCGTTCGACAAATTCGATTTCAATTAAATTTGATAGAGGAAGTGAAGATTAAGCATGCTAATAGGGAGACAAATTCATGTGCAGATAGGCTAACTAAAGTTGGGATAGACTGTGAGCTCGATAAGGAATTCAGGATAGATTTCTAGATTTCATTGCTGAGCTGGTTAACATTGATATTAATGGGGTAGCTAGTAGTAGTAATCGTGGGCAGTTGTGTTTTCTTTTGGGCTTAAGCCCTCTTTGTAATTATATATATATATATATATATATATATATATATATATATATATATATATATATATATATATATATATATATATATATATATATATATATATATATATATATATATATAAAACAAAGTTTTAGTCTTGTTGAACTAGCTTAGTTAGTAGTTATATAGAGAAATCAGATATTAGGGCACAAATTCGAACATGTGACATCCTAGGTTCATCTTGGGGAGTTCCAGCCATCATACTATTTAATAAAAAAACGTTTTAACTAATTCAAAAAAATTGGTATATTTAATACAATGTTTGAACTAAATACATGAATTGTTTGTACTCATTTTGCTTATAGATGTTGTTCACTTTGATTTTAAAAGTTAGACATCGAGCTACATTCAACTTAAAATTAAAATTTGGATTTTGAAATTAAGTAAAAAATATCCACATTATTTTAAATTTTTTTATGTACACCTTAGAGCATTCATATCCATGCCACTCAATTTACACTAAAAAAAACCTTCTCCAGCCTCATGATGTTGCGAAGTAGAATTTACGTGACAAAGTAATGATGTTGCAACATGAATTACACATCACAAACATTTTTTAATTAAATAACATTTCAAAAGTTTATGTGTTTTAATATTTAAAATAAAATAAAATTTGAAACGTGTTAAACCCGTCGCAACATATATTTTAAAATAATGCAAACATTTCGTCAGAGATTGCACATGGAGAGAGATTTGAATTTAAAAATATATATATGTTATGACGTGAAAATCACGTCCCAACCCACTTTTCAAAAAATTCAAATATAGCGTGAGAATCTTCTCTGCATGAAGTGAAGGCTTGGTCAGAACAATATGACCGTTGTGTCAGTCAACTTTACCGACGTAGAATTCACATCACAAGATAACTGATATTTTTTGTTTACGGGGGGAAAGAGAGGTTTAAACAAACGACTCTGTCAGGGAATACCAGTAAGATGAACACATCCATCAATGATTTTCTGTTTGGGATAAAGTAACACAAAAATCTCCTGAATTATGCCTTTATCTGCTGGATAAACGTCTGGCGACAATGATATCAAACTTGACTTATACTTCAAATGCATATGTTTGAATATGGCGTAATGCTCCATACGAAATGAAAATGCTACGCATTTGGGAGGATGTAATGCAAATGCTTATGCAAAAGAACACCACTGGGAGAAGTGCTGAGAAGATCAGCAAACAAACTCTGCTGAGGAAAACACTATTGAATGGTCTTCTTGAATATAATCTCTGCTGAAAAATCCACTCTGCGGGGAATTAAGAGTAACATCTGATGGGAGATCGTCCCAAAAACCTGATTCTTAAAGATGCTAATGATCGTTGGACTTTGAACCTGTCGGGGGTATCAACCACCGTTAATCTACCTGTCGAGGGAATCAACACCAAAAACTGCTTGGGGAGAAAAGTCAAGGATGCCAATCCTGCTGGGGAATAACAATGAGTTTACCCTGCTGTTTGGGGAATATCCTTCAACCTTAACCTGTTGAGGATAAGTGTACACCATTACTGGCGAAAATACTCTTGATCTGATAACAAGATTTTGTGGGGAAGACAAAATCTTTGCCGCGGAAATACAAAGAGTCTTCTGCTGAACAAATGCCTAACTACATACCATCACCACTCTGTCTGATGTAGTTAACTCTTGGACACTCAATGGGGAGTACAAATCAAACTGGCTGGGAAACACAACCTTCTAAACTCCTTCTAGGGGAGGAGAGATTCACCATGCGTTGTTGATACTGTTAGAATTTCACTGCTGGTGAGAAAAGCTCTACTGGGGAGAGCATCATGTCATCCTGCAAACAAACAATAAGCAACAATATGTTCTACATGCGAAATGGCTACCTCAGTTACCATTCATGACACCTAGTGTTCAAGTAAATTCGTTGTTTTCAATATGCTCTGTAAAGCCTTATGTTTTCACATGTGATGTTCGATAAAAATATCAGACGTTTTTGCAAACAAAACAGTAAAAGTAAAAACAGAAATGAAAAACTCTTTGAGTGAAATGAACACTTTATTGATAGAATGACCTGTAAATAGGCAAGTTACAATTTGGATGCAATTCCTGGAAACAGGTAATTATGCAAAAAGTAAAAAGAATATACAAATGTCGACAATATGGGAACAAATATCCACCATGTGTAAAACCCCCTTCTACACCCCCAAATAATCAAATAAATCATTTAAGCACATTTTAAAATTTTATCAGAGTATAATTAAAACATGGTGTAAAAGAGGCATGTCACATCATACACAAGATTGAAACATACAACATCTGCTCTATAAAAGACATGCAACAGTGGGGTAGCTTTCAACAGAGGAACTTAGTCTTTACACCCACATCTCAATATTTAGAATTAAAAGTGGAAAATCTGAGCATTGAATCATTTTAAATATGTAATCATATAAATACAAATCATCCAGTTTGATTCACCACATCATTCATGTTTACATAAACATTTGTCAGCAGATACATATATAAATGTATCACAAGAGAATGCTATACAATCCTAACTACCCGGTGCTACATATCAGAGCTAACCGACCAAAAGAATGAAGCTATACTTCACAAAAGACCTCCAACAAACCTAATCTGCAATTCCTCATATGGCATTATAAAACAGCAGAAGGGTGAGAAATATTATCATAATAATCAATGCATATATGAAAGTATGCTTGTGTACGAATTGTTGAATTGAGGATTATGGATGTGTGCATGATGAAATATCTTTGGTGATTATCCATATTTGTTTATACATATATTGTGATGTATATGATGATGATAATGAATTGTAGTGGGAAATGCGGAATATGTGTATTCTATGCTGGTGTATATATATATATATATATATATATATATATATATATATATATATATATATATATATATATATATATATATATATATATATATATTTATATATATATATATATATATATAAAATATATATTATATATATATATATATATATATATATATATATATATATATATTTATATATATATATATATATTTATATATATATATATATATATATATAAAATATATATTATATATATATATATATATATATATATATATATATATATATATATATATATATATATATATATATATATATATATATATATATATATATATATATATATATATATATATATATATATATATATATATATATATATATATATATATATATATATATATATATATATATATATATACACCAGCATAGAATACACATATTCCGCATTTCCCACTACAATTCATTATCATCATCATATACATCACAATATATGTATAAACAAATATGGATAATCACCAAACATATTTCATCATGCACACATCCATAATCCTCAATTCAACAATTCGTACACAAGCATACTTTCATATAACAATGATATCTATGCCATGTGACTCGATGCAACTTAATGAAACTCATGCCATGTGGTACCAACACTTGTCATCATTTTTCCGTTTTTACATTTAAACCGGGTCTGTCCTCTAGACCGATAACAACAAAATCTCGTCCTCTAAGCTTTCAAACCCACTCTTCTAGGCTTGGGAGAAGTTACTAGTCTCCACGAAACTAGCAAACATTGCCTCTTGACCAAATGATGCGTATGCAATCAACAACCAAATGCACTTAAGACCGTTCTCGCATCTTAATCTCATGCATTCTCAAATAATTCATTACATAATAATTATAACATGATTGCACACACAATACATTTCATAAAAATCAAATTATTCATACTTTCAACACCAAAACCACATTTATTAAGCAATGCACACATATTCACAATATGTTCTCATGCATTCTTCACATACAATCGCATATAATTATTATGCATTCACAATATTGTGCCAACGACAACGAACTCAATCACATTCATCATGCACTTTTAATTAATTTAAACAATGCATATATTTGTCAAAAGACCACATTTCACAAATCGATTCCACAATCTAGGATTCACGCCATACGGCTACCCACAACATAACATATCACAACAGTACACAAACTATTCATTTCCGATAAGGATTGAACACAATTGAACCAAAAAATCAACATTGGATGGAAACACAAGGAAATGAAAATGCTGTCACACTCGCTAGCTTGCTCGCCTAGCGAGTTCCTAGCGAACACTCGCTACTTGTTCGCCTAGCAAACAAGCTCGCGAAGACAAACAGAAACTACTGTAAGGCTTCGCTACCTACTCGCTGGGGCTTCGCCTAGCGAACCCCTCGCTACCTCGCTCGCTACCAGCAAATAGTGTCAATTACATTTTGTCCAAGTCTTGGACCATTCGCTACTAGCTCGCTACAGCGAACACTCGCAACCTGCTCGCCTAGCGAATGTCTGCGATGTTCAAAACTCCAACTGTCCAAAATCATCAAATCATCACAAAATCAACCGATTCAATTCCAACGAATTCCAGTAGTCTTAGCCTAACATTTCTCGACTAATCTACACCATTATTCCAGATTTTAACCGTGCGAACATCGACTCTATCAATTAAATCCATTTCTGCCCTAGAATGGAAAAAGATGGGAAACCTCAAACAAATCCAAACACACACATACATAATCATATACATTGGTAAGATAACAACATTTCACACCCTTACCTTGATTAAATCGAAGCTAGAAGTTGTTCTTGAGCTTTCCAAGCTTTTTCCCCTTTTTCCTTCTCTTTTTCTCCTCTTCCTCTTTCTTTCTCTTCTCTTTCTCTTATGTTTCTATTCTTTTCTCTTTCTTCCACTTTTCCTTATATGTCTTTCTATTATATTTCCTTCCATCATATTTCTTCTCTCAAAATATCTACCAATAATTCCAATAATTAAAATAATCCAAATAAATCAATTATTTAATACAAATAATTAATTATTGAAAATTGGGCTGTTACAACCCTCCCCCACTTTAAGAATTTTCGCCCTAAAAAATGTCACCTGTTTCAAACAACTCTGGATAAGACTCCCTCATCTGACCTTCAAGTTCCCAAGTTACATTCCCACCATCCGGTCCTCCCCAAGCGACCTTCACCAAAGTAATCTCTTTGCCTCGAAGTTGCTTCAACTCCTGATCCTCTATCCGTATAGGTGATGTCTCCACAGTCAGGTTATCTCTCACCTGCACATCATCTACTTGGACTACATGAGACGGATCCGCAATGTATTTCCTCAACTGAGATATATGGAACACGTCATGGAGATTAGCAAGCGACGGCGGTAAGGCAACACAATAGGCTACCTCTCCTATCCTCTGCAAAATCTGATAAGGACCAATAAAATGCAGCGTCAACTTACGTGACTTTAATGCCCTACCAAAACCATTCATCGGAGTAACCCGAAGAAACACGTGATCCCCCTCCTGAAATTCAAGTGTTTTCCTCCTCTTGTCATGATAACTCTTTTGACGGATCTGAGAAATTTTCATCTTCTCTTGAATCATCTTAATCTTATCGGTAGTCTGCTGAACTATCTCGGGTCCAACCACAAAACTCTCTCCCGACTAATACCAACATAATGGTGTCCTACACCGTCTACCGTACAATGCCTCAAACGGTGCCATACCAATACTCGAATGAAAACTGTTATTATAAGTAAATTCAATCAAAGGTAAGTAGCTATACCAAGCTCCTCCCTTCTCCAACACACAAGCTTTCAAAAGATCCTCAAGTGACTGAATCATCCTCTCAGTCTGACCATCGGTCTGCGGATGATAAGCTGAACTCAAACGCAACTTCGTACGCAAAGCACTCTGCAAACTCTCCCAAAATCTCGAAGTAAACCTCAGATCTCTATCTGACACAATGCTAGACAAAATACCATGCAAACTGACAATCCTTTCAATGTACAGCTTTGCCAATTTCTCCAACGGGTAATCCATTCGCATAGGAATAAAGTGAGCAGATTTGGTCAATCTATCCACAATAACCCAAATGGCTTCAAAGTTAGTCGGCGTCCTAGGTAACCCAGACACAAAATCCATAGATATGCTATCCCATTTCCACTCGGGAATAAACAACGGTTGCATCAAGCCTGACGGTTTCGGATGCTCAATCTTTGACTTCTGACAAGTCAAACAAGAATACACAAACTCGGCAATATCCTTCTTCATACGAGGCCACCAAAATACTTTCCTCAAATCTTGATACATCTTAGTAGCACCCGGATGAATACTCAATCCACCACGATGCCCTTCCTGAAGAATACTCCTCTTCAGCTCAATAACATCAGGAATACTCAATCCACCACGATCAACTAGACTCAAATCAGATTTCTGTCCTTCTCGAATCTCGTCAAGAATACCACTAGTAAGCTTTAGCATACCAAGCTTAACTCCGTAAGAATTCTTCTCGCATACCAAGCTCAAATCACGAAATTGCTCAATCAATTCCAACTCTTTCACCATCATCATCGACATATGCAACAATTTCCTACTCAATGCATCAGCTACTACATTTGCTTTACCCGGATGGTAATTCAAACCAAAATCATAATCCTTCAGAAGTTCCAACCATCTCCTCTGCCTTGCATTCAATTCTTTCTGATCGAAGAGATACTTCAAACTCTTATGGTTACTAAATACCTCAAATCTCGAACCAAACAAACAATGCCTCCAAAGTTTCAATACAAATACAACGACAGCCAACTCTAAGTCATGCGTCGGATAATTCCTCTCATGCACTTTAAGTTGCCTCGAAGCATAAGCCACAGCTTGTTTATCTTGCATCAACACACCTCCCAAACCCAACAAAGAAGCACCACAATACACAACAAACGGTTTTGCCGGATTCGGCAAAATTAAAACAGGAGCTGTCATCAATCTTCTCCTAAGCTCTTGAAAACTTTCTTCACACTTTGCATCCCAAACAAAAGCTTGAATTTTCCTAGTTAATTGCGTCAACGACAATGATAACTTGGCAAATCCTTCAATAAACTTCCGATAATATCCCGCCAAACCAAGAAAACTTCTAATCTCAAAAACTGATTTCAGAGTCTCCCATTGTGATACCGCTTCAACCTTTGACGGATCAACTGCGATACCTCTACTCGAAATCACGTGACCAAGGAAACTCACTTCTTTCAACCAAAATTCACACTTAGAAAGTTTAGCATATAACTGCTTCTCTTTCAGCACGGATAACACAATCCTCAGATGCTTGACATGTTCTTCTTCACTCTTCGAATAAATCAAAATATCATCAATGAACACCACCACAAACTTGTCCAAATAAGGATGGAAAATTTTGTTCATGTATTCCATAAATACACCTGGTGCATTAGTCACACCAAATGGCATCACAGAATACTCATAATGTTCATACCTCGTTCTAAAAGCAGTCTTCTGAATATCCTCAGCCTTCACACGAATCTGATGATACCCAGATCTCATATCTATCTTACTAAAGACACTAACACCAATCAACTGATCCATCAAATCATCAATCCTCGGAAGTGGATACTTATTCTTGATGGTCATCATGTTCAACTGTCTATAGTTCACACAAAGTCTCATAGAACCTTCTTTCTTTTTAACCAACAACACCGGTGCACCCCACGGTGAAACACTCGGATGAATAAACCTCTTCTCAAGTATGTCCTCAAGTTGACTCTTCAACTCTTTCAATTCCTATGCAGACATACGATATGGAGCCATCGATATCGGACTAGTTCCAGGAATTAAGTCGATCACAAACTCCATTTCTCATTCCGGCGGTAAATCTTTTATCTCATCAGGAAAAACTTCCAGAAAATCACGGACAATTGGTAAAGCATCAATTGTTCCACTTTCACCAATGCTCAAAGTTGCCATCAACACGAATACCTTTGCACCATCTTGTATCGATTCCTTCACTTGCTTAGCAGTCATAAACAAACCTCTTTCATCATCAGGTTCAGGAAAAATAACCGTTTTGTCAAAACAGTTAATATAGACACGATTGAATTCCAACCAATTCATCCCAAGAATAACATCAAGTCGATCTAAGTGAAGACACACTAAGTCAACTCCAAAGTCTTTACCAAAAATACTCAACGGACAATTCAAACACACAAAAAGGGTAGTTACTGAACCCATAGCAGGAGTATCAATAACCATACCACTACTCATAATTGACAACTCAAGGTCCAACCTCTTAACACAATCAAAAGAAATAAATGAATGTGTAGCTACAGTATCAATTATAGCGATCAAAGGTATACCATTAATGAAGCACGTACCTCGAATCAAATAATCTTCACTAGCAGTCTCCGATCCTGATAGAGCAAACACTTTTCCATTCCCTTGAGTCTTCTTTGGCTTGTCATACTTGGTACTAATGTACCCTTGCTCACCATAGTTGTAGCAAGTCACATTCGCACCGCTTCTGCACTCAAGAGCTTTATGGCCTGGCTTGCCACACTTGAAACACTTCAGCTCAACGCTCTTGCACTCAGGAGCACGATGTCCTGCTTCACCGCAATTATAACATCTCACCAGAGTGGAAACTCCTCCCCCACTCGGCTTCTTGCCGTAACCAGCTTTCTGTTTCCCCTTATCAGCAGGAGTCACATACGGCTTCCCTCTAAATTGACATTTTCCCTTCTTATCATTTAAACTCTTATAGTGACTAAACCGAGCCCTACTATCTTCATCATAAATTCTACTCTTGTTCACCAACTCAGAAAATCGTCTAATTTCTTGATAACCAATAACTTGCTTGATTTCAGGCCTCAAACCATTCACAAACTTGAGACACTTGGATCTTTCCGCATTGGCAGTGTTGTAATGAGGACAAAACTTAATCAATTCCTCAAACCTGGCCGCATACTCGGCTATAGTTGAGTTACCCTGCTTCAGCTCAAGGAATTCAATTTCCTTCTTACCACGCACATCTTCTAGAAAATACTTCTCCAGAAATGTCTCTCTAAAAACATCCCAAGTACCAACAACCTCATCTTCCTCGAACCTCTAGCGAGTGTTACCCCACCAATCTTCAGCTTCCTCTTCAAGCATATGAGTGCCAAACTGCACCCTCTGCGCATCTGAATAGTTCATGACTCGAAAGATCTTCTCAATTGCTTTCAGCCATACTTGTGCTTTGTCAGGTTCATGGGTTCCGTTAAAAATTGGCGGATTGTTCCTTTGAAACCTTCCCAAAGCACGAAATTCATCATCAGCATTATTTCCAGCATTCACATTGGCTTGAGGATTCTGCCCAATCGCTCTAACCAACCTCGTTAAAGCCTCAACAATCGCTTCATCATTCCTACCGGCGACCATCGTTCTGAATCCCAATAACAGAACCAATAAGAACCAACAATACCGATAGTGTCATACACACAATCAGATATATATAGGGAAATAACACATTAACAACTTGGCCAACTGACCGACCTGCTTTGATACCACTTAATGTAACACCCCCTTCTACACCCCCCAAATAATCAAATAAATCATTTAAGCACATTTTAAAATCTCATCAGAGTATAATTAAAACATGGTGTAAAAGAGGCATGTCACAACATACACAAAATTGAAACATACAACACCTGCTCTGTAAAAGACATGCAACAATGGGTAGCTTTCAACAGAGGAACTTAGTCCTTACACCCACATCTCAATATTTAGAATTAAAAGCGGAAAATCTAAGCATTGAATCATTTTAAACATGTAATCATATAAATACATATCATCCAATTTGATTCACCATATCATTCATGTTTACATAAACATTTGTCAGTAGATACATATACAAATGTATCACAAGAGAATGCTATACAATCCTGGTGCTACATATCAAAGCTAACCAACCAAAAGAATGAAGCTATACTTCACAAAAGACCTCCAGCAAACCTAATTTGCAATGCCTCATAGAGCATTATATAATAGCAGAAGGGTGAGAAATATTATCATAATAATCAATGCATATAATTATGTGTGTGTATATATATATATATATATATATATATATATTTATATATATATATATATATATATATATATATATATATATATATATATATATATATATATATATATATATATATATATATATATATATATATATACATATATATATATATATATATATATATATATATATATATATATATATATATATACATATATATATATATATATATATATATATATATATATATATATATATATATATATATATATATATATATATATATATATATATATATATATATATATATATATATATATATATATATATATATATATATATATATATATATATATATATATATATATATATACCAGCATAGAATACACATATTCCGCATTTCCCACTATAATTCATTATCATCATCATATACATCACAATATATGTATAAACAAATATGGATAATCACCAAACATGTTTCATCATGCACACATCCATAATCCTCAATTCAACAATTCATACACAAACATACTTTCATATAACAATGACATCTATGCCATGTGACTCAATGCAACTCATGCCATGTGGTACCAACACTTGTCATCATTTTTCGGTTTTTACATTTAAACTGAGTCCGTCCTCTAGACCGATAACAACAAAAACCCGTCCTCTAAGCTTTCAAACCCACTATTCTAGGCTTGGGACAAGTCACTAGTCTCCACGAAACTAGCAAGCATTGCCTCTTGACCAAATGATGCGTATGCAATCAACAACCAAATGCACTTAAGACCGTTCTCGCATCTTAATCTCATGCATTCTCAAATAATTCATTACATAAGAATTATAACATGATTGCACACACAACACATTTCATAAAAATCAAAGTATTCATACTTTCAACACCAAAACCACATTTATCAAGCAATGCACACATATTCACAATATGTTCTCATGCATTCTTCACATACAATCGCATACAATTATTATGCATTCACAATATCGTGCCAACGACAACAAAATCAATCACATTCATCATGCACTTTTAATTAATTTAAACAATGCATATATTTGTCAAAAGACCACATTTCACAAATCGATTCCACAATCTAGGATTCACGCCATACAGCTACCCACAACATAACATATCACAACAGCATACAAACTATTCATTTCCGATAAGGGTTGAACAGAATAGAACCAAACAATGAACATTGGATGTAAACACAAGGAAATGAAAATGCTGTCACACTCGCTAGCTTGCTCGCC
This sequence comes from Lathyrus sativus, assembly GCA_963859935.3. NCBI lineage: Eukaryota > Viridiplantae > Streptophyta > Magnoliopsida > Fabales > Fabaceae > Lathyrus > Lathyrus sativus. Next base: position 632,695,634 of record OZ012737.1, on the reverse strand, counting down.
TAGCGAGTTCCTAGCGAACACTTGCTACTTGTTCGCTGATGCGTCCGCAAGTGCACGGAAATATCGAAGTAATATAAAAGATTGTCGAACCCACAGAGACCAATGTCAATCTACCGTTATCTATTATTTCGGCGTAAAGCTAAGGCTAATGGAATTAGGAAAGTTGAATGCGAATGAAATTAAATGCAAAGGAAATAAAGATAATTGGTTTAAAGAAAAAGCGGTAAAGGGATATTGGTATGCAAGGACTTAGTTATCAGGGATTCGACAGATCACCGGTGCTTTCTACTCTTTGCAAACACTTTTAAGAAGAAAATAACGGTTTAAAGACCTTTGTCTCACGATGGTTGTTGACGCTAGTCGCAATCTAAGGCGGAACGTATGTTGTCGCTATCCCGTTCGGGGTTTAAATTACTTTTTGAAAACCATTAAGTTCTAATCCCTTTTAAAGCGCTGTCGTTGTTTTTAAAACGAATGCCTAATTTTTACTATCTGGTCTTAGCCACAGCTGTCGCTTGTTGGTTCGTACCTTTATGAATTTCCCACTGTCGTGGCAAAACTACTTTTAAATAAGTTCTCGTTGTCGCGACGAATGTTTATTTAGAAATTAAGATTAAAAAATACGGCCAGAAAGGTTGTTTGTAAAACGGGAAGGTGCCGGTTACTATCGAATCCTGTCCTACTAATTCGGTTACATACCGATAAAATTAATTTAGCTAGACATGATAATTAATGCAAACGAAAATAGACATAAACAATTGAATAATAAAGCATGCATTATGACAGAAATAAAGTAGTATTTCAATTAATAAAAACCTGTAAATTGTACTGATCTCAAATCCTTGGGTAGTCCCCCACAATGTCGGCAGGATTCTACTTTGGCAAGAATTAAAAGGTACAGGAAGAAAATACAATGTTCTGAACTAAAGGAAAATGGAAAGGAAATAAAAGAAAACAATAAAACTGGGAGAAATAGCTTCAGTAGAAATCTTGGCAGCACTTCGATACCTCGAAGCCTCCCCCTAAACTCTGAATCTAAGGCCTATTTATAGGAGATAATTCATTCTTCAACTTCCAGAGATCATGGGTGAGTTATGGAGGGAGTGGGGGTAACTTCCAGTAGTGGGCAGTGAGTGGAAAAAGTGTAGGAAGAAATCTTAGAGAGAGTGATCGTGGCAAAAACTGATTTGAACGTTAAATGATATTTCATCTGCGTGACGCTCGTAATGGAACGTGACGGCCGTCATACGCATGACGGTCGTAATGGACCTGTGACGACCGTCACATCAGCAAAATCCATTTTTTTTTGTTTTTCTTCTCTCTTTTCCTTCCATTTCTTCTTCTTTTCTTTCTTTAATCCAAATTCTCCCCAATCTGCAAAACAAAGTAAATTAATCATATAATAGAACATAAATCAAGATAAATTAATAATAGTCACAAATAAATGCATGTAAATCAAGCCAAATAAACGATATGATTTCGCGTTATCAAACACCCCCACGCTTAAACCATTGCTTGTCCTCAAGCAATCAGCCAACACGTTAAAAAGAAATAAATATAATTTGAAACAAAGACACAGTGAGACTCTAATCATATGTGGCTGCTAGGCTAATGTTAGATCGATAGGTACTAAATATCAATACCAAGGATACCGTAACGACACTATTTCAAAAACTCCCTACTTATGCAAACCAATCGGAATCATGCCATTATAACTCAACCTATATCTCATGCTCTCTTTCACCCCATTTCATTATAGTGCAATCACATTAAGCTCGTTATCCATACACATTCATGGCAAGTAAATCTGTTAGTGACTATGATCTCGATGCTATTTCATTTTTTCTCTGCAAATAGGCTTAAGCATCAATTGAACTTAAAGAGTTTGTACCGTTAGGCTAAGTGCTCGGGTGAGGAGCACCTAACTTAGAAGGAACATGTCTTTTTCTTCATAATTTTATTTCTTTCTTTATTTCTCATTTTACACTAGAGATCATACACTTATTTGCATCGGTTTCTTACTTAGTGTGTTTAGGATGGTGCTGACTGCTTAAATAAACTACTTAGGGATTACTACAAGTACCTGGAGCTTTAAGGTTTCGGCATAATGGATACTCAAATTGATTTTGCATATTTAGGGGGTTAAGGGTGTCAGGACGGTATCAATTTTATCAAAACTTTCCCACATTTTTCTAACATAGCCTGGACAACCTATATACTTTCAGAGAACCATGTCATGAATCGAAGCAAAAATTTTTTGGAGGTTAGAATTTTAAAATTTTGAAATTTTGGGGAAATTGAATAACAAGCGAAAACCACGCATAAAGACTCGACAACACATGCAAAGACTTTGACATAAAATAGATAAAATTCATAGAAGTATGAAATAAAATGTAAAACAATAGAGTTCCTCCCCCGCACTTAAACCAAACATTGTCCTCAATGTTTTAGTAAAAGATGGAAAAGGAAAGATAGAACCTGTATGAGTGCTACTGCTCTTGCTATCCTTGTCTTTGTTGATCACTTCTTCTTTGGCGGCAGGCATTTTGAGATACCTTTGTTTGTGTAATTCTCGAACCAGCTCATCATGTTGCTCGCTTCAAGAGGAAGTATTCATCATCAGTGTCCCCACCAGCAGCGACACTCGTAGGAATGTCAGTGGGCATAGCTCATCTTCTCAGATCGTCATCTAGAGAGTTTTCTCCTAGATATAGCTAAAGCGTAACAAGCGATACATTTCTTTATTTTCTGAAAATTTAAACAAACAAATTAAAATAAAGATCTTGTGGGTTACCTCCCACACAACGCTTTGTTTAACGTTGATAGCTCGACGGCCAAGGAGTGCAAGTACTCATGGTGGTTCTTTTGAGAATGGTTCCTTGGTCGAACTTTGAATAGTCTTCGGTTTCCATGGCCACTTATCAAGCCATCGCTCATATCCCTCACCTTTTCGTTTCTTTCTTCTGTAGGGTGGTTCCTTATTTTGAATGCGTGGTGGTGGTTCTGGATCTATCTTGCGTATCAGCTTTTCAAATTTGGGCTTAGTTATTTCATCCACCACCTCAAAAATTAATCTTACCCTTTTAACATTCATGATGACCCTAGTTTCACGGTCCTCGAATTTTCTTTTCCTATGAGGGACCTTAGACAAAGGTGCATTGGTGTGGGTATTTTCCAGTACCTCTACATATGTTTTGGATTGGGAGTTTACCTTAGCTTCCACAACCAATTGTGAGAAAGAATTAGGTGGGGTATAGGGAGGAGGAGCAACAATGGGTGTTTCTTTCTCTATCTCTTCGACAACCTCCCTTTCGGGTGGTGTCGGTGGATTTTTCTCAATAATTATGCTTGTCTCACCAAAAATCTCCTCAGACTCATCATCACTCTCCCTAGGATCTTCTATTTGTTCTTCATTACTAGTGGTTACAACATTCACATGGCTCTCAAGGAAGGGTCCTAAAGATGTTTTTGTAAACAAAGAGGTTTGAGTCTCCAACGCCTTGCTGTGAGTCACAAGGGAATCGACTATAATGCTCATCTGCTTAAGGTCTTCATCAATTTGGAGATGTTGTTTTCTAAAATCTTCATTTTGGAGAGTTTGTGTCTCCACAAAGCGCTCCATCATAGATTCTATCCTAGAGTGAGTAAACGTCTCTTCGAATTCTTCTAGTAATAGTTCAAGGTTGGATGTATCGAAATCTTGCGTTTCCTCAAAACATTGGGAGTCGTCATCATAGAGGGAATTTGGGTAAGAATGCGTCGTATTGAAATCTTCTAATAATATTTTGAGGTCCGATTGAAACGGATCTTGTGGTTCCTCAAAATATTGGGGGTGGTAGTTATAAGGAAAATATGGGTTATACATAATGATTTAGATAAGAGTGCCTTAGTCTATACTATGCAACAACGGAATCACAATATTGACTGTTGGTCCCCGGCAACGGCGCCAAAAACTTGATGCGTCCGCAAGTGCACGGAAATATCGAAGTAATATAAAAGATTGTAGAACCCACAGAGACCAATGTCAATCTACCGTTATCTATTATTACAGCGTAAAGCTAAGGCTAATGGAATTAGGAAAGTTGAATGCGAATGAAATTAAATGCAAAGGAAATAAAGATAATTGGTTTAAAGAAAAAGCGATAAAGGGATATCAGTATGCAAGGACTTAGTTATCGGGGATTCGACAGATCACCGGTGCTTTCTACTCTTTGCAAACACTTTTAAGAAGAAAATAATGGTTTAAAGACCTTTGTCTCACGATGGTTGTTGACGCTAGTCGCAACTCTAAGGTGGAACGTATGCTGTCGCTATCCCGTTCGGGGTTAAAATTACTTTTTGAAACCCATTAAGTTCTAATCCCTTTTAAAGCGCTGTTGCTGTTTTTAAAACGAATGCCTAATTTTTACTATCTGGTCTTAGCCACAGTTGTCGCTTGTTGGTTCGTACCTTTATGAATTTCCCACTGTCGTGGCAAAACTACTTTTAAATAAGTTCTCGTTGTCGCGACGAATGTTTATTTAGAAATTAAGATTAAAAACTACGGCCAGAAATGTTGTTTGTAAAAAGGGAAGGTGCCGGTTACTATCGAATTCTGTCCTACTAATTCGGTTACATACTGATAAAAATAATTTAGCTAGACATGATAATTAATGCAAACGGAAATAGACATAAACAACTGAATAATAAAGCATGCATTATGACAGATATAAAGTAGTAATTCAATTAATAAAAACCTGTAAATTGTACTGATCTCAAATCCTTGGGTAGTCCCCCACAATGTCGGCAGGATTCTACTTTGGCAAGAATTAAAAGGTACAGGAAGAAAATACAATGTTCTGAACTAAAGGAAAATGGAAAGGAAATAAAAGAAAACAATAAAACTGGGAGAAATAGCTTCAGTAGAAATCTTGGTAGCACTTCGATACCTCGAAGCCTCCCCCCTAAACTCTGAATCTAAGGCCTATTTATAGGAGATAATTCATTCTTCAACTTCCAGAGATCATGGGTGAGTTATGGAGGGAGTGGGGGTAACTTCCAGTAGTGGGCAGTGAGTGGAGAAAGTGTAGGAAGAAATCTTAGAGAGAGTGATCGTGGAAAAAACTGATTTGAACGTTAAATGATATTTCATCTGCGTGACGCTCGTAATGGAACGTGACGGTCGTCATACACATGACGGTCGTAATGGACCTGTGACGACCGTCACATCAGCAAAATCCATTTTTTCTGTTTTTCTTCTCTCTTTTCCTTCCATTTCTTCTTCTTTTCTTTCTTTAATCCAAATTCTCCCCAATCTGCAAAACGAAGTAAATTAATCATATAATAGAACATAAATCAAGATAAATTAATAATAGTCATAAATAAATGCATGTAAATCAAGCCAAATAAATAATATGATTTCGCGTTATCATTCGCCTAGCGAACAAGCTCACGAAGGCAAACAGAAGCTACTGTAAGGCTTCGCTACCTACTCGTTGGGGCTTCGGCTAGCGAACCCCTCGCTACCTCGCTCGCTACCAGCGAAGAGGGTCAATTACATTTTGTCCAAGTCTGGGACCATTCGCTACTAGCTCGCTACAGCAAACACTCGCGACCTGCTCACCTAGCGAAGGTGCTAGCGAATGTCTGCGATGTTCAAAACCCCAACTGTCCAAAATCATCAAATCATCACAAAATCAACTGATTCAATTCCAACGAATTCCAGTAGTCTTAGCCTAACATTTCTCGACTAATCTACACCATTATTCCATATTTTAATCGTGCAAACATCGACTCTATCGATTAAATCCATTTCTGCCCTAGAACGGAAAAAGATGGGAAACCTCAAACAAATCCAAACACACACATACATAATCATATACATTGGTAAGATAACAACATTTCACTCCCTTACCTTGATTAAATCGAAGCTAGAAGTTGTTCTTGAGTTTTCCAAGCTTTTTCCCCTTTTTCCTTCTCTTTTTCTCCTCATCCTCTTTCTTTCTCTTCTCTTTCTCTTATGTTTCTATTCTTTTCTCTTTCTTCCACTTTTCCTTATATGTATTTCTATTCTATTTCCTTCCATCACATTTCTTCTCTCAAAATATCTACCAATAATTCCAATAATTAAAATAATTCAAATAAATCAATTATTTAATACGAATAATTAATTATTGAAAATTGGGCTGTTACACCATATGTTGATTCAGCTATGACCTATATGTCTTCAACATTCATAAATGCTTCTCCTTCTGAAAAAACTGGCTGAACTGATTCCTTCCTTCCGGGATAACCATGTATCAAGATGAATCACATATCAAACACAGACCGCAGTCGTTTGCTTTCAAATCCCTAAATTTTTTCTGGATCGCCCTTTCGGATTTTCTATCCACCGGGATACCCATTTTTGCCAAAGTTGCCTTTTCAGGTTTTCAACTTTGTGGGTTTATTCTTTTTTTTTTCTTTTATCCCTAATTTTTACCCGAACCTTTTCTTTTTCTGGTTTGCCAGGATGCCCTTTTTTGCCTAGACTTTTTCTTTTTGTTGTCCAGCGGGTCTCTTTTAAGCAAAGTATTTTTTAACTACGTTTGCATTCATAGGGGACGTAAAATCTTCCCCATCCATAATTGATATTCATAAGGCTCCATCAGAGAAAACCTTTCTTACCACATATGGACCTTCGTAGTTTGGAGTCCATTTGCTCGTGTGATCCGTTTGAGGAGGAATGATCCTTTCAAAACCAAACCACTTGTCTAGAAGCATCGAGGATGCAATTTCTGATCAAATGCTTTCTTCATCCTGCTCTGGTACAACCGACCATGAGCAATGGCTTACAATCTCTTCTCGTCAATAAGATTTATCTAATTCAATCTGGTTTGCACCCATTCATCTACGTTAAGCTTCACATCAGCCAATACTCTCAAAGAAAGAATCTCAACTTCTAATGGTAGGATTGCCTCTAACCATACACTAGTGAGAAAGGAGTTGCCCCTGTTTATGTACGTACCAAAGTACGATAACCGTGTAGAGCAAAGGGCAACATCTCGCGTCAATCCTTGTAGGTCACTACCATTTTTGCACAATCTTCTTAATATTCTTGTTCACTGCCTCAACAACACCATTCATCTTCGGACGGTATGGACAAGAACTGTGATGTTAAATCTTGAAACTCGGGCACAATTCCTTCATCATCTTGTTGTTCAAATTTGAACCATTGTTAGTAATGATTCGCTCTGGGACTCCATAACGACATATGATGTCCTTCTTTATGAATCGGGCGACAACCTGCTTCGTGACATTAGCAAACGAGGCTGCTTCCACCCACTTCATAAAGTAATCAATGGCAACCAAAATGAAGCGATGCCCATTGGAAGCAGTCGACTCAATCTTTCCAATCATATCAATGTCCCCATATTGCAAAGAGCCAAGGAGATGTCAATATGTTCAGAGGGCTTGGTGGCACATGCACCTTATCAACATAAATCTGGAATTTATGGCACTTTCTGGTGTATTTAAAACAATCAAATTCCATATTCATCCAATAGTACCCAGCTCTCAACAATTTTCTGGCCACCGACATGAGTACCAAATGAACCCTCATGAACTTCTTCCATCAATAGGCTTGTTTCGTGTTCATTAACACAATGCAACAAGACCATGTCGAAGTTTCTCCTGTATAACACATCATCCTTGTTCAGATAGAAATTTCTCGCAAGCCTCCTTAGAGTCTTCTTACCCTTGCTAGATGCCCCCGGTGGGTACTCCTGATTCTTGAAAAAGTGCTTGATATCATGATACCATGGCTTGCCATATGATGCCTCTTCAAATGCAAACACAAAGGCAGGTCTATCAAGACGCATAATGGTAATCGCTAGAGCTTCATTCTAGAAATTCACTTTGTACATTGATGCTAACATGGCCAGTGCGTCTGCCATCTGACTCTCAGCCCTAGGCACATGATGGAACTCGACTCTATCAAAAAAGGGTAACACTCTTCTGGCATAATTCTTGTATGACACCAAGTTTGCCTGACGAGTTTCCCATTCTCCTTTAATCTGATTAATGACCAACGTTGAATCACCATATACATCAAGATTCTTGATCCTCAGATCAATGGCCTATTCTAAACCCATAATGCATGCTTCATATTCTGCTTCATTATTAGTGTAAGAGAACGTCAATCGGGCAGTGAATGGTATATGGGAACCGTGAGGAGTTGTATTGATTTCCTCGATTCTGTTGTCATATGAGTTAACAACACCGTCAAAAACCAAACTCCACTGAGATCCAATCTCAAGACCCTCTTCAGGCAAAGACTCATTATAGTCTTTCATCTTCAGAAACATGATGTCTTCATCTGGAAATTCAAACTTCATCGGCCGATAGTCTTCAATTGGCTGTTCAGCAAGATATTCTGATAGAACACTTCCCTTAATGGCTTTTTGAGAAACATACTAGATATCATACTCTGTCAAAACCATTTGCCAAGGGGAAATCCTTTTGGAGAGTGCTTGCTTTTCAAACACATATTTAATCATATCCATCTTCGATGTTGATAGGGTTGTATGGTTTAACATGTATTATCTTAAACTCTTAGCCGCCCAAGCGAGTGCACAACATATTTTTTCTAGAGTCGAGTACCTCGACTCGCAATTAGTGAATTTCTTACTCAGGTAGTAAATATCATGCTTTTTTCCTACATGTCTCATCGTGTTGACCGAGCACACATCCCATCGAATTCTCAAGAACCGTAAGATACATGATCAAAGGTCTCCCTTCTACTGGAGGCATGAGTATCAGAGGTTCCTGCAAATATTCTTTTATTTTCTCAAACGCCTTTTGACAATTTTCGTTCCACCTGACCGCTTGATCTTTTCTTAACAGTTTGGATATAGGTTCGCAAGTGGCAGTAATATGAGAGATGAACCTTGTAATGTAGTTCAATCTCCCTAGGAAACCAATAAACTATTTTTTCGTCTTTGGCTCAAGAATTTCTTGTATAGCTTTTATTTTGGAAGGATCTACCTCGATACCCTTTTCAATGACAATGAAACCTAACAGCTTTCCAGATCTCACCCCGAAGGTGCACTTATTAGGATTCAACCTCAGCTTGAATTTCCTCAACCTTTCAAATAACTTCAGAAGATTAACCAGATGTCCTTCCTGCGTTTGTGACTTCACAATCATGTCATTAATGTAGACTTCAATCTCTTGATGAATCATATCATGAAAGAGAGTCGCCATCACCCACTGATAGGTTGCCCCATCATTCTTCAATCCAAAGTGTTGCACCCCAAAACTTGTCTAACCTTTTCTTACTTGGTTTATGTTTCTTTGCATTGGCATATCATTGTCTAGCATATTGCACTGCATAGGATTGTTCATTTAGCAGGGGATCGAGAGAGGTGTGCATAGCAAGAGAGGATTACCAAGGGTTCTGAGCCAAGGCAGAAGGTTTTATTCAAGCATCAGAGGTTCTGGCATTTATTTTGCCCAAGGGTCGAGCGACATATTTTATTTTGCAGGCATTTTTCAGTACAGGAAGCAGTATTCAGGCGTATCCTAAGCATTTTCATGGTCAGAATATTCAAGAACAAGTTTCAGAAGCTAATCAGAGCCCAAAGCAGCAAGAAACGACAAAAGGGGCAGTTTTTCCCTCCAAAAGGCCCCAAATTCAAATTTTTGAATGTGTTAATCGGTTAACGCATATGGTTAATCGATTAACCAATGGAAAATAGCCCAGATTTGCAAGTCTTAACAGTGTTAACCGGTTAACCGTATGCGTTAACCGATTAACATGTGTTTTGTACGTGAATTTTTAAGTCCAATCACTTTTGGGGTCCAACTTTGATCATTTAAATTGCATTTTCACACTTGGGAAGGATCTAGAACACTATTTGAAATTTTGTTAATTTCAATTTCCCACCAAATGCTCATTCCACATTCCAATCCAAATTTTCCAATCCAACTTCCAAGCCTTGCTTTGGAGCCAAACCAAGAGTGTATTTAAAGGATCCACTCCAAACCTCACCATCTAATCACTCATAATTCAAGTCATTTTCAGAATCACTCTCAATTTTCTCTTAATTCTCTCACAACTCTCTCTCAATTTTCCAACCTTACAAAACTCATTCAAAGCTCTTCTCATTGAGATCATTGATTCTTCATTGGAATCCTTGATTTCTAAGAGCCAAACCTTCATCAATTCACTCTATTAATTCCATTTCATCATTCAATTTTCGTGCTTAAGCAGAAGTGATTATTTGGCTTATTTTGGTTTGTTCTTGGTGGATCTCCATTGCTACTACAAGAATTGGAGTGGATTTCGAAGTATTCCGGACTTCTTTGCATCGATCTACTTATTTCCAGTGAATCAACATTAACCAAAGCGATTCTCCGCTTCGTAGGTTGGAAATTCTTGATCTGATTCTGTTTTTGAGCTTATTTGCATAATTAGCATGTGGATCTTCATTTTTGATTGATTTGATTCATTTTGATCCATGTGATTTGTAATATTGATGTGTGGATGTGTTTACATGCTAATTAAATCATTGATTACTGGTTTAAATTCGTGCTTAATTGATTATGTGATCATCCGGATGATTGGATAAGTGCTTATGTGTTGAAACTGCTGTTTTCTGCTTCTGGTACAGTGTTAATCGGTTAACCTATATGGTTAATCGATTAAACAACTCAAATATTCAAATTTTTAAGCGTTTTTAAGTGGTTAACCGATTAACCTATGGTGTTAATCGATTAACACTGCGCTGGCAGGCCTGTTTTGCTGTTTTTTATGCTTGTTCTCGTACCGTTCCACTTCGAATCTTCATAGATCGATATGATGCATTAGGAGTGAAATGTTTTGGATGTTTATCACTGTTCTTGATTGTCTAATCATGATTCCTTTGACACGCGTTGTCGCTTCCCACTTGAATGCATACCTTCGTAGTTGTGGTTCAAAGTGATATGTGATGTTTGCTTGCATTCTTTGATGTTGTTGTTTGTATTGGCTTATGATGCTTTTGCTTTTGCATTTGTGAATTCTTCTCTTGTGTTCCCTTCTGTCTAATGATCATGGAATGTCATTTAAGGTGGTTTGGTCCCTCCTTTGGAGGTACTTGAAGCTACCTAAAATGATGGGATCTTAGAGGGCTTTTCTTGATGTTTTCTTGTGCTTCTTTGCACATAGTTTGTGATGCTCATGGTTGAGTGAATTTTATGAGGACCTTTCTGCCCTCATATTAGCCTCCCATCCTCACTTTGTTTTAGGCTTGCTTTGCCTTTCATCTATGCATTTTTGTGTGCCTTGTGGTGGATGTTGTTTGGTTTAGGCCATTTCATCCCACTTTTGTATGCTTTTGTGATTTGCTTTTATTGCATTTCTTCTCCTCTTCTCTTGCATTTATTCATACTATGGCTTGAGGTTGAGATGAGCTTGTGGAGGCTTCAGCCCCACACATATTTCCTCCCTCACTTGCATCGCCTCCTTGCCTTTCATGTTTGCATTTGCATGATTGTTTTCTTCTTCTTCTTTTGTCTTTCTTCCCTTAGGATTTCCATTCCTTCTTGTTCAAGTTGGAATGTGATAGACATTAGGGTTCTAACCATGCATGATAACATTATGTAGTTCCCTCCTAACCTCCATCATAGGATTAATTTTGCATGACAACTTTAGGATTGGATCAGTTCCCCTTTAATGCGTCTTTTCTCTTCTCATCTTCAAACAATTCAAAATACAGTAATAAAGGTTAATTGACGTCGTACGCTACGAGTCTTAAGCTACTTGAGAAAGGATTGTTGGAGAGTTTCTTTTCAACAGTCTGGATGTTTAGTATGGTACCCTTTGGGTGACATGCGACGCATTCACTCTCAGGTCATAGTCTCTAGTGCGATATCAGTTGCAAACATCCATAAAAGATACTTCTCTAAAAAACAAAAAACAAAGATCAAACTCTTCTTGTCCGCTTGGACCTTTAATTCTTGGAAACCCTTTTTTAGAAGGAGAGTTCTGTTAACTCTCGGTTCTACCGCAAACGGTAAACGCCTAAGTCTCCGTTGAGCGAGCTGTATACACCAAATTGCTGGAACTGTCTGTTAACCCTACTCGGATAAAAAGACAAACCTGTGTCTCTCGTGTCTTGAACTACGTTTGCTCTGATCTTTCACGCTGTGTGAAAGTATGTAGGCACAAGATGCGATATCTTGGCGAGCAACCTTCCCCCGTAGTTAGGCGAACTACGCTGACTCTGATTTCTCGTTCCAGACGGGAATACGTAGGCATAAAGTGCGACGCTTTGCCGAGTCATTTCTTTTTCTTTTCAGACCAGACCTTTAGCGTAGATAGATGTAACAAACCCGTCAGATAAACACAACAAGCGTGGATCCCATCGAGTACGATGGACGTGAGGGGTTCTAATACCTTCCCCTTGCATAACCGACTCCCGAATCCAGACAATGGTTGCAATGACCTTGTCCTATACCTTTGCATCAGGTTTTTCTGATTGTTTCCTTTCCTGTTCTGAGGGATAAATAACGAAAGGTGGTGACTCTTCTGTCTTGCCGGCCTCGTTTTTTGCAGTAGCGACACAAAGGGTATCACCTTATAGCAAAATTCCCCCACGGTGTAATGAAAGTATTTTTCTCCATGTCCTTTAGGGCCATTTTGATTTGGTTATACCTATAGAAGCCATCCATGAAGGAAAACACAGAATATTGAGAAGTGTTATCAACCAACACGTCAATGTGAGGGAGTGGGAAATCGTCTTTAGGGCTGGCTCTGTTTAGATCTCTGTAATTGACACACATCATGACCTTTCCATCTTTCTTAGGTACAGGAAAAATGTTTGCAACCCACGGAGGATAGTTTGTGACAGCAAGAAAACCAACGTCCAACTACTTTTGAACCTCTTCCTTAATCTTGACTGCTGTATCAAGCCTCGTCCTTCTCAACTTCTATTTCACTGGGGGACATTCTTCTCTGAGAGGCAACCAGTGTACCATAATGTTTGTGTCCATCCCGAGCATATCTTGATAAGACCAAGCGAAGATATCCTTATACTCACAGAGCATTTCAACCAATCTTCTCTTGATACTGTCTTCCAAAGCAGCCCTAATTCTGACCTCTTTATTATCATCCTCAGTACCCAGATTGATGACTTCAATATCCTCCTAATGAGGCAAAATGACCATTTCTTCCTGCTTTAGAAGTCTGGCTAAATCCTCGGACAGTTCATAATCTTTGTCACTCTCTTCTTCAGCTTGATAAATGGGATTATCAAAGTCATATTAAGCCATAACTAAATCAGAATCAATGGTATCTGGGATAAAAGACCTGTATGATTGATGTTTATGTTTATTATGAAATGCAACAAACAAAGCACATTGCCATTTTTCTGTTAATAAACGCAAAAAAAAAGAAGGAAAAATAGGGATTAAAATATTTGAATGCGAAAAATGTCCTTTATTTATGATGATAGTGCAAGTAAACAAAGAGGCCCCACAGATGGGTCACTACGTCTTGGGCAGAACGCAAGACTGATCATAAATAAAAACAATGAGAATTACTATTCATAGGTTATTTGAATGACATCCTCAGTAGTCTAATTGCATAACCTCTGGCCGGGAATACAAGGATGGATCCAAGCATTCATGTCGCAATCATTGTCCCCTTCGTCATCTTTAATAACATGAATTATGTTAAAAATGACTCCACCGCTGGTGAATCTGACAGGTCCTCTATACTTTGGAAGGTCTTGTGATAAGCTGGAGGGCTTGTACCCTAGACCAAAATTGTCTGGATTAACAGGAATATCCAAGACCTGGTCCCACCTCTGAGAGCTACCAGCACATGCTTCCTTGAATGAAAACATTGAAACCTCCAGACCTTTAACCTTGATAGGAGGTTTCTCTTGAATTTGCACAGCTTCAAAGGCTTGACAGAGGGTTTCGTGAATTTCCCCATCCACTTCCACATACTTGAATGTTGATAGATGACTGATCATGATATCCTCCTTCCCACAAACAGTGACCACCTTCCCTTCCATCATATACTTTAACTTTTGATGTAGATTCAATGTTACTGCCCCTGCAGTATGTATCAAAGGTCGGCCTAGCTGGCAGCTATAAGCCGGTTAAATATCTATTATGTAAAATGTTGCATCAGAAGTTTCAGGTCCCACCTGAATTGGCATGGTTATCTCCCCAAACACCAATCTTTTGGAACCATCAAACGCCCGTACCACAAGATCACTTGGTGTATAGATTAAACCTTGAGTATCCAACTTCATTAATGCCTTCTTAGAAACATGTTGAGCTAAGATCCTGTATCAACCAGGAAATGCGACAATAATGATCCTTTACACTTCATAGAAATATGCAAGACATGTTTTTGATTCCTCTTGGCAGGAGTCAAGTCTAGATACTTAAGTCCAAACCATTGCCAGCATTAATGTGTGCCATTACTCCCTCCAACTGATTAACTGAGATCTGCTGGGGCACATAGGCTGAATTCAAAATCCTCAACAAGGCATCACGATATGCTTCAGAACACAACAACAAAGATAAAATGGAAAATTTTGAAGGAGTTTGATTCAAGTGGCCCACAATTTTATAGTCACTCTTGCGGATTAATCTCATGAACTCTTCAGCATCCATAGAAAAGGAACTATCGCCAGCCTATTGCTGCATATCATCTTCAACAACTGCCTTTCTTTTACCTTTATCTATTTTTTCAATATTAACTTTAGGAGGAGAAAAGACTCTTCCACTATAGGTAATCCCTCCTGCACCAACTATGTTATCAACATTAGAACCCGCGTACGAAGAACCAATCAATTCTTGTTTTTGTCCATTGCAGAAAACCTCAGCCCCATAATTCCAAAGGATGAGCTTGGTACTTTCATACGGCACTGGTCCTAGCGTAGTGATGATTACAGGTTTTGGCCTCGCTGGCGCTGAAATATTAATAGTCCTGTAGAGGATCAAAATTGTAGCGACATTGTTTCCATCATCACTAGCCTTGTCATCAACATCTTCCACAACTCTATCAAACTGCAAATATCCACCATAAATCATTTCCCGAACACCACTTTTCAAAAGTCTACAACCCTCGGGTCACAATTCACACTCTTGACAATCAGCAGAACAACCTGGGAATACACTCCTTTTCAACAATCTATCTTTAACAAAACTCAACAGAGTCTTCACATCATCAATGTCAGTCACTAGATTCAATCTCTCCCCATCAATAATAACATTTGTTTTGGCTACTTCATGGTTCGACAGGGGATTCTGATTAACATTGTGACCCTCATTGGTAAAATTGATAGCTTTGGAATCAAGAAAATCATGAACTTTATGCTTAAAATCTTTGCAATTATCAATGTTGTGACCAGGAGCACCAGAATGAAATTCAGATCTAGTGATCGGTGGATTTCACTTGTGTTTTCAAACGCTATTTGTTGTTAATTTCGCAATGTTTTTATCTGTTTTCGAAGCTTTAATTGTTATTATCTGAATTACTCGTAGTTGTGTGTCTTCAAGTCTTATTTTTAAGTTTATATTACTTTTGCCGCTGGTGCATTTGATTCGGTTTCTTTTAGTGTGTTTTTGGCAGGAATGGATGGCACGACAGTCGCACCGCTTTCGGAGGCAAAGAAAAGTCGGAAAAGGGAAGTCAGAGCTACAACACGGGTACCCGTGTTGCACAACACAGCCCGTGTCATGGAGGACACGGTTGGCAGACACGGGTAGACCAAAGCAGAAGAAAAGGAGACTCAGACGTACAACACGGGTGCCCGTGTCATGCAACACGGCCCGTGTTGCAGCCCTTGGAGATGAGACACGCCCTGAAGAAGTCAGCAGCCTGACACGGCCACCCGTGTTGCACAACACGACCCGTGTCAGGGCCACTGAGAGTGAAATTTTTATGTTTTCTGATTTTTTTGCTGTCAGACCTATTTCGAAGGGCATTTGAGACATTTCGCGATGTAATTTAAATTTAGATATAAGAGTCACTTTTTAGAAAGTAGGAGACACTTTTGAACTGATATTAGGATTGCCAACTGAGAGGAGAGTTCGGCTGGAAAATAGAGGATCGATCAAAAGCGGAAGCAATTGATAATCCAAGGATTTCAACTGGCATTGTAATGATCTTCTTCTTTTCATTTCTAATTGCTTTTATGTTTACAAAGAACATGAGCAGCTAAACCCCAAGTTGTTAGGGGGTGGTCCTAAGTCGCGATGTAATGACTTTTATTTGATTATTCTATTATAACTATGTTATTCACCTTATATATTTTATTTTGCATTAATCTTAACGCGTATTCATATTGGAAAGTAGAATTCGAATTATGCTTAGGTTTTAATCTGGAAAGTCAACCTAACACTTTTGCAAAATAGTATCACGGTCGATATTGCTTAGGAATGAGGATATCCCGTATCACGTATTTTATGGTCGGACTTATTGCTTGATGTTTTTCATGGACACTGAGGAATTAGTGTCTAGGAAACTCATCAAAGGGTTTTCATTAAGGAATTAAGAAAGCTAAATTGGCCAACTGATGAATTATGGTTAATAACTATTATAGCAGAATAATCATACATGGTCTTTACTCGCCTCGTCTCCACTCCCCTAACACTGTTCTTAAATTGATTTATAAGTCTTAATTTACTTGTTATATTACTCTGCTACCAAACAAACCACTAGACCTTTTGTTCCTTTGAATCCTAAAAATCCCGTTAATTACTACGCAGTCCTCGAGATCGATACTTGGGACTTTTCCCTTATTACTACAATTGGTAAAAATAGTACACTTGCTATTTTCCCGATCAAGTTTTTGGCGCCGTTGCCGGGGACTTCCAAATTAACATTATTTTTAGAATCCAAAAGAAATTTTGTTGCTCTGCGACTAAAATTTTATTATTTACTGCATAACTTTTATCCGCTTGTATTATCTAACGCTTGTCTAATTGTGTATGCGAGGTCAGGCCTCAACTAAATATTCTTTTGATACAGAACCAGAACGAGCATTACACGAAAGACGGAGAATAACTAAAGTTAAAAGACTGGAAGAAATAGAGGAAATTATATCTGTGCAGAGCGACTCCGAAGAGAGAGAGACAACACCTGAAACTGTTCAAATGGCTGGAAATCCACCTCAGCCTGAAAGACTGCTAGGAGACTATGGAGGGGCCAATGCTCAACCAAACCGGATGACCATTGTGAATCAACCGGTGAATGTTGCGCATTTTCAGCTACACCTTTCCACCATCCGTCAGTTGGAGAGTAAGCCGTTCGCCGGAAGAATCAACGAAGATGCAAATAAACATCTTCAGAGATTCCTTACGACCACCACCTCGCTGAAGATAGAAGGACATTCCGAAGAGGCCAAGAGATTAGTTATGTTCCCGTTCACACTCACTGATGATGCGGAAGAATGGTTTTACTCGCTTCCCGCTGGGAGTATCACAACATGGCAAGAGATGGAAACTGCGTTCCTGAATGAGTATTTCCCTGCCTCAGTGTTCATCCGAAAAAGATATGACATTGTCAACTTCAAGCAAAAAGAAGGAGAATCTTTAGGGGAGGCATATAAGCGGTTTAAAAGGTGTCTTACAACATGTCCTACTCATAACATGGACGCCACTGAGCAGATGCAAAACTTTGTGAATGGATTACGACTCAAAACGAAACAGCTCATAGATACTGCTGCCGATGGCTCAACCAACTTCTCAACGGCCACAGGTATCAGAAGAATCATAGAAGCAATCGCCGCTAAAGAGCACCTTGAGTTGTATGATCGCACGGTTAACCAACCGGAAGGTAAGATTGATCTGAAGCTGGCAGACCAGGTTGTTAAAATGGAGGATCAGATCACCGCTGAGGTAGAGAGAAGGTTAAAGAAAATGAATGTTGAAACTCAGGTAGTGGCACAGGTTGAGCCAGTTCAAGCAGCACCTTGTGAAATATGCGGTGGACCACACTTTACAATGCATTATGTAGCAACTCAAGAGCAAGTGGAACAGATTAATATGTTGAGGTAGAACAATCCCTACGCCAACACATATAATCCTGGTTGGAAAAATCACCCAAACTTTTCATGGAAAGATCAACAAGGAAATGTACAAAAACCTGTTCAAGGCCAACAACCGTATCAACCTCAGCAACAGCAGTACCAGCAGACACCGTACCAACCTCAATATCAACAACAAGCGCCTCGAAAAGCTGATTGGGAAGTAGCCATTGAGAAAATGGCCGCCCAAAGTTCTCAATTTCAAGAAGAGACAAGGAGTAACTTCAAGAATGCTGGAGCATCCATAAAGAATCTTGAAGTACAAATGAGTCAAATTGCTCAACAGCTAGCGAGTTCACAAGCGCCGGGTACTCTTCCAAGTGCCACAATACCAAATCCGAAGGATCACCACCAAATTAAGGCGGTAGTAACAAGAAGTGGAAAATCCAAGGAAGTAGAAGAAGAGGAAACAGAACTAAATGATCAGATGATTGAAGTTGAGCTGGAAATTAAAGAAAATGAAATAGTCGAGGAAGAAGTGGTGACACCGGTACCGGTAACTAAAGAGAAAGTGGTAGAACCGAAACCGGTGATCAAGCTGCCATACCCCTCAAGAAATAAAAAGAAAGGACAGCAAGAGAAGAATTTCGAGAAGTTCCTGGAGCTGTTTAAAAAGTTGGAGCTGAACATTCCGTTGTTGGAGGCACTAGAAAAAATGCCCACCTATGCAAAATTCATGAAGGACATCATTGCCAAGAAGCGGACTAGTGAGTCCGAACCTGTTATTCTAACAGAAACGTGTAGTGTTATTTTGCAGGGTCTGAAGATTCCGGTCAAGAAGAAAGACAGTGGAGCTGTAACTATCCCATGCACTATTGGTGATAGGTCATTCAACAGAGCTTTAATTGATTTGGGAGCAAGTATTAGCCTCATGCCCTTGTCCATCTACAGAAAGTTGGATATCGGTGCGGTTCAAGACACTCGGATGACTCTCCAGTTTGCTGATCATTCAGTTAAGCGGCCGTATGGAGTGGTTCAAGATGTTCTAGTTAAGGTAGATAAATTTGTGTTTCCGGTTGATTTTGTGATCCTAGAGATGTCGGAAGATGAAGAAATGCCGTTAATTTTGGGCCGGCCATTCTTGGAAACCGGGAGAGTCATGATAGATATGGAAGGCGGCACCCTGACCTTGAAGGTATATGACGAGGAGTTAAAAATTGATGTTAGCAACACCATGAAGCATAAACAGGATCGTGGCACCAGTAGCAACATACAAGTGCTAGAACAAGTCGTAGAGAGCGAACATTTGGAGAGTGTGACCCAACTGCCCCTGGAAAGAGTGTTAAGCATGTCAATCTTTAAGGAAGATAAAGAAGTGGATGAGAATGACAGGGAGGTAGTTGAAATGTTGGAAACTCGACCATTCCAAAGGGGATCCCGACCACACCAATGGGAGGACTTACGGCAACCTATAGCGCTGGAAGGTAATGACGAAAAGCCTAAAGGTTCGGAATTGAAACAACTGCCAGAAAATCTCAAATATGTTTTTCTAGACACTGAGGAAAAGTGTCCCGCCATTATCAGCTCTAGTTTGAAAAGTGTCCAGGAGAAACAACTGATTGGGGTTCTTAAAAAATTTAAGAGTGCTATTGGTTGGAAAATCGAAGACCTAAAGGGTATAAGTCCTACAGTTTGCATGCACAAAATCCTTATGGAGAAGGACCACAAACCAGTTGTGCAGCCCCAAAGAAGACTGAACCCCGTTATGAAGGAAATCGTAAGAAAGGAAGTGGTGAAATTATTGGATGCTGGACTTATCTATCCTATATCGGACAGCTCATGGGTGAGCCCTGTTCACGTGGTGCCCAAGAAAGGAGGTACAACTGTGGTGACTAATGACAAGAATGAGTTGATTCCCACGCGTACAGCCACTGGTTGGAGGGTATGCATTGATTATAGGAGACTTAATTTAGCCACCAGAAAAGATCACTTTCCGTTGCCCTTTATTGATCAGATGCTAGAAAGATTGGCTGGTCACGATTACTATTGCTTTCTCGATGGATACTCCAGATACAACCAAATCGCGGTTGCGCCAGAGGATTAAGAGAAGACAGCTTTCACATGCCCGTACGGAGTTTTTGCTTATAGGAGGATGCCATTCGGGTTATGTAATGCCCCAGCCACATTTCAAAGATGCATGACTTCTATTTTTGCGGATATGCTTGAGAAACATATGGAAGTCTTCATGGATGATTTTTCGGTTTTTGGGTCATCATTTGATAATTGTTTAACTAACCTGTCACTTGTTTTGCAGAGATGTCAGGAAAGTAACTTGATCCTAAATTGGGAAAAATGTCATTTCATGGTAAGAGAGGGCATTGTCCTTGGTCACAAAATCTCACACAAAGGGATCGAAGTCGATCAAGCAAAAGTGGAAGTAATATCCAAGTTACCACCACCCGTGAACGAGAAAGGTATCTGAAGCTTCTTAGGTCACGCAGGGTTCTACCGCAGGTTCATAAGAGACTTCTCCAAGATAGCTAAACCGTTGACGTCATTGTTAGTCAAGGACACGGCGTTTGTGTTCAATAAGGAATGTGCTGACGCATTCGAAAACCTGAAAAATAAGTTAGTGTCAGCACCAATTGTGATAGCCCCAGATTGGTCGATGCCGTTTGAGATCACGTGTGACGCCAGTGACATCGCAGTAGGGGCTGTATTGGGGCAGCGGAAAGAGAAGCTTTTGCATGTTATTTACTATGCGAGTCACGTTTTGAACCCGACACAGATGAATTACGCAACTACCGAGAAGGAGTTGCTAGCGGTGGTGTATGCCTTTGACAAATTTAGGCAATATCTGTTGGGTTCTAAAGTGATTGTTTATACTGATCATGATGCGTTAAAATATCTTTTTGCTAAACAGGAGTCGAAGCCCAGGCTGCTGAGATGGATCCTTCTTCTCCAAGAATTCGATGTGGAGATTCGGGATAAGAGAGGATGTGAAAATACTGTAGCTGATCACCTCTCGCGAATGACACCGATTGAAGAAAACAAGGAAAAGCGTCCGATAAAGGATGAGTTTGCTGATGAGCACATCCTAGTTATTCATGGTGTTCCTTGGTTTGCGGATTACGCCAACTATTTAGTCGGGGGTCTCATACCCGACGATTTTGATTCTAACAAACGGAAAAAGTTTGTTCATGACTGCAGGTTCTACTTATGGGATGACCCGTTTCTTTACAAGAAAGGGGTGGATGGACTGATCAGACGATGCGTTCCGGAAAACGAGCAAAGAAAGGTGCTCGAAGCATGTCATAATTCAGATTATGGAGGGCATTTCAGTGGCGACCGCACCGCAGCCAAAGTCCTCCAATCGGGGTTGTATTGGCCGTCTTTGTTCAAGGATGCCCAGAACGTAGTTAAGGAATGCGACAGATGTCAACGGACTGGAAATATCTCGAAAAGGAACCAGATGCCGCAGAATTCCATGTTAGAAGTAGATTTGTTTGATGTTTAGGGGATTGACTTTATGGGACCATTCCCACCATCATTTGGAAAACACTATATACTGGTGGCAGTTGACTATGTTTCGAAATGGGTAGAAGCAGTGGCACTACCAACAAATGATGCTAAAGTAGTGGTCAGGTTTCTGAAGGAGAACATATTTTCGCGGTTTGGAGTACCAAGGGCCCTTATAAGTGATGAAGGAACTCACTTCCTAAATCATCTCATGGAAAAGTTACTCCTTAAGTATAATGTGAAGCACAAAATATCTACTTCGTACCATCCTCAAACCAACGGGCTGAAGGTGAGAAAATTACTTAGAAGGGGGGGGGGGTTGAATAAGTAAGACTAAAAATCAAAGATTAGAACACAGATATTTTTATCCTGGTTCGTTGCAAACAACTACTCCAGTCCACCCTCTCAAGAGTGATTTGCCTTTCTCTATCAAGGACTTAATCCACTATTTTAATCAAACAGATTACAAATAGCAACACCTAAGAACAACCGTTCTTAGTCTTCTCAAGAGCAGCTGATCCCAACTGGATCCTCTTAAGGAAAACCTTTTACAAACAAAGTAAAACTTTTACAAGAGTAAGAATGCTTCCAATAAGCTGTTATCACAACAGTGATATTTCTCTTAAGTTAAGAATAAAGATAAAGCAAAGTAAAATGATTAAGAGCTTTTTGAGATTTGCTTTGAGGAGTGATTTTGCTAGAGATTTGATACTGAAGAAGATGGAGTGGACTTCTTTATATAGGCACTAATATCCAAGAAGTCTTGTTACGTTGAAGGCTGTGCAGAAAAGCCTAGAGCCTTTTGTCTTCACATTAGAGGCTGTGCTGAAACAGGCCTGATGCTTTTTGTCTTCACTTGCAGAATACTTTCCTCAGAATGGAATGCACAGATAAAACCTTTTTGTCTGTGTCCTTGTGTCTAGCACAAAATAGGAAAGAGCTGTTGAGAAAGACCAACGTACATATTTAAATCTTCTTCAAAGTAAGTTCAGCTTTCAACATAAGAATCTGAATCTTCAGAGTCTTCTGATCACGGATCATCTGGATCTTCAGAGTCTTGAAAGTTCTTCAGATTGAGCTGAATCAGAGTATGTGCAGCTTGTGTGCTTGAGCGTGTAAATCCTTCAGAGCAGAGTCTTCTATGCTTTAGAGGCTCCTTCTTCAGAATCTTCAAGAGACAGTAGTCAGATTCTTCTGGGAGCAATGATCAGATCTTCACTTAAGATGCTCTTGAACTTATGAAGTCTTTCATACAAACAATGTTCAGATGCAATTTTGCTTTCTTAAGATAATTTACTTTAGTGCCTGTAGCAAACAATCTAGAACACGTTTAGAGTATATAATTCTTGAATACAAAATTTATAATTGTTATCATCAAAACATAGAGATATAACTAAGACACAATCTGTGCTCTTACAATCTCCCCCTTTTTGATGATGACAAAACATGAGAAAATTTTGTTCAATAAAGAGTAAGAATTAGAAACTCCCCCTGAGATAAACAATCTCCCCCTGAAATAAATACTACAATAGAATAGAATACTGTTGCACCCTAAAATTTGACCAACCGATTCTCCTATCTGACTCGTGGTTTGAATTCATATTCGCAAATCAGACATATGATATTTGTGCAAACAGAGGATATCAGGGTTACAGCCTGGTTTTCATCTATCAGATATGGCAGATCCAGTCCAGATCATCAGGGTTTTACTTTTGGGAAATTGTGCGCTCCTCAGTGATTTTCAGCTTGCACAGTGATTTTGGGGATATTCTGATGCCCGGGGTTCTCTGTCCGATTCGATCTGGTCTCGTGCGCTCTTTTATGGTGGTCATTTGCATTTGTCTGCATTTTTAGGGTTTTATAGATTTTTCTGGATTTTAAATAGATTTTTAGATATTTTTAATAGTGTAATTCTCTTCTTAGAATTTTATATAGATTTTAAAATAGGTCTAATAATAGTTTTATCATTTTTTAGAATTTTTAAGTAGAATTTAATAGAATTTTTAGAATATAATATATAGATTTTTCATTTTATAGAAATAAATAGATTTTTCTTTTATTTTCTTTTATAGATTTTTAATCATTTGTAAATAATATAGTTTTATTAGAATTTCATTAGGAGAATTATTAGAGATTTTCTAGAGTATTATTAGTTTAGTTAATTAGGATAATATAGAGCTAATTAGATTTTTCATCACTTTTTAGGGATTAATTAGGTTAATTGAATTCATTTAGATTTAAATAGAATTTTATTAGTTGTAGTTTATTAGAGATTAAATAGAGTCAACTAGATTTTAATCATTTTTAGAGTTGATTAGGGTAGTCAGTTAATTAGGTATTAATTGATGTTAATTAGATAATTAGGTTTAATTGTTTTTTTCCAGTTTATTACAGGTTTTTTTGGCAACATTTTCGTAGTGGGCCTATCAGAAAAGCCCAAATTGTCCAGAAATTGTCCAAATGTCAAGTTTTTTTTCCAGATTCGTCCAGGAGCTTCTAGAAGGTGCCAGAATTCTCAGTGTCATAAATACAGCGCGCCACGTGTGGCGCAGAGGCTGGCCACACGCGTTGCATGCTGAGGACCCCACCTCACACACTCAGAAGCTCCCAGTTCACGCCACGCGTCCCACCAGAACTCACACCCTCTCTCTGCTGCCACCCGTCCTCACACGTGTCTCTTCCCTGCACCATTCCCTCTACCACCTGTCATCACCACACGCGACGCCGGAGAAGCCACCGGCCGGCATGCAAACTCCGTCCGGCCGCCCTTAACGCCACCGACCTCGCCGGAAACTGCAACAAAACCCAGAATTCCTCCTTTCTTCATCTTCCTCCTCCGATCTCCTCCGTCCAGCTTCATCATCACCTCGCCGGAAACATCCAGTTTCGCCTGAAAATTCATACGAATCTCCAGGAACCTTCGTCCGGTTTTCCAGAATATCATCAACATTCATCGTTCATCAGTATTCAAGAACACCATCAGACCTCCACCATCGTTCAAGGAAAACTCAGAAAATCCCCAGAACATCTCCGTTTGTCCTCATCTCATCGCGAATCTTCAAATCAGGAACCTTCGTCCTTCGATTTTTTCCAGAAAACTTTCTGATCTCCATCTAAACCTTCTTCGTTCGTCAACATCTTCAAGACGCTCTCAAGAACGCCTTCAGAAGGTCCACCGTTCGTTCGATCCTCTCTTGCTTTTTTCCAGAAAGTTATCAAGTCGCTCTCAAGAACGCCTTCAGCCTGTTCTTGCTTCATCCAGGTATGTAGCACTCCGATCTTGTTGCATGTTCCTCTATGTTGATAACACAGCTTCAGTTATTTTACTGCGAGTAGCAATTGGTTAGGGTCATGTTTGATTTGTGTTTGAATGTGAGAGATACTGAGGTTGAGATTATTGTGTTGCTTCGTTTGAGTGTTGAGAGAGCGTGAGGGCTTGGACTGGTGGTTAGAGAGTTGCAGAGAGAGGGTGGGGAGGATGAAGGTGAGCTGCGAACGGCTAGGGTTCCATAGGTGAACAGTAATCTGAGTTGGGGAGAAGGAATTAGGTTTTTGTTTAGGGTTTCGTTGGGTTAGGGTTAGGTTTGGGCTTAGGCCCAAATGTGTTTTGCTGAACACTACTCCCTTGTTACTCAATTCCCCCCCTTGGCGTGTGAGAGGCAGGTGAGTGTGATTTGGGCCTTAGGCCCCAGTTACTATCCACACCCCCCTGGGCATAAGCCCAATGAGAAGCAACATGAGAAACCTACTGATGGCACCCCCCCAGCGTTTTGTTTTATTTCTGTTTCTCTAAAACGAGTTGGGCCTAGTCAGTATTACTAGGCGCACCCCCACCAATGTGAGCCCAGCCAGAATGAGCTAGCTTGTCCTGCTATTCTCACCCCCCTCCATATTATTTCAATTTTGTTTTCGTTTATTCTTTTTTTTCATATTTTCTTGCATTATAAAATTCATAAGAAAATAAAAATAATTGATTTTTTAACTCTTCTTTCTTCTACCATTTCATCATAATGTCTAGAAAATTGTATAAAAATAAAAATTCCATTTTATTTTTGTTTACTATTTTTTGTATATTTTCCATTTAATTGACTTTTTTAATATTCTTTAGTGCATACATATCATTAGAAAATTCATGAAAAATAGTAGATTTAGTCAAATAATTCTGTTCTTTTTTCTGTAGACTCGTAATTCAATATAGAATTCTATAGTGCAAAAACATTAGCTTAATCATGCATTTTCAGTTTAATTGTATTTTTTGTATTGTTTTGATATTGAATAATTGGTTTGTGGATATGTCTGTGTTGCTGATTTTAGTTCTTTCATCTGGTATTGAATTTTGTTCTGATTTTTCAGTATGTTGTCATAGAGCCATGTAGGTTCCCCATAGATTTTTGATAGATTTTTGTAGGATGTTCTGATATGTTTTAGTCTGAGCTTGAGGATAGGAGAAGTCTTGATGACTTCTGACTTTGAAGTTCAACTGTGGTTGAACTTCAGAGATAGTCTCTTGTGGGTTGATGGCCTGTGGGTTCTTCTCAAAGATGGGAGCTGGTTGAGGTCCTGTTGGAGCTTGCAAGGATGCAGTAGATTGAGGCTTAGTCTAGGAGCTGGTTATCTGTTTGTGAGGTTCGAGATCCTGAAGTTTGAAGGGAATTTATGGCACTTTCCTGAGGAAGGCACTATGAATGACTTTCATTCTTTCTTCTCACCTCTTTCGTAAGTATCCAATGATGTTGGAGCCGACTTGTGAGTTTAATTTCTCCTGAGGAGGAATGTAAACTGATCACATGTTGTTGAGCCACATGGGATACGATTCCTAAGTGGAAGCCTCCTAGTACTTTCCTGAGGAAGGTCCTATGGGTCTATTCACTTAGTTCCATTAGCTTATCTAGGATTTCTTAAGTATCCAGTGATGTTGGAGCCAACTTGTGAGTTTAATTTCTCTTGAGGAGGAATGTGAACTGATCACAGTTGTTGAGCCACGTAGGATACGATTCCTAAGTGGAAGCCCCCTAGTACTTTCCTGAGGAAGGTCCTATGGGTCTGTTCACTTAGTGCCCTTAGTGCATATAGGTTTTCTCAAGTATCCAGTGATGCCGGAGCCTTCATGTGAGTTTAATTTCTCCTGGGTAGGAATGTAAACTGATCACAGTTGTCGAGCCGCATAGGATATGACTCCTGAGTATACACCTCCTGGTACTTTCCTGAGGAAGGCACTATGAGTTCGTCTGCTTAGCTCCCTTTGTCTGGTAAGCTTGTTCTGAAGCTTGGAGGCTGGGATTGATTCCTTTTGCTTAGGAGTTTTGCTTAGAATGTTTGCTTAGATCTATGCTTAAGGTGTTGTATAGGGTTTTGTTTAGAGATATATTAGGAGATTGTTTTAGGTTTGTTAGGGGCCTTGCCCAGGAGTGGTTTCTTGTTTTGTAGATAGAGGCTTGGCAGGTTGGCTAGCCTTCTCTTTATATTGTTTGACTTGTATGATGTTATGTTGCATTAGACTTAGGTATTCATCTAGATAGTTCTGAGTAGGTGCATCTTAGAAGTAGACTTTGTGTGCATGAGAAGTGGAGGTGGTCCTCCTTCTGCTCGTTTGTTATTGAGTGGCTTTGCTTGTTGGTATTTGGTAGAGCTGAGCTCCCTTGCCTCTGTGGTTTGCGGCCTTTGCGCCTTGTTTGTTTAGTTGTTGCATTCATGCATATTTTCAGTATTTCTTTACTTTGCAGTGATTCCTGTTTGCTGTTTAGTCCTGTTGCCATGATCCCTTAGGAGCTCTGACTTCTCCGCTGCGGAGTCGTTATGATAGCCATTAGGATGGTCAACCAGGTGTGATAGCAGTAGATAGATTCCCCTTGCTCAGCTACAGTTTTAGGGTTTCCCTTTCCTTTCTGTAGGAGCTTTTGAGTAGCTTGATCCGTAGTTAGCTGAACTACAGCTGCTCTGATTCCTTGTACCAGACAAGGATATGTAGGCATAGGATGCGATGTCCTAGCGAGCACACTAACAACTAACTTTTGTTCTCTCGCGGCTGTGCGATTGAGACTTTCCCGCTAACGACTAATTGTTTCCCTTTCTATTGCCCGAGTGCATTTGAGGCCAGATCGTAGTTGTAGGTTCCCGAGCCTTAGAGACCAGTTTGTTTCCTCACTGCTGTGTGAGAGCGCCTGTTTACCCGTAGTTAGTCGAACTACGTTTGCTCTGATCTTCCATGCTGTGTGGAAGTACGTAGGCACAGGACGCGATGTCCTGGCGAGCAACCTATCCCCCGTTTAGTCATAGGGTAGTCGAACTACGTTGACTCTGACTTTCCCATTGCACGAGGGAATACGTAGGCCCAGAACACCGTATGTTCTGTCGAGTCCTGTCCTTTTATTTTCTTTTCAGACCGACCATTAGCGTAGATAGATAACACACCCTTTTCCTTATAAACATCGAGCGTGGATCCCATCGAGTACGATGGACGTGAGGGGTGCTAATACCTTCCCCTTGCGTAACCGACTCCCGAATCCAGGTTTTGGTTGCGATGACCATACCTTTTCCCGTCTTTGCGAGGTTTACTTCGAGCGTTTCCTTTCCCGCTCTGAGGGACAAATAACGCACGGTGGCGACTCTCCTGTCAAGCCGGCGCCGATTTTCGCAGTAGCGACAGCTGGCGACTCTGCTGGGGATTTATAGCATCTGGGGACTTTTCCCATCCCTTATGCTGGGACCGTTTCCCATCCCCTACGCGAGTCAATCCTAGCGCTTGGGTGTTTATTTGTTGGGTGTTGTGCATATTGTGTTTTACTTTTCCGCACTTTACTTTTCCGTACTTTTACCTTTCCGCCTTTATTTTCCAGCATTATACTATTGTGATTATTGCTGTGGGCAAGGGAGGTTACTGTGAGTGAAAGCCGGACCTGGGCTTGAGTATGCACCTAGATATAGTTGCGGAGAAGTAGTAGACGAACCTGTCTGCTGAGCAGGCACAGTTCCCTACGAAAATCTGCGCTCAGACGAGATTCTTGCAGAGGTGCTCCTTTCCGGTCCTGAGGATCTGAGGGGAGTCCAGACGTGAGGATTGTCGACTCTGGGGACCGATCATTTGGAAGTCAGCTAAGTGAGGCCTCTTCATGACTTGATGATGCCACTCCTTCTGGGAATCGTATCGTCACTCATGAAAGTCTATGACGCTGATGACCGCATAGGATGCCGTACCTTTGTCCGTGGATTAGGTCTATCCTACCTGTGAGAGGGATTGGGTTATTGCAGGAAAACTGGCCTTCAGAAACCATGATTCAGTAGTTATCAGATGGTGTTCTTGATTCATCTCCAGGTGTATTGTCTGGGTCAGATGGGTTTCTTATCTGAGGTTGATGCTATTATCAGATGGTTTTCTCGTCAGATACAGAGGTTCAGATGGTTTTCTTACCAGGGGATTGATATTTTGAGTATCAGATGATAGTTAGTGTCAGGAGGTTCTAAAGACCGTGGTGGTTTTCTGTTCTTGATCACAGAGATGTTCCTCTTCAGACTACAGCATAGCCCCTGTGTTCGCAGATTGCATTATTTATCATATTGCATCATCGCATTACCATTTTGCATACAACTAACGTGTGTGTATTGCAGGTACATATTTTCCCCTTCCAGTTCTGGTGTCTGTTCCCTAGCAAGACATGGAAGCCACAAAGAAAGTATTGCCCTACAAATTTCCGTCGCCGGATATCAGTCTATTGTTAGAGTTGATTGCTATTGCTAAGAAGAGGGTAATGGGTGACTTCAGAAAGAGATATGGGAGGATTCTGACCTATGTTTATCAGCCATCTGCCTACGAGACCAGCGGCATCTATACTCTGTTACAGTTCTATGATGCGGAGCTCAGGTGTTTTGTATTTCCCGACTTTGTTCTGGCTCCTACCCTGGAGGAGTATTCTGCACTTCTGGATATACCGATCCGTGAGCAGATGCCTTTTTATCGTACGAACGCTGAGCCTAAGCTGGCTGAGCTTTCTGCCATCCTGTGCTTGAAAGAGTCTGAGCTGTCTGGGAAGATGATCAGAAGAGGAGACGTATGGGGATTTCCATTGGATGTCTTAGTGGAGAAGGCTCGAGAGTATGCCCAGAAGGGTAGCTGGGGTGTTTTTGACGTCATCCTTGCTGTATGTGTGTATGGCATCGTGTTGTTCCCGAACATTCCTGATTTTGTTGACTCAGATGCCTTCTACATTTTGGCCGCGAAGAACCCGGTTCCTACTTTGCTGGGAGATATCCACCATTCAACTCACTACCAGAATGAAAAGCGGCGAGGAAGGAATGTGTCTTGTTGTGTACCTCTCCTATGCAGGTGGTTCACCAGTCATATGCCTAAGTCAGGCCCGTTTGTCACCTCTATTGATTCTCTGGGATGGCCCGAGCGCTTAATGGGATTGACTGCTGAGAACGTGGTATGGGTCAATGAAGAGGTATTCGGAGCTGAAGTCATACTCAAATGCGAAGGATTCCCGAATGTTCCGTTAATAGGAAGGAAAGGTTGTGTCAATTACAACCCTTCCTTATTGATCAGGCAATTTGGGTATATACCTCAAGGAGCGCCAAAGCCCGAGGAGATACAGGAATCTCTGTATCTCACTGGGGCAATAAGGAAAGAGATGCTGACCAAGCTCGAGAAGGCATGGAAAAACTTGCACAAGAGAGGGAAGCTTTCAGGTAACAGAGGGGATACTCGAGTTCCTGGCCCGTATGTGGAATGGATTCGTGAGCGAGCTGTGAAATTCCTCATGCCGTATCCAGCGGTTCAGCCATTGCATCCTTCTCCGGTGGAGGAGCCTACCACAGTGGATATACAGGTATTCAGGCAGCTGATGGCCGAGAAAGAAGAGCTAGCAAAGGCTAAGGAAGCTCTAGAGCAGGAGAATGCCCAGCTTCGGCATGAAAAGATTGAAACAGGATACTTTTCCAAGCAACAGGCCGAAACTCTGAAACATCTGAAGACCACGCTATTGGAACTGACTGAAACCAAGAAGCGTCTGGAGTTAGATGTAGACTCAGTTAGTAGTGTGTTGGCCACTAAGAAGCAGGAGCTGGAAAGGGCCTACATGAAGCTAGCTAAGTTCAGAGAGCACTGGGATCTCACTATGACCAAGCGCAAGGAGCGAGAAGAAGAGATGAAGACACATATTGCTCAGTTAGAGGAACAGGTCAAAGTGAAGAACGAAGAGCTTGAAGAGGAAGCCTGTCGCCGATACGAGGCCGAGCGCAAGTTGACAGATGCCATGAAGAATTTGGAAAATTTCCAGCATAGAGCAGATGCCAAGAGACCCAAACCTGGGGGCGGTGCCAATGATAAGGCTTGGGAAGACTTTGTCAGAGACATCCAGGGGACGGTCAGGAAGAGGGATCGGCTGATAGAAGGTTTGATTTATCAACCGGATCACGCAGAGACAAAGAAGATGGTTGAAGACTTCCGCAATCGTACCCGTACTTGATTTCTCTCTTGTATTCTGTATGTTGAGATCACCACCAGGCATGTTGGCTGGGATCCTCTTTATCGTATCAGCTGTATGAAGCATAGTTATGTAACCTCTTGACAAGATTGTTATTCTAATGAATATATGAGGGTTTTTCTAAATATTGTCTTTATGGTTTATCTCGTCTCGCTACCACTGACACTGGAATTGGAGGGGAAATGTCTCCAATGCACACATGCACGTTAGCATTTTTGTATTCCTGTTTGCATAAATCATATTGCATAGCATTTAGCAGGCCAAAGCACTTATCCAGCCTTTGTTTTCACCAGAGGGTGATTCTCGGGGGACTGTTTGAGGCAAGAGTGGAGTGTTGAAGACGACCAAGGGGCTGAAGCAGATTTGAGCAGAATCAAGCAGTGTAGTCAGTTACAGGTAATTGGTAGCTATGGCTGAAGGCAATTTCCAGGCTCCTAACACCTTGGCAAGGTTTACTATGGCGTCCATCCCTCAGTATGATTCTATGGAAGGCTTCCCGCAAGCGAACAACCTTGCTGCAGACCAAGTTGTACAGCCTACGGATGAGAACCGAGGTCGGCATGAGCAGTTCGTTGCCCGAAGTGAACGTCATCCTCCTGCTAACAATCAAGGTGTTGCTTTCCCCGTGATTAAATAACCAGAGAGATATTCCAATGGCCGGGATGGTAGATCCAAGAGCTCATGAGCAGGGTAGAAGACTCCGAGCATTGGAAGAAGGTATAAAAGCCTTAGAAGCGAAAGATGCCGTTAACCTGGATGCTGTGGCCATGTGTTTGGTTCCTGACCTGGTGTTTCCTTACAAGTTCAAAGTGCCGGAATTTGAAAAATACACGGGAGATAGCTGTCCGAAGCTGCATTTGATGATGTTCTGTCGAAGGATGACTTCGTTTGTGCGAAATGACCAACTAATGATCCATTGCTTCCAGTATAGCCTGACTGGGGCATCCTTAAGGTGGTATGTGCAGTTAGAGAGTAATCAGATTCGATCATGGGTGGATTTAGCCAGAGCTTTCATGAAGCAGTACGATTACAACCTGGATTTGACTCCTAGTCTCATAGATCTGCAAGAATTATCCCAGGCGGAGAATGAATCATTCAGGGGATATTTGCGAAGATGGAAAGAATTGGCAGCTAGTGTTCAACCACCGCTTCCGGAAAGGGAACTGGTTGACATCTTCTTGGGTACTCTGAAAGGCCATTATTTTGACAAATTGTTCAGTTGCACAAACTTTGTGGGCCTGATGAGACTGGGAGAGATTGTTGAGAGAGGACTCAAGAGTGGAAAGTTTCGAGATGTTCCTTACGTCCCAGTTGATAAGATTGAGTCAGTTGTCAGTTCTCAAGAAGAGTGGGAAGGAGATGACGCCACCTCAGAATCTCTAGCATCTCAGGATCAGTTTTCAGACACTTCAAGTCAACGATCATCCTATCGTCGGTCGCGTCAGCACGCCCCACGAAGACCAAGGAAACCTGAAAGGCAGTTCACTCAGCTACCGGTGTCGCACAGTCAGTTGTTGCCAGATCTGGTCAAAAGTGGATTGATAGTGCCGAAAGAGACTAAGTCGGTGATTCCACCGTATCCTCCAGGTTTTGATGTCAGCGCCCGCTGTGAGTACCACGTTGGGGCACAGGGGCATTCAACAGATGATTGTAAGGTGCTTAGAAGTCAGGTTCAGGATCTGATAGACTCTAGCCGTATTTGCATCACGCCTCAGGGTTTTGTTCAGATTAATGATTTTCCATCCTCCAGTTGTGTGGGTTCGTCAGTTAATGTCATGGAAAACTCCACAGGAAGTGTGTGCTCTGAAGATTGTCAATCAGAGAGTTCAGTTGTGTGGGAGAAGTTTCTAGAGGTTTTTGCGCCGGATGTCGCATCTGTTTTCTCTGCTTAATCTGTTTAGCTTTTTGTGCACTAGTGTCTGCCGACCACCACCAGGATTGTTGGCTGGGGTCATTGTATTCGTACTCATTTGTGCTTACGTGCTGCTTTTGTTGGTTATACATGTGTGGGAGATGTTCGTCTGTGTGCTTATAGCTTGAGTTTCTCTTTGTCTCGTTATGAATATGTGTTTGCTTTCTACGCTGCATTATCATTTAACAGGTATATCAGAACCGTGGGCCTTATTTCCTCATCGTCCAGTTTGTTGCAGGAATTCCTTCAGAGATATGGAACAGAATCAGTTTGAATTGATTGAAGTCCAAAGCCAGCTGGGGCAGATGATGAGAGACATGCAAGAGATGTGTCTGGAGCAGAAGATTCTCAAAGAGGAGAACAGTCAGCTGAAGACCCAAGTGAGCTTGATCATGGAGGTAGTCAAGAATGTGCTCAGGAAAGAAGACGATCAGCTATTGGAAGCCGCAATGAAGAAGCTCGCGCCACCTGTGCCTGTGGAACCTGAGCGAGTACAACCAAAGATGCATCCGGCTCAGCGGAGGATCCAGGAAGGGAAGCCAAAGAGAATGTTTGAGGCACCGCCTATGACATATGCCGAGCTCTTGCAGACTTTATTGAGGTTTAATCTGGTTGAGAAGAGAACGTTGGAACCACCAACGAGAGTGCTTCCTCAGGGGTACGATGCCAGTAAGCAATGTGAGTTTCATTCCGGGGCACTCGGACACGACGTCGAGGGTTGTCATGCTTTTAAGCACAATGTTCAAGACCTGATTGACTCGCACGATATTGAATTCACGCCGGGCGGCGTAGCTGTACATATTGCTCCTGTCTCAGTCGATGCTAAGATGACAGATGTTTCTAAAGCTGCAGTGGGTCAGAAGCGTATCCTGGACTCCATGGTGTCAGAATCTCCAGGCCCACAACTGTTGCCTATTCTTGGGGCAGATCTGAGAAAGAAAATGGCTAAGCATAAGGAGGGCGTTAATCAATGCATTGAAGGTCAAGAAACCGATGTTGCATTTGATACGAAGGGTGTTCAAGAGTCAACTAGATACCAGCAGCAGCAGCCTCAGCAGCAGAACCAACAGGGGTATAAAAGATATCAGAATCGGGCTCCCCTGGCAAGCCGTCATTTGGAAACTCCTCCTATGCCGTATGCACAGCTTCTGCAAACGCTGCTTCAGCTCCAATTGGTTCATAAAAGGACAATGACTCCCTTAACAGGGACACCACCACCGGGGTATGATGCCAATGCTACTTGTGAGTTCCATACTGGGGCACCAGGCCATACGGTTGAGAATTGTAAAGCTTTTAAGCACAAAGTGCAGGATCTACTTGATAGTGCAGCAATCAGCTTCAGGCCGGGAGGTCCCAAAATCATCTGAATGAAGGAGGAAGGGGCTCTACAGCTTGGTTGAGTCGTTGAAAGCAGATCAGGACAGCATCGAATTGTCTCTAATAAAGATAGCTGGTTCAGCAGCAGGGCAGATGTGAAAGCCCGGTTCTCGGAAGCTAGCATATTTTCTTTGTTTTAGCTTGTCATTTCTTTACATTTATGGTTGCTTTCCTGTTTGAATTTGTAATCTTGTTTGTAAAACTGGTTGTTTTCATTCAATTGATAATAATGAAATAAATATGCATGTTTTGATTAAATCCATTCGTGTTCACTAACTGTTTTTACAAATGTCCAACGCTTGGTTAAGAAGAATTTGGGGAGGATGACGAAAATGACCGACATACAACTGCCGATATTGTATGCTTTTGAAATAAAACCTGTTGATGATGTACAGGCATTGTTTCAAATCCCTAAACACCGGAGATATAAGGAAGATAATCCCTTGTCAACCCCTTTGAGCCTTGTAGTAGGAGTTCTCTCTGAAAACGAAAAAACCTCAATCTTAACCTGGGGCAGGGTAGGTGTTAGCTAATTTGACCGAGCGTCCAAATTGCAAAAGGAATGTCCGTTCGAGGATCAATCACGTCCCTAGAGGTCGTGCCTAAAAGACCACAATGGTTCAATCAAGAGTGGGACAGCCACATCACTCCCCAAAGAGTCAGACAACCAGTGTCACACGACTTGTTCGAAAGAAAAAAGAAAAAAGAAGAATCAAAAGCCCGCTAAGTCAAGAAAACTTCGAAACAAATGACTTAGGCAAAAATGAGGGCATCCCGCTGGACTTAAAAAAATCAAAAGAAACTCAAAAGGAGTCAGTCCAGGCAAAAGTTAGGGATATGAAAAGGAAAAGATGAAAAGGATCAAAAGAAAAATCCCCAAAAGGAAATATGAGTCGTGTGACCTCAAGTGTCAAAGACGAAGAGTGAGTGGCTGTCACTCCCAACGATCATAATTCCTCGAACAATCACTCCTATCTTTCAGCCTCCGAGAGGTGAGCGCTAAGGTCGAATTAGCTGAACGTAGGATGGGAGAACATCAAGGAGAATGGGTGGGTTAAAATAAACTTTGAGCCTTTATCCTTTCTTTCAAAACCGTGAACCTGACCACGTTACAACCTTCAAAAGTCCTAATTGAAGCAGGTTGTTTCGAAAGCATACTCCGGTAAAGGTCGCGTCGATTCTGACTCTTAAAAGGGTTCCTCTTACCATGTTGGTACTGATGTTGATATTCTTGATAAAGGTTTTGTGCATTATATGCCATAAACTGTTTTTCCTTTTCCCAGTGAACAGATTGGATGTCAAAGCTGTCATAGGTGTTGCATTAATACATCTGTTACGCATAACAACTTGTTTTACTTGCGAGTGAGCGCTTGACAGCGAAAAAAGCTCCCTACAGTGGAAAGTATGGTCAAGATAGAATGCAGAACGCCCGAATGTTCCGAGAGCAGGGGCAAGCTATTACCGTGATCCCCAGTCAGGGCAGCCTTTCGAAATCAGTTATCCTGGGGCAATCAGGTTGAGAGTCAGGCGAATACGACGTAGTCAAGGGCACTACTCTGAATCAGATAATCAGGAGCGAGGTCATCACAGTCAGGGGTAGACCATCTTAGGCACGCAGAAGTTATTCGAGGAGCATTCGACGTGAAGCATCTCCCCGAAGTTCAGAACGCTGGGGCATGTTATATCAGACCATCAGGGCTCAGATTTGCAGATTTCCTTCCGAGGACTACCCCCACAGAGGCCCCGTAGGCTGGGGCATATCAGGAGCGAAAGGATCGATCTTCTCCGTATCTACGGGGTCATTCAGAGGTATTCGAGCAGATTTAGCCAATTTTTCGAGATCGAGACGAATGCGGGAAGTCGTGTCACTATCCCTTGACTCTTCCACTAAAAGGCTGTGGATTCAGGCAGAGTGTTTTCCAGCGTCAGTTGTACCTGACCCATCACAGGTAGCCTAAAAGCATAGATCCGTGTTGGCGGTCACTGTGAGGCCCATCCGTGTCGGCGCATCAGTTTCCAGATCCGAGCTTCATCAGAACGCGGGAAGACTCCCTCCGTTTTCTCTAGCAAAGTCCAATTTGTCCTTGGTATGGGTAAGTTATTCCCAGAGAAGTCCAATCATACTTGGCACATCTGCTATTTCACAACGGAGTTATGTTCCCCAGCAGGGTATTACTTCGTCAAGGTGTTCGGTTAAGCTCCCAACATCCCCAGCGGAGTTGATTTCACTCTCCCAACATTTATTTTGCTGGGATAATCCTGTGATATTCAGTTTATCCCCAGCGGAGTTGGCCTCGTCTTCAGCATTCAGGCTGCGGAAGTGATTTTCTGTGCCCAGCTCTCTCCGGCAGCTCGAGCCTGCATTAGCATATTGCATGCATCATCATATTTGCATCATACCTGCATGACATTTTCAAAATGCGTAGCATTTCCATCCTAAATGGAACATTACGCCATAGAAAGATTAAAGCATACGCATATGCATGCGAAGCATAAGTCAGGTTTTCTGCCAGCCTCACATGGCGCGTGAATTACTCTGTGATCAGTTCAGGGGCATTTATCCAGCGGCAATGTTCGGACAGTTCAGCGGATTATTTGTATTTTAGATCATACAACAATTATGCTTTGATCAAGCAGTCATCTGATATCGACAGACTTTTCTTCCCGTCAATTCATATTGACGATGTATTCCTCCAATAAGTGGATTTCTCCGTCTATCATTAGACGTCTTGAGTACGAATGTGGTTTTCTTTCCGTCTATCCGTAGACGATGTGAAGTTGCGGGTGATCGCAGTAGGGTTTCAAGAAGGGGTTTCCCCAGGATATGCTTTTCTTTCCGTCTATCAGTAGACGATGTGAAGTTTCGGGCGATCTTCAGTGAGTTTCAAGACCAGGTTTCTCTAGCAAATGGCTTTTCTTTCCGTCTACCAGTAGACGATGTGAAGTTTCGGGTCATTGTCCAGCGGGTTTCTTATTGCCAGATCATACGTATGGTGAGTTTCCCCAGCGAGTCTTCTCCGGCTATCATTGGTTGTTGAGGAGTTTCAAAATGATATTTCGGATAGTGGTTTTCTTTCTGTTTATTGGATGATATGACGTTTCAAGAGGTACTTTTCTGACTGTCAATCCTTATTGATGTCGAGGCTCTTCGAAGAATGTTCAGTTTTCGTGATTGTCGATTCTTATTGACGACATGGTTCCTTAAAAGGTGGTTTTCTTCCCGTCAGTCCATACTGACGATGTGGCCCCTTCAAGGATGTTGATCTTTCCATCAATCCCCGTAGACAGAAGGATTCTGAAATTCAAGGGATGGTGTTGAATTGCGTTATGGTGTCTTCCCGTCTACCCGTAGACGATGTGAATTGGGAGATTATGGGGTCTTTCCGTCTATCCTTAGACGATGTGAGTATGCAATCAGGCTTTCTTCCCGTCTATCTTTAGACGATGTGGATATTGATTTGTTCATCAATCAGGATGATCCCGTCTATCCTTAGACGATGTGAGTATGGAGATTATTTCTTCCCGTCTATCTTTAGACGATGTGGATATTGATTTGTTCATCAATCAGGATGATCCCGTCTATCCTTAGACGATGTGAGTATGGAGATTATGAATTTCTTTCCGTCTACCCTTAGACGACGTGAATTGTTTTGTTTCATCAATCAGGATGAGCCCGTCTACCCTTAGACGACGTGAATTGATTTGTTCATCAATCGGGATGATCCCGTCTATCCTCAGACGATGTGAGTATTTAATCAGGGTGTCTTCCCATCCATCTTTGGACGATGTGAGTATATTTCTCTTCCTGCCTATCAGTAGGCAATGTGAAAGGATCAGGTATTTTGTTGCAGCCCTCGGGTTTGTCATATAGGGTATCACAGGTGATTGGCGTTAAAATCAGGAGTTCTTTATCAGATGATTGATCAGTTTGGTGTCGTAATGACTGGACTCGGTTTTCTGGACTTTATTCCCCAAGCAATTTACAGTATATGCTCGTGGTTGGCAAATTTTCAGGTTTTATTTGTATTCAACCGTCTCGTACCTCTGAATGTTTGAAGGCTGAGCGCTCTTCAAACCCTTCAGATCCAAGTCGCTTGAATAGGGGCAGCTGTTGCACCCTAAAATTTGACCAACCGATTCTCCTATCTGACTCGTGGTTTGAATTCATATTCGCAAATCAGACATATGATATTTGTGCAAACAGAGGATATCAGGGTTACAGCCTGGTTTTCATCTATCAGATATGGCAGATCCAGTCCAGATCATCAGGGTTTTACTTTTGGGAAATTGTGCGCTCCTCAGTGATTTTCAGCTTGCACAGTGATTTTGGGGATATTCTGATGCCCGGGGTTCTCTGTCCGATTCGATCTGGTCTCGTGCGCTCTTTTATGGTGGTCATTTGCATTTGTCTGCATTTTTAGGGTTTTATAGATTTTTCTGGATTTTAAATAGATTTTTAGATATTTTTAATAGTGTAATTCTCTTCTTAGAATTTTATATAGATTTTAAAATAGGTCTAATAATAGTTTTATCATTTTTTAGAATTTTTAAGTAGAATTTAATAGAATTTTTAGAATATAATATATAGATTTTTCATTTTATAGAAATAAATAGATTTTTCTTTTATTTTCTTTTATAGATTTTTAATCATTTGTAAATAATATAGTTTTATTAGAATTTCATTAGGAGAATTATTAGAGATTTTCTAGAGTATTATTAGTTTAGTTAATTAGGATAATATAGAGCTAATTAGATTTTTCATCACTTTTTAGGGATTAATTAGGTTAATTGAATTCATTTAGATTTAAATAGAATTTTATTAGTTGTAGTTTATTAGAGATTAAATAGAGTCAACTAGATTTTAATCATTTTTAGAGTTGATTAGGGTAGTCAGTTAATTAGGTATTAATTGATGTTAATTAGATAATTAGGTTTAATTGTTTTTTTCCAGTTTATTACAGGTTTTTTTGGCAACATTTTCGTAGTGGGCCTATCAGAAAAGCCCAAATTGTCCAGAAATTGTCCAAATGTCCAGTTTTTTTTCCAGATTCGTCCAGGAGCTTCTAGAAGGTGCCAGAATTCTCAGTGTCATAAATACAGCGCGCCACGTGTGGCGCAGAGGCTGGCCACACGCGTTGCATGCTGAGGACCCCACCTCACACACTCAGAAGCTCCCAGTTCACGCCACGCGTCCCACCAGAACTCACACCCTCTCTCTGCTGCCACCCGTCCTCACACGTGTCTCCTCCCTGCACCATTCCCTCTACCACCTGTCATCACCACACGCGACGCCGGAGAAGCCACCGGCCGGCATGCAAACTCCGTCCGGCCGCCCTTAACGCCACCGACCTCGCCGGAAACTGCAACAAAACCCAGAATTACTCCTTTCTTCATCTTCCTCCTCCGATCTCCTCCGTCCAGCTTCATCATCACCTCGCCGGAAACATCCAGTTTCGCCTGAAAATTCATACGAATCTCCAGGAACCTTCGTCCGGTTTTCCAGAATATCATCAACATTCATCGTTCATCAGTATTCAAGAACACCATCAGACCTCCACCATCCTTCAAGGAAAACTCAGAAAATCCCCAGAACATCTCCGTTTGTCCTCATCTCATCGCGAATCTTCAAATCAGGAACCTTCGTCCTTCGATTTTTTCCAGAAAACTTTCTGATCTCCATCTAAACCTTCTTCGTTCGTCAACATCTTCAAGACGCTCTCAAGAACGCCTTCAGAAGGTCCACCGTTCGTTCGATCCTCTCTTGCTTTTTTCCAGAAAGTTATCAAGTCGCTCTCAAGAACGCCTTCAGCCTGTTCTTGCTTCATCCAGGTATGTAGCACTCCGATCTTGTTGCATGTTCCTCTATGTTGATAACACAGCTTCAGTTATTTTACTGTGAGTAGCAATTGGTTAGGGTCATGTTTGATTTGTGTTTGAATGTGAGAGATACTGAGGTTGAGATTATTGTGTTGCTTCGTTTGAGTGTTGAGAGAGCGTGAGGGCTTGGACTGGTGGTTAGAGAGTTGCAGAGAGAGGGTGGGGAGGATGAAGGTGAGTTGCGAACGGCTAGGGTTCCATAGGTGAACAGTAATCTGAGTTGGGGAGAAGGAATTAGGTTTTTGTTTAGGGTTTCGTTGGGTTAGGGTTAGGTTTGGGCTTAGGCCCAAATGTGTTTTGCTGAACACTACTCCCTTGTTACTCAATTCCCCCCTTTGGCGTGTGAGAGGCAGGTGAGTGTGATTTGGGCCTTAGGCCCCAGTTACTATCCACACCCCCCTGGGCATAAGCCCAATGAGAAGCAACATGAGAAACCTACTGATGGCACCCCCCCCAGCGTTTTGTTTTATTTCTGTTTCTCTAAAACGAGTTGGGCCTAGTCTGTATTACTAGGCGCACCCCCACCAATGTGAGCCCAGCCAGAATGAGCTAGCTTGTCCTGCTATTCTCACCCCCTCCATATTATTTCAATTTTGTTTTCGTTTATTCTTTTTTTTCATATTTTCTTGCATTATAAAATTCATAAGAAAATAAAAATAATTGATTTTTTAACTCTTCTTTCTTATACCATTTCATCATAATGTCTAGAAAATTGTATAAAAATAAAAATGCCATTTTATTTTTGTTTACTATTTTTTGTATATTTTCCATTTAATTGACTTTTTTAATATTCTTTAGTGCATACATATCATTAGAAAATTCATGAAAAATAGTAGATTTAGTCAAATAATTCTGTTCTTTTTTCTGTAGACTCGTAATTCAATATAGAATTCTATAGTGCAAAAACATTAGCTTAATCATGCATTTTCAGTTTAATTGTATTTTTTGTATTGTTTTGATATTGAATAATTGGTTTGTGGATATGTCTGTGTTGCTGATTTTAGTTCTTTCATCTGGTATTGAATTTTGTTCTGATTTTTCAGTATGTTGTCATAGAGCCATGTAGGTTCCCCATAGATTTTTGATAGATTTTTGTAGGATGTTCTGATATGTTTTAGTCTGAGCTTGAGGATAGGAGAAGTCTTGATGACTTCTGACTTTGAAGTTCAACTGTGGTTGAACTTCAGAGATAGTCTCTTGTGGGTTGATGGCCTGTGGGTTCTTCTCAAAGATGGGAGCTGGTTGAGGTCCTGTTGGAGCTTGCAAGGATGCAGTGGATTGAGGCTTAGTCTAGGAGCTGGTTATCTGTTTGTGAGGTTCGAGATCCTGAAGTTTGAAGGGAATTTATGGCACTTTCCTGAGGAAGGCACTATGAATGACTTTCATTCTTTCTTCTCACCTCTTTCGTAAGTATCCAATGATGTTGGAGCTGACTTGTGAGTTTAATTTCTCCTGAGGAGGAATGTAAACTGATCACATGTTGTTGAGCCACATGGGATACGATTCCTAAGTGGAAGCCTCCTAGTACTTTCCTGAGGAAGGTCCTATGGGTCTATTCACTTAGTTCCATTAGCTTATCTAGGATTTCTTAAGTATCCAG
Organism: Lathyrus sativus; assembly: GCA_963859935.3. NCBI lineage: Eukaryota > Viridiplantae > Streptophyta > Magnoliopsida > Fabales > Fabaceae > Lathyrus > Lathyrus sativus. The sequence continues at coordinate 632,653,880 of OZ012737.1, read as the reverse complement.
TGATGTTGGAGCCAACTTGTGAGTTTAATTTCTCCTGAGGAGGAATGTGAACTGATCACAGTTGTTGAGCCACGTAGGATACGATTCCTAAGTGGAAGCCCCCTAGTACTTTCCTGAGGAAGGTCCTATGGGTCTGTTCACTTAGTGCCCTTAGTGCATATAGGTTTTCTCAAGTATCCAGTGATGCCGGAGCCTTCATGTGAGTTTAATTTCTCCTGGGTAGGAATGTAAACTGATCACAGTTGTCGAGCCGCATAGGATATGACTCCTGAGTATACACCTCCTGGTACTTTCCTGAGGAAGGCACTATGAGTTCGTCTGCTTAGCTCCCTTTGTCTGGTAAGCTTGTTCTGAAGCTTGGAGGCTGGGATTGATTCCTTTTGCTTAGGAGTTTTGCTTAGAATGTTTGCTTAGATCTATGCTTAAGGTGTTGTATAGGGTTTTGTTTAGAGATATATTAGGAGATTGTTTTAGGTTTGTTAGGGGCCTTGCCCAGGAGTGGTTTCTTGTTTTGTAGATAGAGGCTTGGCAGGTTGGCTAGCCTTCTCTTTGTATTGTTTGACTTGTATGATGTTATGTTGCATTAGACTTAGGTATTCATCTAGATAGTTCTGAGTAGGTGCATCTTAGAAGTAGACTTTGTGTGCATGAGAAGTGGAGGTGGTCCTCCTTCTGCTCGTTTGTTATTGAGTGGCTTTGCTTGTTGGTATTTGGTAGAGCTGAGCTCCCTTGCCTCTGTGGTTTGCGGCCTTTGCGCCTTGTTTGTTTAGTTGTTGCATTCATGCATATTTTCAGTATTTCTTTACTTTGCAGTGATTCCTGTTTGCTGTTTAGTCCTATTGCCATGATCTCTTAGGAGCTCTGACTTCTCCGCTGCGGAGTCGTTATGATAGCCATTAGGATGGTCAACCAGGTGTGATAGCAGTAGATAGATTCCCCTTGCTCTGCTATAGTTTTAGGGTTTCCCTTTCCTTTCTGTAGGAGCTTTTGAGTAGCTTGATCCGTAGTTAGCTGAACTACAGCTGCTCTGATTCCTTGTACCAGACAAGGATATGTAGGCATAGGATGCGATGTCCTAGCGAGCACACTAACAACTAACTTTTGTTCTCTCGTGGCTGTGCGATTGAGACTTTCCCGCTAACGACTAATTGTTTCCCTTTCTATTGCCCGAGTGCATTTGAGGCCAGATCGTAGTTGTAGGTTCCCGAGCCTTAGAGACCAGTTTGTTTCCTCACTGCTGTGTGAGAGCGCCTATTTACCCGTAGTTAGTCGAACTACGTTTGCTCTGATCTTCCGTGCTGTGTGGAAGTACGTAGGCACAAGACGCGATGTCCTGGCGAGCAACCTATCCCCCGTTTAGTCATAGGTAGTCGAACTACGTTGACTCTGACTTTCCCATTGCACGAGGGAATACGTAGGCCCAGAACACCGTATGTTCTGTCGAGTCCTGTCCTTTTATTTTCTTTTCAGACCGACCATTAGCGTAGATAGATAACACACCCTTTTCCTTATAAACATCGAGCGTGGATCCCATCGAGTACGATGGACGTGAGGGGTGCTAATACCTTCCCCTTGCGTAACCGACTCCCGAATCCAGGTTTTGGTTGCGATGACCATACCTTTTCCCGTCTTTGCGAGGTTTACTTCGAGCGTTTCCTTTCCCGCTCTGAGGGACAAATAACGCACGGTGGCGACTCTCCTGTCAAGCCGGCGCCGATTTTCGCAGTAGCGACAAATACTTCCCTTTCTGATTGAGTATATTTCAGAATCAGAGCCTGATGAATAAGTTCAGAGTCAAATCTTGATGCCAGTTGATTGAATAAATGAATCAGAGTAAGATATCAGAGATGATTGAATACTCAGATTTCTTTTAGAAAATCAGGTTCTGGTTGACACAGTCTCAGGGTAACTTCAATGAATTTTGTCAGATATAACAGTATAATCTGAAAGACTTAAATTCAAATAAGTTAGTAAAATGTCTGAATTTTAGTTTTGGTAAATGCTTATAGGTTGAACACTCAGTTTCTCTTTTTCTCCCCCTTTTTGTCATAATCAAAAAGATTTTCAAAGACGGAAGGAAATAAAAGAGAAGAAGCAAATAGGAGCAACACATGTTAGCATGCAATTAAAACAAAACAAACCAAAGTTCACAGACAAACAGGCAGAGGCCAAAAACACATAACACAATAACGATAACCAAACATCAAAAACTCAGTTCATGTGCAAAACAACAAATAAAACTAGGTCTGACGAGAGGCAATGAGGGTCAGAAGCTCTGTCATCTTGGCAGCTGACTCTTCTTGCTTAGACATCCAGGTCTTGATTTCATCGGTTGTTTTCTCTTGCTTGATCATCCAGTCCTTGATATCCTTCACATCATTCACAAGTTCTGAAACCACAGATGAAGACGGAGCAGATGCAGCAGCAGCAGGGTTCCCTTCAGATTGGTTTTCAACAGAAGCTTGTTCAACCATTTCAAAATCAGGAACAACTGGAGGAGCAGCTTCCAATAGTAACACAGGAGGAGGAGGAGGCATGTTCATCAGTGTCACCTTTATTAACTCAGCAAATTTAGTCTTAGCAAGCTTAGAGCATTTTGCTCTAACTTTTAGGGCAGCTTTGTTAAACATCCAGATGAAGCGCTTCCAAGCAGTATTCGAAACATTTGGGTCCAAACTAGACATACATACAGCCTTAACACGATCATATTCAGAATCTAACTCCTTTTTGAAAATATCAAACATAGCATTAACACAAGATCCTAAATCTGACTGTTCATTCTGACCAGAGGAAAAAGGATTAGGGGTGTTAGCAGGAGTAGGTTCAGATGGTTGTGGTTGAGGTGTGGATGGTTGAGATGTGTGGATGACAGATTGAGGGAGTTCAGCTGAGTGAGGAATAGTTTGATTCTCAGATGGATTAGTTTCAGGTGGTTGTGGAATGGTTTGGTTTTCAGCTGTTTGAGTGTCAGAGGGTTGAGCTTCAGATGGTTGTTGAGATGGAGAGTTTGGTGGGGTATGAAACAAAGCAATGTTAAGATGTTTCTTCATAACACTCTCAGAGCGAGCTTGTTTGAGTGATTCTGAATCATAGTCAGATGAATCAGATGAATCAGAGGATTCATCTGAGTGAACAGATGTAGACGAAATTTCAATTGTTTGGTTGAGGGGTGGAATATCAAGAATATTGTCAGAAAGATTTGGATCTTCTGAGGGAATTGCTTGTTCAGAGTGTTCAGTTTGAACAGTCTCTGGATGATTTTGTTCTGAAATAATTATTTGTGGTTGGGGAGTCTCTAAGTGGGGATTCTCTTGTTGCGACAAAGTTGGTTGTGGAGGTGTTGTTGGAGAATTTTCTGGTTGAGTTGGTTCTGGTGGAGTTATTGTTGGAGAGTTTTCAGATAAAATTGGTTCTGGTGGTGGAATTTCTGTTTGAATAGTTTGATGTTGTGGATTAGATGGGATTGGTGCTGGAGATGATTGTAAATTTACTGGTTCAGAGGATAGTGGTTCGGATGAGATATTGACAGACTTTCTAGATTTTGAAGTTCTTGGTATGAGGCTTGGAGAGAGTTGTGGTGAAGATAGTGGTGAATGAACAGTAGGAGTAGGATCAGAGGCTAATACCTGTTGAATGGTGTCTCTGATTTCTTCCAGAGTAGCTTCTCTTGGACTGCTTCTGGCCTTCTTTCCTTCTTTCCTCTTCTTTCTTGATGCTTCAGGAGCTTTTCTCTTCTTCTGAACGGATTCTTCGTCAGCCTTCCTCTTACTGCGCCTTTCCTTCATCTGATTAGGCAATTCTTCTCCAGGCTTCTGAACGAGATTGGCAGGTAAAGGGATTCCTTCCTTTAGGCATTCAGTAATGTACAGCCAGACAAATTCCTTAGGTTCATCTGCACTGAACAGTGGAAAATCTTCCACAGGAACTCTTCTACCTTGAATCTCGTCAGAGTTGATCTTCCTGAGTTGTCCCTTCAATTCTGAGATGATTTTCATCCTCTTCAGATTGAGTCCATTAATTTCAGAGCCAATGATGTGAGTCAGATCTTCTGTAATCTTCGCATCAGTCAGATGTTGAACCAACTTGTTCTCAACAAGTATATCAGAAATCAACCTTCCCAGGGGTATCCATGTCCTTACTTTACCAGCTTTCGCCCTTACTTCCTCTCTGGTTTCTTTGACATGAGTTAATAAATGACTGAAGATGAGATACAGTAGATCCACTTTGACATTTTTGCTAATGCAGTACATAAAATACAAATGTTCAGAACTCACATAATCTGGAGAGTTTGAAGGTTTTCTGTGGAAAAACGTACTCATAAAGATTTTCGCCCAGATCCTATAAATGGGTTTTAAATCTTTAACCTTACTTGACGGCAAACCAGCAATAGTAACTTCTTCATAAACCCTAGCCATATCTGTAACACCCCAAATTTTGCCCTAAGATTAGTCGTTTCAGTTTACATTTTGTTTCACTCTTGCATTGCATTTAACTAATCACTAATAGGTTTGTGTAGTCTGTTCGATTTTTGCGGCAAAAATCCCGTTGTACACAATTCAAGCTAAAGGACAAATTGGTTATTAACTGGCAGTCTGGCGACAATCCATGAGTTCAAGTCGTCCTCATGGCTCCTCAAATGATTAGGCCATATTCACTTTTATCGAATACGAGTTGACTTGCAAGAGTGGTTAATGGTCAAACGTTGTGGTGATCAGACAAGTTCGTTACTGGAGTTATCTGGTTAAGCTTAAGCAAATGATTTACCAAACTAATTTGGAGTGAGAAATTCGAATTAATGGAAAAATAGAATTCCTATTTTATTGTTTTGATAGTCAGATCTAAATAATAAAATACAAGTTTATTGATACTTCAATACAATGTCCAGTAATGAAGGAAAATACAAATGAATTACATTTTTCCTACTAAGCTCTAAATTCAATAACACTTTCACTATTAACTTCACCAAACAATGATTCCTCATCTGCCTAATCGCCTTTATGTACTAATGAACGGGAGCATAGCGCTCACAAACCGCTCTGAAAGGCGCTTTATAAATATTCAAAACCTACGTTGCATTAGACAGATAAGCAGCGACAATAAGCCGTCGAGCTCATGGTATGAATTTATAATTCAGGATTCGGAGCCGACTTGGTTCACGCGCCAACACCATAGTTCAGTTTAGTAGTAGGCTTTCCCTGTTCTTCAAGCAACTTCTGGGACGCCGTTATTTATTGTCGCCGGTATAACTGAGGCTTTCACTTTGTTTACGACATTTAGCTTCGAAGAATTTGTGAGCTAGTTTTGTTAAACTAATGGACTGTTGTAGCAGCAAGCGTGATCTTAACATCACAGCGTCTGGTAATTGTCGAATCTGTTCTGGTTTATTTTCAGCACAACTTCAATTGTGATCAAAGAACAAACGAAGACAGTGATCAAAGGACATATGGAGTGACTACTTCTCTTAGACAAAACAGATGGCCCTTCAGGTTTTGAACTTTCTTGGGGAGAATCAGCTTCCTTCAATGGTGTTCCACCGGGCGGCAAAAGTGAATCCACAGTCAGTAGTCTGGCACCGAAATGCTTAGCCAGTTGCCTTGGACAAAGTCTCCTGATATACATCAAAGCTCCTCTAAAAGTGTCTGGGAAGCTACTGCTTTGTTACATGCCAGTAATGTTGTCAAGTAAAGAAACCTGCATAAAGGACAATAAGCAATCAAATTTGGTCACTCATTAAAACAGGAGGACAAGAGCTTGAGGGATTACTTACTTCTCTTTTGCGATCTCTCTGTCTTAAAAGTACCATGACTTGAATGAAGCGAGCTAGATAGGAGTCATAGAAACATGTATGTTGGAGACTGATCAACAGATGACGGTTTGAGATGATGTTTCTGTCATTTTTTTTGAAATTCATTGTATGGAAAGGTTGTACAAGGGCCTCGGATAGAGCAGAGCCATTTCAATCCTGTCATAAACCTCGTCAACTTCAGATATACAAGGATGGCCGATATTTCCCGGCAAAACGTCAGGAGAGCAGTACTTTTTTGTGCCTTTACCTACTTAATCCCAGTTTGGAATCTTCCCACACGGACTGAAGTTTAGAAGGTGTCAATTTGCCACGGTTAGATGTGAAAAACATGACTGTGCAACCTACACGCTACTCCATCAATGCCGTAAGATGTTAATACTTTGTCTCATCTACAAGTTGTACAACATTGCCAAGCCATTCTACGGCATGTGAGCCATCTGGAGATAAATCGGAGTGCAGAATACTTTCAGTAGAAGTTCCAGAATTTCCGACAGGAGTCGATCGTGCAACACCTAAATCATTGAGCTTGATATCGTCAGTTATATTACTGCTGGCATGTCCATCTAGTGATACTGCAGCATTGTCCTGTGACACTGCCGTTTCAATTTGAGAATCCAGTGATGATTGCGTATTCTCGAGTTGGCTCGAATGATTTAGCGCCGAAGGATCAAACTTCAAATAAGATTAGCAGCCTGCAAAAACAAACAATAAAAACCAAAGTTACAAGGCATTCAGTTTACTTCGGGGAGAGTTTGCAGCCACTAACCTCAATTCGCAAACAAACTAGTTGTCGTTACGCACTCCGAAGCTCATGTTTCATTCAAATCTTAAACAGTCAATCTCCACAGCAGGATAACCTTTTGGTTTGCTTTCTGCATCATCGAGGCAAACATCATTGCCAAGTGGGCTACTGATTGGTTTGAGTTCGTTATCGTATCTTGACAAGCTTAGTGGTCACAATCCTAACCAATCTCGCAACCGTTAGATGTACATGCTTCTGCGAAAGAAACTGCAATAGAGGGATGAAAACTAGTCATAGTAGTATAGCAGGGTATGCTAATGAAGGGTACAAAAGGAAAAGCAAATCCAGAGGTGATTACACCATACCAGAAGACTCGCAAAACCCGTTAATGTCAATGTCGGAATTCAAATTTTGGAATAAGGCCTCGCTATCTGTTGAGCTTCGTTGACAGATGATTGCTCCTAAAAAGAAGGCTGAAAAGCAGGCTGAAAAGAAGGCTGAAATGTTGGCTCCAATGCTGAAATCAAAACAGACTCGTCAAAAGAATCATAATAGCCAAGCAGATCCAGGCCCAACAATAATGAAAACGGAGAGGGTTTTGCATAACTATATAAAGGGTCCAGAAGAACCCTAAAGGGGGGGAGGTTTCAAAAAGGGGACAATTGACGGCAGCCACGACAATCGAAACCCTAACATCACAGTAGAGAAAAGAAACAAGGGGAGGTAGGAGTGATTCGCAAAAGGAGAATCGACGGCAGCAACGTACCTGATAACCTCCCGCCACCGGTAAGTTGACCTTAATTTCGCCACTTGTTCCATTTCACTGTTTCTGTTAACTTTTGAAAGGTAAGAAGCTCGTCGAAGGGTGGCTGCGAGATGCTTCCGCCGTTGCCGTACAATGGATCCTTTTCCGTGGGGGAGGAGGTTTATGGTTGCACGAGACGAGTTCCAACCAGAAGCAAGTGCCGCCGGCGAGCCAGAGGAGGGAGAAAGGGGTTTCTGAGACCTGGGGAACGATGGTTCAACAGGGATCCGTGTCCTCCACTTATTTTTCATCTGCTATTTTATTGTCTTGTTTTTATATTTGGTGATATGTTATGTTGTATTTTTATTAATTTAGTAGGATTAGGACTAATTAAACCATCTTAATTAAACCATGATTAGGCCTGAAACTTTTCTGTAATTAAGAAATTTTGAAATTGATTTTGATCAAATGGCTTAATGAACGTAATGCAAAAGTAAAATATTCTATTTTTAAGGTTTTTAAAAAAGGTATAATTGTCAAATCATTTTTAAAATTGAAATATTTTCTCATTACTAAAAAATTAAAACATTTCTTCTTTAATTAAATTTAAAACAAAATCTTCCTAAGTAAATATATTAAAGTGAAAATAATTTCTTCTTTTTCCTTTAAACAAAAATTCAAAAATCAGGAATTCTCGAGGCAGCCGTTCATTTGTGTACAACCTTCGTTAATTTGTTGTTTCAGCTTATTATTTATCCCATTTGTCTGTTTTGGGCATGGATGTAATTTATGCGAGGCCATGATCGCAGTTTTTTATATTTTTTTATTTTCGCATTTGTTTTGGGAACTTGTAATTTACGCGAGTGGTTGCGATGCTTTCATTTACTGCTTGCTTTATTTTCATTTTTAAGCCTGCCATGTAATAATTCTGTTGCTTGCATGTTTTTACCGTCATTTACCCTCCGAAGGAATTAGGATTAACAGTTTGACCGCCGAGTCAATAACCCTAGTTTCAACACCCTAATTAGCCTAGGCGTCCCGCCGTGGACAAAAATACCCTTTACCCTAGCTTTAGGTCAAGGAGTCGCCGTACTCTGTTTTAGGGTTTCCCGTCGTGGAATCCCTAATTTAACCCTAATGTCAATTAACAAATTCAACGTAGAAACAGGAGTTTAAGACTCCACGTAAGCGTGTCCTTAAGATACGTTTACTTCCCCTGGAAACCTTGACCACAGTCAAGAAGTTTCTAACCTCCCTTTCGAGGGGAACTACGATTACTCTGATTCCATTCCCTATCCAGGATACGTAGGCACAAGATGCGATGTCTTGCCGAGTAAACTTAGGACTAACCCTTAGGTCTTTAGGTCACTCTATCCCTTAGCTCAATATATATTTTAAACAGATAATAAAATAAAAAGCATACAATAAACAAAAGGTTCCTGTAGAGTACTACAGAAGTTTAGGGTGCTAGTACCTTCCCTAAGCTTAACCAACCCCTTACCTAGGTCTCTCCCCGCATTGTGTTTACGATGCAAAAATAGGTTTTCCCTCTTTTGACCTTTTCCTTCGGATAAATCAAAGAGCGGTTGTGAATTAAGAATTGTGATTCAAACTAATTAATAGTTTGATATCCTATTTTCACCGCAACAGAAAATGGCGACTTCACTGGGGAATGCCCTAACTTTTAAGGGTTATCCCTATTTTGTCTATTGTATGATATATTTTCATTATTTATTCTCTTGTATATATTATTATTGTGCCCTGCTTGGGGGGTACCCTGTTGTTGTGAGATAAGTCCTAACCCGGACTTGAGTGACCTTATTATAGGATGGTGAGATATTCGACGAGGCTTGCCGGGAGTGAGTCCCGACCAAGTTGACTCGAGAATCACCGCTCAGTTGAGACCCTGTCGAAAATGGTTCGGTTGATCGAGTTAGTCGTGAAAACTTTTATTATTTTCGATTGGAGTCTGTGATATTGAGGACCGTAGTTACCTTAACACCACCTTGGCCTTATGTAGGACGTAGTGCGGGAACTATGTGGGAGTAGTCCTACAATGGTTGCTACGCGATACTACACTCAAAAGAGGTTCTCTTGAGAATATTATTGACCTCCGAGTCAGTTGGAAAGTTGATAATATCCGAAGGATGGACTGATGACTTTGGGCACTTCTTTAGAACCCTTGTTCTGCAGGTACAACTAACCGTAGTACATACCTTATGGGTATGGGTAGACCCTAACTCCTTGCACATACCTTTAACCTAGGACTTGCGAATATATGTGCATTGCATCCATTAAAGCATCACATTGCATTACATTTCATGGAATTCGAATTTTGTTTATGAATATTGCAGGATTATGGATTACAATTGAGGGAAAACTTTGAAATATACTTTTAAAAGTCTTAAGCTAGATGACCTAAGGAAGCTAGGATCTTTAATCAAAGATCAAGAAGGATTATGTAACCGGTATGGAAGATTGTTATCTCTGTTGGAATATAAAATGAACGAAGAACTTCTTTCAATTTTGCTACAATTCTATGATCCCGACTACCATTGCTTCACATTCCCCGGTTATCTGCTATTACCTACTTTGGAAGAATATTCTCAGCTCGTAGGGTTGTCTATTTCGGATAAGACTCTGTTCCCTTTCTTGGAGAGGGGCCCTAAAGAACAAGACTGTTGCTAAAGCCATATGCTTGAAGGTATCCGATATCAAGGGCAATATGATCACTAACAATTGTGAAGACTTTTCCAACATACCCTTGTTTGGTTTTGATGAAGGATTTATTTTCCTCTAACTCTAGATCTACCTTTTGAAGATAGGCTCATCCTCAAAAAGGCCCAGCTAGAAGAGCAGATCAAGGGGAAGAATAAGAAGCTTCCCTAGGGTCATTATTAGCTTTTATTTAGCTATTATGCCAAGACTTTTCTAAGAATGTTATTTGTAATCTGTTTTCAAATTAATAAATAAAGTTTTGGTATTCAGCAATATTTGTAAATATTTGAATTCCATGAAATCATTTTGCATTTTAGCATCATATTTTGCATTCCATGTGTCTCCCGGTTTCTCATACTCGGTTCTCTCGCCTTCCAGTTTCATCACCCTGGGTCCTCCACATCAGTACAATACTAGAGCCCAAGCTCGAAAAAGGATGGAAGAAAAATCTCAAGAGATCGACCGTGTCAGCCAGGAACTCGAAGATCTTCGAGGAAGTGTGGGGCAGATTATGGAGATGTTGCAAGCCCTTAAGGTGAAGATGGATAATCAATCTACTGTTGTTTCTGAGATTACCAATGTTGTTGTGGGTCCTCAACCAGCTGTTACTGTCGAGAACATACCTCCTTAGAATCGTCAATCCAGTTCAGTGAATTCTACTGTTGCTTAACCAGTTCGACGAGTTACTCCTCCGAAGTGCAAAACTCCGAGAAATCGCTCGATGGCTACTCATCAACCTTGGCAACCTCAGCAGAATTATGTTCAAGGTTATCCAGTTCAGTATGCTCTACAACCCTATGTAGCTACTGTTGCACCTCCTTTTAGTCAGCAATTCCCTACATATCAGCCTGTGCAACCGGCTCCGGTCTATCAGCATCCGGTTTATCAGCCTGCACAAGCTCCTGTCAACTGTCAACAAGTGCCCAACGCTCCCGTGTGCCAACCATCAGAGGAGACGATACCTCGTCAAAATAGGAGACCATACAAGCCTTGTCCTCCGATCCCAATGACGTTCACTGAGTTGTATCCTTTCTTAGTGCAACAAGGTCTGGTTGTTACCCGAACTTTGGGTCCACCTCCCAATCCGATACCTGTCAATTACAATGCCGCCGCTCATTGTTTATTTCATGAGGGTGCGCCTGGTCACGATTTGGAAGGATGTTACACGCTTAAGAATATTGTTAGAGATTTGCTAGAAAAGAAGGTCTTGTCTTTTGGAGATCCTCAGCCGAAAGTCAAGACTCCTCTCAGGGCGTCCCAGGGGCAATAATTAAGCTCTGCAAAGCCTGTTTTCAACAGATCTCAGCCAGTGACGCATACGGTGAATCAGCTAAAGCCGGTAGTTCTTCAGATGCCTAGTCCTTTTCATTTCAGCAATCCTCAAGATGATGCGACCCCGATCAACAGAGAATCTGGGAGAGTTATTCTGAGTGAAGATTTGAAGACCGATAATGACAGACATAGCTGGGGCAAGCAAGACGACTCCTTCCTGTGAGGCTCCGCTAGAGGAAACCACTACCATGCCAGTCTCAGACGCAAAAACTTCATAAACACATCTTGAAGGACTTTGAGACATTACATTTTGATTATTTATATGTTTATTTTCTTTGATTAAGCATAATTATCATGTACGAACTTGTTTATTTTGGAATAATTGATGCAATGCATGTTTGTCTTGAATAAATCCATTCGTTTCACTCATTAAAAATATTTTTCATAAACTTATAATGCCAATTTTACCCGATCTCTTGTTTGATAGAGAATTGGGAGGAGGATGATGAACCAAAAACATCAAATCTCTTGTCGTATGCTTCCAATTGAAACCTGCTGATGATGTAAGGCATTGTTTCAAATCCCAAACACTGGAGACATAAGGATGATAATCCCTCTTTAACCCCTTTGAGCCTTGAAGTAGGAGTTTTCTTCTTTTCCAAATTAAAACCCTTATTTTAACCTGGGGCAGGGTAGTTTTTCAGTTAAATTGATTGAGCGCTCAGACTCTCAAAAAGGAGGAGCGAACCTTCGAAAATCTATCCCTAACATCTTAGGAAGTTAGAAGTCCAGGACTAGCCCTCTACTACCTAAAAGAGTGGGGCAGTCACAAGCCTTTCAAAGGAATGACACGACTTATTCAGCAAAAATAAAAAAAATATAGCCCGCTAAGTCAAAACCTATGAAGGAGACTTAGGCAAAACTGGGGCATCCCGCTGGACTCCAAAATCAAATCAAAAAACGCCGTCCAGGCAAAAGTTAGGGAATGAAAAAATATAACCCAAAATAAGGGATTACGATCAAGAATACCCAATAAAGAACACAGTCGTGTTGATCGAACACCAAAATAGGTGAGTGACTGCCATTGTCGAAAGCCTTGATGAGTTCTCGACCATATCAAATCCGATTGAGATATGAGTGCTCGTATCCCGTTAACTGAATTAGGATTGGAGAACATCATGAAGAAAGGGGTGGGTACAAATAACTTTGAGCCTTTATCCTTTGTTTCCTAAACCGTGCACCAAGCCACGATACAACCATTAAAAGACCTAATTGAAGTAGGAATTCTCTTGAAAGCATACTCGACGAGATAGCGTTTCCTGACTCCTATGAGCTCTGCTCAAAAATTCATGTTGGCATTATAAATTAAACTTATATCTTAACTAGTGATTTCGGTCACGAGTTACAGGGCTATCTTTTTCAAAAACAAAAATTTCAAGACAAATATATTGTTGCATTGATAGTTTCAGGATAGCATTTCACGCGTGTCGGTTTTGCCTGATATCTTAGAAACTTACATATAGATGTCACAGATCCTGCTAAACAGGGGTAGATGGTTTCTAGTTTTCTCATCAATGCGAGTCTGACATTCTTAAGAGCTATTTTTGAAGACTCATTCATGTCACCGTCGATTTGAGCCAGTTACGTCGAGATTTGACAAATCTCTCCAAGAGTTGGAAAACAGTGGGGCATCTGGACTCCATGTTTCTCTGTAAAATCCTCTTGAGCTGACCTTTCCTCACGAAGCAGGTATTCTGGGGCATGATATTTTCAAAATGGCGACTACGACAAAGTCCATTGAGATAAAAGTTAGCTTCGTTTCACGACATTCTTCATGCACCCGATGGATTTTACTCCCGGCGGTCTTCATTCCCCAGTAAATCTCATCATTGCAGAATCTACATCTTAACCATTGGCTCAACACAGTCCCCGGAGAGACTTTAAGCTGACACAGTCCCCAGAGAGACTTTAAACCGACACAGTCCCCAGCGAGACTATAAGCTGACAACACTTTGGGCTGAGCCAGTAATCTCCAAGACAGCAGAGATCATACCAGCATCTTCCCAGTGATAGTCCCCATCGAGACTTTAAGATGACAACACTTTTGGGATCCATCCGATAAATCCCCAGTGACTCTCAAGACTGCAGAGATATCCCTGGTATCCTCCAAGTGACATATGTTCTTGAACCCCATTCTCAGCGGAATTATCTGTTCCTCAGTGAAGTTGCCTTACTTTCCTCAGGAAATACTTCCCAGGAGACTTCCATATTCTCCCCAAGAGGTCAAGATACCTTCCCCAGGAATGTATGTTGATTTCTCCCCAGTAATTCTGATGAACTCTCCGCAGGGAAGTTTGATATATCTTATCCCCAGTCGGATATACCTTTCCCCAGGAAGCCGAGGTACTTTTCCCAGGAAGTTGCTACACTATCTCCATGAAGCTGGCTAGCTCCACACCTTCCCCATACATCGGATATTTATTTTATCCTCGGAAGTCTATGATCCAAGAGTTCTTGAGCTGATTATGGTTCATGATAGCAATCCCTCACGTGAAGTCATGACATCTTATCCCCATGTGGAGGTCATGAATCCCCAGTTGAAGTCAGGGCATCATACTCTCCGGGGATGTCGTATCGCACCCCCCATGTGGAAGTCATGAGATTTTCTCCCTAGGGAAATTTTAACTTTGAAGCCAATTCGGTCCTACCATCAACTATTCCTATCCTCTAATAGATATATTGTTACAGAGGTCACTGGGTATTCCTGTCGAGATGTTTATTTCATCTCATATCTCCTCTCTCATCTGTTTTGTCAGCATAAGCATAAGCATGAGCATTACATACTCATTTTCATTTCATTGTCATAAACATGAACATACACATTCGTATACACTTTGGCATACGCATTAACATTTGCATGCTTGCTATTTATCATCATCCTTGTCGTTACCGCCGAGTAACTGGGTTTGTCCGCTCTCTCCAAGTAGATCGTCAGCCCTAAGCATAAAATACCTGCTTGTTTCCAGTTTCCCCACAGAGTTCAACCCTCGTGGACGATGGTTATTTCCGTTACCTTTCCGCGTTAAGATAAGATAGTCCCCATTCGAGTTCGTTTCCTCAATGGAGTTTTGTTTATCAGTTCTTTCTAGCCCAATTCTAGATCGAATTTCAGTCCTGTCGGTCGTCGAACCTACCTGGACGTGCATTTATTTTGCACTATCTCTCAAGAAAAGCATTTACAATCCTTTGCAGATATGCGACAGTTCTCGCCTGAGAAGCTTATCACTACATTGCACAATAGACAAGCAACCGTTCCCAGCCGAGGAACTTATCACCTACCTTACACTTTACAATACACTTTATAATTGATCTTCTCATACAAGGAGCTCATTATTACATTACAGTGATCTAGATGTTTGCCATCATCACAACATTCTTGACAATTTACATTACAGTGATCTATATGTTTGCCATCATCACGACCTTCTTTACAATTTATGTTACCTGCTATCACTCAGTGATCTAGATGTCTGCCATCATCACAACTTTCTTTACAATTTACATTACCTGTTACCACTTCTACAAGCAATTCTCACCCGAGAAGCTTATTATTGCCATTCTTGCAAATAAGCGGCATTTCTCGTCCGAGAAGCTTATCCTATCTTCGTTATGACTTGCAGCAAATGGCCATCTCCAGCGAGCAGTTTGGTTTCCATTTCCCGTATCATTTTGAAGAAAGGGGAGGTTTGAGCGGAATCATATTCAGGAGAGCACAGATCTTGAAGTATGAAGAAGTTCGTTTACCCTTTAGTAAAAGAAGGAGCCGAATCATATTCGGGAGAGCACCGATCTCGAATTATGAAGACGTTTATTTTATCCTTAAAAAAAAGAAGAAACTGAATCATGTCCAGGGAGCACAGACTTGAGACGTGAAGAAGTTTATATTATCAATCAATCTATTATCCACAGAAAAGCAGCAGTCTCTTTATTTGAGAGCTTATCCAGTTTGGCATATAAGTCCCTTCCAACGATAAGTGGCAGTTCTCTCTCGAGAAAGCTTATCAGGGCGTTTCCCATTTAAGACCATTTATTTTGGCATACAACCGATTTTATCCTGTATATTTTCTACGGATTCCTAAATTCCGTTTGATCCTATCACAAGGGAAAGTTTACAGAAGCCCGAATGTTATTCTTTGCAATGCTCCAATATCTTGTTAGTCGACCCTACAGTCGTGCAAATCCAGTTTTATTTTCTTACTCTAGAGTATCAGCTGGTCACGCCTGAACCTTTTGATGATTACTCTTAAATTCCCCCAGTGGAGGCCGTCTCCGGTGCCATCTCCATTGAGGATCCCGCTCTTACCATTCCCTTGCTGAAAGTGACAATTGGTCGCGCTCGTTGACCATCACTATAGTATTCCCCAGTGTCGGGCTGTCGTCCCAGGGCGTCATATTCCCCAGTGTTGTTAGTCTGTAACGTCTGTCCCCTGTATAGTCGTGTCGTCGGCATCATTCCATTTACCATTCCATCATACGCACCATACTAAATTCATGGCATTGTCAACATTATAGTTTATTTTCGTTTTGTCCATAGTATTGCATATCACTGCATCTAAGGGCAAAATTTTCGATTATCTATATTTAAATCCCTCCACCATGATTTCTCGAGACTTTGTCGCTCAAATCATCCGGTGAAGCTATTTAAATAGGGGCAACTGTAACACCCCAAATTTTGCCCTAAGATTAGTCGTTTCAGTTTACATTTTATTTCACTCTTGCATTGCATTTAACTAATCACTAATAGGTTTGTGTAGTCTGTTCGATTTTTGCGGCAAAAATCCCGTTGTACACAATTCAAGCTAAAGGACAAATTGGTTATTAACTGGCAGTCTGGCGACAATCCATGAGTTCAAGTCGTCCTCATGGCTCCTCAAATGATTAGGCCATATTCACTTTTATCGAATACGAGTTGACTTGCAAGAGTGGTTAATGGTCAAACGTTGTGGTGATCAGACAAGTTCGTTACTGGAGTTATCTGGTTAAGCTTAAGCAAATGATTTACCAAACTAATTTGGAGTGAGAAATTCGAATTAATGGAAAAATAGAATTCCTATTTTATTGTTTTGATAGTCAGATCTAAATAATAAAATACAAGTTTATTGATACTTCAATACAATGTCCAGTAATGAAGGAAAATACAAATGAATTACATTTTTCCTACTAAGCTCTAAATTCAATAACACTTTCACTATTAACTTCACCAAACAATGATTCCTCATCTGCCTAATCGCCTTTATGTACTAATGAACGGGAGCATAGCGCTCACAAACCGCTCTGAAAGGCGCTTTATAAATATTCAAAACCTACGTTGCATTAGACAGATAAGCAGCGACAATAAGCCGTCGAGCTCATGGTATGAATTTATAATTCAGGATTCGGAGCCGACTTGGTTCACGCGCCAACACCATAGTTCAGTTTAGTAGTAGGCTTTCCCTGTTCTTCAAGCAACTTCTGGGACGCCGTTATTTATTGTCGCCGGTATAACTGAGGCTTTCACTTTGTTTACGACATTTAGCTTCGAAGAATTTGTGAGCTAGTTTTGTTAAACTAATGGACTGTTGTAGCAGCAAGCGTGATCTTAACATCACAGCGTCTGGTAATTGTCGAATCTGTTCTGGTTTATTTTCAGCACAACTTCAATTGTGATCAAAGAACAAACGAAGACAGTGATCAAAGGACATATGGAGTGACTACTTCTCTTAGACAAAACAGATGGCCCTTCAGGTTTTGAACTTTCTTGGGGAGAATCAGCTTCCTTCAATGGTGTTCCACCGGGCGGCAAAAGTGAATCCACAGTCAGTAGTCTGGCACCGAAATGCTTAGCCAGTTGCCTTGGACAAAGTCTCCTGATATACATCAAAGCTCCTCTAAAAGTGTCTGGGAAGCTACTGCTTTGTTACATGCCAGTAATGTTGTCAAGTAAAGAAACCTGCATAAAGGACAATAAGCAATCAAATTTGGTCACTCATTAAAACAGGAGGACAAGAGCTTGAGGGATTACTTACTTCTCTTTTGCGATCTCTCTGTCTTAAAAGTACCATGACTTGAATGAAGCGAGCTAGATAGGAGTCATAGAAACATGTATGTTGGAGACTGATCAACAGATGACGGTTTGAGATGATGTTTCTGTCATTTTTTTTGAAATTCATTGTATGGAAAGGTTGTACAAGGGCCTCGGATAGAGCAGAGCCATTTCAATCCTGTCATAAACCTCGTCAACTTCAGATATACAAGGATGGCCGATATTTCCCGGCAAAACGTCAGGAGAGCAGTACTTTTTTGTGCCTTTACCTACTTAATCCCAGTTTGGAATCTTCCCACACGGACTGAAGTTTAGAAGGTGTCAATTTGCCACGGTTAGATGTGAAAAACATGACTGTGCAACCTACACGCTACTCCATCAATGCCGTAAGATGTTAATACTTTGTCTCATCTACAAGTTGTACAACATTGCCAAGCCATTCTACGGCATGTGAGCCATCTGGAGATAAATCGGAGTGCAGAATACTTTCAGTAGAAGTTCCAGAATTTCCGACAGGAGTCGATCGTGCAACACCTAAATCATTGAGCTTGATATCGTCAGTTATATTACTGCTGGCATGTCCATCTAGTGATACTGCAGCATTGTCCTGTGACACTGCCGTTTCAATTTGAGAATCCAGTGATGATTGCGTATTCTCGAGTTGGCTCGAATGATTTAGCGCCGAAGGATCAAACTTCAAATAAGATTAGCAGCCTGCAAAAACAAACAATAAAAACCAAAGTTACAAGGCATTCAGTTTACTTCGGGGAGAGTTTGCAGCCACTAACCTCAATTCGCAAACAAACTAGTTGTCGTTACGCACTCCGAAGCTCATGTTTCATTCAAATCTTAAACAGTCAATCTCCACAGCAGGATAACCTTTTGGTTTGCTTTCTGCATCATCGAGGCAAACATCATTGCCAAGTGGGCTACTGATTGGTTTGAGTTCGTTATCGTATCTTGACAAGCTTAGTGGTCACAATCCTAACCAATCTCGCAACCGTTAGATGTACATGCTTCTGCGAAAGAAACTGCAATAGAGGGATGAAAACTAGTCATAGTAGTATAGCAGGGTATGCTAATGAAGGGTACAAAAGGAAAAGCAAATCCAGAGGTGATTACACCATACCAGAAGACTCGCAAAACCCGTTAATGTCAATGTCGGAATTCAAATTTTGGAATAAGGCCTCGCTATCTGTTGAGCTTCGTTGGCAGATGATTGCTCCTAAAAAGAAGGCTGAAAAGCAGGCTGAAAAGAAGGCTGAAATGTTGGCTCCAATGCTGAAATCAAAACAGACTCGTCAAAAGAATCATAATAGCCAAGCAGATCCAGGCCCAACAATAATGAAAACGGAGAGGGTTTTGCATAACTATATAAAGGGTCCAGAAGAACCCTAAAGGGGGGAGGTTTCAAAAAGGGGACAATTGACGGCAGCCACGACAATCGAAACCCTAACATCACAGTAGAGAAAAGAAACAAGGGGAGGTAGGAGTGATTCACAAAAGGAGAATCGACGGCAGCAACGTACCTGATAACCTCCCGCCACCGGTAAGTTGACCTTAATTTCGCCACTTGTTCCATTTCACTGTTTCTGTTAACTTTTGAAAGGTAAGAAGCTCGTCGAAGGGTGGCTGCGAGATGCTTCCGCCGTTGCCGTACAATGGATCCTTTGCCGTGGGGGAGGAGGTTTATGGTTGCACGAGACGAGTTCCAACCAGAAGCAAGTGCCGCCGGCGAGCCAGAGGAGGGAGAAAGGGGTTTCTGAGACCTGGGGAACGATGGTTCAACAGGGATCCGTGTCCTCCACTTATTTTTCATCTGCTATTTTATTGTCTTGTTTTTATATTTGGTGATATGTTATGTTGTATTTTTATTAATTTAGTAGGATTAGGACTAATTAAACCATCTTAATTAAACCATGATTAGGCCTGAAACTTTTCTGTAATTAAGAAATTTTGAAATTGATTTTGATCAAATGGCTTAATGAACGTAATGCAAAAGTAAAATATTCTATTTTTAAGGTTTTTAAAAAAGGTATAATTGTCAAATCATTTTTAAAATTGAAATATTTTCTCATTACTAAAAAATTAAAACATTTCTTCTTTAATTAAATTTAAAACAAAATCTTCCTAAGTAAATATATTAAAGTGAAAATAATTTCTTCTTTTTCCTTTAAACAAAAATTCAAAAATCAGGAATTCTCGAGGCAGCCGTTCATTTGTGTACAACCTTCGTTAATTTGTTGTTTCAGCTTATTATTTATCCCATTTGTCTGTTTTGGGCATGGATGTAATTTATGCGAGGCCATGATCGCAGTTTTTTATATTTTTTTATTTTCGCATTTGTTTTGGGAACTTGTAATTTACGCGAGTGGTTGCGATGCTTTCATTTACTGCTTGCTTTATTTTCATTTTTAAGCCTGCCATGTAATAATTCTGTTGCTTGCATGTTTTTACCGTCATTTACCCTCCGAAGGAATTAGGATTAACAGTTTGACCGCCGAGTCAATAACCCTAGTTTCAACACCCTAATTAGCCTAGGCGTCCCGCCGTGGACAAAAATACCCTTTACCCTAGCTTTAGGTCAAGGAGTCGTCGTACTCTGTTTTAGGGTTTCCCGTCGTGGAATCCCTAATTTAACCCTAATGTCAATTAACAAATTCAACGTAGAAACAGGAGTTTAAGACTCCACGTAAGCGTGTCCTTAAGATACGTTTACTTCCCCTGGAAACCTTGACCACAGTCAAGAAGTTTCTAACCTCCCTTTCGAGGGGAACTACGATTACTCTGATTCCATTCCCTATCCAGGATACGTAGGCACAAGATGCGATGTCTTGCCGAGTAAACTTAGGACTAACCCTTAGGTATTTAGGTCACTCTATCCCTTAGCTCAATATATATTTTAAACAGATAATAAAATAAAAAGCATACAATAAACAAAAGGTTCCTGTAGAGTACTACAGAAGTTTAGGGTGCTAGTACCTTCCCTAAGCTTAACCAACCCCTTACCTAGGTCTCTCCCCGCATTGTGTTTACGATGCAAAAATAGGTTTTCCCTCTTTTGACCTTTTCCTTCGGATAAATCAAAGAGCGGTTGTGAATTAAGAATTGTGATTCAAACTAATTAATAGTTTGATATCCTATTTCCACCGCAACAATATCGATGCGAGAAGAAGCAAGATTTAAAACACCGTCAGACTCAGTATAGCTAAACAGTTGTCTGATCAGGTTTTCAGTGATGACTATCTCCACTCCAAGAACTGAAGAATGAATAAACTTGGGACCAGCGCTTGCATGTATCCAAAATTCCTTAACCAGTGTTGGGAAAACAGGCCCCATTAGCCTTTCAAAATATTTTTCCCACCCTTGAGCTTTGATGGCAGAAATGAGATCAAACCCATTTTCCTTTAAAGAGTCGAGGTCAATGAAGCTTTCACAGAGCACCTCTAGATCAGCCACTGGAGTGAATAAGGTTCGTTCAGGTTCTTTGTACATGATGGTCTTGTTAGGTTTTGCAGCAGTGTTTGAAGTTGACGCCATTGAAGAAGAAGAAAACCTTGGTTTCGGTTTAGGGTTTTGGAAGAGATTGAACAGGAAGCAGAAACGCATGAATGAAGTGAATGTGGAAAGTGTGATAGAAGTGTGATAGGTGATATATATAGGAAACCAAAAAAAAACATAGGGCACACAAAAGACACTTACGCACGTTTGGACAACATTAAATGAAAAGTAATCATTTCACATTAAATTATGACAGCTGGGGAAAAACAAGAAAAGTGAGATTTTCAAAGCATTACCTCAAACGTCAAATCAGTTAAGCACTCAATCTTTTCAGAAATTGAATGCCACGTGTTTGCTTTGTTGGCTCATTTGATTTCTCTCACGAAATGAAACGTTTCCAACTTTCAGATCTTCTGAGCTTGTTAGTTCAGAGTTTTACCCAAAACGAAATAATCAAATAAATATAAATGAATAAAATAGACAGATGAAATACTTCAGATTATTAAACATTTTGCATCTGAGAGGTTGCCTCTGAGAAATATTACTCTGGACATAAATCCATACAAATATTTTTCAGAATAAACTTAAATCTATCTTCAGCAAGGGGTTTTGTGAAAATGTCAGCCCATTGATGATCTGTATCAACAAAAGCTAAATTAATTACACCCTTCTGAACATAGTCTCTGATGAAGTGATTTTTAATTTCTATATGTTTTGCCTTAGAATGCAAGATTGGATTTTTTGACAAACATATAGCAGAAGTATTATCACAGAAGATAGAAAGGTTACTTTCATAGATTTGATAATCTTCTAATTGACTCTTCATCCAGAGCATCTGAGTACAACATCCAGCAGCAGCAATGTATTCTGCCTCTGTAGTTGATAGTGCAATGGTAGGTTGCTTCTTGCTGTACCATGAGATCAGATGACTTCCAAGAAACTGACAGCTTCCAGAAGTGCTTTTACGTTCAACTCTGTC
The DNA here is from genome assembly GCA_963859935.3 of Lathyrus sativus. Taxonomy (NCBI): domain Eukaryota; kingdom Viridiplantae; phylum Streptophyta; class Magnoliopsida; order Fabales; family Fabaceae; genus Lathyrus; species Lathyrus sativus. The sequence continues at coordinate 632,632,035 of OZ012737.1, read as the reverse complement.
TCCAGCATAGTCAGCATCACAGAATCCAACTAATGAAAATTCATCAGATCTTCTGTAACACAAACCCATGTTATCAGTACCTTTCAGATACCTCAGAATCCTCTTAACAGCTGTTAAGTGTGATTCTCTAGGATCTGATTGGAATCTAGCACATAAGCAGACACTAAACAAAATATCTGGTCTAGAAGCAGTCAAATATAGAAGAGATCCTATCATACCTCTGTAGAGTTTTTGATCTACCTTCTTACTTACCTCTTCCTTACCTAGAGTGCTTGTAGGATGCATTGGAGTCTTTGCCATTTTGCTATCAACCATGTTGAACTTCTTCAGAAGCTCTTTAACATATTTGGTTTGATGTATGTAGGTGCATTCTGGAGTCTGATTGACTTGGATTCCCAAGAAGAATCTCAATTCTCCCATCATGCTCATTTCAAATTCTTCCTGCATACATTTAGCAAACTCCTTTCCAAGCGTAATATTTGTTGATCCAAAAATAATGTCATCTACATAAATCTGACAAATCAACAGATCTTTCTTAACAGATTTACAGAATAAAGTTGTATCCACTTTTCCTCTGATAAAATTTTTCTTCAGAAGGAAGTTGCTCAACCTCTCATACCAAGCTCTGGGAGCTTGTTTTAATCCATAAAGGGATTTCTTTAATTTGAAAACATGATCTGGAAAGTTTTCACTTTCAAAACCAGGAGGTTGGTGGACATATACTTCTTCTTCTATAATACCATTAAGAAAAGCACTTTTAACATCCATCTGATACAGAGTGATGTTATTCTGTGCAGCAAATGAAATAAGAAGACGAATAGATTCTAACCTTGCCACTGGAGCATATGTCTCAGTGTAATCAATACCTTCTTGTTGACTATATCCTTGAGCAACCAGCCTTGCTTTATTCCTTTCTACTTCTCCCTTTTCATTCAGCTTATTCCTGAAGACCCATTTTGTTCCAATGACATTGAATCCTTTAGGTCTAGGAACCAGATCCCAAACTTCATTTCTGGCGAATTGATTCAGCTCTTCTTGCATAGCTATAATCCATTCATTATCTTCCAGAGCCTCATCTACAGATGTTGGTTCTATCATTGACACTAAGCCAAATAAGGAAGATTCAGAAGTTCTGAGATATGATCTTGTCCTTATGGGATCATCTTTCTTTCCAATTATCACATCTTCTGGATGAGAAGCTTTGATTCTGGAAGAAGATCCTCTGATGGTTGGTCTTTCAGAAATATGCAAGTTGTTTAGTTGGGAAGTCAAAGGTGTAGCATCTGGGGTTGCGTCAGATTCTTTGTTCTTTGCCTTTTCTGCCTCTGATCCTTCAGAGTCTGTGAGAATTACTTCTCTATCTGCAGAACTTTCAAACTGCTTTGGCTTTTCAGAGCCAAGCTTATCATCAAATCTGACATGAATAGATTCTTCCACAATCTGTGTTTCAGTATTGAATACTCTGTAGCCTTTAGAGCGTTCAGAATAACCAAGCATGAAACACTTCTGTGCTTTGGAATCAAACTTGTTCAGATTATCTTTAGTATTAAGCATATAACAAATACATCCAAAAGGATGAAAATAAGCAATGTTGGGCTTTCTGTTTCTCCACAATTCATAGGGAGTCTTTTTCAGAAGAGGTCTTACAGACACTCTGTTCTGAATATAACAAGCTGTGTTAATTGCTTCTGCCCAGAAATATTTTGCCAGATTTGTCTCGTTGATCATGGTTCTGGCCATTTCTTGCAATGTTCTATTTTTCCTTTCTACAACTCCATTTTGTTGTGGAGTTCTAGGGCAGGAGAAGTCATGTGCAATGCCTTTTTCAGAAAAGTATTTTTCAAAATGTTTATTTTCAAATTCTCCACCATGATCACTTCTGACTTTAATAATTTTACAATCTTTTTCAGTCTGGACTTGATTGCAGAAGTTAAAGAACACAGAATGAGACTCGTCCTTGTGTTTTAGAAACTTTACCCATGTCCATCTGCTGTAGTCATCTACAATGACTAACCCATACTTCTTGCCTCTGATGGATGCAGTTTTCACTGGTCCAAACAGATCAATGTGAAGTAATTCCAATGGTCTGGAGGTAGAAACAACATTTTTTGAATTAAAATGAGATTTTGAAAATTTACCTCTTTGACATGCTTCACACAGAGCATCTGAGTTGAACTTCAACTTAGGAAGTCCTCTGACCAGATTGAGTTTATTAATTTGAGATATACGTCTCATATTAATATGTCCCAATCTTCTATGCCAGACCCATTGCTCATCATTCACAGATAAGAGGCATTTTACATTTTGAACTTTAAGTTCTGAAAGGTTAATTTTATAAATGTTGTGTTTCCTCTTTCCATTGAATAGGATAGAACCATCCTTTTGACATACAGCTTTGCAACATTTTTGATTAAAGATGATATCATAACCATTGTCACTTAATTGACTTATGGACAATAGATTATGTTTCAATCCTTCAACTAACAGAACATTAGAAATAGAGGGTAGGTTGCCATTACCTATAGTTCCAGAGCCAATGATCTTGCCTTTCTGGTTCCCTCCAAATTTCACGTCCCCTCCAGATCTAAGTTCCAGATTTTGGAACATAGACCTTTCTCCCGTCATGTGTCGTGAGCATCCAGAGTCCAGGTACCATGATTGGTGTCCTGACTTTGCTGCTAAGGACATCTGCAACAGGGATTATTTTGTCTTTAGGTACCCAGATCTTCTTGGGTCCTTTAGGGTTAGTTGCCTTGTAGGTTTGTCTAAACTTTTGTTTTTCAACATAGTTTTTGTTTAGACTTGCCTTAGATCTAAACACATGAGTATTCTTTTCAGAGCTCGTGTGTTTAATATCATTTAGATGACCAAATTTAAATTTAGAGTATAAAGGAGTTATCTTAATGATCAGATCATCTACAGGTATTGGTCTTACATCTTTTTCAAGAGAAGAAGATTGAAATCCAATTCCCTTTCTTTTATTCCTACTAACTCCATAGATCATAGAAGCCATCTTGCTTCTGTCTATGCTTTTAGTGAGGAACCTCTGAAAACTAGAGTCATATTTTTCCAAAATATTTTCAGATGACTTAGCTTCACAGTCAGATTCTTGTTGAACAATTTCCAAATCATTTTTTATTTTTAAATTTATTTCTCTCTGCTCAACAAGTTCTGTTTTCAGATTATCAATCTCAGATTCAAGATTGCTTTTCAGCTTCTTGTTCTTGAGTTTGATATTATTGTAGCTTTTCAAAACTTCAGATAACACCTTTATAAGTTCATCTTTGGTAAGTTTGGACATTACCTCTTCAGCATCGGAGTCGGAGTCTGACTCAGATTCAGATGATAATTCTTCATTCTGATCTTCTATTCCAGCCATTAATGCCATGTTGGCACACTCTTCTTCTGCTTCAGATTCAGATTCAGATTCATCTGAATCATCCCAAGTTGCCATAAGAACCTTTTTCTTTTTATCAAACTTTCTCTTGGGTTTCTCCTTGAGAAGTTTGGGGCAGTCATTTTTGTAGTGCCCAGGTTCCTTGCATTCATAGCATGTGACCTCTTTCTTTCCAGATCTTCTGTGTCCAGAAGATTCCTTCCTGTGGTCAGCTTTCCTGAAGTTGCTAAACTTCCTTCCCTTGTGCTTCCAGAGCTTGTTGATTCTTCTGGAGAGCATGGACAGTTCATCTTCTTCTTCAGAAGATGATTCTTCAGAACTTTCTTCTTTTACCTGCAAAGCTTTAACAGGTTTGTTAGATTTTAAAGCTATGGATTTACCTTTATCTTTCTTCTGGGGCTCATCTTCCTCCAGCTTTATTTCATGACTTCTCAAAGAACTGATAAGTTCTTCTAAGGAGATCTTATTCAGATCTTTTGCCATCTTCAATGCAGTCACCATTGGTCTCCATCTGGTGGGAAGACTTCTGATGATTTTCTTGACATGATCTGACGTTGAGTAGCCCTTATCCAGAACTTTCAGACCAGCAGTAAGAATCTGAAATCTAGAAAACATAGTTTCAACATTTTCAGACTCTTCCATTTTGAATGCCTCATACTTCTGTATGAGCGCCAGCGCCTTGGTCTCTTTAACCTGAGAATTTCCCTCATGAGTCATTTTGAGTGACTCAAACATGTCATGAGCAGTATCTCTGTTTGTAATCTTCTCATACTCAGTATGAGAGATTGCATTAAGCAATATAGTTCTGGCTTTGTGGTGATTCTTGAAATCTCTTTTCTGTACTTCAGTCATTGACTTTCTATCAATCTTTTTGCCATCCTCATCAGTAGGATGTTTATATCCATCAATGACCATATCCCAAAGATCAGCATCATACCCGAGGAAAAAACTTTCTATTCTATCTTTCCAATAGTCAAATTTTTCCCCATCAAACATGGGTGGCTTGGTACTGATCCTATCTCCTTCATATTTGTTGTTGCAAGTTGATGTAGCTGTTTCCATAATGACAACAACACAAATATCAAAGTATCTTTCTCACTGGATCTTTAACTGTCACGGTTAAGTGGAGCACACGCAGAACCGGAGCTCTGATGCCAACTGAAGGTGAGAAAATTACTTAGAAGGGGGGGGGGGGGGGTTGAATAAGTAAGACTAAAAATCAAAGATTAGAATACAGATATTTTTATCCTGGTTCGTTGCAAACAACTACTCCAGTCCACCCTCTCAAGAGTGATTTGCCTTTCTCTATCAAGGACTTAATCCACTATTTTAATCAAACAGATTACAAATAGCAACACCTAAGAACAACCGTTCTTAGTCTTCTCAAGAGCAGCTGATCCCAACTGGATCCTCTTAAGGAAAACCTTTTAAAAAAAAGTAAAACTTTTACAAGAGTAAGAATGCTTCTAATAAGCTGTTATCACAACAGTGATATTTCTCTTAAGTTAAGAATAAAGATAAAGCAAAGTAAAATGATTAAGAGCTTTTTGAGATTTGCTTTGAGGAGTGATTTTGCTAGAGATTCGATACTGAAGAAGATGGAGTGGACTTCTTTATATAGGCACTAAGATCCAAGAAGTCTTGTTACGTTGAAGGCTGTGCAGAAAAGCCTAGAGCCTTTTGTCTTCACATTGGAGGCTGTGCTGAAACAGGCCTGATGCTTTTTGTCTTCACTTGCAGAATACTTTCCTCAGAATGGAATTCACAGATAAAACCTTTTTGTCTGTGTCCTTGTGTCTAGCACAAAATAGGAAAGAGCTGTTGAGAAAGACCAACGTACATATTTAAATCTTCTTCAAAGTAAGTTCAGCTTTCAACATAAGAATCTGAATCTTCAGAGTCTTCTGATCACGGATCATCTGGATCTTCAGAGTCTTGAAAGTTCTTCAGATTGAGCTGAATCAGAGTATGTGCAGCTTGTGTGCTTGAGCGTGTAAATCCTTCAGAGCAGAGTCTTCTATGCTTTAGAGGCTCCTTCTTCAGAATCTTCAAGAGACAGTAGTCAGATTCTTCTGGGAGCAATGATCAGATCTTCACTTAAGATGCTCTTGAACTTATGAAGTCTTTCATACAAACAATGTTCAGATGCAATTTTGCTTTCTTAAGATAATTTACTTTAGTGCCTGTAGCAAACAATCTAGAACACGTTTAGAGTATATAATTCTTGAATACAAAATTTATAATTGTTATCATCAAAACATAGAGATATAACTAAGACACAATCTGTGCTCTTACACGGGCAAGCCGAGGTGTCAAATCGACAACTCAAACAGATATTAGAGAAAACAGTGCGTGCATCCCGTAAGGACTGGGCAGTAAAGCTGGACGACGCTCTCTGGGCGTATCGCACTGCATACAAAACACCCATTGGTATGTCCCCTTACCAACTGGTCTATGGTAAAGCTTGCCATCTGCCTCTAGAGTTAGAACACAAGGCATTATGGGCATCAAAAGTCCTTAACCTAGACCTCACCAGAGCTAGAGGAATTCAGGAACCGGGCATATGAGAATGCAAAAATTTACAAAGATCAAGCAAAGAAATGGCGTAATCGACGTATTCAGAAGAAAGAACTTTGGGAAGGACAATTAATACTGTTGTACAACTCCCGACTGAAACTCTTTCCGGGAAAGCTTAAATCAAAATGGTCGGGACCATTTGTAGTACATAAGGCGTTTCCGCACGGAGCAGTCGAGCTGAAAAATCCAGCAAATGGAGACATTTTTAAAGTAAATTGTCAGCGTCTGGAACCTTACTACGAGGGACAGCATAAAGATCGAAACGATGTCGTTCATCTCACATGATACGATGACAGACCGTCGAGCCAGGCGACGTAAAACGAAGCGCTTCGTGGGAGGCAACCCACGTATTTTACATTCACGCTTTCATTTTGTTTTTGTTTTAACAGGTTTTGATTAACTCACAGTTCATCGGTAAAAGAAGAATGTCGGAGACCAGAGGAGAGGAAAAAGTTGAAAAACAGCACCCTGACACGGGTGGCCGTGTTACACAACACGGGCCGTGTCAGGCCTAGCATATCAGGGATGAAAAACTTGGTAAAAATGTGGAGTCAGTGGAGCAACACAGGTGCCCGTGTTGCAGGTGCGTGGCTTTGAAAAAAAAATATGCTACATGAGGAGCAACACGGGTGCCCGTGTTGTGCAACACGGCCCGTGTTGCAAGGCACGATCTGTTTTTTAAATTTTTTACCCCGTGGGACCCACCACTTTAACCCCCACTTATCATTAGCAACCACACATTTCATATCACTTTTCATCTTCCTCCTTCTTCTCCCTCACAAAACCCTTAACCTCCATAACCTTCTCTCCACAAAAGCTTCATTATCTACCACACCCACTCATCGGAAACACTTCCGTCCTTCACAAAAAACGTTCTACTCATCATTGTGCTTATTTCTACGGTCGCGTTTTTCACTAACAGCGATTTCGAAATTCTTCGAACCATCTGTGTTGTTTGTGTTTTGCAGGTTTAAGAATGCCTCCTCGTAGAGACACAGGAAAAGCAGTGGCAGAAACTTCGCGCCCCCGAAAGAGAGCACACCATATGGCGAATCCTCACGGCATACTCTTTGAAGACCCGGATCATCAGAAGAAGTACTCTAACATCATCGAGCGTAAGCTCGCTCCCACAAGGTATATCTGTAACATTACGCTTGATAATCTAGGGCTGAGAGTAGAAGTCCATAGGATGTTTCACACTCTGGGTATGCTAGAATTTATGCAATTGGAAGCGCCGACTTATGAGCGCATAACTGTTGAATTCTTGAGTACTTTAGAATTTCAGTTGAAGCACAGGTGGACAGGTGTGGAGGAGGAATATTATGGTACACTGAGGTTTAGGTTATTTGATACTGACCATAGCCTGACCATAGCCGAATTGGGAGATATTCTGAAGCTCCCCAATTTTGGACCTGGATCCCTTCCGGGAAATTTTAGTGCAGGGGACTTCTGGAAGGCTATTACAGGCAGAACTGATTATGTCGCGAAGGCGGCAAAAGCCTCGTGTATCCATAACCCATGTTTCAGGTACGCTCAAAAGGGATTGGCCTATACACTGTTCGGCAGGGGTGACAGCACAGGAGTGGCGACTCAGAGGGAGTTGTACTTCATGTATGGCATGGCAAATCAAGAACTCATTAATGTAGCTGCCTTTGCAGCTGATCACCTGAAGAGGGTTGCGAATGCACCTTCCGGCGAAATAAGTGTAGGCGGTATGATTACTCAAATCGCGAATCACTTTGGCCACGGTGCTCTCTTGAGAGAGGAACCCACTGTTGCAGGTGTTGCACCCCAAAATTTGCCCAACCTTTTCTAACCTAGGTTTATGTTTCAATTGCATAGTCATTTGCATTGTCATCATGTACATAGTGTATTCATCTGCATTGCATAACATAAACAGGGGATCAAGTGCTATTCTTATCTCAAGAGGCATACTCAAGGGGTTTCATTCATGTTCCAGACTATTCAGGTCATCAGGGAAGAATTTGAACCTTGAAGAGTTGACAGATCAATCATTGGATTCTCTCCTATCTTGAGGTTATTTGGGGATCATCAGAGGAAGTGTGGGCTATGAGCTAAGAGCATGGAATGTGTACGGATGTTATGGAAAGCCTAGATGATCATTTTGAAGAAGAGCCAAGTCATTGGAATGATTGCAAGAGCCTCAGTTGAAGTCAGTCAACTAGGGTTTCATCCAGGTCAACCCTAGGTCAACCCTAGGTCAAAGGCTTGATTTGAAAGGTATCAGTGCTCATCTGAAGGATGTGGGATTCATTATGTGATATGTGGATATGTATGAGGTGTTGTGCCCAAGAAAAATCAAAAGGAGTCAAGGAGAAGTGGAGTTACCAAATTAGGGTTTCAGTGTAAAATACCCTGATTTAGGTCAAACTTCCAAGTAGTGTAACTCAATATGCAAGCTTCATATGGATTTCTGGTCCAAATGAGACTTGTAGAGTATCTTCATAGATTTAATTTTAGTGGTGGAAGTCATCAAGATGATTTGCAGAACTCAAGTTACAGCTCTTGCAAGTTACAGGTCATCTGAAGGCACTGAAATTTGCCTGTGAAAGTTGTCTGTCTTCCAAGCAACTTTTGACCCTCGAGGAGTTTTCAAATGAATTCTTGGTAAACATAAGAGTTGTTCCTCATGATCTCCCCTTTCCAAAAAGGTATGGTATGCCTTCATCTGATTTGTGAAGCTCAATTATAGTTTGTGCAAGTCAGGGGTATTTTGGGAAAGTGGAATTATAGGTCATTCTTAGCCTATGCCTAAAACTCATACAAGGAAGATTCAAATGAAAAACTTCACAACATAAAAGTTGTTCAAAATGAAATTTTAATCCTAGAAAAGAGGTCATGGAAGTTTGGAAATGCATGGAACAAGAATTGACAAAAGGTGGTGAAAATGACCTAAAAATGGCATATAAGTTGAAAAAGTTGAGATTGAAAATTGGTATGGGCAATCTACACATCCAAAATGGGTCATGTGATATATCAAATTGAGTCTAAGGAACATTTTAAAGACATTGGTTCAGCCACAATTTTGATTTGAGGGTTAAAAAATGGAGTTGCTTTGTAAATCTCTTACTTGCATAATAAGGCATCCATGTAAAACTTAAGAATTCAAGGCAAATGAGCATCCATACACTTCCAATTTGTCATGAAATGAGATTTTTAAGTGGGCTGAAAGGTGTATGAGATGAGATATTACATGAGATGATAAGTTCCATTATGGCATAACATGAGAAATTCATGAAAGTTCTAGAATCCTCTAAGATGGATCCAGAAGACTCTAGATCCTTCCATCCTCTCCCATATATTGAATGTTGATCATTAGAGAAAAAGGATGGTGAAGATAGAGGGAGAAAGGTGAGAATTACAAAGTTGCTTCATTGGCAAGTAAGAGAAGATCACTCATTCTACTCCATTGCTGCTCAAATTTCTTCTTCATATGTGATCCATAGCTTCTAGTGAGTGTGTACAAGATCAATCAAAGGTCTGTTAATGGAGTTTTGAGGGGCTGAAATTGGAAATTCAAGATTCTACACCAGAGTTGCAGCAATCTCTACAAGCTATTTCACACGATTCCATTGCAAACAGGGGGCTTCCTTGTCAGTTGTGGATTACCCTTGAAGCTTGCCAAGACTTGAGAGGCACGATCTTTCTTCTGTTTTCATCAAAACTCCAGGTATGCAGTTCAGTTCTCATACCTCTAATTATGTCATCTTAGTGTGTATTTTTAGGTTAGATTTGCTAGGCTTAGGTAGAGGATCATACATACCAACTGTTCGAGCCATTGATGAAGTTTGGTGTTAGGGAAGTTAATCTTGCAAGACCTAGAACTCTCAGCTTAGGGCATTTCAATTTTAGCTAGATAAGTTTAAAACACTCAGCATAACACATAGAATACCCTAGTACAAGATTCAGTAAGAATTACCAATGCGCATGACAGTGCAAATTAGGTGTGCCCTAGGTTTATACCTATCGGGTTTGGGGCTGGGTTGAGAGTTAGAAAAAACAAAGACCATGGTTGTGTAGAGGGAAGAGCAAGGAGCAATTTTGATATTTACGGCGTGGCGTTTCATTAAGAACCGAGGGAGAACAGAGAGGGGGAAGTGTCGTGCATGGAAGGGAGTTTTTCTGGTTCTAGGGTTTCAAGAGGTTAGGGATGAAGTCTTATCCGTTGGATGATAATCAGACCTTTGACTTAGAAGCCAATCCTAGGGTTCACGTTTAATCTCAGTTTTGGAGGGAAAGAGTTGAAGGAGTGAAACGCAGCGTTTCATTAATAGAAACGCTGGGCCTGAGTGAAACTTGCTATATGCACACCCTTGTTGAAGCCCATTCAGTTTTCAACTTGAATCAATTACTACCTACACCGCGCCCTTATCTTTTTTTCTTTTGTTTTTCAATTAATTTCTGAAAACGTCATGGGCCCAAACACACGTACTCTTCACACCCCTCTTCTAAAGCCCAACCAAAACTGAACTAATTCCAGTTGCTATTCATACCATCATTTTTCCAATTCTCTTTTAATTTTCCATTTAATTTTCTGAAATAATTTGGGCCTGGTACGCTTGCTTTTCACACCTCCCATTCCCTGGCCCATCCATAATACGACTAAGCGCATATGCTGTTAGCACCCCCCTGTTTTATTTCTTTTAATTTTCTTTTTAATTTTCTTTGTTTGTTCATGTTAGAAATAAATTCATAAAATATAGTAGGATTGATCAATTAATTCCCTTCTTTTTTCTGTAGATTCGTAATTCAATTTAGAATTTTATAGTACAAAAATACTAATTAGATCATGCATTTTCATTTTTGTTTGCATTTTTGTATTTTAATTGGTATTGAATAGATCGGTTTGTGATGGGTCTGCCTTGTTGATTTTAGTTCTTTCACTTGGTATTGAATTTTGCTCTAGTTTTTTAGTATGTTGTACTAGACTGATGCATGCTCCCTATAGGATTTTTGTGGATTTTTTAGAGATTGATTGGTGTTATTTTAGGGTTAGAGAATAGAGACCTCGTAACTTGCTGGTTAACCCTTGACCATTCACATGTTAGGGATTGTTTAGTAGCCTTAGAAGTTGACTTAGGCTTTAAGATTTGATCTTGGGATCGTAGAGGCATGTAGGTTTCCCCTAGATTTTCGGTAGATTTTTATAGGGTGTTCTGTTATTTTTGGCTCGAGCTTGAATATAGGAGAAGTCTTGAGGGTTTCTGACTTTGAAGTTCAATTGTGGTTGAACTTTAGAGATAGTTTCTAGTGGGTTGAGGGCCTGGGGTTTCTTCTTGAAGATGGAGGCTGGATGAAGTCTTGATGGAGCTTGCAAGGATGCATAGATTGAAGACCTAGTCTAGGAGCTTGCTCTCTGTTTGTGAGGTTTGAGATCCTGAAGTTTGAGGGAAATTTATGGTACTTTCCTGAGGAAGGCACTATGGATGTCTTTCATTCTTTCTTCTCATCTCTTTCTCAAGTATCCAATGATGTCGGAGCCTTCATGTGAGTTTAGTTTCTCCTGAGGAGGAATGTAAACTGATCACAGTTGTTGAGCCACATGGGATATGATTCCTAAGTGGAAGCCCCCTGGTACTTTCCTGAGGAAGGCACTATGGGTCTGTTCACTTAGTTCCCTTAGTTCATGTAGGATTTCTCAAGTATCCAATGATGTCGGAGCCTTCATGTGAGTTTAGTTTTTCCTGAGGAGGAATGTAAACTGATCACAGTTGTTGAGCCACATGGGATATGATTCCTAAGTGGAAGCCCCCTAGTACTTTCCTGAGGAAGGCACTATGGGTCTGTTCACTTAGTTCCCTTAGTTCATGTAGGATTTCTCAAGTATCCGATGGTGTTGGAGCCTTCATGTGAGTTTAGTTTCTCCCGAGGAGGAATGTAAACCGATCACAGTTGTTGAGCCACATAGGATATGAGTCCTAAGTATAAGCCTCCTAGTACTTTCCTGAGGAGGGCACTACGAGTCTGCCTACTTAGCTCCCTTTCTTTGGTAAGCTTGTGTTGAACTTGAAGACTGGGATTGATTTCTCTTGTGTAGGGTTTTGCTTAGGGTTTTGCTTAGAGATTTGATTAGGGTTTTGATTAGGGCTTTGCTCAGAGGTAGATTATGGTTTGTTTTAGGGTTGTTCAGGGTCTTGCTCAGGGTAGTTCCATGCTTTTGGATAGGAGTTTGCCAGGCTGGCTAGCCTTCTCTTTGTGTTGTTTGACTTGTGTGGTGCTGTGCTGCATTAGACTTAGGGGTTCATCTAGATATTTCTGAGGTAGGTGCATCTTAGAGATAGGCTTTGTGTGCATGAGAAGTTGAGGTGGTCCTCCTTCTGCTTGTTTGTTATTGAGTGGCTTTGCTTGCTGGTATTTGGTAGAGCTGAGTTCCCTTACCTCTGTGGTTTGCGGCCTTTGTGCCTTGATTATTTGGTTGTTGCATTCATGCATATTTCCAGTATTTCTTTACTTTGCAGTTGATTCCTGTTTAGTCCTGTTGCCATGATCCCTTAGGAGCTCTAACTTCTCCACTGCGGAGGAGTTATGATAGACATTAGGTGGGTCAACCAGGCATGATAACAGTAGGTAGATTTCCCTTTCTAACCGTAGTTTTTGAAGGTGAGAAAATACTTAGAAGGGGGGGTTGAATAAGTATGACAGAAAATAATCAAAGATAAAAACACAAGTATTTTTATCCTGGTTCGTTGAACTCAACTACTCCAGTCCACCCTTTTCAAGAGTGATTTGCCTATCTCAACAAGGACTTAATCCACTATTCAAATCAACTGATTACAAATAGCACACCTAAGAACAACTGTTCTTAGTCTTCTTAAGAGCTACTGATCTAACCTAGATCCTCTTAAGGAAAACTTCCTTTACAAATTAATGTAATACAATGAAAGAGTAAGAAATGCTTCTATGAAAGCTATAAACACAACTGTGTTATTTCTCTAAGTTTAGAACAATGTATGAACAGTGAAGAATATAAGAGCTTTTAGCGTGAGAGAGTTCTTGCAATAAGTTCGTCAATATCGTCTTAATTCGGCACTTGAAGAATGAGCTATGATATCCTTTATATAGCCACTTGAATATTGGAGAGAATATTTTACCGTTGGAGAAGATATTTCCAATATCAAAATAGTACTGTCCTTTTGTACTATTGCAGCAGAGAGACGGCGCACAAAATGTGGGTGTAGCAATTGTCTGCTGAGCTGTGATTATACCATATATGGAATGTACCAGAGGAATAATATTCTTGCAGAGAATTTTGTCTATCCCAATTAAGGAAAGATTTGCTGGCATATTCCAACGGATATATTAAAATAATCTTCTTCAAATAATTCTTCAGATAGTTCAGATCAACAATCAATATCAGAGTCTTCAGTCTTCAGATTCTTCTGGAAACTTCAGAGCATAAGATGTTCTTCAGATGTTGATGAATCAGAGTCTGGTGCAGCTGTGTGCTTGAAGCGTAACATGCTCTTAGATCAGAGTCTTCACTCAGATCAGAGTCTTCTCTCATTCAGAGTCTCTTCACTCAGAGTCTTCTTTCATTCAGATTCTTGATAATGCATGCAGCGTGTTGTATCTTCAGAATCTTGATGACTAAGCTCTTATACTTCAGATTCTTCTAATCTTCAGATGCTCTTGAGCCATTCAGAATTCATTGTTCACATCAAATTTGCTCTTTAAGATTAAAATCTTTTGTGCCTGTAGAAAACAGTTTAGAACAAATTTAGAGAGCATAATTCTTGTATACAAATTATCATTAATGTTATCATCAAAACATAGAGATATTACTAAGACACAATCTGTGCTCTTACAATCTCCCCCTTTTTGATGATGACAAAACATGAGCAATTTGTTCAATAAAAATGAATTAAAAATTACTCCCCCTGAGATTAACAATCTCCCCCTGAAATGAATACTCTAATGGAATTAGATACTTCCCTTTCTGGTTGAGTATATTTCAGATTCAGAGCCTGATTACATTTCAGATTCAGAGCCTGATTGCATTTTGGGTTCAGAGCCTGATTAACATTCTGATTGAGGCCTGGTTGACAAATCCTGGTTGACATATCCTGGTTGACATATGTTTGACTTCTAGAGTCAAAGCTTGATGCCATATTAAAGCTTGATGCCAAAGCTTGATGTCATATTAAAGTTTGATGACAGATGAACAACTTCAGAACACTTGGTTGTTTATCTTGCCATATCCTGTCTTGAGTTATCTTTCAGATCATAGTACTCAAGGTTAGATATCAGAGTCTGGTCTTTAGATATCAGAGTCTGGTTTACTCAGATTTAGCTATTTTTGATCAGGTTCTGAAAAGATAGATCTCAGGAAAAACTTCAATGAATTTTGTCAGAGTCTGGTTAGATAAATTTGTCAGAGTCTGGTTAGATTCAAAGAATGTTAGTAACATGTCTGACTTAGTTCAGATAATTGCTTATAGATTTGAACAATCAGATTCTATTTTGTTTCTCCCCCTTTTTGTCATAATCAAAAAGAATTTTTAAAAGACAGTAAAGATGCAGAAGAAACACATATCCAGATAAGCAAAAATCATTGTCATTAAGATAACATCCAGATTCAGAAAAGAAGCAAACAAAACATATCAGAAGACAATCAAAAACAAAACAAAGCATGAAAAACTTGTGCAAAACATCAAGAGGGTTTAGCAGATGAGGCTTGTTGAGAAGCAATGAGGTGCAGCAGTGCTGTAATCCTTTCTGAGTTTTCATCTTGCTTAGCCATCCAAGTTTTCATTTCTTCATTTGTCTTCTTTTGATCAACCATAAAATCCTTTAGTTCTTTGACATCCTTCTGAAGATCTGTAGATACTAAAATAGAAGATTCTGGAGCAGTGGATTCTGAAACAATCTTAGTAACATTAGGTGCAGGAATTTCTGGAGGTGGAGGAGCTTCTAGAAGAAGAATAGGAGGAGGGTTTCTCTTAATCCGTTTCTGATAAGCAGCAAACCTTACTTTTGACAATCTAAGACATTGAGTCCTGATTTTCAAAGCCTCCCTATTCAGTCTGTAAAGATATTTCTTCCAGACAGCATTAGCAGCCTCTTTGTCCATAGTAGTCATGCAAACATCCATAATGTCAGCAAAGTCTGAGACATTATCCTTTTCAAAATCTCTTAACATAGTATAAACACTTGATCCCAATTCTGCTTCATCAGGGATTCTGGGTTGGGTTGGTTGTGTTTGTGGTGTTTGTTTAGAAGGTTGAGGTTGTGAGGATGGATGTTCAGATGTTTGTGGTTCAGATGTTTGTTGGTTGATTTGTGGTTCAGAAGTTTGTTGGTTGGTTGGTTCAGATGTTGGTTGTGTGGTAGGTTCAGATGTTGGTTGGGTGGTTGGTTCAGATGTTGGTTGGGTGGTTTGTGGTTCAGATGTTGGTTGTGGAGTGTTTTGGATTTCAAGAGGTTGTGGAGTGATAGTTTGAGTTGGGGAGTTTTGTGGAGAGGGTGGATGTTCAGAAGTGGGAGATTTAAAAAGTTGTTTCCAAACACTCTCAGTACGAGGTTGTTTGAGATCATTCAAGCATTCATTAATGAAACCAGATGATTCATCATCAGATGATGTATCAGATTGGTTAGATTTTTCAGAAGTTGAAGATAAAATGATAGAACGGTTTAAGGGTGTGATATCTAATATTTCATTATGATCAATGAGATTTTCAGGTTGGTCAGAATGTTCAGGGTGAACATCCTCTGGAATGGTAGATTCTGGGATGGTGTTTTGTGGTTGTGGTGTTGTTTGTTGAGTTTGTTTGGATTGTGGTGTTTGAATGTTTGTTGGTTGTGGTGTATGAGTCTCAGATGGTCTAGATCTTTTAAATATGAGGGGTGAGTCAGATGGTGTGGGGGTAGCAGAATGATGAACAGGATTAGAATCAGTGTTAAATACCTGTTTCAGAGTATCTCTAATCTCTTCAAAAGTTGCTGCAGGAGGATTTTGTTGAACCTTCTTCAGCTTCTTTCTTTTCTTCTTCTTCTCAGCATCTGAATGCTTTCTTTTCTTCTGATGACCTTCTTTATCAGCTTTTCTCTTGCGTCTTCTTTCCCTTGTTAAATCAGGAAGAACTTGGCCTTCCTTCTGCACAAGATTGGCAGGAATCTCAACACCATCTCTGATGCAGCGAGCAACATACTCAGCTATAAGTTCTCTGGGTTCATCTGAGGTGAATAAAGGAAAATCTTCAACAGGAATTCTTCTTCCCCTAACTTCTTCAGAGTTAGTTTTCCTTGGTTTCTCAGATAAATCTTCAACCAGTTTCATCCTTCTCAGAGTTAAACCATTTATTTCAGAGCCAATGATGAAATTCAGATCTTCTGTCAGCCCAGCCTCTTGCAGATGCGCCACAAGTTGGTTTTCTATCAGAATATCTGAAATCAGTCTTCCCATAGGGATCCATGTTCTGACTCTTCCAGTTTTATCTCTGGCAGTTTCCCTTGTTTCCTTGACGTGAGATACCAGATGATTAAACAACAGATATGGAAGATCAATCTGAATGTTTTGGTGTAAACAATACATGAAGTAAAGTTGTTCAGCATTAACATAGTCAGATGAGTTTGAAGAGGGTCTATGAAATATGGTGTTCAAGAAAATCTTAGCCCAAATCTTGTAAGTGGGTTTCAAAAACTTAACCTTCTTACAAGGTTCACCAGTAGTGCAGATTTCTTGACAAACATCCTTCAGATCTTCACGCGCAGAAGACAGAGAGGTTACTCCATCAGTTGCCGTGAAACCTATGAGTTTCCTGATCAGATTTTCAGTGATAACAATCTTCTTTCCCAGCACAGAGGAATGAACGAACTTTGGAGTAGCAAATGCATGGATCCAAAACTCCTTCACTAACTTTGGATACACAGGACCCATAAGCCTGTCAAAGTAACCGTCCCAGCCTTGTGCTTTGATTGAAGGAATCAGATCAAACCCATTTTCAGCAAGATCTTCCAAATCCACGAAACTTTCACATAGCACTTCTAGTGAATCAACAGGAGTCAGGAGAGTGCGTACTGGTTCAATGATAGTGGTGGAATCTTTGGTAGTAACTGCTTTTGAAGTGGATGCCATTGTTGATGATGAAGAAGGAGATGAAGGTTTCTGGGTTCTTTTAGGGTTTGAAAAGAGAGAGAACAACAGACAAAAGCGCATATGTGTTGAGAATGTGAAAAGTGTGAATGTGTTAAGAGAGTGGTTTATATAGAAAAATAAAACACGCATGGGAAACACAACAGACATACATAGGACACATACGCACGTTTGCATTTAATGAAAAGTAATCATTTTTAATTATGATATGACATTTGGGGGAAAATCAAGACAGATTGAGATTTTCAAAGCAATACCTTAAACGTCATAATCAGTAGGTGTACTCCATCTTTTCAGATTCTGAGTGACACGTGTTTGCTTTGCATGTGATTCTGTAACTCTTAAGAAATGAAACGTTTTCAACTTTCAGATCCTCTGAGATGGTCAGTACAGAGTTTCACAAAAAAATAATAAATCACAGATAAATTAAACAAGCAAAACGGTGAAATACTTCAGAGTGTTAAACACTTAGCATCTGAGAAGTTGACTCTGAGAAATATTACTCTGGACAAAAATCCATACAAATATTTTTCAGAATAAACTTAAACCTATCTTCAGCAAGGGGTTTTGTGAAAATATCTGCCCATTGATGATCTGTATCAACAAAGGCTAAATTTATTACACCCTTCTGAACATAGTCTCTGATGAAATGATGTTTAATCTCTATATGTTTGGCCTTAGAGTGTAAAATTGGATTTTTGGATAAACATATAGCTGAAGTATTGTCACAGAAGATAGAAAGATTACTCTCATAGATTTGATAATCTTCTAGTTGACTCTTCATCCAGAGCATCTGAGTGGAACATCCAGCAGCAGCAATGTATTCTGCCTCTGTGGTTGATAGTGCAATTGTTGGTTGCTTCTTGCTGTACCACGAGATCAGATGACTTCCAAGAAACTGACAGCTTCCAGAAGTACTTTTGCGCTCAACTCTATCTCCAGCATAGTCAGCATCACAGAATCCAACTAGTGAATATTTGTCAAATCTTCTGTAACACAAACCAACATTAGCAGTACCTTTCAGATACCTTAGAATCCTCTTAACAGCAGTTAAGTGTGATTCTCTAGGATCTGATTGGAATCTAGCACATAAACAAACACTAAACAGAATGTCTGGTCTAGAAGCAGTCAAATAAAGAAGAGATCCTATCATACCTCTGTAGAGTTTCTGATCTACCTTCTTACTTACCTCTTCCTTACCTAGAGTGCTTGTAGGATGCATTGGAGTCTTTGCCATTTTGCTATCCAGCATGTTAAACTTCTTCAGAAGCTCTTTAACATACTTGGTCTGATGTATGTAGGTGCACTCTGGAGTCTGATTTACTTGGATTCCCAGAAAGAATTTCAGTTCTCCCATCATGCTCATCTCAAATTCTTCCTGCATACATTTAGCAAACTCCTTTCCAAGCATAATATTTGTTGATCCAAAAATAATATCATCTACATAAATTTGACAAATCAACAAATCTTTCTTAATGGTTTTACAAAATAGTGTGGTATCCACTTTTCCTCTGATGAAATTTTTCTTCAAAAGAAAATTACTCAACCTCTCATACCAAGCTCTGGGAGCTTGTTTTAGTCCATAAAGAGATTTTTTCAGTTTGTAAACATGATCTGGAAAATTTTCATTTTCAAAACCAGGAGGTTGGTGGACATACACTTCCTCTTCTATAATTCCATTAAGAAAAGCACTTTTAACATCCATCTGATAAAGAGTGATGTTATGTTGTGCAGCAAATGAAATAAGCAAGCGTATAGACTCTAACCTTGCAACAGGAGCATATGTTTCTGTGTAGTCTATGCCTTCTTGTTGACTATAGCCTTGAGCAACCAGTCTTGCTTTGTTCCTTTCAACTTCTCCTTTTTCATTCAGTTTATTTCTGAAAACCCATTTTGTTCCAATGACATTGAAACCTTTAGGTCTTGGAACCAGATCCCAGACTTCATTCCTTGTGAATTGATTCAGCTCCTCTTGCATAGCTAAAATCCATTCATTATCTTCCAGAGCCTCATCAACAGATGATGGTTCTATAATTGACACTAAGCCACAGAAGGAAGATTCAGAAGTTCTGAGAAATGCTCTTGTCCTTATTGGATCATCTTTCTTTCCAATTATCACATCCTCTGGATGAGAAGCTTTCATTCTGGAAGAAGATCCTCTGACTGTTGGTCTTTCAGAAATATGCAGATTGTCAAGTTGGGAAGTTAGAGGCGTAGCATCTGGGTTTTCTTCAGAGTCTTTGTCTTTAGTCTTGTTTGCCTCTGAGCCTTCAGAGTCTGTGAGAATAACTTCTCTATCTGCAAAACTTTCAACTTGCTTTGGCTTTTCAGAGCCAAGCTTATCATCAAATCTAACATGAATAGATTCTTCCACAATCTGTGTTTCAGTATTGAATACTCTGTAGCCTTTAGAGCGTTCAGAATAACCAAGCATGAAACACTTCTGTGCTTTGGAATCAAACTTGTTCAGATGATCTTTAGTGTTAAGCATATAACAAATACATCCAAATGGATGAAAATAAGCAATGTTGGGTTTTCTGTTTCTCCACAATTCATAGGGAGTCTTTTCCAGAAGAGGTCTTACAGACACTCTGTTCTGAATATAACATGCTATATTTATTGCTTCTGCCCAAAAGTATTTTGCCAGATTTGTCTCGTTGATCATGGTTCTGGCCATTTCTTGCAATGTTCTATTTTTCCTCTCTACAACTCCATTTTGTTGTGGAGTTCTAGGACAGGAGAAATCATGTGCAATTCCTTTTTCAGAAAAATATTTTTCAAAATATTTATTTTCAAATTCGCCACCATGATCACTTCTGACTTTAATAATTTTGCATTCTTTTTCAGTCTGGACTTGATTGCAGAAGTCAATGAACACAGAATGAGACTCATCCTTGTGTTTTAGAAACTTTACCCATGTCCATCTGCTGTAGTCATCTACAATGACTAACCCATACTTCTTGCCTCTGATGGATGCAGTTTTCACTGGTCCAAACAGATCAATATGAAGTAATTCCAATGGTCTAGAGGTGGAAACAACATTTTTTGGTTTAAAATGAGATTTTGAAAATTTACCCTTTTGACATGCGCCACACAGAGCATCTGAATTGAACTTCAGATTAGGGAGTCCTCTGACCAGATTGAGTTTATTAATCTGAGATATACGTCTCATATTAATATGTCCCAATCTTCTATGCCAGACCCATTGCTCATCATTCACAGATAAAAGGCATTTTACATTTTGAACTTTAAGTTCAGAAAGGTTAATTTTGTAAATGTTGTTTTTCCTCTTTCCACTGAATAAGGTTGAGCCATTCTTTTGACAAACAGCTTTGCAACATTTTTGATTAAAGATGATATCATAACCATTGTCACTTAATTGACTTATGGACAATAGATTATGTTTCAATCCTTCAACTAACAGAACATTAGAAATAGAGGGTAGGTTACCATTACCTATTGTACCAGAGCCAATGATCTTGCCCCTCTGGTTCCCTCCAAATTTCACGTCCCCTCCAGATCTAAGTTCCAGGCTTTGGAACATAGACCTTTCGCCCGTCATATGTCGTGAGCATCCAGAGTCCAGGTACCATGATTGGTGTCTGGATTTTGCTGCTAAGGATATCTGCAACAGGTATTATTTGACTTTTAGGTACCCAGATCTTCTTGGGTCCTTTGGGGTTAGATGTTCTGTGGTTTTGCCTAAACTTCTGTTTTTCAACATAGTGTTTATTCTGGCTAACCCTTGGCTTAAACACATAAGTACTCTTTTCAGAGCTTGTATGTTTAATATCATTCAGATGACCAAACTTGAAATGAGAATACAGAGGAGTCTTCTTGATGAAGAGTTTATCAACAGACTTTGGATTGCTTCCAGAGGAGGATTCACATCCAATGCCTCTTCTGTTGTTCCCACTCACACCATAGATCATAGAAGCCATTTTGCTTCTGTCTATGCTTTTAGTGAGGAATCTTCTAAAACTTGAGTCATATTTTTCTAAAATATTTTCACTTGACTCTGTTTCAGTATCAGATTCTTGTTGAGTTGTTTCTAAATCATTTTTGAGTTTTAAATTTATTTCTTTCTGCTCAACAAGTTCTGTTCTCAGAAGATTAATCTCAGATTCAAGATTGCTTTTCAGCTTCTTGTATTTGAGTTTAATCTTGCTGTAGCTTTCCAACATGTCAGATAAACTTTCAACAAGTTCAGCTCTGGAAAGTTCAGAAAATACCTCTTCAGAGTCAGAGTCTGATTCTGACTCAGATTCAGATGATGACGTTCCTTCATCTTGATCATCTGTGTTGGCCATCAGCGCAACATTTGCACATTCTTCCTCAGATTCAGAAGATGATTCAGATTCATCTGAGTCATCCCATGTAGCCATCAGAACCTTTTTCTTTTTATCAAACTTCCTTTTGGGTTTTTCCTTTTGAAGTTTGGGACATTCACTCTTGTAGTGTCCAGGTTCTTTACATTCAAAGCAAGTGATCTCTTTCTTGCCAGATCTTCTGTGTCCAGAAGATTCTCTCTTTTGATCAGATTTTCTGAAGTTGTTGAACTTTTTCCCTTTGTGCTTCCAGAGTTTGTTGATCCTTCTGGACAGCATTGATAGTTCATCTTCTTCTTCAGAAGAAGATTCCTCAGAGCTTTCTTCATTAACCTGCAAGGCTTTAACAGATTTGTTAGATTTAAAAGCTAAGGATTTACCTTTATCTTTCTTCTGGGGTTCATCTTCCTCCAGCTCAATCTCATGACTTCTCAAAGAACTGATGAGTTCTTCTAATGAGATTTTGTTCAGATCCTTGGCCAGCTTCAAAGCAGTCACCATAGGTCTCCATCTGGTAGGAAGACTTCTGATGATCTTCTTGACATGATCAGATGTTGAGTAGCCCTTGTCCAGAACTTTCAACCCAGCTGTTAGAATCTGAAATCTGGAAAACATAGTCTCAATGTTCTCAGATTCTTCCATTTTGAACGCTTCATACTTCTGTATCAGCGCCAGAGCCTTTGTTTCTTTCACCTGAGAATTTCCCTCATGAGTCATTTTGAGAGACTCAAACATATCATGAGCAGTTTCTCTGTTGGTAATCTTCTCGTACTCTGTATGAGAGATTGCATTCAGAAGTATGGTTCTGGCTTTGTGATGATTCTTGAATTCTTTCTTCTGCTCCTCAGTCATTGATTTTCTATCAATCTTTTTGCCATCCTTAGTAGGATGTTCATACCCATCAATGACTAAATCCC
Source organism: Lathyrus sativus (assembly GCA_963859935.3). Classification (NCBI taxonomy): domain Eukaryota; kingdom Viridiplantae; phylum Streptophyta; class Magnoliopsida; order Fabales; family Fabaceae; genus Lathyrus; species Lathyrus sativus. The sequence goes on along the minus strand of OZ012737.1, from coordinate 632,609,703 downwards.
AGAGATCAGCATCATACCCCAAGAAAAAACTTTCAAGTCTATCCTTCCAATAATCAAATTTTTCTCCATCAAACATTGGAGGTTTGGTGCTGATTCTGTCTCCTTCATATTTGTTGCTTGATGTAGGAATATCACCCATATTAGCAACCAAAATAACAGAGTATTTTTCTCACTGGATCTTTATCTGTCACGGTTAAGCGAATGCACACTCAGAACCGGAGCTCTGATGCCAACTGAAGGTGAGAAAATACTTAGAAGGGGGGGTTGAATAAGTATGACAGAAAATAATCAAAGATAAAAACACAAGTATTTTTATCCTGGTTCGTTGAACTCAACTACTCCAGTCCACCCTTTTCAAGAGTGATTTGCCTATCTCAACAAGGACTTAATCCACTATTCAAATCAACTGATTACAAATAGCACACCTAAGAACAACTGTTCTTAGTCTTCTTAAGAGCTACTGATCTAACCTAGATCCTCTTAAGGAAAACTTCCTTTACAAATTAATGTAATACAATGAAAGAGTAAGAAATGCTTCTATGAAAGCTATAAACACAACTGTGTTATTTCTCTAAGTTTAGAACAATGTATGAACAGTGAAGAATATAAGAGCTTTTAGCGTGAGAGAGTTCTTGCAATAAGTTCGTCAATATCGTCTTAATTCGGCACTTGAAGAATGAGCTATGATATCCTTTATATAGCCACTTGAATATTGGAGAGAATATTTTACCGTTGGAGAAGATATTTCCAATATCAAAATAGTACTGTCCTTTTGTACTATTGCAGCAGAGAGACGGCGCACAAAATGTGGGTGTAGCAATTGTCTGCTGAGCTGTGATTATACCATATATGGAATGTACCAGAGGAATAATATTCTTGCAGAGAATTTTGTCTATCCCAATTAAGGAAAGATTTGCTGGCATATTCCAACGGATATATTAAAATAATCTTCTTCAAATAATTCTTCAGATAGTTCAGATCAACAATCAATATCAGAGTCTTCAGTCTTCAGATTCTTCTGGAAACTTCAGAGCATAAGATGTTCTTCAGATGTTGATGAATCAGAGTCTGGTGCAGCTGTGTGCTTGAAGCGTAACATGCTCTTAGATCAGAGTCTTCACTCAGATCAGAGTCTTCTCTCATTCAGAGTCTCTTCACTCAGAGTCTTCTTTCATTCAGATTCTTGATAATGCATGCAGCGTGTTGTATCTTCAGAATCTTGATGACTAAGCTCTTATACTTCAGATTCTTCTAATCTTCAGATGCTCTTGAGCCATTCAGAATTCATTGTTCACATCAAATTTGCTCTTTAAGATTAAAATCTTTTGTGCCTGTAGAAAACAGTTTAGAACAAATTTAGAGAGCATAATTCTTGTATACAAATTATCATTAATGTTATCATCAAAACATAGAGATATTACTAAGACACAATCTGTGCTCTTACAGTTTTAGGGTGTCTCTTTCCTTTCTCAAAACAACAGAAAAACACTTGAATAGCTTGTGTCGTGCGTAGCCGAACTACAGCTGCTCTGATTTCTCGTACCAGACGAGAATATGTAGGCATAAGATGCGATATCCTAGCGAGCACACTAACAACTAACCTTTTGTTCTCTCGCTGCTGTGAGATCGAGACTTTCCCGCTGACGACTGATGTTACCCTTTTCTCTCGCCCGAGGGCATTTGAGACCAGACCGTAGCTTTTCTCATAGGGTCCCGAACCCTTAAAACCAGATTTAATTTCTCACTGCTGTATGAGAGCACCCAGATTAGCCGTAGTTAGTCGAACTACGTTTGCTCTGATCTTCCATGTCGTGTGGAAGTACGTAGGCACAGGGTGCGATGTTCTGGCGAGCAACCTTCCCCCCGTCTAGACGTAGGTAGTCAAACTACGTTGACTCTAAATTTCCCATTGCACGAGGGAGTACGTAGGCCCAGAACACCGTATGTTCTGTCGAGTCCTGTCCTTTTCTTTTCTTTTCAGACTGACCATTAGCGTAGATAGATAAACACACCCTTTTCCAGAAAACAAGCGTGGATCCCGTCGAGTACGATGGACGTGAGGGGTGCTAATACCTTCCCCTTGCGTAACTGACTCCCGAATCCAGGTTTTGGTTGCGACGACCATACCTTTCCCTTTTTTGCGAGGTTTACTTCGAGCGTTTCCTTTCCCTCCGTTGGGATAAATAACACACGGTGGCGACTCTTCTGTCAGCCGGCGCCGATTTTCGCAGTAGCGACAGCTGGCGACTCTGCTGGGGACATATAGCATCTAGGGACTTTTCCCATCCCTTAGGTTGGGACCGTTTCCCATCCCCTACGCGAGTCAATCCTAGCGCTTGGGTGTTTATCTGTTGGGTGTTGTGCATATGTGTTTTACCTTTCCGCACTTTACTTTCCCGCACCTTTACCTTTCCGCATTTACTTTCAGCACTATATTATTATGATTATTGCTGTGGGAGAGGGAGGTTACTATGAGTGAAAAGCCGGACCTGGGCTTGAGTATGCACCTAGACATAGTTGCGAAGAGTAGTAGACGAACCTGTCTGCTGAGCAGGCACAGTTCCCTACGAAATCTGCGCTCAGACGAGGTTCTCTCTGAGGTGCTCCTTTCCGGTCCTGAGGATCTGAGGGGAGTCCAGACGTGAGGATTGTCGACTATGGGGACCGATCATTTGGAAGTCAGCTAAGTGAGGCCTCTTCATGACTTGATGATGCCACTCCTTCTGGGAATCGTATCGTCACTCATGAAAGTCTGTGACGCTGATGACCGCATAGGATGTCGTACCTTTGTCCGTGGATTAGGTCCATACCTGTGAGGGGGATTGGGTTATTGCAGGAAAACTGACCTTCAGAAACCATGATTCAGTATTTATCAGATGGTTTTCTTGGCTCGTTGACTGGTGTGTTGTTTGGATCAGATGGGTTTCTTGTTTGAGGTTGATACTATTATCAGATGGTTTTCTCGTCAGATACAGAGGATCAGATGGATTTCTTACCAGGGGATTGGTATTTTGGGTGTCAGATGATAGTCAGCGTCATGAGGTTCTGGTGACTGTGGTGGTTTTCTGTTCTTGACATCACAGAGCTGTTCCTCTTCGGGCTACAGCATGGCCCCTATGTTCACTGATTGCATCATTTATCATATTGCATTATTGCATCACCATTTGCATCCAACTAACGTGTGTGTATTGCAGGTACATATTTTCCCTCCCAGTTCCGGTGTTTGTTTCCTAGCAAGACATGGAAGCCATGAAGAGAGTGTTACCCTGTAAATTCCCGTCTCCAGATATCAGTCTGTTGTCAGAGTTGATTACTATTGCTAGGAAGAAGGTGATGGGAGATTTCAGGAAGACATATGGGAGGATCCTGACTTATGTTTACCAGCCCTCGGCTTATGAGATCAGCGGCGTTTACACCCTGTTGCAGTTTTATGATGCTGAGCTCAGGTGTTTCGTATTACCTGATTTTGTCTTGGCTCCTACCCTGGAGGAGTATTCTGCACTCTTGGATATACCGATTCGCGAGCAGATGCCTTTCTATCACACGGACGCTAAGCCTGATCTGGCTGAGCTTTCTGCTATTCTGCACTTAGGAGAGTTTGAGCTGACAGGGAAGATGATCAGAAGAGGAGATGCGTGGGGATTTCCGTTGGATGTTTTGGTGGAGAAGGCTCGGGAGTATGCCAAGAAGGGTGGCTGGGTTGTTTTTGACGCCATCCTTGCTGTGTGTGTTTATGGCATCGTATTGTTCCCAAACATTCCTGATTTTGTTGATGCAAATGCTTTCTATATTCTGGCTGCAAAGAACCCAGTTCCTACCTTGCTGGGAGATATCCACCATTCCACTCACTACCAAAATGAAAAGCGACGAGGAAGGAATGTCTCTTGCTGTGTACCTCTACTGTGCCGGTGGTTTACTAGTCATATGCCGAAGTCGGGGCCTTTCGTCACTTCTATTGATTCTTTAGGATGTCCTGAGCGCTTGATGGGGTTGACTTCTGAGAATGTGGTGTGGGTTAATGAGGAGGTGTTCGGAGTTGAGGTCATATACAGATGCGAAGGATTCCCTAATGTTCCTTTAATAGGAAGGAGAGGGTGTGTCAATTACAACCCTTCCTTATTAATCAGGCAGTTTGGGTATGCACCTCAGGAAGCGCCGAAGCCCGAGGAGATACAGGAATCTCTGTATCTCACTGGGGCAATAGAGGAAGAGATGTTGATCAAGCTTGAGAAAGCATGGAAGAACCTGCATAAGAGAGGGAAGCCTTCATGTAGCAAAGGGGGTACTCGAGTTCTTGGTCCGTATGTGGAATGGATTCGGGAACGAGCTACGAAATTCCTTATGCCTTATCCTGCAGTTCAGCCATTGTATCCTTCTCCGGTGGAGGAGCCCACCACTATAGACATACAGGTATACAAGCAGCTGATGGCGGAGAAAGAAGAGTTAGCAAAGGCTAAAGAGGCTTTAGAGAAAGAGAATGCCCAGCTTCGTCATGAAAAGATTGAAACAGGATATTTTTCCAAGCAACAGGCCGAAACTTTGAAACATCTGAAGACTACTCTATTGGAGTTGACTGAAACCAAGAAGCGTCTGGAGTTAGATGTAGACTCAGTCAGTAGTGTATTGGCTACTAAGAAACAAGAGCTGGAAAGGGCCTACACGAATTTAGCTAAGTTCAGAGAGCACTGGGATCTCACTATGGCCAAACGCAAAGAACGGGAAGAAGAGCTAAAGACACAGGTTGCTCAGTTGGGAGAACAGGTTAGAGTGAAGTCTGAAGAACTTGAAGAAGAAGCATGTCGTCGATACGAGGCCGAACGCAAATTGATTGATGCCATGAAGAATCTGGAAGATTGTCAGCACAGAGCAGACATCAAGAGGCCCAAACCTGAGGATGGTGCCCAGGATAAGGCTTGGGAAGATTTTGTCAGAGATATCCATGGAACGGTCAGGAAAAGGGATCAGTTGATAGAAGGCTTGATTTATCGACCGGATCACCCAGAGACGAAGAAGCTGTTCGAGGATTTCTGCGACCGTACCCGCACTTGATTTCTCTCTTGTATTCTGTATGTTGAGATCACCACCAGGCATGTTGGTTGGGATCCTCCTTTATCATATCAGTTGTATGGAACATAGTTGTGTAACGTCTTGACAAGACTGTCATTCCAATAAATATATGAGGGTTTTTCTAAATATTGTCTTTATGGTTTATCTTGTCTTGCTACCTCGACACTGGAATTGGAGGGGAAATATCCCCAATGCACACATGCACGTTAGCATTTTTTCTGTCTTCATAAATCATATTGCATAGCATTTCTCTAGCTGGCCAGAGCACTTATCCAACCTTTGTTTTCACCAGAGGGTGATTCTCGGGGGATTGTTCGAGGCAAGAGTGGAGTGTTGGAGACGACCAAGGGGTTGGAGCAGTGTAGTCAGTTACAGGTAATTGGCAGCTATGTCTGAAGGCAATTTCCAGTCTCCTAACACCTTGACAGGGTTTACTATGGCGTCCAACCATCGGTATGATTCTATGGAAGACTTCCCGCAAGCGAACAACCTTACTGCAGACCAAGTTGTACAGCCTACTGTTGAGAATCGAGATCGACATGAGCAGTTTGTTGCCCGAAATGAACGTCCTCCTCCTGTTAGCAATCAAGGTGCTGTTTTCCCTGAGAGGAATCCACGCAGAGATATCCCGGTAGCCAGGACTGTAAACTCAAGAGCTCTTGAAGGTGATAGAAGGTTCCAAGCATTGGAAGAAAGAGTTAAAGCTTTGGAGGTCAAAGATACTGTTAACCTGAATGCTGCAGACATGTGTTTGGTTCCTGACCTGGTGTTGCCTTATAAGTTCAAAGTGCCGGAACTTGAGAAGTACACGGGAGCTAGCTGTCCGAAGCAACATTTGATGATGTTCTGTCGAAGAATGACTTCGTTCGTGCGAGATGACAAGCTGATGATCCATTGCTTTCAGTATAGTCTGACTGGGGCATCTTTGAGGTGGTATGTGCAGTTAGAGAGTAATCAGATTCGATCATGGGTGGATTTAGCCAGAGCTTTCCTGAAGCAATACAATTACAACCTGGATCTGGCTCCTAGTCTCGTACATCTGCAAGAATTATCTCGGGCGGAGAATGAATCATTCAGAGGGTATGTGCAAAGATGGAAAGAATTGGCTGCTAGTGTTCAACCACCGCTTCAGGAAAGAGAAATGGTTGACATCTTCTTGGGTACTCTGAAAGGCCATTATTATGACAAATTGTTCGGTTGTACAAGCTTTGTGGGCATGATGAGAATGGGGGAGCTTTTTGAGAGAGGACTCAAGAGTGGAAAGCTTCGAGATGCTCCTTATATCCCAGTTGATAAGAATGAGTCAGTTGTCAGTTCTCAAGAAGAATGGGAAGAAGGAAATGACGTTGCCTCAGAATCTCTAGCATCTCAGGATCGGTTTTCAGACACTTCAAGTCAACGGTCATCCTGTCGTCGATCGCGTCAGCACGCCCAACGAAGGCCAAGGAAACCTGAAAGGCAGTTTACTCAGCTACCGGTGTCGTACAGTCAGTTGTTGCCAGATCTGGTCAGAAGTGGATTGATAGTGCCGAAAGAGACTAATCCAATGATTCCACCATATCCTCCAGGTTTTGATGCCAGCGCCCGCTGTGAGTACCATGTTGGGGCACAGGGGCATTCAATAAATGATTGTAAAGTGCTTAGAAGCCAGGTTCAGGATCTGTTAGACTCTAACCGGATTTTCATCACGCCTCAGGGTTTTGTTCAGATTAACGATTCTCCGTCATCCAGTTGTGTGGGTTCGTCAGTTAATGTCATGGAAGACTCCACGGGAAGTGTGTGTTCTGAAGAATGTCAAACAGAGAGTTCAGTTGAATATGGGAGAAGTTTCTAGAGGTTTCTGTGCCGGGTGTCGCATCTGTTTTCTCTGCTGACCCATTTAGCTTTTGTGCACTAGTGTTTGCTGACCACCACCAGGATTGTTGGCTGGGGTCATTGTATTCGTACTCATTCGTGCTTACGTGCTGCTTTTGTTGGTTATACATGTGTGGGAGATGTTCGTCTGTGTGCTTATAGCTTGAGTTTCTCTTTGTCTTGTCATGAATATGTGTTTGCTTTCTGCGTTGCATTATCATTTAACAGGTACATCAGAACTGTGGGTCTTATTTCCTCATCGTCCAGTTTGTTGCAGGAATTCCTTCAGAGATATGGAACAGAATCAGGTTTAATTGATTGAAGTCCGAAGCCAGCTGGGGCAGATGATGAGAGACATGCAAGAGATGCGTCTGGAGCAGAAGATTCTCAAAGAGGAAAACAGTCAGCTGAAGACCCAAATGAGCTTGATCATGGAAGTAGTCAAGAATGTGCTTAGGAAAGAGGATGATCAGCTATTTGAAGCCGCAGTGAAGAAGCTCGTGCCACCTGTGCATGGGGAACCTAAGCACAATGTTCAAGACCTGATTGACTCGGAGGATATTGAATTCACGCCAAGCGGTGTAGCTGTACGTACTGGTCCTGTCCCAGTTGATGCTAAGATGATGGATGTTTCTGAAGCTGCAGTAGGTCAGAAACGTATCCTGGACTCCATGGTGTCAGAATCTCCATGCCCGCAACTGTTGCCTATTCCTGGGGCAGATCTGAGAAAGAAAATGGCTAAGCATAAGGAGTGCCCTAATCAGTACGGTGGAAGTCAAGAAACCGATGTTGTATTTGCTACGAAGGTGGTTCAAGAGTCAACCCGATACCAGCGACGACAGCAACGATCTCAACAGTGGCAAAGGCAACAGCATCCCAATCAGCGAAGAGCTCAAAATCAGAGGCCGGTGAGGGTATTTAATGTGCCTCCGATGCCATATGCCAAACTTCTTCAGGTGTTGCTACGATTGCAGTTGGTTGAGAAGAGGAAGTTAGCCCCGCTGACAGGGACGCCTCCAGCAGGGTATGATATCAAGGAGCGCTGTGATTTCCATTCAGGAGCACCGGGGCACAACATTGAAGATTTTCTGGCCTTCAGGCACAAGGTGCAGGACCTACTTGATAGTGCAGCAATCAACTTCGGGAAGGAAGGGCCCAAAATCATCTGAATAAGGAGGAGGGGTTCTATAATTTGGTTGGGTCGCTGAAAGCAGATCAAGACAACATCGGGTTGCCTCTAATAACTGATTGTGAAGATGGTTGGTTCAGCAGCAGGACAGATGTGAAAGCCCGGTTCTCGGAAGCTGGCATTTTTCTTTGTTTTATCTTGTTATTTCTTTACGTTTGTAGTTTCTTTCCTGTTTAAATTGCAATCTTGTTCGTAAAACTTGTTGTTTTCATCCAATTGATGATAATGAAATAAGTATGCATGTTTTGATTAAATCCATTCGTGTTCACTAATTGTTTTTACAAATGTCCAATGCTTGGTCAAGAAGGATCTGAGGAGGATGACGAAAATGAACGACAGGCAACTTCCGATATTGTATGCTTTTGAGATAAAATCTGCTGATGATGTACAGGCATTGTTTCAAATCCCTAAACACCGGTGATATAAGGAATATAATCCCTTGTCAACCCCTTTGAGCCTAGTCGTAGGAGTTCTTTCTGAAAACGAAAAACCCTCCATCTTTAACCTGGGGCAGGGTAGGTGTTAGCTAATTTGGCCGAGCGTTCAAGTTGCAAAAGGAGTGTCCGTTTGAGGATCAATCACACCTTCATAGGTCGTGCCTAAAAAACCACAATGGTTAAATCAAGAGTGAGACAGTCACATTATCTCCAATGAGTCAGGCAACCAGTGTCACACGACTTGTTCGGAAAAAGAGAAAGCAAAAAGGAGAATCAAAAGCCCGCTAAGTCAAAGCTTCAAAACAAATGACTTAGGCAAAAATGAGGGCATCCCGCTGGACTTAAAAAAAAATCAGAAGAAACTCAAGAAGAGTCAGTCCAGGCAAAAGTTAGGGGTAAGAAAAAAGATGAAAGGATGACAAAAGAAAAATTCCTCAAATCAAATACGAGTCGTGTGACCCTAAGTGTCAAAGACGAAGAGTGAGTGGCTGTCACTCCAAAAACCCATAGTTTCTCGAACTATCACTCCTATCTTTCAGCCTCTGAGAGGTGAGCGCTAAGGTCGAATTAGCTGAACGTAGGATGGAAGAACATCAAGGAGAATGGGTGGGTTAAAATAAACTTTGAGCCTTTATCCGTTCCTTCAAAACCGTGAACATGACCACGTTATAACCTTCAAAAGTCCTAATTGAAGCAGGTTGTTTCGAAAGCATACGTCGGTAAAGGTCGCGTCGATTCTGACTCCTAAAAGGGTTCTTCTTACCATGTTGGTACTGATGTTGATATTCTTGATAAATGTTTTGTGCATTTTATGCCATAAACTGTTTTTTTATTCCCAGTGAACAGATTGGATGTCAAAGCTGTCATATGTGTTGCATTAATATGTCTTTTACGCAGAACAACTTGTTTTACTTGCGAGTAAGCGCTTGACAGCAGGAAAGTTCTCTACAATGGAAGGTATGGTCAGGATAGAATGCAGAGCGCCCGAATGTTCCGAGAGCAGGGGCAAGCTATTATCGTGATCCCCAGTCAGGTCAGCCTTTCGAAGTCAGTTATCCTGGGGCAATCAGGTTGAGATTCGGTAAATATCTCGTAGTCAGGGGCACTACTCTGAATCAGATAATCAGGGGCAAGGTCATTGCAGTCAGGGGCAAGCCATCTTAAGAGCGCAGAAGTTACTCTTTATTCGAGAAGCATTTGCTGGGAAGTATCTCTCCGAAGTTCAGAACGCTGGGGCATTTCTTATCAGACCATCAGGGTACAAATTTTCAGACTTCCTTTCGAGGACTATCCCCACAGAGGTCCCGCAGGCTGGGGCATATCAGAAGCGAAGGGATTGTTCTTCTCCGTATCATCAGGGTTATTCAGAGCTATTCGAGCAGATTCAGCCAATTGCCGAGTGCGAGACAAATGTCGGGAGGTCGTGTTACTATCCCTTGACTCTTCAATCAGAAAATTGTGTATTTAGACAGAATGTTTTCCAGCGTCAGTTGTACCTGACCCATCACAGATAGCCTAAAAGACCAAATCCATGTTGGCGGTCACCGTGAGGCCCATCCGTGTCGGCGCATCAGTTTCCAAGTCTAATCTTCATCAGTACGTAGGAAGATTCTGACTATTTTCTCCAGCAAAGTCCAATTTTTCATTGGCGCGGGTAAGCTATCCCCAGAGAAGTCCAATCATACTTGGCACATCTGCTATTCCCCAGCAGAGCTATACTCCCCAACAGGGTGTTACTTCAACGAGGTGCTCGGTTAAGTTCCCAAATTCCCCGGCGGAGTTGATTTCACTCTTCCAGCATTTATTTTGCTGGTATAATGCTGTGATATCCGGTTTATCCCCAGCGGAGTTGGCTTCGTCTTCAGCATTTATTTTGCTGAAGTGGTTTTCTGTACCCGACTTTCTCCAGCAGCCCGAGCCTGCATTAGCATATTGCATATCATCATATTTGCATCATACTTGCATTTCATTTTCAAAATGCGTAGCATTTCCATCCTGAATGGAGCATTACGCCCTGGAAGATTCAAACATATGCATATGCATACGAAGCATAAGCCAGGTTTTCTATCAGCCTCGCGTGAATTACTCTGTGATCAGTTCAGGGGCATTCATCCAGCAGCAGTGTTCAGGCAGTTCAGCAGTTTATTCGTATTTCAGATCATACAACAGTTATGCTTTGATCAATCAGTCATCTGGTATCGACAAGCTTTTCTTCCCGTCAATTCATATTGACGATGTGTTCCTCCAATAAGTGGGTTTCTCCGTCTATCGTTAGACGTCTTGAGTTCGAATATGGCTTTCTTTCCGTCTAGCAGTAGACAATGTGAAGTTTCGGTTAATTTTCAAGTGGGGTTTCAAGATGGGGTTTCTCTAGCAAGTGGCTTCCTTCCCGTCTATCAGTAGACGATGTGAAGCTTCAGGTGATTTTTCAGTGGGGTCTCAAGATGGGGTTTTTCTAGTAAGTGGTGTTCTTTCCGTCTAGCATTAGACGATGTGAAGTTTCGGTTAATTTTCCAGTGGGGTTTCAAGATGGGGGTTCTCTAGCATATGGTTTTCTTTCCGTCTAGCAGTAGACGATGTGAAGTTTCGGTTAATTTTCCAGTGGGGTTTCAAGATGGGGTTTTTCTAGCAAGTGGTGTTCTTTCCGTCTAGCATTAGACGATGTGAAGTTTCGGTTAATTTTCCAGTGGGGTTTCAAGATAGGGGTTCTCTAGCATATGGTTTTCTTTCCGTCTAGCAGTAGACGATGTGAAGTTTCGGTTAATTTTCCAGTGGGGTTTCAAGATGGGGGTTCTCTAGCATATGGTTTTCTTTCCGTCTAGCAGTAGACGATGTGAAGTTTCGGTTAATTTTCCAGTGGGGTTTCAAGATGGGGTTTTTCTAGCAAGTGGTGTTCTTTTCGTCTAGCAGTAGACGATGTGAAGTTTCGGGTGATTTTCCAGCGGGGTTTCAAGATGGGGTTTCTCTAAGTGGTGTTCTTTCCGTCTAGCAGTAGACGATGTGATGTTTCGGGTGATTCTTCCGGTAGGGTTTCAAAATGGGGTTTCTCTAGCAAGTGACTTTCTTTCCGTCTATCAGTAGACGATGTGAAGTTGCAGGGGATTTCTCAGCGGGTTTCTTATCGTCAGATCATACGGATGGTGTGTTTTCCCCAGCGAGCTTTCCGTCTATCTTTAGACGATGTGAGTATGGATTTTGGGTGTCTTCCCGTCTATCTTTAGACGATGTGAGTATGGATTTTGGGTGTCTTCCCGTCTATCTTTAGACGATGTGAGTATGGATTTTGGGTGTCTTCCCGTCTATCTTTAGACGATGTGAGTATTGAATTTTTTCCTTCGGGAGAGGTGTCTTTCCGTCTATCTTTAGACGATGTGAGTATATTTCTCTTCCTGTCTATCAGTAGACGATGTGAGAGGATCAGGTGTTTTGTTGCAACCCTCGGGTTTGTTATATGGGGTATCACACGGATAACTGGCGTTAAAATCAGGAGTTCTTTATCAGATGATTGATCAGCTTGTTGCCGTAATGACTGGACTCGGTTTTCTGGATTTCGTTCCCCAAGAAGTAGTTTCGCAATTTATTTTTGCGGTTGGCAAATTTTCGGGTTCTTTCGTATTCAACCGTCTCGTACCTCGAATGTCTGAAGGCTGCGTGCTCTTCATCCAGTCGGGTCCAAGCCGCTTGAATAGGGGCAGCTGTTGCACCCCAAAATTTGCCCAACCTTTTCTAACCTAGGTTTATGTTTCAATTGCATAGTCATTTGCATTGTCATCATGTACATAGTGTATTCATCTGCATTGCATAACATAAACAGGGGATCAAGTGCTATTCTTATCTCAAGAGGCATACTCAAGGGGTTTCATTCATGTTCCAGACTATTCAGGTCATCAGGGAAGAATTTGAACCTTGAAGAGTTGACAGATCAATCATTGGATTCTCTCCTATCTTGAGGTTATTTGGGGATCATCAGAGGAAGTGTGGGCTATGAGCTAAGAGCATGGAATGTGTACGGATGTTATGGAAAGCTTAGATGATCATTTTGAAGAAGAGCCAAGTCATTGGAATGATTGCAAGAGCCTCAGTTGAAGTCAGTCAACTAGGGTTTCATCCAGGTCAACCCTAGGTCAAAGGCTTGATTTGAAAGGTATCAGTGTTCATCTGAAGGATTTGGGATTCATTATGTGATATGTGGATATGGATGAGGTGTTGTGCCCAAGAAAAATCAAAAGGAGTCAAGGAGAAGTGGAGTTACCAAATTAGGGTTTCAGTGTAAAATACCCTGATTTAGGTCAAACTTCCAAGCCGTGTAACTCAAGATGAAAGCTTCATATGGATTTCTGGTCCACATGAGACTTGTAGAGTATCTTCATAGATTTAATTTTAGTGGTGGAAGTCATCAAGATGATTTGCAGAACTCAAGTTACAGCTCTTGCAAGTTACAGGTCATCTGAAGGCACTGAAATTTGCCTGTGAAAGTTGTCTGTCTTCCAAGCAACTTTTGACCCTCGAGGAGTTTTCAAATGAATTCTTGGCGAACATAAGAGTTGTTCCTCATGATCTCCCCTTTCCAAAAAGGTATGGTATGTCTTCATCTGATTTGTGAAGCTCAAGTTATAGTTTGTGCAAGTCAGGGGTATTTTGGGAAAGTGGAATTATAGGTCATTCTTAGCCTATGCCTAAAACTCATACAAGGAAGCTTCAAATGAAAAAATTCACAACATCAAAGTTGTTCAAAATGACATTTTAATCCTAGAAAAGAGGTCATGGAAGTTTGAAAATGCATGTAACAAGAATTGACAAAAGGTGGTGAAAATGACCTAAAAATGGCATATAAGTTGAAAAAGTTGAGATTGAAAATTGGTATGGGCAATCTACACATCCAAAATGGGTCATGTGATATATCAAATTGAGTCTAAGGAACATTTTAAAGACATTGGTTCAGCCACAATTTTGATTTGAGGGTTAAAAAATGGAGTTGCTTTGTAAATCTCTTACTTACATAATAAGGCATCCATGTAAAACTTAAGAATTCAAGGCAAATGAGCATCCATACACTTCCAATTTGTCATGAAATGAGATTTTTAAGTGGGCTGCAAGGTGTATGAGATGAGATATTACATGAGATGATAAGTTCCATTATGGCATAACATGAGAAATTCATGAAAGTTCTAGAATCCTCTAAGATGGATCCAGAAGACTCTAGATCCTTCCATCCTCTCCCATATATTGAATGTTGATCATTAGAGAAAAAGGTTGGTGAAGATAGAGGGAGAAAGGTGAGAATTACAAAGTTGCTTCATTGGCAAGTAAGAGAAGATCACTCATTCTACTCCATTGCTGCTCAAATTTCTTCTTCATATGTGATCCATAGCTTCTAGTGAGTGTGTACAAGATCAATCAAAGGTCTGTTAATGGAGTTTTGAGGGGCTGAAATTGGAAATTCAAGATTCTACACCAGAGTTGCAGCAATCTCTACAAGCTATTTCACACGATTCCATTGCAAACAGGGGCTTCCTTGTCAGTTGTGGATTACCCTTGAAGCTTGCCAAGACTTGAGAGGCACGATCTTTCTTCTGTTTTCATCAAAACTCCAGGTATGCAGTTCAGTTCTCATACCTCTAATTATGTCATCTTAGTGTGTATTTTTAGGTTAGATTTGCTAGGCTTAGGTAGAGGATCATACATACCAACTGTTCGAGCCATTGATGAAGTTTGGTGTTAGGGCAGTTAATCTTGCAAGACCTAGAACTCTCAGCTTAGGGAATTTCAATTTTAGCTAGATAAGTTTAAAACACTCAGCATAACACATAGAATACCCTAGTACAAGATTCAGTAAGAATTACCAATGCGCATGACAGTGCAAATTAGGTGTGCCCTAGGTTTATACCTATCGGGTTTGGGGCTGGGTTGAGAGTTGGAAAAAACAAAGACCATGGTTGTGTAGAGGGAAGAACAAGGAGCAATTTTGATCTTTATGGCGTGGCGTTTCGTTAAGAACCGAGGGAGAACAGAGAGGGGGAAGTGTCGTGCATGGAAGGGAGTTTTTCTGGTTCTAGGGTTTCAAGAGGTTAGGGATGAAATCTTATCCGTTGGATGATAATCAGACCTTTGACTTAGAAGCCAATCCTAGGGTTCACGTTTAATCTCAGTTTTGGAGGGAAAGAGCTGAAGGAGTGAAACGCAGTGTTTCATTAATAGAAACGCTGGGCCTGAGTGAAACTTGCTATATGCACACCCTTGTTGAAGCCCATTCAGTTTTTAACTTGAATCAATTACTACCTACACCGTGCCCTTATATTTTTTTCTTTTGTTTTTCAATTAATTTCTGAAAACGTCATGGGCCCAAACACACGTACTCTTCACACCCCTCTTCTAAAGCCCAACCAAAACTGAACTAATTCCAGTTGCTATTCATACCATCATTTTTCCATTTCTCTTTTAATTTTCCATTTAATTTTCTGAAATAATTTGGGCCTGGTACGCTTGCTTTTCACACCTCCCATTCCCTGGCCCATCCATAATACGACTAAGCGCATATGCTGTTAGCACCCCCCCTGTTTTATTTCTTTTTATTTTCTTTTTAATTTTCTTTGTTTGTTCATGTTAGAAATAAATTCATAAAAAATAGTAGGATTGATCAATTAATTCCCTTCTTTTTTCTGTAGATTCGTAATTCAATTTAGAATTTTATAGTACAAAAATATTAATTAGATCATGCATTTTCATTTTTGTTTGTATTTTTGTATTTTAATTGGTATTGAATAGATCGGTTTGTGATGGGTCTGCCTTGTTGATTTTAGTTCTTTCACTTGGTATTGAATTTTGCTCTAGTTTTTTAGTATGTTGTACTAGACTGATGCATTCTCCCCATAGGATTTTTGTGGATTTTTTAGAGATTGATTGGTGTTATTTTAGGGTTAGAGAATAGAGACCTCATAACTTGCTGGTTAACCCTTGACCATTCACATGTTAGGGATTGTTTAGTAGCCTTAGAAGTTGACTTAGGCTTTAAGATTTGATCTTGGGATCGTAGAGGCATGTAGGTTTCCCCTAGATTTTCGGTAGATTTTTATAGGGTGTTCTGTTATTTTTGGCTCGAGCTTGAATATAGGAGAAGTCTTGAGGGTTTCTAACTTTGAAGTTCAACTGTGGTTGAACTTTAGAGATAGTTTCTTTTGGGTTGAGGGCCTGTGGTTTCTTTTTGAAGATGGAGGCTGGATGAAGTCTTGATGGAGCTTGCAAGGATGCATAGATTTGTGAGGTTTGAGATCCTGAAGTTTGAGGGAAATTTATGGTACTTTCCTGAGGAAGGCACTATGGATGTCTTTCATTCTTTCTTCTCATCTCTTTCTCAAGTATCCAATGATGTCGGAGCCTTCATGTGAGTTTAGTTTCTCCTGAGGAGGAATGTAAACTGATCACAGTTGTTGAGCCACATGGGATATGATTCCTAAGTGGAAGCCCCCTGGTACTTTCCCGAGGAAGGCACTATGGGTCTGTTCACTTAGTTCCCTTAGTTCATGTAGGATTTCTCAAGTATCCAATGATGTCGGAGCCTTCATGTGAGTTTAGTTTCTCCTGAGGAGGAATGTAAACTGATCACAGTTGTTGAGCCACATGGGATATGATTCCTAAGTGGAAGCCCCCTAGTACTTTCCTGAGGAAGGCACTATGGGTCTGTTCACTTAGTTCCCTTAGTTCATGTAGGATTTCTCAAGTATCCGATGGTGTTGGAGCCTTCATGTGAGTTTAGTTTCTCCCGAGGAGGAATGTAAACCGATCACAGTTGTTGAGCCACATAGGATATGAGTCCTAAGTATAAGCCTCCTAGTACTTTCCTGAGGAGGGCACTACGAGTCTGCCTACTTAGCTCCCTTTCTTTGGTAAGCTTGTGTTGAACTTGAAGACTGGGATTGATTTCTCTTGTGTAGGGTTTTGCTTAGGGTTTTGCTTAGAGATTTGATTAGGGTTTTGATTAGGGCTTTGATCAGAGGTAGATTATGGTTTGTTTTAGGGTTGTTCAGGGTCTTGCTCAGGGTAGTTCCATGCTTTTGGATAGGAGTTTGCCAGGCTGGCTAGCCTTCTCTTTGTGTTGTTTGACTTGTGTGGTGCTGTGCTGCATTAGACTTAGGGGTTCATCTAGATATTTCTGAGGTAGGTGCATCTTAGAGATAGGCTTTGTGTGCATGAGAAGTTGAGGTGGTCCTCCTTCTGCTTGTTTGTTATTGAGTGGCTTTGCTTGCTGGTATTTGGTAGAGCTGAGCTCCCTTACCTCTGTGGTTTGCGGCCTTTGTGCCTTGATTGTTTGGTTGTTGCATTCATGCATATTTCCAGTATTTCTTTACTTTGCAGTTGATTCCTGTTTAGTCCTGTTGCCATGATCCCTTAGGAGCTCTAACTTCTCCACTGCGGAGGAGTTATGATAGACATTAGGTGGGTCAACCAGGCATGATAATAGTAGGTAGATTTCCCTTTCTAACCGTAGTTTTAGGGTGTCTCTTTCCTTTCTCAAAACAACAGAAAAACACTTGAATAGCTTGTGTCATGCGTAGCCGAACTACAGCTGCTCTGATTTCTCGTACCAGACGAGAATATGTAGACATAGGATGCGATATCTTAGCGAGCACACTAACAACTAACCTTTTGTTCTCTCGCTGCTGTGAGATCGAGAATTTCCCGCTGACGACTGATGTTACCCTTTTCTCTCGCCTGAGGGCATTTGAGACCAGACCGTAGCTTTTCTCATAGGGTCCCGAACCCTTAAAACCAGATTTAATTTCTCACTGCTGTATGAGAGCACCCAGATTAGCCGTAGTTAGTCGAACTATGTTTGCTCTGATCTTCCATGCCGTGTAGAAGTACGTAGGCACAGGGCGCGATGTCCTGGCGAGCAACCTTCCCCCCGTCTAGACGTAGGTAGTCGAACTACGTTGACTCTGAATTTCCCATTGCACGAGGGAGTACGTAGGCCCAGAACACCGTATGTTATGTCGAGTCCTGTCCTTTTCTTTTCTTTTCAGACTGACCATTAGCGTAGATAGATAAACACACCCTTTTCCAGAAAACAAGCGTGGATCCCGTCGAGTACGACGGACGTGAGGGGTGCTAATACCTTCCCCTTGCGTAACTGACTCCCGAATCCAGGTTTTGGTTGCGACGACCATACCTTTCCCTTTTTTTGCGAGGTTTACTTCGAGCGTTTCCTTTCCCTCCGTTGGGATAAATAACGCACGGTGGCGACTCTTCTGTCAGCCGGCGCCGATTTTCGCAGTAGCGACAGCAGGTAAGACACAAATAGATCTTGCCACACTGACTGCCCAAGGTATGATTCGAGTCTTTGATAATTACTACTCCTTGGTAAGCCGAAACAGTCATCTCCTTGCTTTACCTGCCCCTGACTTTATTAGTATTCAAAATGTGAATAACTGGCTATATGAGAGCACAATGCAGGATGAAGAAGACCAATTTTATGATGGTACAGGTACAGAATTCTTTGAGGATGAAGGAGATCAGGTAGAAGAAGCGCCTATACCGCCTACTCGAGTCTCACCCCATCAGGAATCCGGCTCAGGCTCTTGGAGCTTATCTAAAAAAGAATGGGATTGGATGGAGAATGAGATATGTCATCTTCGAAGTGAGCAGACGAGGCAAGGCGAGGAGCAGACAAGACAAGGGAACAAACAAATCCGACAAGGCAGGTTGATCGGTGAGATGCACGAATGGATGCGGCAGATGATGTTGCGCGACCGACCTCCGCAACCATGAACTCTGTGAGTCCTCTGCTACTAGTGTTCCAACAGTGAGGACACTATTGAATTCTAGTGTGGGGGTATTTTATTTGTGTTTTTATGTTATTTGTTTATGTTATTTGTGTGTTTTCAATTCTGTTTTAGTTATTTGGTTATTTAATTTCTAGTGTTAGTTTGAGAAAATGATAGCAAGTCCACAGGAAAACCCCCCTGACATTGAGCTAATAAAATTAATAACATTGTTGGTTGGGGAACTGTTTAGTGAATATGTTGAGTGAGGTGATGAGAAAGTATATAGAATACTCAGAAAAGAACTGTGAGGATGAAATCGGAACAATCTTAAGAGATAGGTAAAAGGAAAACACCTTGGGTTTCCCGAATAGGAACGAGTTCGACGTGTAGATTTGTATCATAGTGCTTTGATCTGAGAAGTACCCCCGAGTAGTTTATTTTGACAATCAGGTTTCATCAAAAAGAATCGTGTGTGCAAGGGTAATGAAAAAAATATTGAGCTAAGGCACAGAAAACAAACAAACAAACAAAAAGGGGCAATTAGGCGACTAATCCTTCTAAGTTGGGTAACCCTCACCCGGTTATTCAGCCCAACGGCGGTCGAACCTGAAAGCCATTCAAAAAGAATAACAGTGCCAGAAAAAGAAAAATGTCGTTGATAAATCTTGTGCACACGAGGAAAATCATAAAAGCCGTATAGTGATTGTCCGAATGAAAGGGAGGAAAATCGAAAAAGAAGACTTAAGTACAAAGCATAGTCTGAGAGGTTACCCATAGGGAGACTGAGGTCTGTGGTTTACCGCAGTCTAGTGTTTGCATGTTACCTGGTTTGAGGGAAAAGCCGAGATTAATCCTAGGGGACTTGGAAAGAGAAGTTCAAGTATGAGTATCACCACCGTAACTCACAATTCTATGGACGTTCCGTTATGAAAAAGATATTAAGTTCGGTTTGGCGAGCTTTTTGCTTGAGGACAAGCAAAAGTTCAAGTTTGGGGGAGTTTGATCGATGGATTTCACTTGTGTTTTCAAACGCTATTTGTTGTTAATTTCGCAATGTTTTTATCTGTTTTCGAAGCTTTAGTTGTTATTATCTGAATTACTCGTAGTTGTGTGTCTTCAAGTCTTATTTTTAAGTTTATATTACTTTTGCCGCTGGTGCGTTTGATTCGGTTTCTTTTAGTGTGTTTTTGGCAGGAATGGATAGCACGACAGTCGCACCGCTTTCGGCGGCAAAGAAAAGTCGGAAAAGGGAAGTCAGAGCTACAACACGGGTACCCGTGTTGCACAACACAGCCTGTGTCATGGAGGACACGGTTGGCAGACACGGGTAGACCAAAGCAGAAGAAAAGGAGACTCAGACGTACAACACGGGTGCCCGTGTTGCAGCCCTTGGAGATGAGACACGCCCTGAAGAAGTCAACAGCCTAACACGGCCACCCGTGTTGCACAACACGGCCCGTGTCAGGGCCACTGAGAGTGAAATTTTTATGTTTTTTGATTTTTTTGCTGTCAGACCTATTTCGAAGGGCATTTGAGACATTTCGCGATGTAATTTGAATTTAGATATAAGAGTCACTTTTTAGAAAGTAGGAGACACTTTTGAACTGATATTAGGATTGACAATTGAGAGGAGAGTTCGGCTGGAAAACAGAGGATCGATCAAAAGCGGAAGCAATTGATGATCCAAGGATTTCAACTGGCATTGTAATGATCTTCTTCTTTTCATTTCTAATTGATTTTATGTTTACAAAGAACATGAGCAGCTAAACCCCAAGTTGTTAGAGGGTGGTCCTAAGTCGCGATGTAATGACTTTTATTTGATTATTCTATTATAACTATGTTATTCACCTTATATATTTTATTTTGCATTAATCTTAACGCGTATTCATATTGGAAAGTAGAATTCGAATTATGCTTAGGTTTTAATCTGGAAAGTCAACCTAACACTTTTGCAAAATAGTATCACGGTCGATATTGCTTAGGAATGAGGATATCCCGTATCACGTATTTTATGGTCGGACTTATTGCTTGATGTTTTTCATGGACACTGAGGAATTAGTGTACAGGAAACTCATCAAAGGGTTTTCATTAAGGAATTAAGAAAGCTAAATTGGCCAACTGATGAATTAAGGTTAATAACTATTATAGCAGAATAATCATACATGGTCTTTACTCGCCTCGTCTCCACTCCCATAACACTGTTCTTAAATTGATTTATAAGTCTTAATTTACTTGTTATATTACTCTGCTACCAAACAAACCACTAGACCTTTTGTTCCTTTGAATCCTAAAAATCCCGTTAATTACTACGCAGTCCTCGAGATCGATACTTGGGACTTTTCCCTTATTACTACAATTGGTAAAAATAGTACACTTGCTATTTTCTCGATCATCTAGCATTTGCATCATATCCGGCTGGAGGAGCTCCAGTAAGAGGCGCCAGAGTCCTCTTCTGAATCAATTGTAGCTGAAGCAAATGCTGCAATAACCAGGAGTATGGAATAGGTGGAGTTTCAAACTGTCTACTTGCCATTCTCGTTCTATCAGGGTAACGATGATGGGCATTAGCTTGTTGCTGAGGTGCAACAGGGATAGCTACATTATTAACTTGATAATTGTAGTGTGATTGGGCTCTGCATTTCCCTCTATAAGAGAAGATATAATTATAATCCCCCTCTCGCTTCTTCAGATTTCCTGTGTATGACGTCTTTACTCTTCCGGACGAGGACCCACTCTCGCTCTGAATCTTGTCGGTCTTGATATCGCTCTTAACTCTTTCACCAGCCACCACTAAGTATGAAAAACCCATTGAGATGCAATTAACCAACTTCTCATAGTACGTCCCAGGAAACGTATCCATAAACATATCTATTAGTTCTCTTTCCATCATTGGAGGTTGAACCCTCACAGCCAATTCACGCCATCTCTGGGCGTATTCTTTGAAGCTTTCATTATTCTTCTGAGACAAATTTTGTAACTGCACCCTGTTTGGCGCCATATCACTGTTGTATTGGTAATGACGCACAAAGGCTTCCGTAAGATCTCTCCAGCTTCTAACATGAGTTCTCTCCAGCCCCATGTACCACTCTAGTGAGGGTCCTGCCAAACTATCCTAAAAGAAATGCATTAGGAGTTTCTCATCATTAGAATATGCAGACATCTTCCTGTAGTATGCACAAATATGAGTTTTAGGACAGGTAGTCCCCTTGTACTTGTCAAAGTCCAGCACTTTAAACTTTGGAGGGATTCTTACCCCCGGGACTAAACCAAGGTCTAACATGTCAAGGCCTAATGAATTTTGATTCTCATAAGTCTTCATCTTCTCTTCAATCAACTTAACCTTTTTTCGACTTCTGACGGAAGACCGGCGTCCATATCACGCATAGAGAAGACATCCTCTTGATGATCTTCGTCCCAATGTGGGCCAACAGCCCCATTCATTACACATATACTTGCTCCACCATCTCCATTATCATGACCATTAACAACACCTCTGCCCGGAGATACGACAACAGTAGGCCCATTATCACCTTGAGGACTAACATCACTTCTAGGAGGAGGGACCAAACCAATTCCTCCATGTAGAACACGAGCTTCATCAACTTGTGTAATTAGATGTTGGACCAAAGTTCTTAATTGTTCCCGTCCTTAAGCTACGCTTTGCATTAGTTCCATAAACTGCGTCATCTGAGTCCTGACTTCCTGAAGCTCAGCTTTTACTTGATTCGTGACTCTCTGTTGATTCCCTCGAGTTGAATATCTGTGAAAACTGAATTCCTCAATCCTGCTGATGAGAGAAAGCTAAGCAGAGATAAGAATCAAACCAGAACACATGTGATGCAAATGAGTATGCTAATGCAAAATGCAAACATGTTTATATACTTCAGGGAGATCTCCCCCTTGATTCCAGTTCCACAAATAAACAAATAGTAGAGATAGACAGAAAATCAAAATCTCTGCTCATAAATAAAATAAGGATAACAAATCAGTATATACAACCCATAGATAAGAAAGATAACTTAATACAAGAGTCGGTGATCTCAACCAACAAGTCTGGTGACGATCATATACAAGAAAGAAAAGAGCTACTGAGACATATCATCAACTGCAGATAACCCTTCCCAACCACTGTGCTCCTTGAACCAAGTCTGGGCTTCCTTGAGCAGCTTCTTTATGTCAGGATGCTTTGGTCTTGGAATCAAATCCTGGATAAGGACATCTCTTTTGTGTATAACATCTCTCAGACATTGACAATATTTTTCCCACACATCTTCACCAAAGACGTCTTCAAGACTAGGCTTCTTCAATTCTTCCCGAATCTTGAGCCCTTCAAAAGCTGATAAGGTCTCTTGTAGTTTCTGCTCACCTGCGTATCTGCAAGATGACTCTGCCATAACTTCTCTCTTTCTTTTACCTTGAGCTACGCCTTTAGCTTATCAATTTGATTGTGAAGCTCGTCTTCCCTATTCTTGTTGGTTGTTACTGTAGCGTTCCACTGATCATTGAATTTGGATATCTCTAGATACGCTATGTCTAAACCCTTCTTTCTATGCTTCAAGTGGCTATTAACACTCTTCAGACCCTGGCCAACTCGCTCTATCATCCTGATCTCATAAGACAAATCCTTCTTCTTCTTGTTCAATGTTTATGTCTTCACCTTGTCCAAGTAGACAACTTCACTCCACTCATGCTTCAGCTGACTGATTTCATTTTTTAATTCCTCATTCTCTTTGCGTAGTTCTTCCTTCTCTGCCCAAATCTTGTTGTACCTCAAGATATCAATCGTCGTAGGCTGCTCAATGACCAAGGGATATAAAGGTTCTTCAATAGAGAAAGGCAATAGTACTTCCTCAACCCTCTTCTGGATCCATTCCACATAAGGATCGTAAGCTCTAAAATCACCTTTACCCAAAGAAAGCTTCCCCTTCTTATGAATTTTACCCCACGCATCAACAATTCTCTTCAGAATATCAGAGTCAGCTATACCAGTAAAATACAAAGATTCTTAAACATCTTCGGCCTTTGATGGTCCCCTCAAAGCATATCCAAATTGTCTGACAACGAGAGAAGGATTGTAGTTAATTCCCCCTTTCCTTCCCATCAAAGGTATATTATGGAAGCTACCACAACTAAAAATGATCTCCTTGCCAAGCAGATCTCGGTTAAGCCAGACAATATCTTTGGCAGTTACACCCATCAGTCTTTTTGACCATTCAAAGGAATTCATGGAATCAACGAAGGCTCTGAAACGAGGAAGATGATCTACAAACCAGTTGTGGAAAATTAGTGAATAACAAGAAACTATATTTCCTCTTATCTTCTTGTTCTTGTAAGGCACATAATGATATAGATCTTCTAAGAGCGTCGGCACAAGATTCTTTGATGCAAAGAGACGAACATCACTCATATCTACAAAGTCTGGCATGTTGGAAAATATCACGATACCATAAACACACAATGCCAATATGTCATTAAAAATAACCCAACAACCCTCACTAGAATATTTCTGAGCTTTCTCCACTAAGAAGGCTAAGGTATATCCAGAGATTTTGCCTTTGCTAACAACGTTATCCACTAACACAGACTTGCGCAAATAAAGAGCAACGGAAAGCGTGTCAAAATATGGGCTCTCCTCATAATAAAAGAAAGGTGCTCTATCTTGGACATGGATTCCTAAAGTATGAGTATACTTCTATAAAGTGGGAACCAACAAATAGTATGGAAAGGTGAAACAATATAGAGGCGGGTCATAGAATTGTAACAAGGTGTGAATGACTCTATACTCATAGTTTGAGATGTTATGGACGAAATCCAGAATCCTCCCATAATCTCTTCTGAAGACTTCAAGAATGCCAGGATCGACCATAACAATCACATCAAGAATAGGTCCCCACTCTGGCAGCGGGAACTTGTATACAATGATCTTTTTTCTGTCAACGTCCATCTCAATAGAAAACCAAATAACCAAAATCAAAGGCGATACAAGAACCTGAAAGTACATAAACATGCAATGATAAAATGCAGAATGATTATGCAGATGCAACAAGGGATCAAGGTATCCAATGCTTAAGATAAGTTGTTGTGCTATTGACTGAACTGAACCAGAACTCCGCTCTGATAAGAAACCCAAAAAACCATAACACTGAGGTGGTAGAAAACCAAAATACTCAAGATCAAAAGTCTGCTCTAAAGAGAAAACTAGAAAACCGGGTGGGTTAAAAGTCAAGGTTTCCTGCAAAAATCCATCCCCTCTCACATGTGGGTTCTAGTCTTGGACGATATCCTATGCATGTTATCAGTATCATGGACTTTCAGGTCAAGAAACAATGATACGTTCACCATTTCTAGTTTGGCATCATGGTTAATCGAGGATGCCTCAACTGACTTCCCAATGAACGGTCTCCAGAGTCGTAAGCTTTCTAAGCTAACACCCTATCATCTGCATCAGACGCACATGATAGAGTATCTCCAAAGAAAACCTCGTCTGAACGTGAATTTCATTTCAACTACACGTGGTCAGACGCCACTCAAGCCACACTACTCTCCACGCTAATCCTAAGTGTATACTCAAGCCTGGGCAGTGGGCTTATCTCTCATGGCACAACCCACCCAACAACACAACAACAACAACATAATAAGATAATAATAATATGCAACAGTAAAATGCAAATACAATAATATACAATAGATAATGTATATAAACATAAATAACTGCACAAAATTAAACACCCAATGAAACAGAAACAGACAAGCGCTAGGATTGACTCTCAGAGGGAACCAGGGATACCCAACAGAGTCGCCAGTTTTTGCAACTGCAAAAAATAACTGGAGGAAACAAACAGAAGATTCGCCACTGAACGTTATTTGCCCCAAGGAGGAAAAGGAAACGATCAAAGAAAACCTAAAAGAAAGGAGAAGACAAGGTCATCGTAACTAAATCTTGGGTTCGGGATACGGTTACGCAAGGGGAAGGTATTAGCACCCCTCATGTCCTTTATACTCAATGGGATCCATGCTTGTTGTCTAATAAAAGGGTGGGTTATCTAAAAGCTACTGCTAAACGGAAACGAAAACGGGAAAAGAAAAGGAAAAAGAGACTCGATAGGACCTCACCGCCCTATGCCTATGTATTCCCTCGTGTAATGGGAAAGTCAGAATCAACGTAGTTCAGAAAACTATGGGTGATATGGGGAAGGTTTCTCGCCAAGAAATCACCGTCTTGTGTCTACGTATCCTCATATGGTATGAGAAATCAGAGCAAATGTAGTTCGAGAAACGAAACCACAGGTAGGTTAAGTGTTTTTTATAAGCGACATTAAGTTCCCATTCCAGCAGTTAGGGTCGATGCCTGTTTACAGTAGAACGGAAAAGTAACGCACTCTTTTCTGAAAAAAGTTGACAAACAATCCCGAAGGATAAAAAGTTTTAAAGTTTATTTGTGAGTTTTATAGAAGTGAATTGATTGGTTTGATATTCACGTTGCACTAAAGACTATGATATAGGAATGAATGCGTCGCATATCGCCCCTAGACAAAACACACACTAAACACTCTAGACGAACGAGAGGAGACCCCTCACTCATCTTTACTATGGGTTTTAAAGTTTTTTTGAGATGAGAAGAGAGAAAGATGCACGAAAGGTCTAAGGGAAACTCGATTCTAATGTTGTCATGCCAAGTGGCCCTAAGGTCGGGATGCGAAAGGAAATTTTATCCTAATGTTAGCATGCAAAAGATGGACCGAATGTTGAGGTTAAAAGGGACTAACCTACTTGTTATCATGCATGGATTAAACTCTTAATGTCTATCTCCAAGCTTAATCGGAAATTAAGTTAGACTATGAGACCTTAAGGGAGCATGCAAGGAAAAGTCAAAAACAAGGGAAAACAAGCAAAACAGGAGCTACAACAGCGCTTCCAACTCTGAATAGCTATAAAATCCAGCAATGCAGTACAAAAGCATTTAACAGCTACTAATCCAGCATAAAAAGCAAGTCTAAAAGGCAGGCATCAAGCAAGAATAACATACAATAGCATGCATTTTCTAAATAAAACAACGGTAGAAAATAGGGCAGCAAACATGCTTTAACACCATCAACATGAACAATCATCAATCAATAACAAGTATCAAGCAAAGATGGACATGCATTAACAATTAAACACGGATGTTCAACAAGGTTGCGTCATCAAGAATTCAACATGAACAACATGCTTTGCACATCAATTAAACAATTCAAACGATCATGTGACATACAGAATTAGAAGCAAATACGAACATGTATCACAAGTCCATCAAGATAATCATCAATAATCAACCATTAACATGATACAAATGAGAAAAGCACATGATCATCACATCAAGCAACAACATAAGCATCTCAAGCATTTATCAACAGAAACTAAAAGTCGCACGTTGAAGAATCGCAATCAAATAATCAAGCATGATGAAACATGTTTAAAACAGTCCACACAAATACATCATATTAATCCATGAAGGTTAAAGGTGGAAAGAAATCAAAACATGCTTGAAAATAAACAAAAATGGCATTTTGGTCTAGTGTTAATCGATTAACCATTTGCAGTACAAATGTGGTTAATCGATTAACCACTTGAAATTGGCTGAAAATACACTGGTTAATCGATTAACCAGTTTTGTACTGCAACTGATTGATCGATTAACACTGCGCCAGAAGCATAAAATCAACAATTCAAAAGCAGTTCCAGCAATTAATCAATTATGCAATCATCAAAATGATCTTGTAATAAATTATGCATGAATTTAACACCAAAAATCAGTGATCAAACATCAATCAAACTTAACCAAGCATTAAGATCAAAAATCACATAGATCAAATCATTAAAATCAATTAAAATTGAGGATCTACATTTTGATTATCCAAATAAGCTCAAAACAAAAGTGGATCTAAAATTAATCAACCTTCAAAGCTGAGAATTGCTTTGGTAAGTGTTGTTATACTACAAATGATAGATCCAAGCTAGAAACCCAAGAAAATTTCAAGATCCAAGATATTTCTTGCAAGAGAAGTTAAGAATGAGCCAAATAAGCAAAAGTTGATCTAAGAATCACTTAAAAGCTTGCTTCCCAAACTAGATCCAGATCCAAACGAAAATCAAATGTTGAATTGAAGTTTATGGAGATGAATGATGAAGGTTAAGCTCTAGAATTCAAGGATTCCAATGAAGAATCAAATAATTCAAGTGAAAGAGCTCTAATGGAGTTTAAGAGTGTAAGAGAATTGAGAGAAAATTGAGAGAATTTGAGACCAAATTCTGAAAAATGAAGGGTGGAATGAGTGTCTATCCTTAAGGTTTGAAATGAATTAGCTTAAATAAGCTTTTGGTTAGGAGTGAAATTATGGTTTGGAGTGAGGGTTTGAAAATTGGAATGGGATTAGGAATGGAAAATTGGATTGGTTTTGAAAGTAAATCAAAATTGGAGTGATTTTAGATCCTTCTACTGATGCAAAAACCAATTCACAAATGATCAAAATGGACCCCAAAAGTGGCAACATTGAAAACACACGTTTCTGGCCAAAAATTACTTTGGTTAATTGATTAACCATTTTCTAGTGCAAATGGGTTAATCAATTAACCCTTCACAAATTTGAAAAATTTCCATTTGGAGGGAAACTTGCACAGTCGTTCGTTTCCACCCGTTCTGAGCTACGTTAAGCCTCTAAAACTTGCCTTTTGATATTGCACCTATAAAAATGCTTGAGATAACCGGTGGATTGTCTCATGTGATAAAAATAACCTGCTGAATAAAATAAAATCGGACACTCGATTGCTGGGAAAACTAAGTGTCGAAGCCTCTGATGCTCGCTGCTTAAAACCTTACAATAAAAGAAGACCTTGAGCTATAGAAACACCTTAATTCCATGTCTTAAGAACCAATACCATGATATACAAAAATACAAAATGCAGAGAAACACAAACAAGTAGATAAGAAAAAGATAAGGCAAATTTTAGGGTGCTACAGTAGGCACAAGGGCCTTAATCCTTGGAGAGCACCCTAATAAAAACCGCTCATTTCCC
The DNA here is from genome assembly GCA_963859935.3 of Lathyrus sativus. Lineage (NCBI taxonomy): Eukaryota > Viridiplantae > Streptophyta > Magnoliopsida > Fabales > Fabaceae > Lathyrus > Lathyrus sativus. The sequence goes on along the minus strand of OZ012737.1, from coordinate 632,581,342 downwards.
CTTAGAAGTGAATCTTTAGAAGAAAACAAACAAACTTAGCTAACTCTTTTCTCGAATCGAATCAAGAGGTTCCCATTGAGTACAACAGACATAAAGGGTGTTAATACCTTCCCTCTTACGTAATCGACTCCCGAACCTAAAATTTGGTTGCGACGACCATGTTCTTATCTCTTTAAAGGTTTTATCGATATTTTCCTATTTCTTAATGACTGGGACAATATTAGCCAACCATTCGACGTACCTGGGCGTGCAGATAAACCTGCATCTAAGGAGTCTTTCAACTTCCTCCTTTATTTTTTAGAGAATTCCTGGAGCGAAACGTCTTGGATTTTGTTTGAATGGTTTCTTCCCAGGCTTGATTGACAACTTATGTTCGACCAATTCCCTTTTCAAACCAAGCATCTCATCATAGTCCTAGGCAAAACAATCTTTGTACTCTCGCAATAATTGGATGATTTCGATCTTTAATTGGGGGTCAAGGTTGGCACTGATGTATGTTGGTCTTTTGACCAGCCCTTCCCCTAGGTCAACCTCCTCCAATGGGTCATGCGCTAGCATCTTGATGTCATTCGCCAGCGGATCCTTTTCGAATCCCAAAGACTCTTCATCATATATAGCATCAAGCCTCTGGTCTTCGTGTTGAATCTTGTCAGGTGGTTCTAGGTCGAAGTCCTTTCCAGGACCTTCTTGACATGCATCCAACTTAGCCTCTTCATCCATCTGGTTATTGGTAGCCTCCAAGGCTGCTTGTAGTTTCGTTTTGGCCACATAGGCTAAAATTCTTTGTAGTGCTTCAAATTCAGTCATCATCACTAAATTCGCTCCCCCAACCTGTGGGGTCTATTGGAGGTTTGCCAAGGTATGAGAGCCTCTCTCCTGGAACCTCTTTGTCCCAATGGAAACCATAGACGGAATGCAAATATAATGAGCAGAAAGTTTCCTCGTCTGGGACAAACTCGAAGTCTGATGGGGAACATAGACTTATGCTAGCCAGGTGCTTGTCGAATTGCCTCCGGTCGACATGGTTTATGGGCGCTCTGAAGTACCCTTGGTCGACTTCGATGTTTTCCACAATGTCGTCTAGCCTCCAATGGAAATTCGTTGGTGCATTGACGATGACACTGCACCAATGCCATGAATCCACTCTCGTCCTAGCAGCAGATTATAATTGGCCTTCGTTTCCACTACCACAAAAATGGTAGGTCTTGTTATTGTTCCAACTTTTAGATCCACCTGTATCACCCCCATTATTGAACCCACCTTACCTTCATAATTCGACAACACCATGTTGTGTAGCTTTGTATCGGTGTCATGTTTACCGATTTTATTTAGCAGGAAGTGTGGCATCAAATTCACTGTTGCACTGCAGTCTACCAGAATCTTATTGACTGGCACATTTTCCACCTTTCCTGTAATATAGAGGGGTTTCAAGTGACTCTTCATTGCTTCTGTGGGCCGCTCGAAAAAAGCATTATGTTCCTCTACGCAACCATTGTTCATAACATAGTAGCACACATGCTTGTGTGCCGCCATTTCTGCCTCAGTATAGGCATCCAGATTTTCGACCTCTGAAATTTTATCGAAATCCCTAGGCATCACCGACACCACATTGACCAGAAGGTTCAGAGAGTCGTCGGAGTCAGAGTCGAAATTGTTAGTCATTTTGTCATCGTCTTCGAATGGCTTTTTATGTTCCACTTCCTGGGCAGGGAAAAGTCTTCGTCCCACAGGCGCTTTTTCAATAGTCTTTGACTGGCCCCCCTTTATTTCCTATAGGGACATTAGTGCTAGATTATGCCTGATTCTTCAATGAGCCTTCCCTAAGGGCTTTCCTCTGGCGCTTCTCTCTTCTCCATTGAGTTCATGACATTGGATTCTTTCCTTTGTTATTTTCAGAGACATGTGCAGTCTTGGAGGATTTGAATTCCTTTTGATAGGAGACTGATGATCCTCGATTAACCTAAATTTTTTTCCATTTTTATTGTCCCTTTTGTCTGTCCTCATCTGGCTTCACCCATTTGCTGTTAGAAATGTCGGCAAATGGCTTGAAGGAAGCAAGCCTGACTCTTGGAACCCTATTATTAGGTTCAGACTTTCTTGGGATATTGCCTCGAGGGTCGAAGCTAGGTCTTTCCTTCTTTTGTTTTGATTTGTGTGTCCCTTCGAGTCTCTGGGTGGCCTTCATGTCGAAGGTGGCACTACATCTGAGATACAACATGACATTGGATCCCTTCTTTTGGCAGCGGTGGAGGCATTCGACGATGGACTCTTCGTGTCTCAGATAGGCTATTTTGTTGTTTTCTTCCTGATGACCCAATTCATTATCCTCCATGGTCTCATATGGCGTTATTTCCACCATGTTCACGTCGACATCCTTGCTCAGATTGAGCTTACTTAGGTCCCGCTACAGGCCTTTAGGGGCCCGATCCATCTTGATGAAACTATCAGCAGTTTCCCTGGTCACCATCACCAAGCTTGAATTCTCTGTATCTTTTAGACTTGGATCATCAACACCCTGATCGAGGCCATCAGTAACCTCGTTCAAACAATCCTCTTGTCCAAAACCCATAGTGATCTTGGCCATTGACGCTCCAGCAACAAAATCATTCGTAACCTCTAACATATTGATCAAAAAATCATAGCCATCAGTAGCTTCGACCATATGTGCCTCCGTGGGCTCCGTGTAGTGGGAGTCCACTACTTGTAGAGGGTCTGCGTCGAATTTCATCTGGGTGCTGGCCTTTTCTCCAAACTTTAGTTTTCCTTCTTAGATAGCATTTTGAACCAGATCCCTAAAAAGAAAACATTGAGACGTTTTATGACCCAAAACATTATGGTATTTACAAAACCCTCTCTTTTTCCTTTGCTCAAAAGATGGCATTTTAGCACCAGGTGGTACTATCATTTGGCCATCCTTAACTAACAAATTGAAAATTTCATCACATTTCGTGATGTCGAAAGTATATGTTTTCTTTGGGAATCTGTCGTTCTTTTTAGATTCGACAAAACTCTTTCCAAGTGGGGGAGCCAATACTTTACAAGCGTAGGGAGGACCATGTTTAAGCTCAGCAACATCTACTTCGTTATCGTCGAGGTATAATGGGTCTTCCCGTACACCTTCGACGTTTTTGTTATATTCGACATAAGCTACTTTCTTGCTTTTATTGAATTTAGTTTTTTCGTCTTTAAGACGCTCTAGCTGTCGAACCCTATAGGCTAATTGAGCCATATCCCTTAGGTACTGGGTGTCCAATTTCTTTCTAATGGAGTAGTCGAGGCCCCCTGCAGCCATTTCGACAAACTCATATTCAGGTACCTGAGTGAAACATCTAGCCTTGAGTAGTCGGAACCTATTCAGGTACTCTTCTATTAGCTCAGAAAACTTACGTTTCATGCTAGCTAGTTCTTTATAGCTAATCTTCGTTTGCCTCATATAGAATTGTTCATAGAATAAACGTTCTAACTGGGTCCAATTACAAACCAAATTAGGGGTAGCATCGTAAACCAGGTAAATGCATTTTTAATGAGAGAACTAGGGAAGTATTTTATCCTAAGGCTCTCATCATTAGCTATCTCTCAGGCTTCGATTATATAACGAGCCACATGTTCGACAATAGATTCCATCGTATCCCCTGAGAACTTAGTGAATTTAGGCACTTTCGTCCTAGGAGGTAATTTTGCTTGGAGGATGTAATCCACTATTAGTGACGTGTAATTTGGCCTAGTGAACCCAGTGTTTGCCTTATTTCGAGCCATTATCCTTTTGACAATGGCTGCTAAGTTGTTATCGACAACTACGTTTTTACGTCGAACCTGTTGGACAACATTGTCTGCATCTTGGTTTCGATTTACCATGATTACCCCTAGGTCCCTTTCTCCTGGGATTGGTATTTGATCCCTTGGTGGTTCGACTCTGTGAGGTTCGAGCCTGGGGATTTCGACCCTCTCTTGATCCTTTAAGTTGGAATTAGGTAGGTTTCCTAAGCCCCGTCGTGGAATGTTTTCCACAGTAGCCGTGTTCCTAATAGCAGGCGGTACACCCATAAATTCAGTCAGCCGTGTTATTTGTACTGCTAACTGTTGATTAGTTTGGGTAGTATTTTGGATTAAAGGTTGAAAGATTTCGCCCATGGTTTGAGACAAGTTTTGAACCATTTACAAGTTACTTTCATCCATTTGCTGTCTCAAACACGCAACCGAAGTATTGGTTAGATTAGGGCCCAGTGTAGAATATCCCAAGCCTAAACTTTGGGGGTTTCGATCAATGTTCACCCCAGACCCCGATCCTTGTAATGGAGAAGCCATTGCATTGTCTGAGAATATTGGGGGAGCATTTTGGAGACTCTGCATCACAGTTGTTGGCATTCCATATGGAGGGTTTCTTGGTAATAATTGTGAAAACCCTGGAGGGACAAACTGCCTAGACGTCGAATTTCCTCCTGCCGAAGTCTGGGGATTCAATGCTTGAGGCCTAATATATTCCACCACCGGTTGGGTGTAAGTCCTCATGCCTGTTGACCCAAGCCCCAACACTGATGGTACGGGTTCTAGTCTTGCAGGAGGTACTATTTTCTCTCCGTTCGAAGGTATTGAGGGCGGAAACACGTCATTCCTTAATCTTTCGTGAGGACTAATGGTGCTAGGCTAAGAGTTAGAACCATCTTCTCGAAGATTAGGGTTGTTTGGCTGATTTGTATTTGTTGCTATGTCCCTAGTATACTCTCTTCTTGGTCTTTCTTAGTTTATAGCGGCGATTTTGCCACTTCTTAGTAACATATAACAAATTCTTTTACGAAATACGAATAAAACTGCAGTTTTGCGAATTTTGCAAAACTAAAAAAAATCTTTTAGCACTGTCCCACTGGGCGTGCCATTTTGTTTCCCTTGAAAAATGGAAAACAACCGCTGATCTTCCAAATCTAACTTTGATGACTCACAGGATCTATCAGATTGATCCTAGGACATGTGCTAAAGGTTTTATGTTTTGAAATCTATCTAAGTTGCACACTTCGACAGTATTGTGGTAACAAGGTTTTAATAACAAGAATGTTTATTCGACTGAAGCGAAAGAGAAGATAGAATTTTAAAAAGAAAGAAGTAGAAATCTTAGAAAAGAATTGAGGACGAAGGTAAAGTAAAGTAAAGTACATAGAAGAGGGGGAGATTGTAGGAAAGCAAATAAACACTTTGTAAAATTAAGCAGATAAATTAAACTTCATTGAAAAAGTAAAAAAAATGGTGTGTTTACATCACGTACATTTTCCTTAATACTCTTTTCTCTACACTCGGATACTTTGAGTAAATTTAGGAGTGACTTGCACAAATAGTAAATCACAACACACTGAATTCTATGTCTAAGACTCCTATTTATAATAGTAAAAATTAACTACCAATAACCCCCTAATAAGCCATCAGATTCCGACAAGTGTCACAATGCATGAAGTCCTTTGCCAAACGAACGCCACCGGTCCCTCTTAGTCATCGGAAAGCATAATTACTCCCTCCATTATTTGAATTTCAAAAACTTCACTAATCTTCAGCCATCATCTCGGTTGAAGGCTCCATCTTTTAAGATTCAGAATTTTCTCTAAGTCCCACAATATTTAGATTCCCAATCGAAGGTCTCAAGGCTTCGAAAACCTCTTTACCTATCAAAAGACTTCAATATTTTATGTAAATATTTTAATCTATATATGTGTGGCGTCGAATTTGTGAGCTAACAACCGTGTATTCGGTAAAACGGCCAACAGGGCCCCTCTGCTCGCGGGGTTCTCGGGGACGGTCCTCCTGCGGGGGTTTCCCGGTTTCTAGTATCACGGGCGGTTTTGGCGGCCTCCGTCTCCTCGAACCGGATGTAATGGCGGGCTATTTTGAGGAAGTCCTGGAGAGAGTCTGGCCGGTGGATGGCCACAGCCTCATAGAATTTGGAGTCTCGATGCAAGCCCTGCTCCATCAGGTAAAGTTTCATCTCGTCCGACGTCGTTACCTAGACCGCCTCCCTCGTGAACCTCTTGATGTAGTTTCGGAGAGGCTCGTCGAGGGCCTGGATGATTGCGCCCAGCGCGGCCTCTGTCTTCGGATGTCGCCTTGACACTGTGAGGTGTCGTGAAAATAGGTCCTTCAGTACCCTCCACAACGTGATTGACTCAGGCTTCAGGCTCTTGTACCATGCCATGACTCCCTTTCTCAGCATTGTCAGGAAGATCCTACACTTGATGGCTTGTCGGATGTTTTTGTAGTCGAGCATAGCCTCGATGTCTTCCAGATGATCGTCTGGGTCCGAGGTGCCTTCGTACGTCGAGAGCACAGGTGGTTTCTCCATCCCGTGGGGGATGGGAGCTGCCATGATTTCCCGCGATAGAGGATTCCTGTAGTCGTCCTCGTCACTGCGAACTGGGGATTGCGGAGGTGATGGCTCGTGTCGAGGATGCGGGTTACGCCTCCTCGGTCTTCTGGCCGGGATTTTAGGCCCGTTCGCCCTTGGCTCCGGGGACCGCCTCTCCTTCCGAGGTGGTGATCTTGCTCGCTTCTTAGAGGGCACCGGTTGGGGCCTCTCCAACTATGGTTGATGCCCCTGTGGTTGTGGAGAGGGGCTTCGGGAGCTCCCGCGCTGATTTCTCCGCGGTGGAGAGTGGGATGAGGTGTCGTGTTCCAGCGTGCCGATGCACTCATTTTGCTGGAACAACATCTGGTTCGTCTAGTTGATGGCTGCGAAGAGGGAAACCATCTTCGAGTCCGCTCCAGCCGGTGTGGGAATGAGCTGGAATACTAGAGGGCTCCTTGCTTGAGGAACGACATGGTGTGCTGCATCTTCGGATGAAGGGGAGGCAGTTTGGCCGTCCCTGACGTCGATCTTGCGGGGTTGTGAGGTCCCTGTTTGGTTGTCACCGTTGGTGAGCAGCGTGAAGGCGGAACCGAGAACAGCGTAATCGTGGCGTGGGCTAGTCATGCTCTTGAGATTTGAGAGGAGGAAGCTTTGGTTCTCTGCTCGGAGGAACGAGGATGCTTAGTTTCCCACAGACGGCGCCACTGATTTGACCTAATCAGAAGGAGAACAATGACCTGCCACGCGTCGTTGATCTGCTAACTGCTCACAAGGAATAGGGACGAGGAGGGAGGTGTACCTGCAAGACACTCTGATGCAAAAGTAAGTAATGGACCATAGTGGGAGCAAATACATAAGAAAGATTAAAAAGATAATACCTGACCCTCTTGTGAAAGAGGGTATTTATAGAGAGACCCTAACGCAGGGCCAACGGTCACTTGTGTTGGGCTGGATGGTCAGGCCCAACCCAAGTGACTGCTAAGGCTTACGTGGCGTAGTGAAGACCAGCATGTGGTCTTCGCCCTAGTTCAACCGTCCCGTGATCTCCGGAAGGTGGGTTGACCAGCTCTTTTCGAGGTGGGTAGTTGGATGATGACGTGTCCCCACGGAGGGGACACGTGGAGAACGTGTGGAGGACACAATGTTCTGCCCGACTGAGGGAGCGTCCTGGTCGACGGAGGGAGTGCCCTGGTCGAAGGGGGCACCTGTGCTCGACATAGGACTATTTAGGCCTGTTTGGGCCCTCCCCGTATATCTCTGGACTGGGCTTGTCTGGCCAAGTCTGGGCCCAGCCCAAAACATATTATATTAGAAAAAGTAGAATTTTTAAAAATATTTTTAGTAAACAAAATTGTAAATAAAAAAAATTAAAATGTATTTTTTTAAAAACATAATGAATATGTATTATATTTAAAATGTGTTATTTTTAGAAAAAGTATTTTTATTAAAAAATAATGAATATGCATTATATTTTAAATGTGTTATTTTTAGTAAACAAATTATATATTATATTATAGAATATTATATTATAGAATACATATTATATTTTAGTAAACATAATATATATTATTTTAGAAAAAACATATTTTTAAAAATAATGAATATATATATTATATTTTAAATGTGTTATTTTTAGTAAACAAATTATATATTATATTTTAGAATATATATTATATTTTAGTAAACATAATTTATATTATTTTAGAAAAAATAGATTTTTAAAAATAATGAATATATATTATATTTTAAATGTGTTATTTTTAGTAAACAAATTATATATTATATTTTAAAATATTATATTTTAGAATATGTAGTATATTTTAGTAAATATAATTTATATTATTTTAGAAAAATAGATTTTTAAAAATAATGAATATATATTATATTTTAAATGTGTTATTTTTAGTAAATAAATTATATATTATATTTTAGAATATGTAGTATATTTTAGTAAACATAGCTTATATTATTTTAGAAAAAATAGATTTAAATTTGTGTCGAAATAGATTTAAAATAGATTTTAGTAAACATATTTTATTAGGTTGGTGTCGAAATAGAATTAAATTTATTAAATTAATGTGAATGATAGTACAAACGTGAAGTATGAAATATTTTCGTTACTATCGTAGTTGGATGTGCGATAGAACGTTACCCGACAGACGTGAACTTACACCAAATTTTGAGGAAGTAGTTAAGGGGTTTATCAGGTGGACATTTGCGACGTTATTATTTATTAATTCGTTGTTTTCAGTTAATATATTTTTTTATTATTAAATTTTATAGTGAAGTGATAATCATGTGACTAATATAAAACATATTTTTAATTTTGGCATGCAAATCACGTCACTAATTAGTGACGTGGAAAACCCATGAGAACATTTTCATATAATGTGCTGCAGACATTTTGGGAAAGGTGATTTCCCACGTGATTTTCATGTGAGAAAATTTTCTATTATTTTGTTTGTTTGCGATATGAATCTCATGTCACAACTTAGTGACGTGTTTTTAACGTGGGAAATCCATTGCTTTTCCGATGTGTTTTACTCATGTCGCAAATTTTGTTTAGTGAAATGTTTTTTGACTTCGTGACATAAAAATCATGTAAGAAAACACAATGTTTCTTACAGTGTTATATATATATATATATATATATATATATATATATATATATATATATATATATATATATATATATATATATATATATATATATATATATATATATATATATATATATATATATATATATATATATATATATATATATATATATATATATATATATATATATATATATATATATATATATATATATATATATATATATATATATATATATATATATATATATATATATAAAACTAAACCATTGCACTCTTAATGAATCTTTGACTTATAAAAAAAATGGTGCTCTTAATGAATTGAATTAAAAACGGACAGAATCTTTCTTTTTTTTGAAAGGACTGAATCACGGAATCTCTTTTCAAGTATTGACAGAATCTTTTTTCTCTCTATATATTTTTGATGACAAAGGTGAAAATATTTATTGCTGAAAATAATATTTTTAATGAGAAAAATAATGTCTCAGTCTAAAACAGGAAAACCGTTGAAAGGTAATCAATTTTACATTGATCTGCTTATAAATGCAGTATCAAAGTTCGAAATTGAAGTAGTATTTACTATATTGTATACAAATTAATAAAACTAAGTTAACTTTTGTTTTTTTTATTTTTAATTTTGATAATATTATTCAGCGTTATTAATATAATATTTTGTTACATATTACCGGAATAAACTTATTTATTTAATAAATTTCTAAATTTGGAATATGCAAGCTGGTTCCAGTTACACATTACCGGCATAAACGTGAGATTCAGATGAAAGCACCGTTATATACCAACACACACAACTTCACCATTCATTTTCTGCGACAACACAACCACCATGGCTTCCTTCACTTGCTCCGCCTCCGACCTCCACGCTCTCCTCGGAACCAACTCTAACTCCACCGCCGCTGCAGAATACATCTGCAACAACTTTAATGCTGTTGCAAACAAGTTCATAGACACATCCTATGCAGTTGACAACACCTACCTTCTCTTCTCCGCTTACCTAGTTTTTGCCATGCAACTCGGTTTCGCAATGCTCTGCGCCGGTTCCGTTCGTGCCAAAAACACCATGAATATTATGTTAACAAACGTCCTTGACGCTGCAACCGGTGGTATTTTTTTCTATGTTTTCGGGTTTGCCCTAGCGTACGGTACACCTTCAAACGGTTTCATCGGTAAACATTTCTTCGGGTTAAGCGACTTTCCTTCTCAGTCTTTTGATTACGGATTCTTTTTGTATCAATGGGCTTTCGCAATCGCTGCTGCGGGAATCACTAGTGGTTCTATTGCTGAGAGAACACAGTTTGTTTCTTATTTGATATATTCATCTTTTCTAACCGGTTTGGTTTATCCAATTGTTGCTCATTGGTTTTGGTCTAGTGATGGTTGGGGAAGTCCTGTTAGATCTGAGAATCTCTTGTTTGGTTCTGGTGTTATCGATTTTGCTGGTTGTGGTGTTGTTCATTTAGTTGGCGCTGTTGCTGGTTTTTGGGGTGCTTTCATTGAGGGACCTAGAATAGGTAGATTTGATCATGAAGGTAGGGTTGTTTCCATGAGAGGACACAGTGGCACTTTAGTTGTTATGGGAACATTCTTGTTATGGTTTGGTTGGTACGGTTTTAACCCTGGTTCTTTTCTTAACATCTTGAAAATTTACGGTGAAAGTGGTAATTCATATGGTCAATGGAGTGCTATAGGAAGAACAGCAGTGACAACAACGTTGGCTGGATGCACAGCAGCTCTGACGACATTGTTTGGTAAACGCATGCAAACTGGTCATTGGAATGTTACTGATGTATGTAATGGTCTTCTGGGTGGTTTTGCTGCTATAACCGCAAGTTGTTCTGTTGTTGATCCATGGGCTGCTGTTATTTGCGGTTTTGTTGCTGCTTGGGTTTTGATTGGATGCAATATGTTGGCTGATAAGTTTCATTACGATGATCCTCTTGAAGCTGCTCAACTTCATGGTGGTTGTGGAACATGGGGGATTATTTTCACTGCCTTGTTTGCTAAGAAACAGTACGTTATGGAGGTTTACGGCGGTTCGCCGGATAGACCTTATGGTTTGTTTTTAGGAGGTGGTGGAAGGTTGTTGGGGGCACATTGTGTTCAGATTGTGGCTATTGTTATTTGGGTTAGTGTTACTATGGGAACACTGTTTTTTATTCTTCATAAGATGAAATTGCTTAGGACTTCAGCAGAAGAAGAAATGGCTGGGTTGGATTTAACTAGCCATGGTGGAGTGGCTTATGAGTATCATGATGAAGTTGAATTGCATTCCAAGAAACGTGCTTTTGAGATGTGAAGATTCTTTCTTGATTCATCATGTTTAGAACAAGTTTAATCAGTGAAATACAACCATACAATGTTATGTTATGGTTAGGTTGTAATTAGCTACTTGCACATTGTGATTGTTCATTATTATTGAATAATAATTGAACAAGTTTGCGACATTAGGAAAATAAAAGCCGTTTGTCTAATTTGGTTAGTACAACTCAATTAAAGATCATAATACTATTTGATATGCTAAAATCTTTTTTTGAATTACAGTTGTTCATTTCTTTACTTTAGTGATTTAGCCATTGAATTTTTAATGATAAATATTCACTGGTATTTAAAACACCGCATATGCACCGTTTATCTCTTTTCTCGTTATATTCAGAAAACAACCCTACTTTTTTATATATATAATAATCGTACTCCTTTTTTTCTTTTTTAATGTATATTAATTATTTAAGAAATGATATTTTTATACTATTTTATACACCTATACTTTATTATATTTTACTGTTCATTAATACGGTGAACAGTGAAATATTATAATAATTAAATATATTTTTTTAAAAAATATAAAAAAATATTTTTTTTATATTATTAAATTATATAATACTGATATAAAATTGTGTGATTAACCAAATTCAAATTAACTAACATTTTACATGTTATTAATTAATTTTGTTTACTGTTAAAAAATAATTTTAATATCTAAAAGTTTATTAACCAACCTCGTAACTTCAATAATCAACTTTTTACTTTTTATTAATTAATTTTATTTTACTACTAAAAATTATTTTTAGTATTCGACACTGTTCACGCACTGTTCATGATACTGTTTATAATATTGTTTATAAATATATTATTTTATTAAAAAATACATTATTCACCATATAAATACAATAAACAGTGTATACGATGTAAGTATTAGTATATGAATAGTATTGCTGTAATTACTTATAATAAATTCTTTAAAACATACTAATGAAAAACTATAACTAATGAGTTTTTGTATACATATTTGAAATGAAATTGTTTTCTATTTTCTAATAAAAGTCTTTGGAATATAATTTAATATTTCTAATTCTAGAAATACTGGTAGTTATATTTTTTGTCAAAAAAACTATAAAATTTTAAGACAATCTACATCCCACATTTTCACATAAAAAATAAGACTATTATAATATGAAAATTATTGAATGTTATTCTATTCTCAGAAATCCTATAACAACAATAATCGTAAAAAGTTCAATTACAGCAGTAGAAAGTCCAATCTTAACAACAACAGAAAAAAAAAATTCCAACAACAACAAAACAATAAAAAGTGAAGATTGCTCTTTCCACACTATGGGATAATTCCCTCTTATAAAGCTCAAAAATGCTTTTCAGCATGAGAAAATTGGAATTCAGACTGACGCGTCTATTTAACATTAAAATGACTTCATCAAAGAGACTTGCTCATTATGTTCAAAATTAATTCGAATATTAATAAACATGATATAAAATTATACATAACTGTTATTTAATTCAGTCATAGACAATCAAACTACCATATTAAATCAATATAGTGGTCATAGGATGTTATAACAACAATATAATTAACAACAAATATGAAATCTTATAATATTTAATGTTTGAAATGAGTTGAGAGTCAAATTCGTCTTAGCTCAGTTCTAACTCGTTAAGAATTAGTTCAGCTCAAATTTCGATTTGAGTTCGACATAAATTTTTTTAAAGTTTAAACTCGACTCTCGGCGATTTGAATTCCATTACTACTTAATCTGAAAATTGTGGAGGTTCGCGTACTTTTCCTTCGCTTGCTTCAAATGATAAAAAAGAGACTATGACCCAATACAACTTCCTTGACCTCGGCTTCTCTGATTCAAACTTTACTTAAACCATTTTTTTGTAGCGGAGCGTCTGGCCACACCAAACCTCTTGCTAATGAAAATTGGAGAGTTTTAGTGATACTACGGTGAATCATCTCGCTAGAGCAAAATAAGATTAAAAATTTACGAACTATTCGATTCACTTCGTTAGGTTCAACTTATTTGTTTCGCGAATTTAAAAACTATTTTTTTTATTCTATTTTATTTTTATATATTCGACATTTTAAATTAATATTTTTTTAAAAAAATATTGAAATAAAATAAAAATTATGAGTATGGAATTTAACTTTGTTTCAAAAACCACTTAATTCAAAAACTTTACAACTTTCAAGAGACACATTTAAAAGTCTAATTTAAAAAAAAAATACTCAATTGAAATTTAAATTTATCTCAAAAATCCATAACTTCATCGAACATTTAGAAAACTAACAAATTTAATAAAATAGTATATAAAAAAATTACTAGAAATTGATACATTTTTATCACAGAATGATTACACCACTTGCAAGCTTCGTTACACATGTTTTATTTTTTTATACAATTACACATGTTATTTTAACAAATGGCATAATGTCTCCAACAAGGATTACTCTAAATGCAATTGTCAGCTTTATTATCATAACTAGTACATAAAAGACAATATAGGGTTAAAATATGGAGTAAATTTGTAAACCTAATCTTAAAAATAATATAACCATTCTCATATATAATCGAGTTGACTCATGAACCTAATGAATCGAGCTATGTATAGTTCAAGTGCAACTCATTTAGTTAACGAACATAGTTTTCCGCTCATATTTAGCTCATTTGTTTCATGAACCTAGTTCAACGATTTAATTGTCGAACTGAATTTTGAACTATTTTCGAGTTGTTTCGGTTCATTGTCAGTCTTAATAACACCGAAGTTAAAAAGAATAATTCTAGATTTATAATTATCTATCCATCACACACGTGCCTAGTAGCATGGTCTAGATATAGAAAAATCAGTGAAAGATCTGAGAGGCCTATTGAAAGAACATCAAGAACGGAAGCAAGAGGTTCATCAACATGAATTTCTAGGGCTTCTAAGGCACCAAAAGTAGCAATAGCAGATTCATGTCTCCGAGAAAATGATGTAGAAGACACGTAAATTCGGAAAGACGATGATTCTGCGTCAAATAAAGTGGCACCAACATCTGGACGTGAGGGTCTAGTTTTTTTTTTTCCTCCGAACGGAAGCATGTTGGACCACTCTACCTTGAATGAAGTAGAGCAGAGGTTGAGCGGTCTCGTAGGATTGAATGCAATGCAGTAGTAGTAGGGAGAAGCTTGAAAATAATGAAAATAAAGTTTGCTCACAAGCTCTATTTTGGATTCTGAGTAATTTTGTGAAATGAAGAAGGAAGAGGGAAATGTCTGACGAGAGCATATAAGTCAAACATCTTTGAAAAATGAAATCCGTAACCATTAAAAAGATTGGAATATGGATTATTTCAGTGTTGTTTTGATCTGTCTATGAAATATGAGTGTGGTGTGGTGAGGAACGGATCTGAATTCCAATTTTAAACTTTTTTTTTAGCCTTTACAATTTCCATTTAATATATTTTTTATTTTGCTTTTTTGGTGTGTTTAAAGAATAAAATCCAAATTTTAGGAGCATTATTAAAATTTTAGCATAGTAGATGTGCAACACATAGTGTCGAAAAAACAATCACCTAAAAAATCGACAACAACAATAATAAAAAATCTTGTTTAAAATAAGGAGATAAATTTGTAATTCTATAATAATAATAATAATAATAATAATAATAATAATAATAATAATAATAATAATAATAATAATAATAATAATAATAATAATAATAATAATAATAATAATAACTTCCACTTCACCGAGTATGGTTAACGAGTTCTCGGGTTCTAAAACTTAAGTCTGAAGACTGAATCAATCACTCACGAATTACACGAGTTAAATTGAATTTTTGCTGTATTTTAACCGGTTCTGATAAATAATGTATTAGTTTAGTTTAAGTTAACGGTTTTACGTGCCGATCTGCACCCATGAACATCCTCAGTCAACAATGGACCTTTCAAAAATATTTAACGTAGAAATTTTACTATTTTTAATTTTAAAAAGTATGATAATAAAAAGGTAAAATAAATTTAATATTTTATTAAAATATATTAAAAATAGTAAAATATAACATTAAAATGGGAGTATTTTTTTAATATAAAAGAAGTGTCGATTTAAACTTCTCCTAAATGCGGAGAATATAATTTACTCACCATAAACAATTTGAATAACATAATATATTTATCGTACCAATCATACATTCCTCGATCGGATTCTTCTTTTTTTCGATGAGAATTCTTCTTAATTATGAGGCCAAAATTGGCGTCAACATCGTCCGAGTTGTCGAACTGGATGTTAAGCTTCTTCTCTAATAAGGCTCATTCCATTACTTTACTTTGAATTTTCTTATAGTTATAGTGCTAATATTGTAGGTTTGCTACATCCACCACATCAATATTAAAGCTCTATTGCAACGAATAGCTCAAGTGCAATTCTCCAAACATAATCTAGTTCTAGTACAAAATAGTAGCGCCTTATGTGGGAATTGAAAATTGATTCTTACTAAATCTCATTACTGAATTTTCCCATTCTAGATTTACGTTTCTCTGACGATCATATCTAATGGAGGCAACACCGAAGATTCTCACACTAAATTTCTTCCTAATACTCCCTGTCGATATCGTTGGGGATGATTTGTTTGATCAAACACAATCTCTCCCGTTAAGTCTGACAGTCTTTGGATTTGATGGATCCATTGTTATTATATGAAAGGGGAAGACATTATAAAAGTCCCAATTAGAAATTGGATCATCAAAGCCATACTCAAGATGAGACATCATGTGAAAAAGGCCCAGGCTTGGATCATGATGTTGTAGCAAAGAAAATATAAGACAAGGACCATGTACACAACTTTAAAGGAAGAGAAACCTAAAGTTACTTGGAGGAAAGTTATGTATGACAATGGAGCAAGACCTAGAGCTAAGCATGTTCTTTGGATGACTTGTCATGAGAGACTAGCCACCAAAGATAGGTTGAATCACTTTGGTCTTATTGACAATACTACATGTTATTTTTGCAGAGGATAAGAAACTCTTCATTATATTCTTTTCACATGTACTAATTTGAGAGAGATTTGGGATCATGTTCTTAGCTAGTTGAAGATCAAACATGATCCTAAAGGCTGGAAAGAAGAACTGAATTGGATAACCATCAACCGTCAGAGGAAAGAGTCGAAAGTAGACGTACTCAAGTGTGCCTTTGCAAAGATAGTTTGTGAAATATGGAAGTATAGAAACAATGGCTGCTTTAGGAGCAAGATTAGCAACAATACTATAGGTCCCAAGATTATAGACAACATAGTGTATAGATGATGGATTAATCCAAAACTTAGAAAACAAATTGGAACTTTGCTAATGTCTTGTTAGGAATAGAGTTTTGGAGTCTTTGTATTTTTGATTGGGAGTGGTCTTGTTAAAAGTGATTCAAGTAATTCAAGTGTTGTAACTGAATAACACGGGGTGGTAACCGGTTACAGCAAGGTCAGAAGCTCATCCAGTAGCATGGAAGTGGTGTTTTTGTTATTGTAAATGGTTAACCTATTGTGTTAACCGGTTACCACTAAATAGATTTTGCTTTTCATGTCAGGTGTAATTGGTTAACCAAATGGTGTAACCTTTTACAAGCCCGAATGTTGTACTTTTCTGTTATTTTTACTTGGTTATTTTGTTTCCCAATAACATTGTAACTCTTGAATTAATGTATATGATGCATTCTCATCATAGGCTAATGCAATCATAACTTTTCACCCTCACTTATCCTCTCTCTCTCTCTCTCTCTCTCAATTATCCTCTTTCACTCTCCACATTCAAAGTTTATCCATCATTGTTCACCAAACTTGTGGTTTCTTGTTCCAACATTTAGCATCAAAAGCATGGTTCTGATCCACAAACACCTAGTGTGCAACATAAATTTTGTCTCCAATTGCAAACCTACCCATTCTTGATGCAAAGAATTATGACAAATGATGCAAGAAAATGAAGGTATTGTTTGGCTACCAAGATGTTCTTGAAGTGATCAAGAATGATGTTACTCCTCTTGTCCAAGATGCAACAGAAGCACAACAAGCAACACATAAGGAAGAGAAGAATAAAGATTTCAGGATGTTGTTTTTGATCCATCAATATGTTAATGGTGACAATTTTGAGAAAGTTGGTGATTGTGAATCATTAAAGCAAGGATGGGAGATATTAGAGAAGGCTTATGCAAGGGGCTTACAAGGAAAAGGTGAGGAGGTTACAAACTCACAAGCGTCAGCTCACATTGATTCAAATGGAGGAAAATGATACAATTAACGATTTCATAACAAGAATCACTCGATTGGTGAATCCAGTGAAGGCATGTTGAGAAGTTGTTACATGGCAGTGTGTTGTCGCAAAAATCTTGCATTCTTTAACACCAAGGTTTGACAATGTAGTTGTGGCAATTAAGGAATCAAAGTATGTTGCGGCGATGAGAAAAAAAGAGCTGCAAAGTTCTCTTGAGGCTCATGAGCAAAGGACAGGGGAGAGAAATAATGATAAGGCAAAGGCGGAGATCACTTTGCAAGCTCGCTTAAACGAGAAGGGCAAGAGATTGAAAGGAAAGTGGCCCATGAAAAGCAAAGGAAATTTTCAAAATTTTGGTGGAAGAGAGTCACAAAAGTCCAAGAATTCGACTTGGCAATGGAGTGAGAACAGAGACAACAAATTTGGTGGTCAAGGCAACTTTAGAGGTGACAAGATGAGGTTTGGCAAGAGCAAGAAGCAATGCTATAAATGTCAAAGGTTTGATCATTTTGCAAAAGAGTGCAATGTGAACAAGAAGGAATTTCAAAAGGATGAAGTCAAGGTTAAAAGACAAGAGTTTGATGAAGAGAATACACTCTTGGTCATGATCACGGAAGGAGAATGCATTGGCAATAGGCTACGAGACAAAAGCAGCAGCAACTCAAGGAATTCTAGAAAATTGAGTTGTGACCGGTTGAATGATATGATTAACCGGTTGCATGAAGAGAAAGACGACATGATGAGTACGAAAGGAGTTCAATGCAGCAAGGTGTGGTATTTGAACTCGGGTATGATGAGTGACCTTGAGCTGTTGAATATCCCAATCGTAACCTTCCTTCACTTCTATAATATGATGAGTGATGATACTTGTTGAATATCACTCTATAGGTGGTAACAAACTATTTGATGTTGGTAAACAGGAGGATTGTGATCAGTAGGGATGTCATAATCGATGAATTGAAGCAAGTTCAATAAGTTGTAACTGGTTACCAACATACATTAACCGGTTACACGCATGCGTTAACCGGTTACACGCATGCGTTAACTGGTTACCAGAAAGTTGTAACTAGTTACAACTTCGAAATGTCTAATTCTAAAGAAAGGGGAAGTACATAACAACTTGTCGTCGAAGCCCAAAATGAGGATAATGTTCAAAGGTCAACAAGGCAAAGGGGTTTATCTTAGAAACTCTAAGATTGTGAGTTGTTCTGTGAATACAAAATCAATAATGATGATGATTTCGTTCATTTTGCACTTATGGTCGAATCCAAACCCGTTAATATGGAAGAGGCCTTAAGTGATCCAAATTGGATGTGTGCTATGAAGAAGGAGCTGGAATCCATCGAGAAGAAAAGTACTTGGGAGCTGGTTGATCTACCAAAAGGATAGAAGCCAATTGGTGTGGAGTGGGTGTTCAAAGTGAAAATAAATCCTAAGGGTGAGATAATTAAGCATAGGGCTTGATTGGTGGATATGGGATTTTTGCAAAGAAAAGGCATAAGCTTTGAAGAGGTATTCACACTGGTTGCTAGGATTTGAACCATTAGGTTTGTTATTGGTATTTCAAATAACCATAGTTAGCCTATCTACCAAATGGATGTCAGATTCGCGTTTTTGAACGGACCGCTTGAAGAGGAGGTATATGTAGAACACCCCCTGGTTTTGTTGTGAAATACCAAGAGCCGAAGTTCTACAAGTTGAAGAAAGTGTTATATGGTTTGAAGCAAACTCTAAGAGATTGGAATAAAAGAATTAATGGTTTTCTAAAGGATGTTGGCTTCAAGAAATGTGTCCAAGCATGAATTTTATGTGAAAACGGATACAAGTGAAGGTGTAATTATCCTTTGTTTATATGTAGGCAACTTATTGATCATGGGCAGCAACGAAAAGTGTATTTCAAAGTTCAAGAGTGAACTTATGAAAGAGTTTGAGATGATCGACCTTGATCTCATGACATATTTTCTTATGAAAGTGTATTCCAAAAGAGGACCGCTAATGCACCAAAGAAGATATGCTCTTGAGATATTGAAGAAGTTTGAAATGGAGCATTGCAATTTTACCATTTCTCTAGCTGAACCAAGGCTGCAGTTGTCTAAGAATAAGGATGAGCAAGATGTTAATCCAACTCAATATAGGAGGTTGATTGGATCTTTGCGTTCCTTGTGCAATACACGACTGGACTTGCCATTTAGCATCAACATTGTGAGTAAATTCATGGGGAGATCGAAGGTATCTCATTTGACAGCAGTCAAGAGGATCTCGTACGATACGTCAAAATTTCTGTTGGCTGCGGAATTCTCTTTTTCGCAGTAGACTCAGGTAGAGAATGCAATTTGTTCGATTTTACCGATTCTAATTGGTGCGGAGATAAAGATGGTCGAAAGTTTATACCTAAATACATCCTTATGTTTGGTGCAACACCAATCTCATGGTGTTTGAAGAAGGAACCAGTAGTTTCACTCTCATCTTGTGAGGCCGAGTACATTTCCGCTTCGTTATGTGTGTGGCAAGTCGTGTGGCTTATGAATCTATTAAAGGAGCTAGGCAACCGTGAGGGTGAGACTATCACACTCCTAGTTGGCAACGTTTTCGTGATTAATCTTGCTAAGAATTCAATTGGACATGGGAGGAGCAAGCATATTGAGATGAGGTTTCATTGCTTTAGAGAACTTGTTAGTGAAGGAAGGTTACGATTGAGATATTATAGAAGTGAGAGCCAAATTGTTGATTTGTTGACTAAGGGAGTCAGAAATGAAATATTCAAGAGGTTGAAGATGAATATGGGCATGGAAGACTCGCAACACTTGAATTAAGGTGGTGTGTTGAAAGTGGTTCAAGTAATTCAAGTGTTGTAACCGCTTAACACGGGGTGGTAACCAATTATAGTAAGGTCAGGAGTTCATCCAAGTAGCAGAAAAGTGGTGTTTTCGTTGTTGCAACCAATTAACCTATTGTGTTAACCGGTTACCACTAAAAAGATTTTATTTTTCATGTCATGTGTAACTGGTTAACTAAATGGTGTAACCGGTTACAAGCCCGAACGTTATACTTTTATGTTATTTTACTTGGTTATTTTGTTTCTCAATCACATTGTAACTCTTATATAAATGTATAAGATGCATTCTCTTCCTACACTAATGCAATCATAACTTCTCACCCTCAATTATCTTTCTCTCTCTTAATTTTCCTCTTTCACTCTCTACCTTCAAAGTTTCTCCACCATAATTCACCAAACTTATAGTTTCTTATTGCAACAAACCTTATAATCGCTTTGAATCAATCAATAAAGTCTGTTTATGATTAAAAAAATAACATGCCAAACTATCTCTTTCATATCTACAGAAATCATCATCATTATTACTTAACATGACACAAACAATTATATTAAAATTTTCAATTTCCTCGTCTTTTTTGCAGTTTGCATTTGTTTAGCATACCGGTATATATACACATGTAGAAATAACATTTTAATTTTTGAGAAGTATTATTTTCATAAAATAAACAATATTTTTGTTTTCTCAAGCTTCTTATTTCAGTTTTGAGAATGAGTATTGAAATTTCATTACGAAACTTACAAGACTTCCGATTTAGACTAATTTTAATTGTATCAAAGACTTTCTTTAAGATAACAAACAAAATGCATTTATGTTTTCAAATACAGAAAGTGACAAAAAAGCCAGGAAAAGAGAAAAATTAGAGTAACCGACTAACAAAAAAAACATGAGTTAGTTAATTAGTTTGGCAGTTAGTTGGTTGCACAAAACCCAAGAACACTTTCTAGTTAGTTTAACTTCCTTCTTTCTCTTTTTCTTTCAATGTCCTTACAATTTACGTAACCACATGGCAAGCACATGTACTATATATAGCATACCACACTAGCTAGCTTAATTATTCATTCATAATTTTTATCTTCAAGTGTTCATAGCATATTCATCACTGGGAAAGAAAGAAGAGTAACTGAAAAGGCAAGTGCAACTGCAATATTATCTTGAAATATTCTTACATATTTTGCGAACATGTTTTTATAATGAAATTTACATTCTTTTTTTACAGATTTCTACAACCCTTTTATTAATTCGTTCGTCCACATTTCCTTGGAGAAGATCAAGAAAAGAAATTATCAATCTCTTTTAGGTAATAATCAGTGTTGCTGCTAAATTGATATTCTGAACTGAAGTTTACTATATTGATGATAGACACTTATGAATTAACTCATCATTTTTTTCGTTTGAAATTTTGTTGTGTTGCAGAAGTGGTAATTAAGGAGGTTTGTGCAATATGAAAGATCAAGAGAAAGGGCCAATGGATCCTCAAAACTCTGCTACCGAATTAAGAGCGCTTATTGTAGATGATGATAAGCTTGTTAGAATGATTCATCAAGGTCTACTGAAAAGAGCTGGTGTGAAAAATGAAGCGGTAAAGAATGGTAAAGAAGCTATAGATATTCATTGTAGTGGTCAAAGTTTTGACATTATTCTTATGGATAGGGATATGCCTATCATGAATGGGATTGAGGTACATACGTTGAGAATTAACTCTTTCAAAGCATTATTATCTTGATTCAGTTTTGTCTAAGAATTGTGCTTTGTATGCTATGAAAAGAAGATTTACATTATAGATATACATTTTTTTGGTTTAAAATGTATGCTGCATGTTCTTTTTGTTGCATGTTTTTTATGCAGGCAACCAAGAAACTGCGATCAATGGGTATTGAAAGCATGATTGTCGGTGCGTCATCATGCTACAGAGAAGCAGAAAAACAAGAGTTTATTGAGGCAGGGCTAAACGACTTTCAAGTGAAACCATTGACCCTTGACGTGCTTAAGTCAATTCTTGACGTTGTAAAAGCTAGAAAGTAGCATGCCTTCTTGTGGATGATGTTGTAGGAAATTAGGAAATACGTTGCTTTTAGTTTAGATAGTTTCTTTTTAAAATGAATGTGAATAATCTGTGATTCTCAATTGTTAATTCAGTATTGTAATAATTGAAGCTACCCATAAGCTGTCTGTGCTAACAACTTTCTTACTAAAATCCATGCATATAGATCTATCTCTTCTACGATAGTCTCAGCATTTTCATTAGAATAGTTTTCAAAACTAAGATTATAGGGTTAGAATAGTTTTCAAAATTCAATTTTACATATGACAGAATGTACAGATAATAATACTGCTCCAAGAAAATCCATTGTAGAGCTGCTACATTCAACATCTTTCCCGGCTGCGTTAACTAAGCTTTGTCCTGGTGCCGGGAATGCTCGACTTTGCATGTTGGATTTGGAACAAGTAAACCACTACTGAGTTCTGAGTTACTCTTGTCTGGGGCTGTTCCTTCTGCATTGACCATCTATAGTACCAGAAATTGTAATTGCATAACTCATTTCTCTTCATCCTCAGAATCTGACTTCGCAAACAATGGCTCAGGCTGAGTTTCGGCATAGGCTGGAGCTATGAACTTTGGCTCCTTTGCTGCAACATCAGCATATTTTAGGATAGCTTCCCTTGGATCTTCATCCATCCATGTCTCTTTAATCAAACCCCCTTTCTGCAGTTACATAAAAATATAACTGTCAACTGTCATATTCTAAAGCATGAAGACTGTGAAGTCAAGAAAATATGATAAGAAATACCCACAAACCTTTAGTAGATACTGGGTCAGTAAGCTTCCTTGACTTGTACCAACTCGTCCACCAAAGCCAGGTCCTGTCATGGGTAGTTCAGGCTTATGTGACTTCAATGGATCCTTTAATACCTTCTCTCGCTGACGCTTGCGGCTTGGCTGATCTCTAAATAGAGGTAAAGCATGAGGATTGTGAATGACAGGATTTGCCTCAAAGTCATCAATAGATTTTTTCCTTGGTGCACGAGCAACACAAACAAGAGCTCCTCTCTCACTGATGGTTGGATCATATAGTATGTGTGTCCCTCCTTGGCTTTTATCGCCAACAGTTGCGAAGATCTTTAAGAATAAAAGTAAGTTCAAGAAGTATTTATAAGCACAGGCAATAAATATTGTTTCAGAAAATGCAAAATGACACCAGAAAAATATTGACTAACATGACCAATAATTTGTTACCTGATTCAGTTTAGGGTGCCAAGAACACTGAACAACACTGCAAGTGGGGGATATGCCAACTTTTGAAACAAGTTCAAGATTTAATCTATCAAAGAAGCATAATAAACCTCCTGTTGAGCTATCCCTTTCTAAAGATGTCCCAGTAAAAAATAGTTGCTCATCAGGACTGAAGCCAACATTTGTTTGTCCATAGTGATTTGGTAGTTCTTTAAATACCTTCAATGCTTCTTTTGTTTTGCGCAGATCCCAAACCTACAGCATAATTCATTGGTCAATTAGGATGTGTCAGGAAGATTAGAAAATTGTTTATGCAGGCGTAATAAAGAAAGAAAACAGCAAGCTATAAGCTATGATTTCAAGTATGCGGTCATCTATTTACCTTCAATGAATCATCAAAGCTTCTCGACAATAAGATTCTCCCATCAGTAGAAAATTTCAGACTAGTAATATCATCCTCGTGACATTTTTCAATATGTATATCAGGCCTACTCCCCCAGCCAGGTTTAATACTCCAAATCTGTGAAAATGAATTGAACATCCCAAGCAGCATAATAAGTTACAAGAAAGTTAAAGCTAAGTATAACTTAAAAGCAGCATAGACAGTGACCTTACTACCCAATGTCAGTGATTTTTACCTGTATAGAACCGTCTCCTATACCACCACCAATGCATTTACCATCATGATCCCATGCGCATGTGGTGACAGGAACTCTTCCAGGTCTCGCAAGCTTTGGTTTAATGACCTACCATTGAACAATAGCAGAGCATGATTTCAATAACATCATAGAAGTGGAAAATATAAATTTGTAAGTTATAGAATAAATTATCATATCTCTGCCCAGAGACACAAAAACCTCTATATATGTATAGTCAAAATGCACATATGCATATTCTTCTTTCAGTGTCATTTGATGGAAAACGAACACTTGGTCAATTAGGATATATCAGTTAGTTGTGGTTGTAGTTACTATCAGATGAATTAATCACCAGTTTCTTTTCAAAATATGTACAAAGCAAAAAACACACATACTCTTAACCATAAACAAAACAATAAGATTTTATTATCCATACAGTAATAGTCATGGGTAGAAGAGGGGTATTGTTATAAAGATAATGCCAATTACTTCTTTAAAACTTTAAGCAGAGTGGCAGCAATAGTAATATATACAGTAAAAATCACACAGAAAACAAAATAAAAATCACTATGCACAGAACTACTACAAGAAAAATATGCTTTGGAAAGAAGAGTAAGGTGAAATTTCCAAACCTGTTTCTGACTTGTGAAGTCGTTCACATCCCATATACGGAGAGACCCATCCTCGGATGATGTTAAAATAGTCTCCTTAGTTTTTGGGTGCCACTCTCCACATGTCAACCCAGTTATATGACCCTTGGTATTCTTTAGATCACGAATATACATGTCTCCCTTTATAAACTCACCCAAGGTGAGGCCATCACGATCATAAATCTGCAATCGAGGAAAAGAAAGTCAAGCAAAGCATAAAATACTAAAACATGAAAGAAGGAAACTGAAAATGATGTTAGGTTCTTAGCTACCTTAGCTTGAGCCGAACCGGTAACACACAGAAAACGATCTGCAGTTGGACTCCAGCTTAAATTGCGAATTTGATGCCCTTCAGACGGCTCGAGTTGCCGAAACGATTGCAAACGGGAACTCATTCCTTGAAAGTCATACATACGAACCATGTAGTCATAGCTTCCAGATAGTACTCTAGAACCAGTGTGATCCACAGCAAGAGCAGACACGACCTGTTAATAGTTCCCCTTAGATTTTTAAACAACCAATAACTACAAACAACCATAGCTCACTGGTATAAATAGAGTTTGTTTGGATTGATTTATGAGCTTTTTGTTGGCATAAACACTTAATTAAGCACCTACAAAATAAGCAATTATGCTATAAGCACTTAATTATAAAGGAAGATGATACCTTTGTATGGCCTTTGAGTACAATCTCGTTGCTAAGCGGAATACGAAACCGGTTGCCGAGTTGGCCTTGATCCGAAACCTCTTCGGAGTCGGAATCGTCCAGATTGGAACCAGGTGGCGGCAGGGGCGGACCAATCATGTCATCTTCATCCTCCTCATCCTCATCATCATTATGTGGTGGCGGTGGAGGTGGACCGACGAGGGGAGAGTCGTCGTGAAGAGGAGGAGATGGTGGTGGAGGAGGAAGAGGGGTAGGGTTTTTGGAAGAACGAACGGATTGAAGCCATTGTTTGGAAGAGGAAGAGATGGAAGGGAAATCGTTGGCGGTTTTGGAATTGGGAACCGAACGACGAGTGGCGTTGTGAATGGTTTCGAGAGGAGTTTGCGATTTGGATTGTTTTCCAAAGGAAAGAGGGAATTCAGCTCTTGCACCGTCGTATATCTCACCGTCCTCTTCCATTTCTTTTCCTTTTCTTACACAGCTATCACCGCCACTATCGATTACAGTCTCTCTTTATTCTAACAGGGACTAGAACTAAAAATTAACCTAAATTGGGGACTGAAACGCAATTAACTACTTGCCAATATTTCATCATGTCCTATATCTCATTAGCAAAAAGTAAAAGGACAATTCTTCAACTTTGTGACCACCACCATGGAAATTCATAAAATTAACTTTGACTTATAAATTTTAATAACTTATATAGTTTATATAGTTTTATTTTTGTATAAAATAAATTTAACTTGAAAATGATCATAAAGATGTTGCAACTGATATTAAACACAAGGTAAATACTTAGTTATATTTTTAAATTTTAAATATGTTCTTAATCTTTATAAATATATCAATATTTAATTTAAATTTTTCTAAAAATTTTCTTCAAACAATAATTCTCACAATCTTTTTCGTCTCTAAAATTGGTTCTTGACGTTGACATCTTTATGTTGTTGACGAGGAGATTTGTATTTTTAATTCACCAACGTGAAAGTGTTGATAATGTTATCATATAACTCTACCAACTTGATAATGTTAAACAGCTCTTTCAATTCCAGCTCGAGCGAGTGCCCTAGAACAACGACTCTTCAGCTGCTTGAAGAAACCTTTTGTGTGGTTCAAGAACAAATCTTTGTTGCAGTGGTCCCGACAACAACTTTGTCGTTGCTTTGTTTCTTTATTTCACTTGCAATTAAGAGTGGTCATACTTAGTCGCATTTAATGGTCCCAAGTAATCATTTATGTTGCATATTTAGTAATGGTAGGGTTAGATAAATAATCATTCTTCTGATATTAATATCGATTTCGTAATTGTACCCATATTAGTATTTCTACTGCATATTGTATTTGTTTGACCTAATTTGGTAAATTTTAAACCGAAGTTATATTTTTGAATAGGAAATTGATAAATTTAAGGTTGTGCTCTACTCAAAGGGTTGTTTTGTAAAAGACCATAACATAAGATATGATGGTAGAGAAGTATATGCTTTTATTGGCCAAGATCCTAATTATTGGTCTTTTTTGAAGCCTGAGACTTAGTTAAAGTGATTGACCTTGAGTTTAATTTGAATTATATTAAAATATGGTGGAAACATGATGAAGGATCTTTTAAAGAAGATTTAAAACCATTTTGGAATGAGGGAGATGCTTCTGAGTTAGCTATGTATGCTGATGAAAATAATTGTGAAGTTGAGATAATCTGTGAGACAAAACCAGTTACAGGAGAGGCCACCTTTATGGACAGGGTTAAAGAGAAAGGAAAGGGGAAGACATGTGATAAAGTTGATGACAAATTAAGTGAAAGTAGTGGTGATTATAGTGATGAATTTATGAGAGGTGTACACTTTGATGATAGTGAGGATGAGAGAATGAAAGGGTTTGATGAAGGGGTTGATGCAGGTGTTGATGGTGAACCTAGAACTAAACTTGTTTCTAATAATAAGGCCCCAAGCGAACTAATCATGAAGATGTTTATCACAGAAGAGATGAGAAAGGAACATGTCTTTGAAGATTCATACATGACTGATGAACTGGATAGTGGGGCTGATGATGACAGTTGTGATGAAAGGTCATGTGTAATCAAATTCAATGAAGAAGATTCTCTAAGTATTTTACTTTCAAGGTTGGAATGGAGTTTTCTTTGTTGAAGCAGTTCAAAGATGTTATACTAGAGCATAATGTTTTGAATGGTAGGGATGTGAGGTTTAAAAAAAATCGATGCTAACAGATGTAGGGTGGTAAGTAAGGACAAGGCAAAATGTAACTATATTGTCTTGTGAAATAGAGTTTTAACCTCCATAACATTTAAGGAAAAAAAACATTATTGGCAATGCACAAGTGTGGAAGACAGTTATTCAACAAAAGTGCTAAAGTAGAGTGGGTTGGCAAGGTCATTATTTATGGGTTGGAGAAATTATGTAAGAGAGAGCCTGATGAGGTAAACCAAACAAAATGGCAAAGAACAAATACCAGCCATAGGTGCAAAACATGTTTTGAACTAGGCCACGACAAAAGGATTTGCAAGAAAAATAAGCAAATTGTGCTTATTCTATTTGGAAATACTACACAGGCCAAATAGGATCTGCTTAGAAATGAATTTCCTACACAGGCTAGTCAGGATCTTCTTACACTGGCTAGTCAGATTAGTCAAGTTCATTTGGCACAAAAAAAAGGGTAATGTACTACCTTAGTCTTGTGATTATGTTTGTGTGAAGTTAATATTAAGATAGTGTATAACAATGGTAATGTTTCTTGTAGGGGCTAAGGGGTCTGTCAACAATGGTAAAGTAAGACTGGAACAAAGTCAAAAAAGGCCCAGCCAAAGAAGACAAAAGTGGGAACTATTCATGATGAAGGTACTGAGGCAACTGTCAAGGAGGTACCAGCAGTCAATGAGGCAGCTGTTAATGAGGCAATTGTCAAAGAGATACCAACAGTCAATGAGGAAACTTTCAATGAGGGGCCTAATATCAATGAGCCAACTGTCAATAAGGAACAACCTACACAATCTTTAGGATTGGATAAGTTCTATGCTTGGTGTACTGAGACCTTGGCTACATTGCTAGAGGATGATGATGTTTTATACATTCAGTCTTTGAGTGTTGACAAATCATCTATCAAGCCAAGTGAATCAAAGCCAAGTGGTGTCAGGGTTTACTTTGGTCAACAACCAAAAGTCTGCAAAAACAAACCTTTCAAACCTCTGGGATTATCTTCACCAAAGCCAAGTTGCAGTGAACTAGTGAGTATTAAAATTTTTCTGAGCATATTCATCTTTCTTATATCTTTTTCTTTTTATCTCATGTTAAGAGCAAATTCAAGAAGAATGCTGATGTGACGGGTGCAAAAAGACAGAGTGAAAGGCTAAGGACCTAAAAACAAAGGATGTATCTAGCCTTGGTAAAAAAAAACCTGATGATCCTTTAATGATAACTGAAGAGGAAACCACAGAAGAACTGGTTGGTCGTGGTAGGAGATCAAAAAGTTGGGAAAACATTTGCAAGGGGCTAGCTCAATGAATACTCTTTAAAGATGCAGTTGAAGATAGCTATTTATGTTTATGTTTATGTTTGTGTTTATGTTTTGAAGAAGATATTACTATTTTGATAAGACATATGTACTGTAATGTAATGAACGAATCAATCACTTTTTTGATATGGATCAATTACTATTTTGATATGTAATGAATGTAATATATTGCATAAGTAATGAGATGTTTACAATTAATTAATCTTTGGTGAAATCTGTTTGCATTTCTATGTCTAATTATATGTCACATTCTTTCAAGATTATAGGTCACATTTTTTTCCAAATTATGGGCCCTTCCAATTTATAGTACAATACATAACTTAACCAAATTACCAAGTGAAACTTACAAAATCAATTAAACCAAATTATAGGTAATATAAAGTGAAACTAACAAAATCAATTACACCAAATTATAGTTCAAACCAAGTATCAGTGCATTGCATAACTAAACTGCATTACATAAGTGATGGTTACATAATTGATCAAGATATGAAGTGCATCAACAATAAATTATTTCAACATTTACACTTCAATAACAAGTACATGTTGATCAAAACGAAAATACAAGACAAATTGACTTTGGTTTTCCCCAAAATGCATCTGACTTATTCTTGACCAACAACCTCTTGTTCTTTTTCATTGAAGATTCATACAACTCCTTCAAAGTATCAACAACTTGCATCTTCCTCACCTTGCTCTCATATTTGCTTCATTCTTCATTTACACTTTAATAATTATCCTTTCCTTGTGCAATATCATCACCTTAAATGAACAAATTGCAAGTTTCCTCATTTTTCCAAAACGAACATCTCTAGAAAATTCTCCATTTATTACGCTCGTTCTTGTAATGATATGATATATACGAGCATTACACCAACACCTTTTCACTAGACGGCTGCTCACACTTGTGGAATGACACGATATTTATTTGTTTCACCTTGATGAAAATGACATACTATTAATAATTTGCAATAAACATAGTTGATAACGCGAAATCATATCGTTTATTTAGCTTGATTTACATGCATTTATTTGCGACTATTGGTAATTTATCTTGATTTAAGTTCTATCATACGGTTAATTTACTATGTTTTGCAGATTGTGGAGAATTTGGATTAAAGAAAGAAAAGAAGAAGAAATGGAAGGAAAAGAGAGAAGAAAAACAGAAAATAATAGAGAAACGGAGTTTGTGCGTGTGACGCTCGTCACAGCATCATCACGGTCGTCACGTGCATGACGTTCGTCACAGACTCCACCACAACCGTCACGATCATCACTTAAGCGTAATGGTCGTCACAAGCTTATCACGATCGTCACGACCCCAAAGTTCTGTTCGTGCAAAACAGAAGTGGCCACGAGCACGTTCAACTTAACTTCTTCATGCACTTTCTCCATTAACTGCCCACTACAGGAAGTTACTCCCACTTCCTCCATAACTCACGCATGATCTCTGGAAGTTGAGAAATGAAATATCTCCTATAAATAGGCCAGAGATTCACAGAACCAGGGGGGCTTTCGACATATCGAAGTGCTGCCGAAATTTCCATTGAAGCCGAATTTACGTTCTTGCATTATTTTCCCATTTCCTTTCCTTTTTATTTTATTTTGTACCGCTGTATTTCTTTCTGCACTTTTATTTCTCCATAGTAGAATCATGCCGACATTGTGGAGGACTACTCGAGAATTCAATTTCAGTACTACTTTCCAGGTTCTTATTAATTGAATTATTACTTTATTTTTTGTTATAACGCATGTTTTATTATTTTGCTGTTTGTGTTTATTTCTGTTTGCATTAATTATCATGTCTGGCTAAATTATTTTTATCGGTATGAAATCGAATTAGTAGGAAGGGATTCGATAATACCCGGTGCACCTTACCTTTTTACAAACAATCTTTCTGGCCGTAGTTTTTAATCTAAATTTCTAAATAAACCTTTGTCGCGACAGTGAGAAGCTATTTACGGTGGTTTTGCCATGAGAGTGGGAAACCATATTAAGGATTGAGCCGGCACGTGAAAGTGTGAGGTTTGAACCGGATAGTAAAAACTAGGCATTGATTTTAAACACAGCGAAAGCGCTTTAAAAGAGATCAGAATTTATTTGTTTTCAAAAAGTAGTTTTAACCCCGAATGGGACTGCGAGAGCGTACATTCCGCCTTAGAATTATGACCCGAGTCAACAACCATCGTGAGGCAAAGGTCTTTAAACGAGTATTTTCTCCTGAAAAGTGTTTGCAAAGACTAAAAAGCACCGGTGACCTGTCGAATTCCCGAAAACTAAAGCATTACATACCGATATTCCTTTACCGCTTTTCCTTGAACCAATAATCTTTATTTCCTTTAAATTTAATTTTAGTCGCATTTAACTTTCCTAATTCTATTAGCCTTAGCTTTACGCCGCAACAATAGATAACGGTAGGTTGACATTGATCTCTGTGGGTTCGACAAATCTTTTATATTACTTCGATATTTCCGTGCACTTGCTGACGCATCAATAGTGCAGTGTAGGAAGATGATGAAGGCGAATATTAGCAAAGAAGAAGACGACAGTCAGCGGAGAAGAAAAAGACGGTCAGTAAAGAAGAAGAAGAAGAAGAAGGGGATCTTAAAAAGACGAAGTGGAGAAAACCAAATGGTGAACACATCAGGGTTTCTGCATTTGTCTTTAATATAAAACAAAAGTAATTAACTTAAGAAAAATCTAACGTGTTAAAGAAAAATACACATTTGGCATTGCTACATACGCCTCCATCAGTGGAAACTAACGCGAGGGACCAATTTTAGGGATAAAAAAGTTTACAAAGACCATTATTTGAATAAATTTTTTAAAAGAACTAAAATTAAATGTTGGCATATTTATGAAGACCCCGAACATATTTTACCTTATTTTTGATTATAAATATTATTTAAAAATGAAATGAACATTGTTAAAAAAATTAACATTCATAGTTATAAACTTATTGAAGATATCAATATATAATTATAACATTTATTGTAAACAAAATATTAATTAAATACTCAAAAAATTTAAATAAAATATTATACACTCAATTATACTTATTTAAATAATGTTTTTATATCAATTAAAAGATGATAAAAATATTTACAGAATATTTTTATAACAAATTCAAATTCAACTTTTAATATAACAAAATATTAAGATATTCAAATTCAACTTGTAATATAACAAAATATTATTTATAAAAAATTCAAATTCAATTTTTATTTTACAAATTTAAGTGTGTATTATACTTTTTTCTCTCTCATATTTATCATTTGTTTATAGTTTGTTTAGTCATACATATATATTGAGATCAAATTTATATCATATAAAAGTTAAAAATATTTTTCTATAATTCTTATTGTTTTGGGCTGATCTCACGGCCAAATCAAGGGAGGTCCAACTTCACCTACTACATAAGTACCATCATTCTAGCAAAAATTGGTAAGATTTTTTGATTAATAACTAATTGCATTTTTATTATTTAAAGGCCAATTTGAGCACTGAAGTGTTAACCTTATAGGTTCATCCCTACGCAATCGCATCAGAGTAACTTGTGTCAAAGACATGCACCAATAATCGTGGTTCCATGAAGGAACATTAGCGCCGCCTGTGAGAATCGGTTGGTGATTCCTACGAATTTCCATGATCAGATCGATTCGATCAAATTTCTCTCTATTCATCACATCTCATTCGATTCAAAACTCAAACAACTCGACTAATAAGCTAAGGTGGAGGTAATCACAATTTCCTTTTTAGAATATCTTTTAAAATCCTACAGATCGAAACCCCCATTGATCTTCGGCATATACATGATCGACAAAAGGTCCATCCAAACAGATTGAACCTCTTCCGTCAGGATCTAGTGAGTCTACCTCTCTAGGTATGGAGCAAGGTGAATATAGGTCAATTCTGGGGTTCCAAGATCATGAAAAGGTAGATGAAGTTTTGAGTACTACTTTCCCACTCGTCACAATCGCTATAGTCGCTAATCACCTCATCTCATGGATCTAGGTAAATGATGGAAGTTCTTGAAGTCTTATCTACTTCAGAATTCTCATTGAAGTTGGTTTGAGGAAACAAGATTTGAGACTGTGTGAAAGTTATGTCCTTTAAGCATTCAACGATTCTTCTACTTCTCCTTGTGGACAAGTATACTTGCCAATCTCTTTAGGGAAGAGAGTGGTAAGAGAACGGCGAGTGTCTATTTCTTTTTTATTCAATATGAAAGCTTATACAGTGACATCTTCAGACGACTATTCCCAGCGACCCTAGACGCTGTAGCTACCCCCAATGCACTTGAAGTTAAAGTACCACAACGATTTTGGCCAATTTGTGGTAATCAAAGATGAAATTTGTGGAGCTCGATGGATACAATACGCAATATTGCATGTTGTATGTAATTATAATCGGGACTGGATGGCAGCCACACATTGTACTATGATAGATATTCATGACTCGATGCAGGTACTCCAGTTACAGTGTCGTGAGTCCTCCGTTATGCACACCATGATGACTAGGGAGCAATTCCTAGCCCATGCTAGTTGGCCTGAGGTCAGGCCAACGTTTGGAGAGGGGGTGGGTACTTCTGGTCTTGATGATGAGGGTGTTGATGTAGGTGATGATGCTGAGGGATCTGATGATGAGGAGTCTGGTTTAGAGGAAGGTTCATAAGATGTGGAGGCTACTGAGTTCGAGGAGGACTGACTTTGTTATTGTTTCTGTTTTATGAGCATGATCCTGAGCAACTTCCTTTGGTCTGCAAAGTGAAGTTTTCTTGTGATTAGATCATTGCTTTTATGATATTATTTTATTTCTGCTTTGGATTATGTTTTATGTCCGATTTTGGGGTGTTTGTACACCTAAGCTCATTTTAACTATTATTATTAATGTTATTTGGTTTTGATGTTAAAAGTGTTGTGTATATTGTGTAGTGTAAATTTGTGTTAAAATTTTTGGTGGTATTTAACGTTTCCTGTGTTTTTGGAAACTCTCAATGAACTTCTAGATTGGTTGCTCTCTGCAAAGAAGTATTCAATGAAGATTCATCCAAGTTTGAATGGAGATGATAGTATGAAACAAGTGATTGTTGTCAAGGTACATGGTTACCTCTTCTTAGAATTTTAGAATGCTTTAGAACTTAAGTCTTTGTGCAAATGAAATTTGTTCTTTTAGCAACTTGTTTGAATGATTGTTTCACTTAGGACCAAAAACCATAATTTGTGAGAAAACTTCCATTGTTTACTAAATGTTGGATTACTGATAAACTTTGTTGATTCGTTTGATTCATGCTTTATCTTATGATTATTGTGAACTTGTGGAAGCATTAGAAATTATCTAGGCACTTGTTTATATTGAGCACAACCATGTCTAAATGTAACTTACCCGTGAGTATAGAGAATTTGTTAACCCCCTTTGAGCCTAAACAATGTGAATCTCATTCTGAATTTTGTGAGATTCTAAAAATTTTCTTGAACCCTTGAATTTTGTTTTAATTATCCTCTTTTCCATAAAAAGAAAAGAGCATTCACTTGTGGGTTGGGTAAAAATCAAGTTGGGGTGAACAAAAAATAAGAATGGTAGGTTGCTATAACTTTTGAAAAAATTCAAGCAAGCATTGAAAAAAATTATGTGAATATGAATGTGAAAAACAAAAGAAACATAATGCTTGCTTGGAAAAGAAAAATAGTGAATGAATAAGTGTGCGAAATAAAGTTTGTGAAGGTTTGAAATTGAGAAACAAATTATGAATGAAGTTGGGATGTGTAAATAACGTGTACAGTGAATGTCTCTTTTGCATCAGCAATTTCATTTCAATGGCCTTAGAAATGCCCCTTGTTTGTGAACCCGACCAATTTACAACCTTAAATACCTTAGTGATCTTTTTGCTTTCATATTTTCACTTTTGATTGTTAGATGTTGTATGAATTTGATTGTTATTGACATCGTTTGTTAGGTGAGTGAAATTTTCCCCGCAGTTGCAAACACGTAATTTCTTCAATCCTTGTTAGAAGAGGAGAGATAGAGTGATTTATTCATGAAAACTTAGTTGTTGATTGATGCATGGCTTAATATTTGTTTAAAGAATTTAGTTCTTACGCATTGTTTGATTCTCAACAGTTGAAACCATTGTTTGTTTGCATTCTTTGTGTTTAAGCCATTTTATCCATTCTCGAGTGAATTTTAGTCTTGAGCAAATCCTGTTGTTTGAAATGAGAGGCAAACTTTGCTTGAGAACAAGCAAAAATCTAGTTGGGGAGAGTTGTTAGATGTCAAACTTTGCTTTATTGCTCTATCAAATGTTGGCATCTTTCATTCTTTTTGTGGATAAATTGATTAGAATCACTTATGTTTTGGATGATATGCTTCATTGCTTGAAAATGCCTTGGTTGCTTTGATTTGTGTGTCATTGTGTAGGAATTTGGCACAAAACAAGTGAAGAGTAAGACACAAGAATATTGACAAGGAAACCAAGACATCAGAAAATCATCATGAAGTTCGCCGTGCGAAGCTCCTAGCGAACTTCCCTAGAAAATTCATCAACAAGTTCCCACAGCGAACTTGCCAGCGAAGACCCATGGGAACTTGGTACTGTTCATACAGAGGAGAAAGGGACCAAAACTCGTTGTGTGAAGAAGCTAGTAAATAGTTCGTTGGAGCGAAGAAGTAGCGAAGTACTAGCGAATGGTCCCAGACTTGAGGCAGTAGGTATTTGGATAGAAACTCATTGTGCGAAGGTGCTGGCGAAGGCTTCACAGTGCAAAGGATTGTTCACACAACGAACATGACGAAATGTCTCAGGACAGTTTAACTGTACAAAGGCACTTTAAGTGCCACATTTGGCTATTTGCTAGGCGAACAAAATGTTCCCAGTGCGAACGTGACAACACAACAGCATGGGTATAAGTACTTGAGCATAACAGCTTTCCAAATCATGGCCAGGCGCACCCTCATGAAATAAACAATGAGCGACGGCGTTGTAATTGGTAGGTAAATGATCTGAAGGTGGACCCACATCTCTAGTGGTAATTAGACCTTGTTGCACTAATGATGGGTACAACTCGGTAAAAGTCATCAGAATCGGAGGACACGGCTTGTATTGTCCCCTATTCGGACCATTCTGACGAGGTGCTTGATTCTGCGGCTGTTGATAGGCAGGAGCGTTGGGCGCTCGTCGATAATTAGGAGGTTCTTGGTAGACTGGAGGCTGATAAACAGGAGTCGGTTGCATAGGCTGATAAGTAGGTGCTTGTTGATTAAAAGAAGGCGCAACAGAAAGAATAGCAGTTTAATAACCAATCCTTGTTGTTCCTTGTTGTTTTACCTTGTCTTTTTTATTAACCCTAACCCTTGTGTGTTTCTTGATCATTAAGAAACTTTTTATACTTAGTTTTAAGGTATCTGATTCACAACATATGGAATTGCAAAGAGGGAATTGTTCAAAATTTGCTTACCAAGAGAGTATTTACTCATGAAGCGCAATTTATATTACTATATCTTGAAACTTTTACAAGTAGGTTTGATTTGAACAATGTTTAGATTTTCACTTTGTAAAAATTTCACTCAAATTTATTGCTAACGTAATGCCTTTTTTTGTCTTAAGATTGCTTTGGTTGTTGTCATCACCATGACTGTTTTCCTACCGACTCAAATGCACCATGATTCAGTGTCCGATGGAGGCATATATGCTGGTGCATTATTCTATGGAAGTCTAGTAATTATGTTGAATGGATTTGCTGAACTTTCTATGATCGTTGGGAGGCTTCTTATGTTTTATAAGCAAAGAGAATTTACTCTTTTTCCTTTCATGGATCCTAAAAGTTCCCATCAATTTTGCAGAAGTTGGTATTTGGGTACTCTTCACCTATTCTGTCATTGGTGATCCAAATGTTATTGGAAGGTGTAATGAGACAAAAGGATAGAAGCCTTCTAGAAACAGAAGGTGAGTCAGCAAATCCGTTAGAGGGCCCACAACAAGTGGAGGAAAAGGATGATGCTAGTACTGGTGGTGGAATGTTACCACGTAGAGTAGAGAGAACAAGAAAAATGCACAACATGTGGAAGAAATTTGTGAAACTGTGATGACAACTACATATAGTGGCCTAGGAGAATAATTATGGTTTTTGTGTGAGTAGTGGAATTGTTATCCTTCTCCCTCAAATTCTCTTTTCACATATGTTTTCACTTGTATGCCAACTGTTTGCTGAAAGTTCAATAACAATATTTCTCTCTTCCTTCATTTTTCTAGTTACCATATTTTAACACTGTTACATTGGTGCTTTCATCAGCCATGGCCGTTCCACAATACAAAGAGATACAAGATGATATCAAACGCAATACAGAGGAGATGAGGTTGTTCCATACTGAAATCCTTGAGCACATGGAAAGACTGGATGTTGGTAACACATCAAAGTTTGAGAATATTCATACAAAGCTTGACGTCCTCATCCAACAAACACCGTCGAAGCAACGCCATGGGTCAGAACTCAACAACAAAACTCCATTTCAGGTGAGAAACGTCAAACTCGAGTTCCCTCGTTTTGACGGCACTAACGTACACGAATGGATCTTTCATGCTGAGCAGTTTTTTGGGTATTATGATACACCGGATCATGATAGATTAACTATTTCATCTATACATCTTGATAAAGATGTGGTACCTTGGTTTCAAATGTTACAACGTTTGAATCCGTTTCATTCTTGGCTAGAGTTTACGCGTGTGTTAGAACTGGATTTTGGTCCATCCATATACGCATGTCCTCATGCTACCTTGTTTAAATTGAATCAAACAAGAACTGTTTCTGAATATTATCTCCAGTTCACATCCTTAGCCAATTGAGTTTATGGTTCAAGTAACGATGCTCTAATTGATTGCTTCATAAGTGGCCTCAATGCCGAGATCCGTCGGGATGTGTTAATCCATACGCCCACCTCCATATTAAAAGCAGTACCCCTAGCCAAAGTTTATGAGGAAAAATACACTCAAACAACCAAATCACAAAAAACCAACCCAAACACATACTACAAACCACCCTTCAATCTACAAAAAGTAGAAAATAACCAAAAAAACACAACTCCCATCCTCAACACCCCCCCCCCCCCCCCACGAGACCTATGAGTCAATTCCAGAAGAATCCCAATATCAAACGCATATCCCCTGCAGAGATGCAACTTAGAAGAGACAAAGGCTTTTGTTATTGGTGTGATGACAAGTTCTCTTTCACTCATAAATGCCCAAAAAAAAACAATTGATGTTGCTCCATTATGATGATTTTGAGGAAGAATATCTCACTGTTGTGGATGAGACACCAACTGATGTAAACACAGACAACTGTCACCAACAGCAACCTCAACACCATTTGTCCATGAATGCCATGAAAGGGGATTCCAACATGGGTGTTCTTAGATTCTCTGGTTTAATTGGAAATATCAAGGTGCAAGTGATAATTGATGGAGGCAGTTCATATAACTTCTTGCAACCTCGGATAGCTAAGTTTTTTAAGATACCTATTGAACCAGGGCCAATATTCAGAGTGCTAGTAGGAAATGATGACATAATGACAGCTGAAGGGGTCATTCATAAATTACCATTGAATATACAGGGCAATGAGTTGAAAGTACCAATATTTTTACTACATGTAGCTGGGGCAGATGTGATATTGGGAGCAGCTTGGCTAGCTACATTAGGACCACATGTAGCTGATTATGCTTCACTTACATTGAATTTTTTTTCCAATAGTAAGCTTGTGACATTAGAAGGTGAAAGAACTCCCAAACCTGCAGTAGCACAATTACACCATTTCAAGAGACTCCATAGTACAAATGCTATAGCTGAATGTTTTACCATCCAATGGCAAAAAAATTATACTGTTGAAGATGTTTTGAAAGAGTACCTACTAATATTGAACCTGAGATGGCCATTCTACTTCACACTTACAAAAGTCTGTTTCAACAACCAACGACATTACCACCTCACAGAGCACACAATCACCATATCCCATTGATGGATGGCTCTAATCCTGTCAAGGTTAAACCTTACAGGTATCCACACAACCAGAAGGCTCAAATTGAATACATGGTACAAGAAATGCTACTATAAGGTATTATACAACCAATCACAAGTCCATTTTCTTCACCAATTATCTTGGTGAAAAAGAAATATGGTACATGGAGGTTCTGCACTGACTATATAGTTTTAAATGCTATAACTATCAAGGATTCATTTCCAATTCCCACAGTTGATGAGTTATTAGATAAGCTCTTTGGAGCTAGATATTTTTCGAAGTTGAATCTCAGGTCTGGTTACCACCAAATACTGCTGCAACCAGAAGATAGATACAAAACAACTTTCAGGACACATTAAGGCCACTATGAATGGTTGGTAATGCCATTTGGGTTAACCAATGCACCAGCAACATTCCAGAGTCTCATGAATCAAAATTTTCAGCATGCTTTGAGAAAATATGTGCTAGTATTTTTTGATGACATACTAGTATATAGCCCTACCTGGCAGGAGCATTTGAATCATTTGGATAATGTATTAGGCATACTACAAGCCAATACAATGTTTGTCAAACTGTCTAAATGTTCCTTTGGAGTTTCAGAGATCCAATACCTTGGACATGTGGTAACTGGACAGGGTGTTTCCATGGACAAGGATAAAGTACAAGCTGTTCAAGAATGGCCCTTACTTAAAAATGTGAAGCAATTAAGAGGATTCCTAGGTCTCACAGGCTACTATAGGAGATTTATAAAATCTTATGCTAAGATTGTTGCCCCATTGACTGATTTACTAAAAAAAAGAAAGTTATGTGTGGAATGAACAAGCTGAGATAGCTTTTAATCAGCTGAAAACTGTCATGATTTCTGCTCCTATGTTGGCCTTGCCTAATTTTCAAAAACTCTTTATTTCAGAAACAAATGCTTCTGGTGTAGACGTGGGTGCAGTTTTACATCAAGATGGACACCCCATTGCTTATTTTTCAAAGAAAATAGTGTCGCTACTGCGAAAATCGGCGCCGGCTGAACAGAAGAGTCGCCACCGTGCGTTATTTATCCCAACGGAAGGAAAGGAAACGCTCGAAGTAAACCTACCGCAAAGAAGGGAAAGGAATGGTCATCGCAACCAAATCCTGGATTCGGGAGTCGGTTACGCAAGGGGAAGGTATTAGCACCCCTCACGTCCGTCGTACTCGACGGGATCCACACTTGTTTTCGGGTATGGATTGTTATTCTATCTAAACTAAGGGTTAAGGGTTAAAAGAAAAGAAAATGACTCGGCAAAGTATCGCACTTTATGCCTACGTATTCCCGTCTGGAACGAGAAATCAGAGTCAACTTAGTTCGCCTACCTACGGGAAAGGAGGGGAAGGTTGCTCGCTAGGATATCGCATCCTATGCCTACGTACTTTCATACGGCATGAAAGATCAGAGCAAACGTAGTTCGGGCCACGTACGACACAAGTCTGTCTTGATTGTTTTTATTCCTTCTGAAAAAGGGTTTTTCTGCTGAACTGGTCCAAGCGGACAAAAATGACGTTTTGATGAGTTCACATTCTTTTACGGAAGAAGTGTCTTTTATTGTGTTTGAAATTTTATTGTGTTTTTCTGTTTGTTTTTGAGAAAGAAGAGACAGAACTCTAACCTACGGTTGCGAAGGGAATCAAACTAACCTAATGTTATCATGCATGGGTTAAGACCTAATGTCTATCATGCTCCTCTCTTGCACAGAGAGAAACAGATATCCTAAGGGATAAACGGAAACAGAAACAATAGCATATATACAATAAAGCAGTAAAATATGCATGAATGCGACAATACAAGCGAGGCAAGGGAGTCCCACTCAACCTCGAACCTAGAAAACAATAGGCAAAAGTGAACAAGGTTCACTCTCAACCTAACAGGTTAAACAGCAAGCAATACAGTCAGGGAAATTCAATCAATACATCAAGAATTATAAACAGCAAAAACTAAACAGCAAAGCAACCTTCATCAACATCTGTCTTCAAGTCATCTCCAAACAGCTACAAGCTTCAAGCATGCATCAGTCTTCATCTTCACAGCCTTCAAGCAAGGTCTCTATCTTCAATCTTCCAATGGCTTTTCTTCAAGTCTCAATCTCCAAAATGAATATCAGTCAACAAGATGAAATTGATGTTAGACAGTCAATTGCCTACCAAGGGTGGCTCACTGACTGTTAACATGATACTGACAGTTTTCCCTCAAAAGTTCTATCTTTTAAATACATTCACTAATCCTTCCAAAGGAAGGAGGTGGATATTTAAAAGAGACTTTGAATCATAGAGAAAGGATGGAGGCAAACAAGACCTTCTGTTGCGGTGAAAATTTGATATCAAGCTATTAATTAACTTGAACCTTATTTCTTTTACAACCGGTCTTTAATTTATCCAAAGGATAGGTCTAAAGAAAGAAAGAACCTTTTGCGCGATGTGACAACAACGCTTTTAAGAGATTCGGGGATTCGGGGGTTGGTTATATCTAGGGAAGGTATTAGCACCCTAAATATCTGTAGTACTCTACAGGAACCTTTTGTTCATTTACTTGCTAAGGTTTGTGAATTGTGCACTATGGTTTGAGTTGGGAATAAAAGTAAAATAAAGGCCTAAGTGGTTTTCTAAGTTTGCTCGCAAAGGTATCGCACCTTCTGCCTACGTATCCTGACTAGGATAGAATCAG
This sequence comes from Lathyrus sativus, assembly GCA_963859935.3. Lineage (NCBI taxonomy): Eukaryota > Viridiplantae > Streptophyta > Magnoliopsida > Fabales > Fabaceae > Lathyrus > Lathyrus sativus. The sequence goes on along the minus strand of OZ012737.1, from coordinate 632,539,627 downwards.
AGCAATCGTAGTTCACCTCACAAGGGAAAAGAACACTTGATGATGATCAAGGTTCAAAGGGGAACAAACATGACGATGTTTGTGTGGAGTTTGACAAAACTCCCTAAACTAAATTGTAAAAGGGGGAAGTAAGAAATCATGACGATGATTCTTACACAGAGTTGACGAACTCTTTCCTAGGGTTCTAGTTGAAGAACACTCCTAGTATGGGTGGGTTTCTTAGACTTCAAGCAAAGTCTAAAGGCTTCTAGTCTAGGGTTAAGGTGACTTAACAAAGTCAAGGGATAGCAGAGATTTTGGTCCAAGACATTGACAGTCAAGTGGACAGACCTTCCTTTGGAGGAACATCATTCAAACATCATTCAAACATTCATGGTGACAACTAAATACAAAGATTAAAGATGGAAAGCAATGATGACAATCAGAGCAATTGTTTTGGTACGAGAACCGTGACGACAGTTCGCACCTGGAATACCGTTAACAGACAGATGAGATAAATATAAAAATAATTCAAGGTAAAAATTCTAACATGTTGACAAACATATATAGACATGATAACAATCAATTTTCCTGAGAAAACACAAGAGGAAACCTTCTAAATTTCATCTGCAACCAAATAGGGTTAGTACCGTTGACGCGCGGATTGCGCACCATAAAACGTGGTAAAAAAATAATCAAACATGGAAAATAAAATTATGACATGAAAGTACACATTAAAATAAACACAATGAAAAAAGAACGGGTGAAAAACGATAAAAAATGAGAGAGTTACGAATTTTTGAAGTTTATGTACAAAATAGGAAAAATAATAAAAGGGTTCGACCTCCACCCGGATCGAACCCTGGTCATGATGGTGAAAGGTATAATTGCGCGCATGCTCTTACCGCTGGGGCGGCTGTTACATCCATTAATCAAATGGAAACAATATGTATACAAGGCTCGTTTTGAATCATGGCTGGGCAAAATACATAATCAACACCAAATACGTTTTATACCGTATCTCACTAACCGCTCATCGGATCGAGGCAAATTTTATATGGATCTTGGGTAGAAAAATGAGAGGAAGAGGATGGTGATGTTAGTTTTTCCAAATTGTTCACCTAGTGAAAAAAACGCTGACTGGTGTGTGTGTGTGTTTTGAATGCATGGAAACATAATCGAAACCAAATACGTTTTATACCGTATCTCACTAACCGCTCATCGGATCGGGACAAATTTTATATGTAAATTGGGTAGAAAAATGAGAGGAAGAGGATGGCATAGGTGGTTTTTTGAAATTCACTTTCCTGTGAAAAAAACGATAGCTGGTGTGTTTCATGGTTTTGGCTTGCAAATTGAAATGGTCAGCTTGATGTACACATGCTATAAGTCAAGTAAAGGCACATACACATCACACATATCATATATAACAGATAGCAAGCAAGTTTGAAGCCAAGGCATGAGTAAATATGACAGTTGTATGTAAGTTGCAAATTACATGACATAACAATGCATGATGAGGTGATTTTTGGATTTTGGGTGTTTTGATTTGTTCCAATCATTCTAACATCTTAATCATGTCATATTAAGTGTGTGCAAATGAAAACATTCAAACTGAAACACACATATGAGAACATAGCATTCAATTTGCAAATGGTGTGTATTATGTGTGTGTGAAGCATGATGTGGGATGATTCTTTGTACAGGTCATTTTTAATGCTTTGGCTCATCTAGACATGTCATATATGTTCACATAAAGCTGTAGCAACAATAAAATACCAAGTATAAACAAACATTTCCAAGTTGGTGTGTGAGAATGAGGCTTTTTACAAAATAGTGCATGATGATGCATAGATGAAGTTTCAGAATTAATTCAAGCAAGCTAACCATTTGTACAGCACAAATACATGATAATGAGATGATTCAATCATTAAAGTTCCAAAGAATTCACCGGTCATGCGAATTGACCATGCATATGCAAGTTATTCAAACAAGTATGCACATGAGTATGTGAATTTTGATTCTTGGCTTTTTTATGTAAAATGAGCATTCAAACATCACAAGTATGTTCAATATGAGGTGTATGCACTGAAGTTTTAGCCAAAAATGAGTTGATGCAAGAATTGGCCAATTATGTGGTTTTGGTGTATTTGAAGCTTTGTGTCATTTTGGTGTCATCATGTGATTTTTTGATGTTATGCTTGAAACAACAAAGTGAATGCACAAACATGTTATGAATGATCATAGAATCATGTTGAAAAGAAATAAAACAAGTTTTCATGCTCTATGTCAAAAGTGACCAAGTGTGTGGTTTTGTGTATTTTGGATGTTTATGTCAACATGTGAAACTTGAGGTAAACCAATAAAACAGTAGGATAATCATACACACATGTTTCAAATAATCATTAAGACATGTTAGAATGATGAAAATGAGTGTACTATGCTCTATGTCAAAAAGTGGCTAATGAGTGGTTTGTGATGCTTGTATCTCATAGCAACATGTGAAATTGGAACCTATGCACAAGACAGTTAAGATAAACATATAGACATTCTTCAAATATGCATTGAAACATGTGGAAATGATAAAAATAGATTGGAGATGCTCTATGCAAAAAGAGATGGTTTAACTGTCATGGTCTTTCTTCAAACTAGTTTGTTAATGCAGCCAGCCATTGATCTTGTGTACAAACAGCTGATATTCAAACAGCAACATTACAAACATAACTTTGCCAAACATCATCTAATGATCCATTCTCAAAACATGTTTATCCTACTGCTTTAAGACAAAGAAGGACACAAAACATTCATAACAGCATAAGGAAGAATGATGATTTGGACCACATGAACACAGCATAGACAGAACATAATATTTAAGTCCACATACAAAAATGCTTCCAACAGCAGTAGGATCATGTGATGTAATGCAACAGCAATCAACATTTAGCATTTTAAGATGTCATGATACCACAAGAATAGCTTCAGCACATGAGTCATCATGTTAGAACAGAATTTAGAAAACAAGTAGTTTAAAGCTCGAGCATTTGGATTGTCAAACATATTTCTCAAGCTTACATTAATCAAATACAAGCTAATGAAGGTGGACAAATTGGATCATGCTAAAACAGTCACACATGATTGGATAGTCTCAGCTGTACTACCAGACTGGATGAGTAAAACAAGTTCAAGCAGATTTTGAATTCATCTAGCACATACATACCCTGCTGTTTTATGACCTTCACAAAATCTTGCAACAAGTTCTTATTTGACAAAAAACATGTTAGTTAAATCTTGCTCATTTTGTTTAGGCCAGAAACAGGATTAATTTAATTCACAACATGTTTGCCTTAAAACAAACAGATTTACACACATAGGACATTAATACAAAAAGCAAGTATAGTAGGTCCCATTGTTCAAAGATGTTTCATGCTACTGGTACCACCAAACAACTGTTGCTGACACGTTCACATATTTCCCACACAAAAAAACATGAAATCTGTTTTGAGAAACAGCTAGCAGATTATGGTCATAAAGGAAACATGACATCTATGACAATCCAACTTCAAGATATGCATTGAATGAGTTTTAAAACAGCTCTATGATTTCATCACAGCCACCAACATATATTAGCATTACCTCTATCAAGCTTAAACTTAAATTTCTCAAACATGGAAGTAAGTTAGTTTATTAATATGACAAGTATGTTAACTTTCTGAACCAAATGCTCATGAAGCTTCTATTATTCCTAACAGCACACATTATGGAATTTCAAGTAGCATGTTCATAGTTCAAGTTTTATCAAAATGCTCAAGGGATATGATGCTAATGCAAATAAGAACCAACTCATACCTGTTGGAGATATAGTAGGCAAGCCAAGAGTGTTGAGAAACAAACAGAGATGCTGAAATCCAAATTCTTGTTGTAGGCTTTTTTGAACTTTAAGCAACAAATCACTTTTGAGGCCAAAATGAAATCTGTTAGTTTTTGATGGATGGTGAGAGTTTAGACAGCTTACATATGTTGTATTTGAAGTGTCCAAGGGTTCAAAACATCAAGGAAGTGTTTGGATCAAGTTTTGGTGGTTTTTGAGGACTTAAGTCAAAGTAAGCTTCATAGAATGTTGACTTTTTGATATGATGATTTTTTGGGTGGTTTAATGGTTGGTACACCTCATATATATGATTTAGAGAGTGTATGGATGGTTGTTTGAGGTTTGGAATGTATAGAATTCAAAGTAACATCAAAAGTGCAAATGCTGATTTTTGGGCATTTTTGACAACTTTGGAGATTTTGCAATTTGTGAATGAGAGAGAGGTATAGTGAGGTGCTTGCTTCTAACAGGTTTTCAGAATGATCTTGATGTCCATAATGAGGAGTTAGAGGTCTCTATTTATAGAAAAAATGAGTGAGGAGCTTGCTTGGTCATTTTGCTTCACCATGAAGAAACCTTGATATTTTCTCTTCCAAATGACCACTTGCTTGGCTTTTCTGATTGCTAGCTGTTTTCTTGACTTAATTGGCAAGTTTGTATGATGTTTTTACAGAGGAATCAATGCCTAGAGGCCTGGTAGAGTGGCTGGAACAGAAATGACTTTCCACCTCATGCTTGGAAAAGTCAAATATTTCAACTTTGGCAATGAACTCACCATTCTTATTTCCATGCTATCTCCTTGTTATTTCTTTGTTCTAACCTGCTAAGAATGATTAATATATCATATAGAAGGAGTTTGTAGCATTGAAATTGATCCACTTGAGTGCTAGAGGTGTTTTTGCAAGATTCATCAATGTGGGACAAAAGTGACAAATTGCCAACTTTGAACACATGTATCTCTCAGCTCATAAATCCCCTTGAGATGTACTTGTACTTTTTAGAAAGCCCTCACATAGTACTACAACTTTCATGTTGGCCAGAAGTCTTGATTCCATTTGAAACTAGGTGAAAAACCCCCTTGAAGTTGGCTGATTTTAGCTTCTAAAGTGAAAATGACTTAGAAATTTTCTAAGTTATTTTCCCTTCTAGGAATGTTTTTGCTTATATCTCAAAAAGTATGCATTTTCTGGTTGTGGACTAGTATGGGACTTTTGTAGGACTTGTCAAGAGCTTTCAAATGAGACTAGAACCAACTCAATTGGATGTGTGGTTAAGGAGATACGGTTTAGCCCTTTTCAAAACCCTAATTTCCCGATTTCTCGATTACTCTCTCATCTTTGATCCAATGATCATGAAAATTGATATGCAAGTCCATTATGACATAAGGAACAACTTTGATTCACAACTTGGATTCCAATTCTCAAAATTCGAGGAGTTGACTTTTCGGTCAACCGTACGATCGATCGGTGCCGATCGAGTCGCCTGTTGATATTCTGGACATCCTGGGACTTTGACACTTCTTGAATAGTCTTTAATAGCCTATATTAACTTCATGGACCTCACTCCCACCATTAAAACCTTTCCCAACATCAAAGTCAAACCACAGTTGACTTTCTACTGGTTAAAAACCCTAATCGGGGCCTCCTGACTGCACTGTTCTTGATTCTGAAATGATTTCTTCAAATTGACTTCCCATTTGACTTTGATATTGTCTTTTATTTCATTCCATGATTGAATTGGCCCAAATCATTGGTTGATCATTCCTTGATTGTTTTGAATTTGTCGGTGCGAGAACCCTGATTCATCTGTAACTTGACAATAATAAACTTGCACTGATTTAGGGTTAGATAATGCATGATCATGCTTCTAAAAATGATAATGAGGATCTAAGGGGTCAAAATTTGGGGTATGACAGTTGCCCCTATTTAAATATCTTCACTAGATGGAACTGAGGATGACAATCCTCGAGGAATCGTAGTGAGAGGTATTTAAATACAGAAAAACCAAAAATTTTGTACCTTAGATCCAATGCTATGCAAAGGATCAATGCTTGAATGCTATGAGACCTAAATGATGATTTATGATGCTTGAAAATGCAAGACACACAAAAAAAACGGTAAAGACAGACTGCTATCCACCGGGGAACAGACTCTGGAAACTTGACACACAGAGGATGTCCTTATTGAAGGACTCGCACTGGGGAAGAGAAACTCAAACCTAGGCATCAGATAGTTCAGGCATGACTAACTGATAGCATCTGAGGATAAAACTATGATTGGAGGAACGGAACCTGACGAGGACAACCGTTCACTGGGGAAAAGGGACATACTTTACTGGGGATCAAATAGTTCAGACGTGACTAGATGATATCATCTGAGAAACTCCGACTGGGAAACGGAACCTGACGAGGACAACCGTTCACTGGTGAAAGAGATGCACTCCACCGGGGAAAGAATAATTTTCACATGGGGAATAAAGGAAATTGGTGACAACCTCACTGGGGATGATCAGACGAGGCCTTCCTATAATGAAGAGTTCAAACGGGATCTCCAGGAATGGACTAGGAACAAAGTCAGACACACAGGGGATACTAGTGACAACTAGATCTCCGGGACTAGACTGGAAAAGCAAAGACCTACTGGGGTACTGGTGACTACCAACCCAGAGGAAACAAATAAGGAACACGGGAACGCCAGTGACAACTGGACTTTAGCTAGTGGGATTGGTGACGACCGATGGAATGTTAAATGAATAAACGACCATACCAGTTACAACTGGCTTTTCACGGGATTTGGTGACGACCAACCAGTGATGCCGGATAAGAATGCCAGTTACGACTGGACTTACTGGGGAATTTAAATAACAACCACAAATAACAATTTGGGTGAGCGCGCCAGTTACGACTGGACTTTATGAGGATTTGGTGACAACCAAACTCAGGTATCAATAACAATTGGATTTAAAAGACGCCAGTGACGACTGGACTTCAGTAGGGGAGGTTGGTGACGACCAACACATGATACCAATGGCAACTGGATTTAACGATGCCAGTGACGACTGGACTTCAGGGGATGTAACAATAATGATTACTAACCACGGTTCGGTTGAAGGGTGCCAGTTACAACTGGACTTGATTGGGGGTGTTAGTGACGACCAACAAACACAGGGTGCCAGTGACGACTGGACTTAAAGTAAAAAGTTGGTAACGACCAACAAGTGATACCAACAACAATTGGATTTAAACAATTCCAGTGACAACTGGACTTTACTGAGGGAAGTTGGTGACAACCAACGAAAGGGTACCAATTACAATTGGATTTTGCGATGCCAGTGACAACTGGACTTTTCCGGGGAAAGGTTGGTGACGACCAACAAACACAAGGTGCCAGTGACGGCTGGACTTTTTAAAAGACTGTGGTGGCAACCACGAGATAGAACATATGAATGCCAGTGACAACTGGACTTGATGGTAACAACCAGAAAATGAGATACCACAACCGGGGGAGAGGGTAGAACCACACTGAATCCAGGCTAAGTGGTGCAAATAATCTCAACTGTACTGGGGAACGGAGCTTAGTCAGGTCAGCCCGCGATGTACCAGTAATCTCTGTCTTTAGCAATCCTGTGGAGGATGGATCCTTCAAAACTTTACATGATGGCTTCTTAGTCTTGGTTACTACACACGGCCAAAGGCGAACCAAGTGAACAGATCTGCTAAGTGTTTCAACTGGGGAAAAAATGCAAATGTATATCAATGCTCCTGCCACCTTGAGACATCAGGGTGAGTATGATCTTACTGAGTTTTCCACGAGTTTAAAGCATTTGTTTTTTATTGACCTTTTCAAGTTTTATCATGAAAAATTTTGCCTCTTACGTTTTTCAAAATCATCGTTTGTCAAATAAACAGTGTTTTGCATAACAAAAAATGATAAAGAGAAGTAGTAGTTGCAAACAAAAGAATGGTTCGAAGTTGATTTTATTCAAGCAGGAGGTCTTGCCAATGGCAAGATTCCCTAGAACATTGTACAAGTGAAAAATGGCAAAAGTGGAAGGGTTACATTGAATCCCATGACCATTTATCCCTAAAGACTAGAAATCCACCAACATCCTTGCTTCTGACGAGAGCAACCGGAAGTGAGTTTTCTTTGTGTAACTTGCTGCACTGGTGACAACCTTCTGATGCAGTGAAACGCCTTTGTCCCTAATTTTTGCCTGGATCGCCCTTTCGGGTTTTCAATCCACCGGGACGCTCATTTTTGCCTAAGTCGCCCTTTCGGGTTTTCAACTTAGCGAGCTTTCAATTCTTTTCTCTTTTTCTCTTTTTCTTTTTACCCTAACTTTTGCATAAGCCGCTCTTGCGAGTTTTCGACTTATCGGGCTTTTCTTAGGCGTAATATTTTCTGACTGCATCAGAATTTATTGGATGAGTAAGCTGCTCTCCATCCATGGTGGTGAGAATCAACGATCCTCCTGAGAAAACTGTCTTCACAATGAAGGGGCCATCATAGTTAGGCATCCATTTTCCTCGGGCGTCTTTATGGACTGGTAAGATCTTCTTCAATACAAGCTCACCTTCTCTGAACTCCCGGATGCGGACCTTCTTGTCAAAGGCTCTTTTGATCCTTTTCTGATATACCTGGCCATGACACATTGCAGATATACGCTTTTCGTCAATTAAATTCAATTGGTCAAATCTTTCCCTGACCCATTCTGCCTCTTCCAGCTTTGCTTCCATTATAACCCTTAACGAAGGGATCTCGACTTCAATTGGGAGTACAGCATCCATCCCATACACTAAAGAGAAAGGGGTTGCCCCTGTTGAGGTGCGGACTGATGTTCTGTATCCGTGTAGAGCAAACGGTAACATTTCATGCCAGTCTTTGTAAGTTTTCAACATCTTTTGTAAAATCTTCTTGATGTTTTTGTTAGCTGCCTCAACAGCTCCGTTCATCTTTGGACGGTATGGAGAAGAGTTATGGTGTTCAATCTTGAATTCATCACACAATTCTTTCATCACTTTGTTGTTCAGATTGGTTCCGTTGTCTGTGATAATTCGGTTGGGAATCCCGTACCGGCAGATTATTTCCTTCTTAATAAAGCGTGCCACCACCTGTCGAGTCGCGTTGGTGTAGGAAGCAGCTTCGACCCATTTGGTAAAGTAATCAATGGCGACCAGAATGAAGCGGTGCCCGTTGGAAGCTTTCGGCTCAATTGCCCCGATCATGTCGATGCCCCACATTGAGAATGGCCACGGTGATGACAGTACATTTAACAGCGTCGGAGGTACATGCATTTTATCTGCGTAGATTTGACATTTATGGCACTTCCTGGAGAATTGGATGCAGTCATTCTCTAAGGTCAGCCAGTAGTACCCGGCTCTCAAAATCTTTCTGGCCATCGCGTACCCGTTGGCATGAGTACCGAAGATTCCTTCATGGACATCTTTCATTAATAAATCTGCTTCTCTTTTATCGACGCATCTGAGCAGAACCATGTCATGATTTCTTTTATAGAGTATACCATTACTGATGAAGAACTTTGACGCTAGTCTTCTCAAAGTTTTCTTGTCAAGAGACGTAGCATCTGTCGGATATTCTTGTGTTAACAGAAAGTTCTTTATATCGTGGTACCATGGTTTACCATCTGTCTCTTCGTCGATCATTTGACAGTAAGCGGGCTCTGTTTTTCGCTCAATCCGGATGAGAGTAGCATCATTTACATCTTGGACTTTCCACATGGAGGCCAACATGGCTAAAGCATCGGCAATGTGATTTTCAGACCTGGGTACATGCTTGAAGGTAATCTCGTCAAAGTACTCGATCATGTCGACAATATATGCTCTGTATGGGACCAGGTTTTCATGTCGGGTCTCCCATTCGCCTGTGACCTGGTAGATGACTAGTGCTGAATCGCCGCTCACTTCTAGAGTTTTAATTTTGAGATCAATGGCCGCTTCGAGACCAAGGATACATGCCTCGTATTCTGCAATGTTGTTTGTACAATCAAAATCCAACCGAGCCGTGAATGGCGTGTAACCACCTCCTGGATTCATTAAGACAGCGCCTACACCATGCCCGCTATAATTTGACGAACCATCGAACATCATTTTCCAAGGGGAACTTGGTGGTGAATCTTCAACAGGGTCGACCTTTTCACAATCCTTTACTAACATGACGTCTTCATCAGGAAAATCAAGCTTAACTGACTCATCGTTCTCAACTGGTTGTTCTGCAAGGTAATCTGACAAGATACTGCCCTTGATAGACTTCTGGGTCGTGTACTGAATGTCGTATTCTGATAATAACATGTGCCATCTGGCGAGCCTTCCAGTCTGAGCAGGTTTTTCAAAGATATATTTGATTGGGTCCATTTTTGCGATTAACAGAGTAGTATGGCAAACCATGTACTGTCGTAACCGTTTGGCGGCCCATGCTAAAGCGCAACATGTCTTTTCAAAGAGTGAATAACGGCTCTCACAATCAGTAAACTTCTTGCTTAAGTAATAGATGGCATGTTCCTTTCGTCCGGATTCATCCTGTTGACCCAACATACAGCCCATGGAACTTTCTAGAACAGTAAGGTACATGAATAACGGCCTTCCCGGAACCGGAGGTATCAAGATGGGCGGTTCTTGCAAATAACTTTTGATTTTGTCAAAGGCCTGCTGACAGTCTTCATTCCAAACCACTGGTTGATTTTTGCGTAGTAGTTTGAAGATGGGTTCACAGGTCGGTGTCATGTTGGAAATGAACCGAGATATGTAATTTAATCTGCCCAGAAAACCTCTGACCTGTTTTTCTGTTTGAGGAGCCGGCATGTCTTGGATGGCGCGGACTTTGTCTGGGTCTACTTCGATTCCTCGCTGACTAACAATGAAACCAAGTAGCTTTCCCGATTTTACCCCAAAAGTGCATTTGGCCGGATTCAACCTTAGTTGATACTTTCTGAGTCTTTTGAACAATTTCAGTAGGTGCTCTAAATGATCCTTTTCACTTTGAGACTTAGCAATCATATCATCGACATACACCTCAATTTCCTTGTGCATCATGTCATGAAACAGAGTGACCATGGCCCGCTGGTAGGTGGCTCCAGCATTTTTTAAACCAAATGGCATAACTTTGTAACAGTAGGTTCCCCACGGCGTGATGAAGGTAGTTTTTTCCATATCATTTGGATCCATTTTAATCTGATTGTAACCCGAAAACCCGTCCATGAAAGAGAACACTTCGAAGCGAGCTGTGTTATCTACCAATGTATCAATGTGTGGCAGTGGGAAGTCATCTTTCGGACTGGCTTTATTCAGATCCCTGTAATCTACGCACATTCGGACCTTACCATCCTTTTTCGGCACCGGAACAATGTTCGCTACCCACTCAGGGTATTTGGATACAGCCAAGAACCCTGCATCTACCTGCTTCTTTACTTCGTCTCGGATTTTGAGTGCCATGTCTGGCCTGGTTCTGCGGAGCTTTTGTTTTACTGGCGGGCATTCTGGTTTAAGCGGCAGCTTGTGAACCACTATGTCAGTGTCTAGACCCGGCATGTCCTGATAGGACCAAGCGAACACATCCACATATTCCTTCAGGAGTTCTTTCAATTGTTGTTTGATGTCTGCCCCGAGGCTTGCCCCAATCTTGACTTCCTTTTTGTCATCTTCTGAGCCCAGGTTAATGACTTCAATCTGCTCTTTGTATGGTTGGAGTTCCATGTCTTCGTCTTGAGTTAGTCTTACCAGTTCATCGGGAATTTCAAGATCTTCGTCCTCCTCTTCAGCTTGGTGAATTGGTGAATCAAAGTCAGGAGGAGATGCCTGGTCATGGGAATCAATGGGTTTTTGGATGTGGCTGCAGATGGGGAATGGTTTAATTTTATTAAACATACAAAGATAAATGCAACACACAAAAAAGAAGATTGCTTTCGGTTTTTTATGATTGCCATTTTTTCTTTAAAAGTGAAAACGAATAAAAGCATCAAAAGCAAATGAGGAATTTAGCAAAACAGTTCATTTTCATTGATGTATTTTGAAAGTGCGGGGCCCGTACAAAACATTCCTATGACCTTGGGCACGGTCATGGAGTTTTAAAACAACAAAACAAGAAAAAGACACAAAGCAAATTACTTTAACTCGTGACAAACTACAGGAACATCAATGGCCTCCCAGTTGCTCAAGGGAGATTTGCACCGATACACTAGATGCCCGATGTATTCACTTTCTTCTTCGTCTCCTACGGCGTTGACTTGGGACCCGCCGCTGATGAATATTTCTTGTATTGTCCTGGGACGCCTCTGGTCTAGTGTAGTGTCTTCAGCCTGAGTTGGTTTGTAACCCAACCCTTGTCTGTTCATTTTGGGACGAACTTCAATAACTTCTCCCCATCCTGCAGGAGTGCCTTCTTTTAATGCTGACTTGATGCTCTGGGCTGAAGCGAACGACGGATTACCCTTGGCTGCTGTTTCTTCTATTATTACCGCATGAGCTATTTCCAAAGCTTGAAATGAAGTCTCCAGCGCACCTTCTTCCGCTTCAATGTATCTGAAGGATGACAGATTACTCACCATAAAGTCTTCCTCCCCGTGCACAATTATTAGCTGATCATTTACCACATACTTCAACCGCTGATGCAGAGTTGATGTCACTGCCCCGGCCTCATGTATCCATGGTCGGCCCAACAAACAGCTAAAGGCGGGATTAATATCCATCACCTGGAACGTTATATCAAACATGTGTGGTCCTACCATGATGGGTAATTCCACTTCACCAATAACAGCCCTTCTAGACCCATCGAAAGCTTTTACGATCAAAGAAGTGGGTCTCATTTCTGCTCCTACATAGGCCAATCTTGCAAGAGACCTTGCGGGCAACACATTCAAAGATGATCCGTTATCTACTAAGACTCGTGCTAGTGTATCTTCCTGGCACTTTATGGATATATGTAAGGCTTTGTTATGGCTACGACCTTCTTTTGGCAATTCAGCGTCACTGAAGCTCAACGTATTGCATGCTGTGATATTGGCTACTACCGAATCAAATTGCCCCAGTGTTATATCTCTGGTCACATGTGCCTGCTGAAGTACCTTCTGCAGCGCTTCCCGGTGAGCGGGGGAATTCATTAAAAGAGACAGGACAGATATCTTGGCCGGCGTTTGGTGGAGATGATCCACCACCTTGTAATCGCTTTTTCGGATAATCCTCAAAAACTCTTCATCTTCTTTCTCGGGATTTGTCACTTCTCTGTTCTGTGTTTCCACCGGGGTAGTGGATTTTGGAGTCACTATCGTAATCTTGGGCTGATAAATTCGACCACTGCGGGTCATCTTGCTCGTGCCCACGATGTTCGTAACATCGTCTTGCTCTTTCTTTCCTTTCTTTTCTTGATCTGCATTTCCCGGTGTCACTGTTAAACCATATTTCCAAGGGACCGCTTTTGTATCATTGTATGGAAATGGCTTTGGTCTTTGAATTACGACGGATCGGCGTTGAGTGATCGCTGATCTGTTGAACACAGGCTCTGCACTTCCGGGCGCTTGAATCCATTTGTCTTTGTTGGGTTGATCAAATGATGGTTTTATCACGACAATATTTTCACTTCGGACCTTACTGCATACTTGTAACAATCCTTCATCAATCAAACTCTGGATATCTTTCTGTACTGTACCACAAACTTCAGCATTAACAGAACATTTTTTACAATCGTTGTGATTACCCTGAATATACCCTGCTTTTACCAGTTTCTCATGTAGCATCTTCAAGGGTGTCTTGATCTCCGATACTTCAGTAATTACTCTTTCAGTTGACGAATCATCCACAGCGTTAACCCCTCCATGGTTCGGTAGCGGGTTACTCTTGACATTGGGCGGAATATCATTAAAGGACAGGATTTTCTTTTCAATCAGCTCCCTTACCAAATGTTTTAAAGCAAAACAGTTTTCCAAGTCATGGCCAGCGGCACCTTCATGAAACGCGCAGTGGGCGCTTGGATTGTAATGAGGAGAAGTTGTATCAGGATTCAACGGTCTCGTGGTCACTAAACCTTCTTGCACCAGCGAGGGGTACAGTTCTGTGTAAGTCATTGGGATCTGCGGGAAGTTCGGCTTGTTCGTTGGTCTTCTATTTTGGAAACTCTGGCGGGGTGCCGGAGCTCGGGGTTGTTGTTGTTGTAGGAGAGGCGGAGCGTTGGGCGCTCGTTGTTGCCTTTGCTGAAACGGCTGATATCCAGGTGCAGGCTGTGCTGTCTGGTAGTTTGGTCGAGTGAAAGCAGGAGTGACAGCTGCCACGTATGGTTGTGTGGCATACTGCGGTGGATATATTGCTCCGGGGTAACTCTGTTGAATGTAACCTGGCGGCGGCGGTTGATTGTAGTTCAGATAGGGTTGTTGTTGGTATGGCTGTTTTTGTGTACGTACCCCTTTTCTACTGGTGATGGCGTTAGTTTCTCCTTCCTTTTTCTTGTGGAACGGATTACTAGCTTTCTTGACCTGGCCACTTGAGCTACTGGAACTACCTGTTACCCTTCCATTCTTCAGCCCTAGCTCTACTCGGACTCCCACGGCTACAATGTCCGAGAAGCTAGCGGATACGCTACTGATCATTTTCTCATAGAATTCTGGTCGCACAGTGTCAACAAACCAATCAGTCAATTCTTTCTCACTAAGTGGAGGTTCCACCTGTGAAGCTACTTCTCTCCATCGCTGAGCGTACTCTTTGAAGGATTCAGAACCCTTCTGGGACATACTTAGCAGTTGCCTCCGATCGGGCGCCAGATCCATATTATATTTGTAATGTCTTATGAAAGCATTAGCTAAGTCTTGGAAATTGAGAATCTTAGTCTGATCCAAACCCAAATACCATTTTGCTGGTGCGCCTTTCAAACTGTCCTGGAAACAGTGTATCATCAACTTGTCATTTTCAACATAAGCCGCCATCCTGCGGCAATACATGAGAAGGTGCGTTCGCGGGCAGGAAGCCCCTGAATATTGATCAAAATTTGGAACTTTGAATTTTGGCGGGATTATCAACCCAGATACCAAGCACATATCCCGGGTGTCAGTCCCGAATACATCATTGCCCTCCATAGCTTTTAACTTTCTTCCCATCGTTTCAACATTTTCTTTTAATCTTTCGTGTTCTTCATTCTCTCCTTCATACTCTTCTTGATCTTCGACCACTGGTTGATAATTATGAAACATTGGGTGCACCTGCGCTTGCACAGCTGCCGGAGCATAGGTAGGGATAGCCTGGGGCATTTCCCCTCTCAAAGGAACATTCTGCTGATTTACTGGAGTCGGATGTAGGAAATTCGGGTGTAAGCCATACGGTGGATTGATGGCGATGGTGTCGGCCGTTGGAACTGGATCTATAGCAGCACTAGTAATCTCAGAAACTACAGTAGCCTGGGTATCCATCTTCGCTTTTATCACCTGTAAAGCTTCCATAATCTGCTTGATTCCGCCTCGGAGATCTCCGAGCTCGTCATCGATTCTTACAATTTCTTGATTTTGAGCCTCCATTAGTTGACGGGCTCTGGCTCTCGTGTTGTACTTGTGCGTTGGATTCAGGGTGCTTTCCTCTGTTGAAGATCAGACAGTGGGATGAGACACGACACAGAAAACAACACTTACGATATGCTTATGACATGTTTATGATATGCTTATGATATGCAGACATGCAGATGCAGTATTTTGAACATTCAAGGGGTTCTTAGAAGTCATTCATAGATATTAAAAAGGGAAAACATTACAAACATTTTCTTTTCATCCCTCTACTGGGGAGTTTACAACAGTTGGAAATTGAAATACAAAACAAAGATTACATCATCACACAATGATCTTGGACCATCTAACTCGAAGGTCCTCCCTCTTCTGGTTGAATTCTTCTTCTACCCTGGAGAGCTTCCTTCTCTTGCATAGCCAAGAAATATTTGTTCCTCCAAACCTTTCCTTCCTCTTCTGCTTTTACCAAGGCAGTCTGCAATTCTTCCTCGAGTGTAGGTTCTGCTGATTCGGGTTCGAATCGGGTATAGAACATTTTCAGAGCGGCCTCTTCCACCCATGCTAGGTAGGAGTCTGATACAGCCGTGTCAGGGTAGTCTAAAGCAGTCATGCCCCTGACGTTGATACGGCGCCAAGCGTAGATGATCCTGGCTTTGTATTCTCGATTCTCTCCGTCTTGAATGCAGAAACTCCTCATCAAGTTGAAATCTGGTTCGCCCATCATCGGATACCCTAACTGTCTGCGAGCAAGGATAGGGTTGTAGCTGATGCACCCTCTGGTACCAATGAGTGGTACGTTCGGGAAGTCTCCACAACTTTGAATCATAGGGATCCCTCCGTAAGCAGGGTCGTACCATTGAATGTCGGTATGCTGGAGTAACAGTATCCTCTCGGTCCATGGATTACTGTTTTGTACATCCCACAGTGCTGGATATCTAGGTAAGCGTGAAATGAACCATTTGTAGAGGAGAGTGGAACAACATTCAATTGGTCCAGCTTCGTACAAGTGTCGGCGGTGAATTGCATAATAAGTATCAGCTAGGAGAGTAGGTACAGGATTTCGGAGCAGGAACAGGTTGATAGCGTCTTTGTGGATGAAACTGTTGTCAGACGGGAACAAGAAGAGTCCATAGATTAATAACACCAAAAGAGCTTCAAATGCCTCCCAATTCTTGGTTTCAGCTTGAAACCGTGCTTCTTCAAACAAGAATCTGGTAGGTAGACCGTAAGGATGCCCTTGAGCGGTCATTAGGGTTCGTACCTCAGCTACTTCAAGATGAATGGCTTCGGCGATTGCTCTTTCATCAGGGAAACCTTCTCTTCCAGAAAACGGCCTCGGAGCAACATTTAATCTCATCAACACTGAGTATTCTTCCAAAGTTGGCAACAGCTGGAAATCTGGGAAAGTAAAACAGTGATAGGTTGAATCATAGAACTTGACGAGCGCGGACAATATTTCCTCATCCACCTGAATTTCAAGTAAGGATAATACATTGCCGTGTCGGGCTTTGAAGGCTTCAGGGTCTTCTATCCTTCTTCCCAACATCTTTAGATTCTCCAGATCTGGTTGTCGGAATTTGAACTCTGCAGTTGATCTTCTTCTTGGATCCATTATTAATACCTGTGAAATGATTTTTAAAACCCCTTGAATGTTTAAAATAAAAATGCGGATGCAAATGCGTAAAGTTTTATAGAACTCAGATCTCGAGATTCAAAACATCACGGATTTCATTTAATTTTCGATGTTACACTACAAAATCTTTTAGTACACATTACAAGAAAACTAAACAGTGCTAAAGGAAATCCTCTGACAAAAACTCCACCGTGGCATTTGCTTTCTGTAGTTCTTCCTCCACTCGCATCTTCTCTCCCATAAGTTTCTCAATCATCGTCTTCCACGGAGTAGACTGGTTACTGAAGTAGAACAAGTTTTCCTGGGCCTTTCTTTTCTTGCTTGCCTTTATCTCTTCATCCCTTTCTTGAAGCTGCTTGCGGAGCATTTCATTTTCTTCCATTACCACCTGATACTTATACCTCCAAGACACCTCAGTCTGCTGTGACTTTCTCAAGGCAATCCTCAACTTTTCCTCCTCAGAAAAGAAGATCAATGGGCGTTTTTCTTTCAGGACCATAGGTTCTTGCAAGGCATAAGGCATCTTCAGTTGGATAGCTCTTTTCCGAACCCATTGGAGATAAGGATCAAAGGAGACACAGTTAGGCTTTCCCAGACTTTCCTTTCCTCTCTTGTGGACATGTTTCCAAGCTTCCGAGAATTCCTTCTTCAACTCATTTTCCCCCAAAAAGAACATACTTTCTACACAAGCACTGTTGGGTCTGTCTTTTAACGGATACCCGAGCTGTCGTCGGGCGAGAACCGGACTGTAACTGATTCCTCCATCTATAGCAAGGAGAGGTACGTTGCCGAAGTTTCCACAGCTGTCTATAATTTTTATCCCATCATAAACTCGACTGTACCATTCAATATCAGAATGAGATAAGGCCATAATCTTCTCAGACCACCATCCTTTCCTCCAGAAGACTTGAGCTTTGGGCATATGAGAATGGAACCACTTATACAACAACGGGACACAACAGACGATCAT
Source organism: Lathyrus sativus (assembly GCA_963859935.3). Classification (NCBI taxonomy): domain Eukaryota; kingdom Viridiplantae; phylum Streptophyta; class Magnoliopsida; order Fabales; family Fabaceae; genus Lathyrus; species Lathyrus sativus. The sequence continues at coordinate 632,521,687 of OZ012737.1, read as the reverse complement.
TCCCCCCTTGTGAAGATTTCTGAGATGAATGGAATGATGAGTATTACCCAGCAGAGTTGGTACCGGATTTTTCTTTAAGAAAATCTTGATAGCATTGAGGTCCACAAAATTATCAATGTTGGGAAACAGGAAGATACCATAGATGAGCAAGGCCAAGATTGCCTCGAATGTATCCATACTCAGATGATCGGCGTAGTACTGTGCTTTTTCAATCAAGAACCCAGCAGGCAAACCAGAAATTCCTCCCTTGGTGGTCATGTTTTCTTGTATATCTTTCACTCCCAAGCGTACTGCTCTGGCGATCTCTTCTTTCTTAGGGTCCTTTTCTGTGAATGGAAAAGGAGATTCTTCAAGGATAGGCAACCCGATCAGACAGGAATATTCTTCAAGTGTTGGCACAAGTTGATAATCTGGGAATGTAAAGCAATGATAAAGCGGATCGTAGAACTGTAGCAAAGTGGAGAGGAGTCCCAGATCCATTCTCTTCTTCATCCTCAGTAGTGACAACAAATTACCGTACCTGCTCTTGAACCCTTCTACATCTGTGATAATAGCGCTCAACTTTTCAATGTCATCCAGCTTAGGACTCTTGTATGTGTACTTGATTGTCTTCTTTTTTCCTTGATCCATGATGTTTCCTAAAGTTTTGAAATAAGAGACTGAGTTCCATAAAACTTTTTATGACATGATGGTCATGAATGCATGAATGCAGCAAACACAGGTATTCACATATACACATACATAACAGGTTCGGGTTTAGGGAAATTCAAGCATGGGGCCAAGGTCTACCCTTCCCAATAAGGAGTGTACTAGAGCTTTTTCACCTGTAGAACAAGGTTCTAAAAAGTTCCCAGAGTTCTCAACCCATCTTTCGGATATTATCAACTGCCCAAATAACTCGGGGGTCGAGAATATTCTCAAGAGAGTCTCGTCCGAGTGTAGTATCGCGTATCAACTATTCGGAAATACTTCCTCATAGTCATCGCACTACATCCTAATAAGGCCAAGTGGGGTAATGTGTTCTAAAGGTCTTCAATGGCATGGGCCCCTTATAGAAAGCAGCATTGTTTTCACGAATACTCGATCAACAACACTACCCTCAAAAGGACCTCCATTGAGCGGCGGTTTTCAAGTTGGCTTAGTCGGGAATCAACTCCCTATAAACCTCCTTGAATATACCACCTTCCTATCATAAGTACACTCAAGCACGGGTATAGTGCCGTCTCACCAATTGTATTTCCCAAAAGCCAAAAGAACAAATCTGCACATATTCACAAATATTCACAAATAGCAAGTATATAAACAAAATAGGTTAAACCCTCAAAATAAGGATGTGTCCCCAGTGAAGTCGCCATTTCTGTTGCGGTGAAAATTTGATATCAAGCTATTAATTAACTTGAACCTTATTTCTTTTACAACCGGTCTTTAATTTATCCAAAGGATAGGTCTAAAGAAAGAAAGAACCTTTTGCGCGATGTGACAACAACGCTTTTAAGAGATTCGGGGATTCGGGGGTTGGTTATATCTAGGGAAGGTATTAGCACCTTAAATATCTGTAGTACTCTGCAGTAGCACAATTACACCATTTCAAGAGACTCCATAGTACAAATGCTATAGCTGAATGTTTTACCATCCAATGGCAAAAAAATTATACTGTTGAAGATGTTTTGAAAGAGTACCTACTAATATTGAACCTGAGATGGCCATTCTACTTCACACTTACAAAAGTCTGTTTCAACAACCAACGACATTACCACCTCACAGAGCACACAATCACCATATCCCATTGATGGATGGCTCTAATCCTGTCAAGGTTAAACCTTACAGGTATCCACACAACCAGAAGGCTCAAATTGAATACATGGTACAAGAAATGCTACTATAAGGTATTATACAACCAATCACAAGTCCATTTTCTTCACCAATTATCTTGGTGAAAAAGAAATATGGTACATGGAGGTTCTGCACTGACTATATAGTTTTAAATGCTATAACTATCAAGGATTCATTTCCAATTCCCACAGTTGATGAGTTATTAGATAAGCTCTTTGGAGCTAGATATTTTTCGAAGTTGAATCTCAGGTCTGGTTACCACCAAATACTGCTGCAACCAGAAGATAGATACAAAACAACTTTCAGGACACATTAAGGCCACTATGAATGGTTGGTAATGCCATTTGGGTTAACCAATGCACCAGCAACATTCCAGAGTCTCATGAATCAAAATTTTCAGCATGCTTTGAGAAAATATGTGCTAGTATTTTTTGATGACATACTAGTATATAGCCCTACCTGGCAGGAGCATTTGAATCATTTGGATAATGTATTAGGCATACTACAAGCCAATACAATGTTTGTCAAACTGTCTAAATGTTCCTTTGGAGTTTCAGAGATCCAATACCTTGGACATGTGGTAACTGGACAGGGTGTTTCCATGGACAAGGATAAAGTACAAGCTGTTCAAGAATGGCCCTTACTTAAAAATGTGAAGCAATTAAGAGGGTTCCTAGGTCTCACAGGCTACTATAGGAGATTTATAAAATCTTATGCTAAGATTGTTGCCCCATTGACTGATTTACTAAAAAAAAGAAAGTTATGTGTGGAATGAACAAGCTGAGATAGCTTTTAATCAGCTGAAAACTGTCATGATTTTTGCTCCTATGTTGGCCTTGCCTAATTTTCAAAAACTCTTTATTTCAGAAACAAATGCTTCTGGTGTAGACGTGGGTGCAGTTTTACATCAAGATGGACACCCCATTGCTTATTTTTCAAAGAAAATAGTGTCGCTACTGCGAAAATCGGCGCCGGCTGAACAGAAGAGTCGCCACCGTGCGTTATTTATCCCAACGGAAGGAAAGGAAACGCTCGAAGTAAACCTACCGCAAAGAAGGGAAAGGAATGGTCATCGCAACCAAATCCTGGATTCGGGAGTCGGTTACGCAAGGGGAAGGTATTAGCACCCCTCACGTCCGTCGTACTCGACGGGATCCACACTTGTTTTCGGGTATGGATTGTTATTCTATCTAAACTAAGGGTTAAGGGTTAAAAGAAAAGAAAATGACTCGGCAAAGTATCGCACTTTATGCCTACGTATTCCCGTCTGGAACGAGAAATCAGAGTCAACTTAGTTCGCCTACCTACGGGAAAGGAGGGGAAGGTTGCTCGCTAGGATATCGCATCCTATGCCTACGTACTTTCATACGGCATGAAAGATCAGAGCAAACGTAGTTCGGGCCACGTACGACACAAGTCTGTCTTGATTGTTTTTATTCCTTCTGAAAAAGGGTTTTTCTGCTGAACTGGTCCAAGCGGACAAAAATGACGTTTTGATGAGTTCACATTCTTTTACGGAAGAAGTGTCTTTTATTGTGTTTGAAATTTTATTGTGTTTTTCTGTTTGTTTTTGAGAAAGAAGAGACAGAACTCTAACCTACGGTTGCGAAGGGAATCAAACTAACCTAATGTTATCATGCATGGGTTAAGACCTAATGTCTATCATGCTCCTCTCTTGCACAGAGAGAAACAGATATCCTAAGGGATAAACGGAAACAGAAACAATAGCATATATACAATAAAGCAGTAAAATATGCATGAATGCGACAATACAAGCGAGGCAAGGGAGTCCCACTCAACCTCGAACCTAGAAAACAATAGGCAAAAGTGAACAAGGTTCACTCTCAACCTAACAGGTTAAACAGCAAGCAATACAGTCAGGGAAATTCAATCAATACATCAAGAATTATAAACAGCAAAAACTAAACAGCAAAGCAACCTTCATCAACATCTGTCTTCAAGTCATCTCCAAACAGCTACAAGCTTCAAGCATGCATCAGTCTTCATCTTCACAGCCTTCAAGCAAGGTCTCTATCTTCAATCTTCCAATGGCTTTTCTTCAAGTCTCAATCTCCAAAATGAATATCAGTCAACAAGATGAAATTGATGTTAGACAGTCAATTGCCTACCAAGGGTGGCTCACTGACTGTTAACATGATACTGACAGTTTTCCCTCAAAAGTTCTATCTTTTAAATACATTCACTAATCCTTCCAAAGGAAGGAGGTGGATATTTAAAAGAGACTTTGAATCATAGAGAAAGGATGGAGGCAAACAAGACCTTCTGTTGCGGTGAAAATTTGATATCAAGCTATTAATTAACTTGAACCTTATTTCTTTTACAACCGGTCTTTAATTTATCCAAAGGATAGGTCTAAAGAAAGAAAGAACCTTTTGCGCGATGTGACAACAACGCTTTTAAGAGATTCGGGGATTCGGGGGTTGGTTATATCTAGGGAAGGTATTAGCACCCTAAATATCTGTAGTACTCTACAGGAACCTTTTGTTCATTTACTTGCTAAGGTTTGTGAATTGTGCACTATGGTTTGAGTTGGGAATAAAAGTAAAATAAAGGCCTAAGTGGTTTTCTAAGTTTGCTCGCAAAGGTATCGCACCTTCTGCCTACGTATCCTGACTAGGATAGAATCAGAGCAATCGTAGTTCACCTCACAAGGGAAAAGAACACTTGATGATGATCAAGGTTCAAAGGGGAACAAACATGACGATGTTTGTGTGGAGTTTGACAAAACTCCCTAAACTAAATTGTAAAAGGGGGAAGTAAGAAATCATGACGATGATTCTTACACAGAGTTGACGAACTCTTTCCTAGGGTTCTAGTTGAAGAACACTCCTAGTATGGGTGGGTTTCTTAGACTTCAAGCAAAGTCTAAAGGCTTCTAGTCTAGGGTTAAGGTGACTTAACAAAGTCAAGGGATAGCAGAGATTTTGGTCCAAGACATTGACAGTCAAGTGGACAGACCTTCCTTTGGAGGAACAGTATTGTCGGCAACTGGACGAAAGCTAACGAGCTCCGTCGCTTAGGGATAAAATAAAATACAAACATCATTCAAACATTCATGGTGACAACTAAATACAAAGATTAAAGATGGAAAGCAATGATGACAATCAGAGCAATTGTTTTGGTACGAGAACCGTGACGACAGTTCGCACCTGGAATACCGTTAACAGACAGATGAGATAAATATAAAAATAATTCAAGGTAAAAATTCTAACATGTTGACAAACATATATAGACATGATAACAATCAATTTTCCTGAGAAAACACAAGAGGAAACCTTCTAAATTTCATCTGCAACCAAATAGGGTTAGTACCGTTGACGCGCGGATTGCGCACCATAAAACGTGGTGAAAAAATAATCAAACATGGAAAATAAAATTATGACATGAAAGTACACATTAAAATAAACACAATGAAAAAAGAACGGGTGAAAAACGATAAAAAATGAGAGAGTTACGAATTTTTGAAGTTTATGTACAAAATAGGAAAAATAATAAAAGGGTTCGACCTCCACCCGGATCGAACCCTGGTCATGATGGTGAAAGGTATAATTGCGCGCATGCTCTTACCGCTGGGGCGGCTGTTACATCCATTAATCAAATGGAAACAATATGTATACAAGGCTCGTTTTGAATCATGGCTGGGCAAAATACATAATCAACACCAAATACGTTTTATACCGTATCTCACTAACCGCTCATCGGATCGAGGCAAATTTTATATGGATCTTGGGTAGAAAAATGAGAGGAAGAGGATGGTGATGTTAGTTTTTCCAAATTGTTCACCTAGTGAAAAAAACGCTGACTGGTGTGTGTGTGTGTTTTGAATGCATGGAAACATAATCGAAACCAAATACGTTTTATACCGTATCTCACTAACCGCTCATCGGATCGGGACAAATTTTATATGTAAATTGGGTAGAAAAATGAGAGGAAGAGGATGGCATAGGTGGTTTTTTGAAATTCACTTTCCTGTGAAAAAAACGATAGCTGGTGTGTTTCATGGTTTTGGCTTGCAAATTGAAATGGTCAGCTTGATGTACACATGCTATAAGTCAAGTAAAGGCACATACACATCACACATATCATATATAACAGATAGCAAGCAAGTTTGAAGCCAAGGCATGAGTAAATATGACAGTTGTATGTAAGTTGCAAATTACATGACATAACAATGCATGATGAGGTGATTTTTGGATTTTGGGTGTTTTGATTTGTTCCAATCATTCTAACATCTTAATCATGTCATATTAAGTGTGTGCAAATGAAAACATTCAAACTGGAACACACATATGAGAACATAGCATTCAATTTGCAAATGGTGTGTATTATGTGTGTGTGAAGCATGATGTGGGATGATTCTTTGTACAGGTCATTTTTAATGCTTTGGCTCATCTAGACATGTCATATATGTTCACATAAAGCTGTAGCAACAATAAAATACCAAGTATAAACAAACATTTCCAAGTTGGTGTGTGAGAATGAGGCTTTTTACAAAATAGTGCATGATGATGCATAGATGAAGTTTCAGAATTAATTCAAGCAAGCTAACCATTTGTACAGCACAAATACATGATAATGAGATGATTCAATCATTAAAGTTCCAAAGAATTCACCGGTCATGCGAATTGACCATGCATATGCAAGTTATTCAAACAAGTATGCACATGAGTATGTGAATTTTGATTCTTGGCTTTTTTATGTAAAATGAGCATTCAAACATCACAAGTATGTTCAATATAAGGTGTATGCACTGAAGTTTTAGCCAAAAATGAGTTGATGCAAGAATTGGCCAATTATGTGGTTTTGGTGTATTTGAAGCTTTGTGTCATTTTGGTGTCATCATGTGATTTTTTGATGTTATGCTTGAAACAACAAAGTGAATGCACAAACATGTTATGAATGATCATAGAATCATGTTGAAAAGAAATAAAACAAGTTTTCATGCTCTATGTCAAAAGTGACCAAGTGTGTGGTTTTGTGTATTTTGGATGTTTATGTCAACATGTGAAACTTGAGGTAAACCAATAAAACAGTAGGATAATCATACACACATGTTTCAAATAATCATTAAGACATGTTAGAATGATGAAAATGAGTGTACTATGCTCTATGTCAAAAAGTGGCTAATGAGTGGTTTGTGATGCTTGTATCTCATAGCAACATGTGAAATTGGAACCTATGCACAAGACAGTTAAGATAAACATATAGACATTCTTCAAATATGCATTGAAACATGTGGAAATGATAAAAATAGATTGGAGATGCTCTATGCAAAAAGAGATGGTTTAACTGTCATGGTCTTTCTTCAAACTAGTTTGTTAATGCAGCCAGCCATTGATCTTGTGTACAAACAGCTGATATTCAAACAGCAACATTACAAACATAACTTTGCCAAACATCATCTAATGATCCATTCTCAAAACATGTTTATCCTACTGCTTTAAGACAAAGAAGGACACAAAACATTCATAACAGCATAAGGAAGAATGATGATTTGGACCACATGAACACAGCATAGACAGAACATAATATTTAAGTCCACATACAAAAATGCTTCCAACAGCAGTAGGATCATGTGATGTAATGCAACAGCAATCAACATTTAGCATTTTAAGATGTCATGATACCACAAGAATAGCTTCAGCACATGAGTCATCATGTTAGAACAGAATTTAGAAAACAAGTAGTTTAAAGCTCGAGCATTTGGATTGTCAAACATATTTCTCAAGCTTACATTAATCAAATACAAGCTAATGAAGGTGGACAAATTGGATCATGCTAAAACAGTCACACATGATTGGATAGTCTCAGCTGTACTACCAGACTGGATGAGTAAAACAAGTTCAAGCAGATTTTGAATTCATCTAGCACATACATACCCTGCTGTTTTATGACCTTCACAAAATCTTGCAACAAGTTCTTATTTGACAAAAAACATGTTAGTTAAATCTTGCTCATTTTGTTTAGGCCAGAAACAGGATTAATTTAATTCACAACATGTTTGCCTTAAAACAAACAGATTTACACACATAGGACATTAATACAAAAAGCAAGTATAGTAGGTCCCATTGTTCAAAGATGTTTCATGCTACTGGTACCACCAAACAACTGTTGCTGACACGTTCACATATTTCCCACACAAAAAAACATGAAATCTGTTTTGAGAAACAGCTAGCAGATTATGGTCATAAAGGAAACATGACATCTATGACAATCCAACTTCAAGATATGCATTGAATGAGTTTTAAAACAGCTCTATGATTTCATCACAGCCACCAACATATATTAGCATTACCTCTATCAAGCTTAAACTTAAATTTCTCAAACATGGAAGTAAGTTAGTTTATTAATATGACAAGTATGTTAACTTTCTGAACCAAATGCTCATGAAGCTTCTATTATTCCTAACAACACACATTATGGAATTTCAAGTAGCATGTTCATAGTTCAAGTTTTATCAAAATGCTCAAGGGATATGATGCTAATGCAAATAAGAACCAACTCATACCTGTTGGAGATATAGTAGGCAAGCCAAGAGTGTTGAGAAACAAACAGAGATGCTGAAATCCAAATTCTTGTTGTAGGCTTTTTTGAACTTTAAGCAACAAATCACTTTTGAGGCCAAAATGAAATCTGTTAGTTTTTGATGGATGGTGAGAGTTTAGACAGCTTACATATGTTGTATTTGAAGTGTCCAAGGGTTCAAAACATCAAGGAAGTGTTTGGATCAAGTTTTGGTGGTTTTTGAGGACTTAAGTCAAAGTAAGCTTCATAGAATGTTGACTTTTTGATATGATGATTTTTTGGGTGGTTTAATGGTTGGTACACCTCATATATATGATTTAGAGAGTGTATGGATGGTTGTTTGAGGTTTTGAATGTATAGAATTCAAAGTAACATCAAAAGTGCAAATGCTGATTTTTGGGCATTTTTGACAACTTTGGAGATTTTGCAATTTGTGAATGAGAGAGAGGTATAGTGAGGTGCTTGCTTCTAACAGGTTTTCAGAATGATCTTGATGTCCATAATGAGGAGTTAGAGGTCTCTATTTATAGAAAAAATGAGTGAGGAGCTTGCTTGGTCATTTTGCTTCACCATGAAGAAACCTTGATATTTTCTCTTCCAAATGACCACTTGCTTGGCTTGTCTGATTGCTAGCTGTTTTCTTGACTTAATTGGCAAGTTTGTATGATGTTTTTACAGAGGAATCAATGCCTAGAGGCCTGGTAGAGTGGCTGGAACAGAAATGACTTTCCACCTCATGCTTGGAAAAGTCAAATATTTCAACTTTGGCAATGAACTCACCATTCTTATTTCCATGCTATCTCCTTGTTATTTCTTTGTTCTAACCTGCTAAGAATGATTAATATATCATATAGAAGGAGTTTGTAGCATTGAAATTGATCCACTTGAGTACTAGAGGTGTTTTTGCAAGATTCATCAATGTGGGACAAAAGTGACAAATTGCCAACTTTGAACACATGTATCTCTCAGCTCATAAATCCCCTTGAGATGTACTTGTACTTTTTAGAAAGCCCTCACATAGTACTACAACTTTCATGTTGGCCAGAAGTCTTGATTCCATTTGAAACTAGGTGAAAAACTCCCTTGAAGTTGGCTGATTTTAGCTTCTAAAGTGAAAATGACTTAGAAATTTTCTAAGTTATTTTCCCTTCTAGGAATGTTTTTGCTTATATCTCAAAAAGTATGCATTTTCTGGTTGTGGACTAGTATGGGACTTTTGTAGGACTTGTCAAGAGCTTTCAAATGAGACTAGAACCAACTCAATTGGATGTGTGGTTAAGGAGATACGGTTTAGCCCTTTTCAAAACCCTAATTTCCCGATTTCTCGATTACTCTCTCATCTTTGATCCAATGATCATGAAAATTGATATGCAAGTCCATTATGACATAAGGAACAACTTTGATTCACAACTTGGATTCCAATTCTCAAAATTCGAGGAGTTGACTTTTCGGTCAACCGTACGATCGATCGGTGCCGATCGAGTCGCCTGTTGATATTCTGGACATCCTGGGACTTTGACACTTCTTGAATAGTCTTTAATAGCCTATATTAACTTCATGGACCTCACTCCCACCATTAAAACCTTTCCCAACATCAAAGTCAAACCACAGTTGACTTTCTACTGGTTAAAAACCCTAATCGGGGCCTCCTGACTGCACTGTTCTTGATTCTGAAATGATTTCTTCAAATTGACTTCCCATTTGACTTTGATATTGTCTTTTATTTCATTCCATGATTGAATTGGCCCAAATCATTGGTTGATCATTCCTTGATTGTTTTGAATTTGTCGGTGCGAGAACCCTGATTCATCTGTAACTTGACAATAATAAACTTGCACTGATTTAGGGTTAGATAATGCATGATCATGCTTCTAAAAATGATAATGAGGATCTAAGGGGTCAAAATTTGGGGTATGACACCTTCCATGTTTGTGAATCTAGTTTTCTACTCTAGAGCTCTGCCTAGCTCCTAAACCCTATAGCCTTCAACAGCTGCCAGCAAGAGATACTCCTCATCAACTCTGGAAGTTGGTCTTCATTCTCTTTGATCTCCAATGGGCTTCATCAGCACAGTCTTCAGCTCAAGCCCCAAGCCCCAGGCAAACCCAATACCCCACACATAGTCAAATAATAACCCTAGAGAGGGCACACCACACAGTCAAGCAAATGCAAGCAATACTAATAGTAATAGTAGAATAGGGGAAACCTAGTAATTTCTAAGGGGTCTATTATCTATCCATAATCTCTATAGTCCCATACCTCAAAGATTCAAACTACAACTCCTAAAAGAAATGATCTATTACACCTATGTTATCTCTAAACCCTAGTTTTGGTTCTTCTAATCACACCTAAACAAATCATCTAAAATTACGTCTTAAAATCATGAATTAAATTTTATATACAAGCTAAAGTCCTAAGTTAATCACCCTAAAAAGAATGGATCAAAAATGTAAAAGCATCTAACTAAACTAAAATCAATAATATCATGTATCAAATTAAACCACTTAAAAAGCTATTTAAAAGAAAAATATTCTAAAAACATAAAAATAAAATGAAATGCTAATTTTTTTATATGATAATTTTCTTAACAAAAATATGAAAAGGATGCAAAAACAACCACTAAAAAATAAGCATTTTTCATTTACTTATGAATTTTTGAAGAATTAAAAAAAATGAAAGAAATTAATATGGATTAAATGAGATTAGGGGGTGCAGTTATCAATTATTCTTGTTAAAACAAGAGAATGGGCCCAGACTGGGGGGCGCGTATAGCAAAGCGCGTCTGGGCCCAATGCATGCTCAGAAAATACAAAAAAAACAATAAAGTGGAACGGTGCAGAAAGCAGAAAAACTAGTTGAAAACACATTGGGCCTGGGTTGAGGGGGTGTGAAAAGCAACATTTGCTGAGCCCAAGGTTGAGTTTTAAGTGAAACGCATCATTTCACAGCCAGTCTTCCCTCCAAGTTTTGCTTTGAATCGTGGCCATCGGATGGGTTACTCAGTCAACCAAATTAGGATGATCCAACGATCAAAAGATCATCTTCCTCCTTGGAAACCCTAGGTTTCAGAAAGACCTCTCCATGCGCGAACCTTCCACCTCTCTGTTCTCCCTCAAACCTCAATGAAATCTCACGATGTAAAAACCAAAAACGATCTATGCTCTTCCCTCTACACAGCCATGGCATTAGTTTTCTCCAACACTCCCTCTAGGTCCAAACCCGATAGCTAGAACACCTTGCCTCCATCACTTTGCACTGAGATCAAACATTCCAATTCTTGCTAACTCTTACCCTAACATAATCTACACGCCATGCTGATCATTTTGAGCTATATATCTAAGATTATCATGCCATATTCGAGGTGTTCTAAGCCCTAACAGATTTGGTGCACCAATGGTAAACTCCATGAAACCTTCTCAAACTTTATGGAAATGATCCTCTAACCTAACCTAACAATTCTAACCTAATAATTCTCTAACATGCTAACTAATCTAGCCAATTCGAAAGGAAAACTAACCTGGTGTAAATGATGAAAACAATTGTGGAATTCTTTGAATCCAAGGCTTGCAATGTTCTAGACTTGCTCAATACACTTGATTCTTGGTTCTGTATGCAATAGATCTTGTTCAAACCTCTTAAATCTTGCAATCACAACCTTCTTGCACCTTGGATGATGAAGTTGGTAGCACACGATTCCTTCCTCAATTCAACCAGGTATTGATGGAAATGTGATCTATGATGGATTTAGATGATGATAGGATCAAGAACTTTGGAAATTGATGAAGGTTTGATGGAGTTTGAAATGGTTTTGCAAAATGGAAGAATGAGATGAAACTATGTGTTATGAACAAAATGAATCACCAACCCTTGAATGAAGCCTTTCAATTCAATATATAGACACTCATGGACCTTTCTAGAATTTGATAGAAACTTCTTGTGCACACTTTCCTTGAATTTTGATTATGTTAACTTCACACATAAGTAACCAAGCATAACTTCCAAATTTTGAACCAAACTCAAAAATCTACTTTTGCCAATGTTCTTAAAACATTTTTTCCAATCAAAATGACCTATAATTTCATCCCATTTGGCCAAGTTATGAAAAATCTCAATTTTAAGTCATTTTTATTCATTAAATTCCCTTTTTAAATGACCAATTTTGAAACCTTGAGCTATGAGCCTTTCCAAACTTTCATGATCACTTTTCTAGACTTAAAATGTCATTTGGAGCAAGTTTGATGTTGTGAAGTTTTCCATTTGAAGCTTCCTTGTATGAGTTTTGGGCATAGGCTTGAAATGACCTGTAATTCTCAAATGACCAAAATACCCTTTATAGAAAGCTAAGACAATGTGGAACAACTCTTATGTTGACCAAAAATTCATTTGAAATCTCCTTGAGGGGTAAAAGTTGCTTGGAAGACAAGTAACTTTCACAGACAAAATTTCAGATACCTCAGATGACCTGTAACTTGCAAGGACCATAACTTGAGTTCTATAAATCTCCTTGATGTCTTCCACCACTCAAATTAAAGGTCTTGAGATCCTCTACAAGTTTCATGTTGGCCAAGTATCCATTTGAAGCTTGCATTTTTACTTATCTTGCTTGGAAGTTTGACCTAAATTAGGGGATTTTACACAGAAACCCTAATTTAGAAACTCCTCTTCTTCTTGGTTTCTCTTGATTTCTTCTTGGCACAACACCATATACTTATCTACATGTCAAATGATGAACCCCACATCTCTCCAATAGACCTTAATACCTTTCAATCAATCATTTGACCTAGGGTTGACCCAGGGTTGACCCAGATGAAACCCTAGTTGACTGTCTTCAACTGCAACTCTTGTGATCACATCAATGACTTGTCTCACTTTCAAAATGGCTCTCTAAGTACTCCATGATGCCTAGATACCCTCCATGGCCTCAATTCACAGCTCACAACTTCTTTGATGATCTTCAGATACCCTCAGATAGGAGATAAATTCACTGCTTGATCCACTGACTTCTTAGATTTCAATTTCTTTCTGATGACTTAGATATGCTTGAATTTGAATAATAACCTCTTGATAGGCTCATAGAGATGGGAATAGTACTTGGTCCCTTGTTGGATGACTTGCTATGCTATGCTATGCAGATGATTAGACTATGTACATGACTCTATATGCAAATGCTAATGCAATTGAAACATAAACCAAGTGAAATAGGTTGAGCAAATTTTAGGGTGCAACAGCTGCCCCTATTCAAGCGAATTGGACCCAATTGGGTGAAGAGCAAACGGCCTTCAAACATTCGAGGTACGAGACGGTTGAATACTAAGAACCCGGAAATTTGCCAACCGCAGAAATAAACTGCACCACTGCTTGGGGAACGACATCCGTCAACTGAATCTAACTGTTACGGCCACCAACTGATCCATTAGCGACGTGCTGGGGATTATTTTCATCAGCCTGAAAAAGATTCTATCATTGCAGGGATAGAACTTCGCCCGCGTCAGGACACCTGTTTCGTCAATACAAAGAAATCTCCACTAAACTTGTCCACGTAAGGACTCCAATTGCTGTCAACACGAAAAAATCTCGGCGACTTCGCTAGGGATGACTCATCTGCATTTCATCAGGAATAAATCATCCACGTTAGGAGTAAACTCTTTCCACGTTAGGAATAACCTTTCCACATTAGGAATACCATCGTCCACGTTAGGAATAAGACTTTGTCTGGATCTGTCCACGTCAGGACTAAACTTTCCCCATTAGGAATACATTTTTCCACGTTAGGAATAAACTCTCCACGTTAGGAATAAATCTTTCCACGTCAGGAATACCTCTTTCCACGTAAGGAATACATCTTCTTTCCACGTAAGGAATCCATCTGTCCATCTTAGGAATAACATCTTTCCACGTAAGGAATGCATCTCTTCGTCCACGTCAGGAATACATTGTCCACGTTAGGACCCACCTTTCCACGTAAGGAATACATCTTTCCACATAAGGAACTAAAACTTCTTTCCACGTAAGGAATAAACTTCTTTCCACGTAAGGAACTAAAACTTCTTTCCACGTAAGGAACTAAAACTTCTTTCCACGTAAGGAATAAACTTCTTTCCACGTAAGGAACTAAAACTTCTTTCCACGTAAGGAATAAACTTCTTTCCACGTAAGGAACTAAAACTTCTTTCCACGTAAGGAATAAACTTCTTTCCACGTAAGGAATAAACTTCTTTCCACGTAAGGAACTAAAACTTGTCCACGTCAGGACTCACGTTTCGTCTTGATTTGTCCACGTCAGGACTCACATCTTCGACCCGCTGAGGAAATAAAACTTGTCCACGTCAGGACTCCCGTTTCACCAACACGAAGAAAGATAAATTTGTCCACGTCAGGACTCCCGCATCTTATCATCACGAAGAACTATAAACTTGTCCACGTCAGGACACACATTTCACCATTACGAAGGAAGATATCTGCTGGGAATAAATGGTCCACGTCAGGACACCAACACAAAGAGTAATCAATTTTGTCAACGTCATGACTTCACATTCCACCAATACCGAGAAACCGAATCTGTCCACGTTAGGACTAGCACATCTCATCAACCCGAGGAAATAAATCTGTCCACGTTAGGACCCATTTCTTCATTGGTCCCAATCCACAGACTTCTTAGCACTGACAGGACAGCGACTTTGAGGCGGACTCTACTAGGGATATTTGAAAACCACACTACCGGACGCCTGTTCTGATAACCGGCGGCAGCCTCTGAAATTCTGATTCACGAAACCCTTTGATGCTGACGTAACAACAAATTTGAAGAAAGTAATCCGCTGACCGGACTAGAGAAACTGCTGCAAGCAACTCTGGCGAGGAAAACAAGGGACATTTACACCAATAACTCTGCTTGGGGACAAAGAGAAACTTAATCATAATAACTCTGTGGGAATAATGCCAAAACTGACATTATCGTTGAATGTCTCACGTCGAGATCTTGAATGCTTGGTAATTTATTTGAGCAAGAGCTCCCTCAACCTGCATGGGAAACAACACTTAAACACAAACGGTTAGCCAACCTGGTTTATGCTTCAAAAATGCATATGTTTGACACTGGCGTAATGCTCCATTCGACATGGAAATGCTATGCGTTTTTATTTGGTGGATGCAAGTATGACGCTATATGCCGATGCAAATGTAGACTCGAACTGCTGGGATACAGAAACCGCTTCAGCAAAATAAATGCTGAAGACAACGCCAACTCCGCTGGGGGTAACCAGGTGTCACAGAATTATTCCAACAAAATAAATGCTGGAAGAGTGAAATCAACTCCGCTGGGAAATTGGGAACTTAAACCAAGCACCTCGTTGAAGTAATACCCTGCTGGGGAATATAACTCTGCTGGGGAATAGCAGACGTGCCTAGTATGATTGGACTTCTGCTGGAGAGTGAACAGGTATCCCACGGTATTCTGACAAAATAAATGCCAGGATACACAACCAACTCTGCCGGGAAGAGTCTTAATCTTTGAGTTCCACTGGGAGGAAAGAAAACACTTGCTGGAAATAGAACTCCACTGGGGATGGAATGATTCTCTTGGGGACAATCAACTGACTCCGCTGGGGGAGAGTAAATGACCCTACTGGAAAGGGTAGACTATCTGAGTACAGCTCACAAATTGGAAATATTAATCTTCTGAGGCTAAACCACTCTGCTTGAGATGGGG
The DNA here is from genome assembly GCA_963859935.3 of Lathyrus sativus. NCBI lineage: Eukaryota > Viridiplantae > Streptophyta > Magnoliopsida > Fabales > Fabaceae > Lathyrus > Lathyrus sativus. Next base: position 632,505,603 of record OZ012737.1, on the reverse strand, counting down.
GAATCCTTCTGGGGTCACCACACTGTCTGAATACAGTCTTCGATCTTAGAATCACCAAACTCTGCTGAGGATAAACGACTTTGCTGGAGAATGTCCTTTGAATAAGCCACGAATAGCCGGGGAATTTGATCCTTCTTCAGTGAGGAACATTGTTATCTCGGAATTGCGACCTGCGGGGGGATCGAGTCTTTCGCTACGAGCTCCTGGTCCATACTGCAATCTCTTGATCGTCCGTTTCATACGGCTACGGACCCTGCAACACCACAAACAAGACAAGACAAGTCTACACAACCAAATCTATTCAGGTTAGCGTTAGTGACATTATTTTCAGTTAATTCAAAGTTTTAGCAATTATTGGCAAGGGCCAGCGACGTTATGTACTTGCTAGTTTCATTAAACCTAGGCGTTTATCATGCACAAAACAGTAAAGAACCAGCATCAAATACTGAATAACATGTTTTATTGATTGTGCCCCTGAATAGGCGGAGTTTTGTACACGGGATGTAACTCCTGAAAAGAGGAAGCTATGCACAACAAATATACAAGTATGCACAAGAAGCATAAATATATTGACAAATCAAATTTATACACATGTCGGCAACGGGATGCAGATGAATACCACAAGCTGATCCTCCTATGACTCGCCCGACTCTGATGCTTTCCCGGTATCCACACTTCCGAAGAGATTGTATCTGATAATCGACCCCTCAGGTATATTCCCCCGCACCAATGCTCAGTGTAGTATCAAATTCGGACCGCAATCATTTGCTTTTTAAATCCCTAACTTTTGCGTGAACCGCCCTTTACGGGTTTTCAGTTCACCGGGATACCCTTTTTTGCCGAAGCCGCCCAGTGTAGGTTTTCAACTTCGCGGGTGTACATTTTTCCAATTTTATCCCTAACTTTTGCCCGAACCTTTCATTCTGTTTTTGGTTCGCCAGGATGCCCCATTTTTGCCTGGACTTTCTTTTTTCTGTCCAGCGGGTCAATTTCAAGCAAAGTATTTTTTAACTGCGTCCGAATTCACAGGCGACGTAAAGTCTTCACCGTCCATGGTGGACAACAATAACGCTCCTCCTGAAAAGACTTTTCTGACAACGTATGGCCCTTCGTAGTTGGGGGTCCACTTGCCCCTGTGGTCTGCTTGCGGCGGGAGAATCCTTTTCAGAACAAGGTCGCCCGTCTGAAAGCTCCGAGGATGTATCTTCTTATCATATGCTTTCTTCATTCGGCTCTGGTACAAACGACCGTATGCTAGAGAAGCTAGCCTCTTCTCATCCATTAAACTCAGTTGGTTCAACCTGTCTTTCACCCATTCTGCCTCGTCTAGTTGGACATCTCGTAGTACTCTCAGAGAAGGAATCTCAACTTCCAGTGGTAGCACTGCTTCCATTCTGTATACCAGCGAGAACGGGGTTGCCCCGGTTGATGTGCGTACCGTCGTACGATAACCGTGCAAAGCGAAAGGTAGCATCTCATGTCAATCCTTATAGGTCACCATCATCTTATGAACGATCTTATTTATATTCTTATTGGCTGCTTCAACAGCGCCATTCATCTTGGGTCGGTAAGGGGAGGAGTTGTGATGCTCGATCTTGAAATTCTGACAGAGCTCCTTCATCATTTTGTTATTCAGGTTTGAACTGTTGTCTGTGATTATCCGCTCGGGGATCCCATATCTACAAATGATATCTCTCTTGATGAATCTGGCTACCACCTGCTTAGTTACATTTGCGTAAGACGCCGCTTCCACCCATTTGGTGAAATAATCGATTACTACTAGAATGAACCGGTTCCCATTAGAAGCCGTCGGCTCGATCTTTCCAATCATATCAATTCCCCACATCGAGAATGGCCATGGCGATGACATCACATTCAGAGGACTCGGAGGCACATGGATCTTATCAGCATAGATTTGGCACCTGTGGCACTTCCTCGCAAACTTGAAACAATCAGTTTCCATAGTTAGCCAAAAATAACCTGCCCGCAGTAGCTTCCTTGTCATAGCATGCCCACCAACATGCATACCAAATGTACCCTCATGTATTTCCTCCATGAGTAGTCTCGCCTCTTTTTCGTCCACACAACGTAGTAGTACCAAGTCGTGATTTCTTCTGTATAAGACCCCATCCGGATTCAAATAGAAATTACCCGCTAATCTCCCGAGAGTCTTCTGATCTTGACTGGATGCCCCAGCCGGATACTCTTTATTCTTCAGGAAATTAAGGATATCAAAATACCATGGTTTATCATCGGATGCTTCGTCTATGGCAAATACAAAGGCAGGTCTGTCAAGCCGAGAGATAATAATTCTGGGAGCCTCGTTCCAGAAGTTGACTTTGTACATGGAAGACAATGTGGCTAGGGCGTCAGCCATCTGATTCTCCGCTCGCGGTACATGATGCAATTCAACCTTGTCAAAGAAAGGCAACAATCTCCTCGCATAATTCATGTGCGGTATTAAATTGGGCTGACGTGTCTCCCATTCTCCTTTTATTTGATTCACCACCAGAGCTGAGTCTCCGTATACATCCAGATTCTTGATTCGCAAATCAATGGCTTCTTCAAGCCCCATGATACAAGCTTCGTATTCGGCTTCATTATTGGTAACCGGAAAGGTCAATCGAGCAGTAAACGGGATGTGCGACCCGTGTGGAGTAGTGATGATTGCCCCTATTCCGCTACCGTAGGCGTTTACAGCTCCGTCAAAGATCAACTTCCACTTGGAACCCAATTCTAGTCCTTCGTCTGTCAACGAATCTTCACAATCTTTCATCTTTAGGTACATGATATCCTCGTCAGGAAAATCAAACCTCATCGATTGGTAATCTTCAACAGGCTGCTCTGCCAAGTACTCAGACAGTACACTCCCCTTTATAGCCTTTTGCGAGACATACTGGATGTCATATTCAGTCAAGACCATCTGCCAACGGGCAATTCTCCCCGATAATGCTTGCTTTTCGAATACATATTTGATAGGATCCATCTTCGAGATGAGCATGGTTGTGTGATTCAGCATGTATTGCCTCAAACGCTTGGCGGCTCAGGCTAGCGTTGTTGCACCCCAAAATTTTACCAACAATTATTTATCCATCTAGTGTTTGAGAGTTGATACTTTCATCAGAAAGTTCAAGAGATCCTCAGAGGAATGGGTTGAAACCAGGTTTGTGTGCTTCATAGCTTGAGGGTTGTGGTTGCTCCTCAGATGATTCTGAGACTTTAAGAATGAACTTGATGTTTTGAGAAAGCTTATGAGATGTCTTGATAGCCATCATGAAGCCCAGAGAGGTCATTAGGCAAGAATTCAGAAGATTCAACCATGATTGGTAGAATTAGGGTTTTGACTGGGTCAACCCTAGATCAACTGAAGATTTGGAGAAGGTTGAGACCTAATCCAAGGGCCATGAGATCATGGAATGATGTATGGATATGTTATAAAGATGATTCCTAGGCCAACTCATCATGATTGAGGAGTTGGAGAAGTTTTGAGTTAGGGTTTCTGAGGATTGGCAGTGAAAAAACCCTAATTTGACCCCCATCTTCCAGGCAGTTTTAGCTCTAGATGTGATTGATATCTCATCTTCCCCACAACATGAATGTTGTATAACTTGTTCTTAGCTTTAATTTGAGTGGTGGAAGTCCTTGATAGGAGTTACAGAGCTCAAGTTATGGTTTTGACAAATTACAGGTCAGCAGAAGTATGTGAATCTGGGTCCTTGAAAGTCACCCAACTTGCAGACAACTTTTGCCCTAGTAGGATGGTTCCTATGATCTCTTGGTCAACATGAATGTTGAAGGGCATCTTCTTATCTTTAATTTGAGTGGTAGAAGTCCTTGATAGGATTTATGGAACTCAACTTATGGTTTGAACAAGACAAGGGTATTTTGGTCATTTGTCAATTATAGGTCATTTTAGCCAATGCCTAAAACTCCTATTTCCAAGCCTCAAATGGAAAAACTCAAAACATGAAAGTTGTTCAAAATGTGATTTTAAGTCTAGAAAGAAGGTCACAAATTGTTGGAAAAGCTCATAGCATGAAGTTACATGATTGGTCAAAAAATGAACTAAAAATGGCATATAAGTTTGAAAAGTTGAATTTGAAAATTGGTTTGGAGGATTTAGGAATCCAAAATAGGTCATCCAATATATCATTTTGATTGGAAACATTATTTTGAGAACTTTGGTTCAAATAGATTTTTCATTTGAGGTCTAAAAAAGGGACTTTCTTTGTAAACCTATTACTTGCATTATAAGGCAATGTTGAAAAACCTTACACAAGCCAAATGTAAGGGCTGATTTCCTTCATACACACTTAATATCTCATGTAAAGACATATTCAAGGGATTTTGGCAAGGTATGAAAGAAGATATCATGATATTTCAAGTTCTCATGTGGTGATATTTTCAACACTTTCTAGATGATTCTAGAAGGATCTAGTTGTTTCCATCCATCATTATAAAAAGAGTGAAGCACAAGGAGGAAAAGGTTGGTGATAGCAAGAGGATTCAGAGGGGAAAGAAAGAGAGAGGCAGCCATTGAAGAGGTTTCTTCAAAGTGAAGCAATTCTGATTTTCTTCCATTGTAGATCTTCCCCTTCATCACAAGTGCAAACAGAAGGCTATTGATCATCCAAGGACCATTTGGAGGAAGTGTCAAGGCCTGAAAGCAGCCACACGAGTCTCCACCATAACCTCTTGACAGGTTCTTTCTCATCACCATTCTCTTAAGTTATGTAGTTTTAATTAGCTTTATAGGTCTAGAACTGGTGCATTAGGTTAAATGATGAAGTTCTGAGAGTTAGAGCCCGATCCATGGTAGTTGATGGCAGGGTCAAGAAAATTTGATCTCCAAGAATTAGCTGGTTTGTGAGTTTCAGTTAGCAAGAACTAGCTTAGAATGGTTAGGGTATCGTGTAGAATAACTGTAGGCCATTGGATTCAAGGATTGTGGAAGGTTGACATCAGGTGCATATGGTGGAACTTTGATCTTGCAAGCTTCTGTTGGGATTATCTAGAGAGAATCAGAAAAAAATATGCGTATAGTCTTGTTCCTCTTGATTAGTAGGGCAGTTTTCGTTTTGGAATCGTGGCATTTCATCCACGGAGCAGATAGAACGAAGAGAGGAAAAGTCTGTGCATGGAGGGGGTCTCATGAAACCCTAGGTGGCTGAAGGTAGGAGATGAAATCTCCACCGTTGGAGTGTCTTGAAATGGTGGACTTTGTCATTTGATCGCACGACCCTCATTCGCCCAGAAAACGGAGGGAAATTTTGAATGTGAAAACGCAGTCGTTTCACTTAAACAACGCGTCTGGGCTTTGGCCTCTTTCATATCCGAACCCCCCTTTTTATTTGGCCCAAATGAAATGAACTGGCGCGTGTTGCTGTTTCCACCCCCTCCCTTTTATATTATTTTGATTTCTTTTTAATTCTCTTAATATTTTTGCCATCTTATAAAATTCATTAAAAATTGATAAATGATGATTTTTTGGTCATTCTTTTTTCTATGATTAGATAATTGTGTATAGAAAAATATAAAAATAAAAATGAAATTTTATTTTTAATGTAGAATTAATGGTGATATTTTCTTTTAAATAGGGTATTTTATTTCTTTTAGTTTGTACCTTATCTTGCAAGAATTGTTTTAGGACCTTCCCTTAGGTTTTTTAATTCATTCTTTTTTGTGTGATTAGATATTGAACCCTAGTTTCATGTAGGATTTATCCCTTGATTTTAGAAATTAAATTTGATGTAGTTTGATAGTTAGGCATTTAGGTGCTCTAATTAGGGTTTTAGGTTGTATACTTGAACTTCAACATTTTATTTTTGGGGTTTTTAGGCCAAATTAGTGTATGGGGAATATATGGGACCTAAGGGTAGTTAAATAGGATCCTCTAGAATTTATATTAGGAATTTGTATGGTATTCTAGTATTTTTCATTGATTTTTGAATTGAATGTTGTTTGTGTGGCCTTTAGGGCTAGTTTAGTTTTGTTTTGCCTTGCTTTGGACTTGTTGTTGGCTTGAGGAGCTTGGGCATCATGTGAAGACCTTGTGAAGAGCTTTGTGGATCATCATGGAAGCTTTGAAGACCTTGCAGAGGAGTTTAGCATAGCTTTTGTTGTTTTGTTTATAGGTTTATAGGTGCATAGGCAGAGCCCCAGATAGAATACTTTGTTCAATAAACAAGGAGTGTCTTGTTCACCTCCTTTCTTCTCTATGACACAGAGTCCCTTTAGGGTATTCACCTCTCTCCTTTGGAGGGATTAGTGACCTTGCCCTATAAGGTAGAACTTTGAGAGAGCCTTTCCTTTGATGTTAAGTCCTTAATGGCATCCTTTGGAAGTCAGTGAGTACTGTAACATCCCCCACTCATCTTGTTGACTGAATCTTGTTTGCTGGAGCATTGGAGCCATTGAAGATAGAAGCTGAAGCCTTGAAGAGGATGATTCCTTGAAGATTATTGAAGTCTGAAGACTTTGTGAAGATCAAGTTGATGCCTGAAGATCCCTGAAGATAGAGAAGCCTGCAGGTAGAGCTGATCAAAGGAGCTGAAGCTCAAAGGGAGAAGATGAGTTGATACTCATGCTGTAGGTTTGATACCTGGAAAGCAAGTGATCTCTGAAGTCTGAAGACTGGGTTGCTGCTGGAGGAGCTGAGGCTTTCTTCTGTTTTCTTTGATGTATTGTGTGTTTTGTCTGATTTGTCTGCTGCATTAGACTAAGCCCATTTAGAATAAGTTCAGTCTAAGAGCATGAGTGCATCTGATTGTATTGTTATTGTTTGGCTTTGCTTGCGGGTATTCGGTAGAGCCCAGCTCCCTTGCCCATGTGTTTATTTTGCTTGATAGCATGATCTCATTTTCTGTCTGTATGGTTACAGTTTACTGTCATTTTGCTTGATAGCATGTTGTTTATTTCAGTATGATTACTGTTATTTCATGACTGGCTTGAGGTCGAGACGAGCTTGTGGAGGCTGAAGCCCCACACACATTTCCTCCCTCACTTGCATTGCATGCATTTTACTGTTAAAGTTGATGCTTTGTCTATTTTGGTGTATCATTGATATGATCCCTTAGGACTCTCATTTCCTCTGATGAGGATTTGATGATAGACTTTTAGGTTGAAACCTATGCATGACAACATCTAGGAGTTCCCTGTTCAAATCTCAACCATAGGATGAATCCATGGCATGACAACAGTAGGACTTGATAGTCTCCCTCCTAGTTGGGCCTGTTCTCTTCTCATCTTGAAGCAGTTTAAGATACAGTAATCATGAATGATTTCTTTCGTACGTTACGAGCCTTAAGCTATCTGAGAAAGGATTGTGGGAGAGTTTCTTTTCCACAGTCTGGATGTTTAGTATGGTACCCTTTGGGTGACATGCGACGCATTCACTCTCAGGTCATAGTCTCTAGTGCGGTTGAAATCGCAAACACAATAAAAAACACTTCTTTTAGGAGATAACCCGTAGTTTCCCGAACTACGTTTGCTCTGATCTTTCATACCAGATGAAAGTACGTAGGCATAGGATGCGATATCCTAGAGAGCAACCTTCCCCACCTTCACCCGTAGTTAGGCGAACTACGTTGACTCTGATTTCTCGTTCCAGACGGGAATACGTAGGCATAAAGCGCGACGCTTTGCCGAGTCATTTTTCTTTTCTTTTTCAGCCAGCCTTGATAGGTAGATAGATTATAACCAACCCGTCCAAGTAAACAAACAAGCGAGGATCCCGTCGAGTACGACGGACGTGAGGGGTGCTAATACCTTCCCCTTGCGTAACCGACTCCCGAACCCAGACAACGGTTGCGATGACCTTGTCTTACCCTTATTCGTCAGGTTTTTCCGATCGTTTCCTTTCCCGCTCTGAGGGATAAATAACGAAAGGTGGCGACTCTTCTGTCATGCCGGCACCTTATTTTCGCGCAAGCGACAGCTGGCGACTCCAACGGTTCCCTGCGAGTCAATCCTATCGTTTGTATGTTTGCCTGTTGCGTTGCGTTTATTTATCGCATTTTTACTTCTCGCACTTTATTTCCCGCATTTTATATTCAGTAAAATATGATTATTTGTGCTGTTGTGGGATGGGAGTTCTGATTGAGTGAGAAGCCAGACCCAGGCTTGAGTGCACCATAGACTTAGAGTGGAAATTAGTGGGCGCGTGCTTGCTTTGCAGGCACTAGTGTCTCATGAAATCCACGCTCAGACGAGGTTCATCCGGTTGGCTTCACTTTCAACCCTTTGGGTTGAGACGGTTGCTGGTTTGGTGGATTGTCGACTCTGGGGACCGATCATTTGTGATTCAGCTAAGTGAGGCCTCTTCAGGACTTGATGATGCCACTCCTTCTGGGAATCGTATCATCAGTTTTGAAAGTCTGTGACGCTGATGAACGCATAGGATGCCGTACCTTGAATCAGTCTAGGTCCATACCTGTGAGTGGGACTGGGTTTGTTGCAGGAAACTTAGACCTTCAGACTACCTGGTTTTCTTGACAGTGAATCAGTTATGTTGGGTTCTCAGTTACAGATGTGTTCTTGATAGAGCAAGAGTTTGGTCAGAGGATCTTATCATCGGGTGTTCGTCTGTTCTTGATAGAGCAGGCTTTGATCAGTGTATTATCGTCAGTGGTTTGTTCTGGACGGAGCAGATTTTGAGTGAGGTCCGAAGACCTCATCGGCAGATGTTATTTGTTCTTGATAGGGCAGATTTTGAGCGAGGTCTGAAGATCTCATCAGCAGCTGTGTGTTTGTTCTTGATAGGGCAGATTGTGATTTTGGGGTCTGAGGACTTCAACAGGTGTTCCTTGATCTTGCACCCGGGGTCCTTATTATCTGGCACTTACTCTTGTCAGGACAGAATTTTGGTCCTATCAGATGGTTGTTCTCAGCAGATCAGATCAGTGGTTTACACCGGGGTTTCCTTCTCATCAGTGACTGTTGATACCGGATCTCCACAGCAGCCACCTGGATATATTATTGCATACCTGCATCTTGCATTAGTTTACGCATTCATCTGCATTCCATTAACGTGTGTCTGTGTTGCAGGTACCGTTTCCCCGATCCAGGATTTCCCGTCTCCTACTGTTGTTATGGCTTCTCTCAGGAAGACTGTTGCGTACAAATTCCCGACCCCCGATGTGTCGAAGCTGACTGGTTTGATAGCCCTGGCAGGGAATTATGTGAAGGATAGGTTCAGGAAGTCTTATGGCAAGTTGCTTAGTCTGGTCTACAAACCTTCCGCGTCTGAGTTGAATGGGTTACATGCTCTGCTGCAGTTTTATGATCCTCCCTTGAGGTGTTTCACTTTTCATGACTTCGTTCTCGCGCCGACATTGGAAGAGTATGCTGATATGTTGGGTGTGCCTATCAAAAGGCAGATGCCTTTTGTCCACATGGATGCTGAACCTGATCTGGTTAGCTTGGCTTCCTCACTCCATTTGAGCGCTTCTGAGTTAGTGGTGACGAGTTGGAACAAGGTCCCAGGGTTCTCTCTGCAGTTTCTGATAGCTAAGGCTCAACAGTGTGCTAAGGACAAATGTTGGGACGCCTTCAGCGCCATCCTTGCTTTATGCATATATGGCATCATCCTATTTCCCAGCATGCCTGATTTCGTAGATTTTGATGCATTCCATATCTTTGCCTCAGGGAATCCAGTCCCTACTCTGATCGGAGACGTTTACCATTCAGTGCATTACAAGAATGAGAACCGGAGAGGGAAGAATGTTTCATGCTGTGTACCGTTGTTGTACAAGTGGTTTGATAGTCATTTGCCCAAGAGGGGTTCTTCTGTCTTGTCTGCAGCCACGGTTGAGTGGCCTGAGCGTCTGATGAGCTTGTCGGCAGAAGACGTTGTTTGGTTCGTCGACAGAAGCAGGTTAGGCACCGAGATGATCTTCAGTTGTGGTGGGTTTCCTAACGTACCTCTGATAGGTAGGAAGGGTTGCATCAACTACAACCCATCATTGTTAGTTCGTCAGTTTGCATATGCTTTGAGGAATCCACCGAAGGAAGAAGAGGTACGGGAATCTCTGTACCTCACGGGTATTCTAGAGGGGGAGTTGTTGTCCAAGCTTCAGTATGCGTGGAACAATATCAGCACGAGAGGAAAGTCTTTGTTGGGGAAGAGCGACAACCAAGCTTATCCTCCTTATTCAGATTGGATCAGAGCCAGAGCCAGCGCTATAGGGATGCCATTCCCTCATGTCAGACCAGAGAGTCCTCCACCAGTCGAAGAGCCTACCACTGTGTCCATTCATCAGCACAACCAGGTATTAGCCGAGCGTGATGAATTGAAGAGGGCAAATGCAGAATTAGAGAAGGAGTTAGCTCAGCTTCGAAGTGAGAGGAACGAAGCCGTGCATGCTCTCAAAAAGCAAGCAGAGTCGGTGAGCCAGCTGAGTGCAGACTTGGCAAAGCAGATTGCTGATCGGGAACGCTTAGGTCAAGACTTCAGAGCTGCTAATGATGTGTTGGCTACGAAGAAGACGCATCTGGAGGAAGCATACCGGAGAATATCCAAGTTCGACCAGCATTGGAAGACTTCCATGGCCACCAGGAAGGAGCGAGAAGACAAGCTGATACTGCAGATTTCTAAGCTAGAGACTGAAGTGAAGGACAGTGAACAGAGGTTTGATGAAGAGACCGCCCGCAGGTACTCCGCTGAAGCACGTCTCAACAAAGCTATTGCTAGCCTGAAGGAGCATAAGCTGATGTTTGAGTCTAAGAAGCGGAAGCTGGAAGATTGCTTTGGCGAAGGCGCTTGGGAGAGTTCATTTCAGGGGCTTCAGCATACTATCAGGCAGAGGGAACTACTCGTCGAGGGGTTGCTCACTTCGCCAGATCACTCAGAGACAAAGGAGTTATTAGCAGAGTATCGCGCCCGTGGCCGTACTTGACTATTTATATCCCTGTTGTTTTTGATCTTTGATGTATGCTGACCATCACCAGACTTGTTGGCTGAGGTCATGCTGTTGATTTGTACTCGCTGATACTGTGTACAGCCTTGACAGGCCTTTCTATATATATATGAGATTGATGTTTCCACGATTGGGCTCGGATTTCTTCTTCCTGTTATTATCAGCACCGTCACTAAGGCACTAGGATCGGGGGAAAATCTCCCACGCACACAGACACACGCATGCATCTGCATGAAGCATATTTGCATGGTGTATATCTTATTGCTTTTCCTAACCTTTATTGTTGACAGGTTTTTCAGGTTCCGCGCTGCTTCCGATCTCCAGGATTGATCAAAGACTCATCCACCGCTACTCAACTCGCGCTAATCAGACAAGAATCATGGACCAGGTACAGTCAGATGTTCAAGAGCTCCGTGAGCGGATGGATCGTTTTATGGAGCTGATGCAGGTGGTCGCGAATGGTCAAGATCAGCTTCGTACTCTGGTTCAACCTCTGATCTCCAGGGTTGACAGTAATGGCATACTTCATGGAGGGGCCGTGCCTACTCCTCCTCAAGGGGATACTCCACAGAACGTTGTTCCTGCTGCCGGAGGCAACGGTAGTGCTAACGGCAATCTGATGACTAATCTCGGACTCAACGCGGCGGGCGCCGTCAATGGTAGTTTGGGAGCCAATGTTAACATGGGGCCGGTCAACGGCAATGCTGGTGCAGGAAATCTGGTGGTGCCTCAACCGTGGCTGGAGGACCATCAGGATGATATATTCTCTCAGAGAGGTGTAGAGGCAGAGTTGAATGCCGAGGCTCGACTCAGGTTCAAGGCGCTGGAAGACAAGATGAGAAGCATAGAAAATCAGAACACATTGGGCGTTGACATGTCCAACCTCGGGTTGATTGCTGACTTTAAAGTACCCCACAAGTTCGAGGTGCCTACCTTTGAGAAGTATAAGGGCACCACTTGCCCCCGGGTCCACCTCCGATCTTATTATAGAAAGATGTCCGCTTATTCTGACGATGAGAAGTTGCTGATGCACTTCTTTCAGGATAGTCTTTCTGGTCCATCACTCGAATGGTATATGGGCTTGGAGCCCGCTGCTGTGCGCACCTGGAAAGAGCTTGCAGAAGCGTTTGTTCTCCACTATCAATATAACAGCGACTTGGCTCCCAACCGAGTTCAGCTTCAGAATCTCTCACAGCGAAACAATGAAAGCTTCAAAGAATACGCCCAGCGGTGGCGTGAATTGGCTGCTCGGGTTCAACCGCCAATGGTTGAGCGTGAGTTGGTACAAATGTTCGTGGCTACCCTTCCCGGAATCTACTATGAAAAGCTGGTCAGTGGCATGTCGGGAACATTCTCGGCTCTTATCACTTTGGGCGAGCTTGTTGAGAACGGTATAAAAATCGGAAAAATTCAGGGCGAATCATCCTCAGCTGGAGGAGGTAGCAAGAAACCCTATACTGGCAAGCGTCGAGAGGGAGATGCCAGTGCTGTCACTAACGCTAGGAGAAAGGGCAAGGGCCCTCAGCCTCAGATTGCTAGCATAAACATCCCAGCTGCTTCGCCGCAGCCGCAGCCGCAGCCTCAGCAACCTCAGCAGCAGAATAATCAGGGGTATAAAAGATATCAGAATCGGGCTCCTATGGCAAGCCGTCAGTTTGATACTCCACCTATGTCATATGCGCAGCTTCTGCAAACTTTGCTGCAGCTTCAGCTAGTTCAAAAGAGGACGTTGGCTCCCTTAACAGGGGCGCCACCACCGGGGTATGATGCCAGTGCTACTTGTGAGTTCCATACTGGGGCACCTGGCCATACGATTGAGAATTGTAAAGCTTTTAAGCACAAAGTCCAGGACTTGGTGGACGCCAAGGTTATCAACTTTTCTGACAACGTGCCCAACATCACCAAGAATCCGATGCCTCATCATAAGGGGGGCGGCGTGAATGCTGTCATCACCGAGGAGAGTGCGGACTTGCTGACTGATGTCAAAGATTTGAAGACGCCGTTGAGTTTTGTCAAGGCTAAGTTGCTGAAGAAGGGCTTCTTTCCTGGATGTGGAGAATTATGTATGGCTTGTGCTACGCTTCCTGATGGGTGTGAGCAGCTGATCGAAGGTATCCAAAGTCTGATGTCCGAGGGTATTTTACAGTTCAGCCGGAGCGTTGAGAGTACATCAGGGGAAGTTGTGCTGAAGCAGGCAGACGAAGTTGCTACCATTACCATTCCTCGCCACCCTATTACTATTTCTGCGCCTCGTCCGCCTACTATTACCATCACCAGGGCCGGACCAATCCCATTCGAGAGCACCAATGCCGTTCCATGGCATTATGGCGCCGAAGTTTATTGTAATGGTCAGAAGATAGAGCTTGAGCCGTTCGGGTCCACTATGCAGAATCTTACTGAGGTCAGTGGTATCACTCGGAGTGGTAGAGTGTTCGCACCAGCAGAGGTTGCAGCAGAGAAGGTGGTCCGGGCTGACGCTGTGGATAAGGGTAAAGGTAAAGCTGTCGAAGAGGTCCCCGCAGGGGCAGAGAAGGACTTGCTGGTTAAAGATGCTGAAGAGTTCATGCGACTAATCAAGAAGAGTGACTACAAGATTGTAGATCATCTTCATCAGACTCCGTCAAAGATCTCGATTCTTAACTTGTTGTTGTGCTCTGAGGCGCACCGCAATGCATTGCTGAAGGTATTGAATGCTGCATACGTGCCGCAGGAGATATCAGTGAATCAACTCGAGGAAGTAGTAGCCCATGTCAATGCTGGTAATGGGCTGGGATTTACAGATCTGGAGCTGACTCCTAAGGGAAGAGATCACAACAGCGCCTTGCACGTCTCAATAGAGTGCAGAGGCACGATTATGTCACATGTCCTGGTGGATACGGGTTCCTCGCTTAACGTGCTTCCGAAGAAGGCACTGATGAAGTTGGATACCCGTGGACTGCTGTGCACGCCCAGTGATCTGGTCGTGAAAGCCTTTGACGGAACCAAGCGCCACGTCTTCGGAGAATTGACCCTGCCAATTCAGGTTGGCCCAGAGACGTTCAATGCAGTTTTCTATATCATGGATATCATGCCCGCCTATAGTTGCCTTTTAGGTCGGCCATGGATCCATTCTGCTGGTGCCGTGACGTCCACGCTGCATCAGAAGCTTAAATATGCTATTGGAGGCAGCATAGTGACAGTCTGTGGAGAGGAGGACATCATGGTAAGCCACCTGTCGTCCTTTAAATACGTTGAAATGGATGGTGAGATCCATGAGACTCTTTGCCAGGCTTTTGAAACCGTCAGAGTGAAGGAGGTGGCTCCCGTCGTCGCAGAGAAGCAAGAGTTGAACCTCTCCTCGTTTAAGGAAGCTAGAGCCGTTGTCGAAGCCGGTTCCACCCCAGGCTGGGGGCATGTCTTGGATATACCAATCAAACAGGATAAGTTTGGATTGGGATATTCTCCTGAAGCTGAAGCTTCATCTTCTTCTGGTAGCTCATCTCGTGGGAAAGGGCCGATCCTATTCACCAAGGGGGGAGTAATCTTCGAGAGTATCAACGCTGCGTCGGAGGACAGCGGAGACAGTGATTGCGATCTTGACGCCTGGATCCAACCGAGCAAGCCGGGCGAGCGCCTCCACAATTGGACCATCAGGGAGATTATCAAGCTGACAAGTGAAGAGTAATGATTTGCTTTTTACAATCTTTGTACAACCCTATGTCCTGCCCGGGGCATAGTGGTTTTACTGTCAGGGCCTTGTTGGATTATGTGTATGCATTTTGTTAATAAATAAAAGGCGTTTTCTTCGTAATCAAATATTGTGTTCTCTGTTATTCCTATTTTATGTTTATTTCGAAAAAAAACAGCAAAATGGCAACGAGGTTCGTGCTAACCTGCATATTCCTGCTTTAAACTTAACCCTTGTTATTGCAGGATCCACGTAACAGATGACATCGACTCTGGACCTTCTACGGCTCACTACGACTTTGATTGCCCGATCTATCAAGCCGAGGATGAGATTGATGAAGACGAAGACCTTCCGGAAGAATTGGCCCGCTTGTTGAGACAAGAGGAGAAGGTTATTCTGCCTCACGAGGAGGATATTGAGATTGTAAATCTGGGTTCTGAGGAGCTCGTCAGAAATGTCAGAGTTGGGGCTGCGCTGCAGAATGATGTCAAGCATAGGCTGGTCGAGATGCTCCGAGAGTATAGTGACGTCTTTGCTTGGTCGTATGAGGATATGCCCGGACTCGACACTGATATCGTGGTTCATCGCTTGCCGTTGCGAGAAGATTGCCCTCCAGTCAAGCAGAAGCTCAGGAGGACGAGACCAGACATGGCTGTAAAAATCAAAGAAGAGGTCCAGAAGCAGTTGGACGCAGGATTTCTAGCCGTTACCACTTACCCTCCGTGGGTCGCCAACATAGTGCCTGTACCGAAGAAGGACGGTAAGGTACGCATGTGCGTCGATTATCGGGATTTGAACAGGGCGAGCCCTAAGGATGACTTCCCGTTGCCTCACATCGATGTGTTGGTCGACAATACAGCCCAGTTTTCCGTGTTTTCATTCATGGATGGCTTCTCCGGTTACAATCAGATTAAGATGGCACTGGAGGACATGGAGAAAACGACGTTTATTACCCCCTGGGGAACATTTTGCTATAAGGTAATGCCCTTCGGTCTGAAGAACGCAGGGGCCACTTACCAGCGAGCAATGGTAACTTTGTTTCATGATATGATTCATCATGAGATCGAGGTCTATGTTGATGACATGATTGCAAAGTCCCAAACGGAGGAAGAGCATCTGGTCAATCTGTTGAAGCTGTTTGAAAGGCTTAGGAAGTTCAGGCTGAGGCTGAATCCTAACAAATGCACTTTTGGAGTGCGGTCTGGAAAGTTACTGGGGTTTATCGTTAGTGAACGAGGTATTGAAGTTGATCCTGCGAAAATAAAAGCTATCCAAGAAATGCCAGCGCCGAAAACAGAAAAAGAAGTTCGTGGTTTCCTGGGCCGAATAAACTACATTGCAAGGTTTATCTCTCAGCTCACGGCCACTTGTGAACCGATGTTCAAGCTGTTAAAGAAAGATCAGGCGATTACTTAGAATGAGGATTGCCAGAAGGCATTCGACAAAATAAAGCAGTATCTTCAAGAACCTCCAATCTTGATACCCCCAGTGGCTGGACGGCCATTAATCATGTACCTGACGGTTCTGGAGAATAGTATGGGGTGTGTTCTCGGCCAGCACGACGAGACGGGCAGAAAAGAGCATGCCATTTATTATTTGAGTAAAAAGTTCACTGAGTGTGAATCTCGATACTCGATGCTGGAGAAGACGTGTTGTGCACTAGCTTGGGCTGCCAAACGTCTACGACAGTATATGCTCAATCACACCACTATGCTGATTTCGAAGATGGATCCGATCAAGTACGTCTTCGAGAAGCAGGCTCTTTCGGGCAGGATTGCCAGATGGCAGATGGTGTTAACAGAATATGATATTCAGTACGTCTCTCAGAAAGCCATTAAGGGGAGCGTATTGTCTGATTACCTTGCCGAACAGCCAATCGAAGACTACCAGCCGATGAAGTTCGAATTCCCTGACGAGGACATTATGTTTCTCAAGGCGAAGGATTGTGATGAGCCACTGCCCGATGAAGGGCCAGATAGGAGATCTCAGTGGAAGTTGATATTCGACGGAGCGGTTAATTCCTATGGAAGTGGTATCGGGGCTATCATTACGACTCCTCACGGATCCCACATCCCTTTTACTGCGAGATTGACGTTTCCAGTTACCAACAATGAAGCCGAGTATGAAGCATGTATTATGGGTCTAGAAGAGGCAATTGATTTGAGAATCAAGAATCTAGACATATATGGTGACTCAGCGCTTGTAATCAATCAGATTAAAGGGGAGTGGGAAACTCGTCAAGCGAATCTAGTGCCGTACATGAATTATGCCAGGAGGCTGCTTCCGTTCTTCGACCGAGTAGAACTTCATCATGTACCCAGGGCTGAAAATCAAATGGCTGATGCTTTAGCCACGTTGGCTTCTATGTATAAAGTCAATTATTGGAATGAGGCTCCAAGAATTGTACTTTCGCGTCTTGATAGACCGGCATTTGTCTTTGCAATCGAGGATGCCACTGACGGCAAGCCATGGTTCCACGATATCCAGACCTTCCTTATGACTAAGGAGTATCCTGCGGGTGCGTCAACCCAGGATAAAAAGACTCTAAGGAGGCTATCTGGAAGCTTTTATCTCAATCCTGATGGAGTGCTGTATAAGAGAAACCACGATCTCGTGCTGCTCAGATGTGTAGATGAGAAAGAGGCGAGTATGCTCATGGAGGAAGTCCATGAGGGCACATTTGGTACGCACGCCGGCGGGCATGCCATGACGAGAAAGATCCTGAGAGCAGGGTATTACTGGCTGACTATGGAGTCGGATTGCTTCAGATTCGCGAGGAAATGTCACAAATGCCAGATTTATGCTGATAAAGTCCATGTACCGCCGTGCCCATTGAATGTCATGTCCTCCCCTTGGCCGTTCTCCATGTGGGGCATTGACATGATAGGCAAGATCGAGCCCACCGCATCCAATGGTCATCGTTTCATTCTGGTAGCTATCGACTACTTCACCAAGTGGGTGGAGGCAGCCTCGTACGCTAATGTGACCAAGCAGGTGGTAGCTAAATTCATAAAGAGGGACATCATCTGTCGCTATGGAATTCCCGAACGGATCATTACTGATAATGGTTCGAATTTGAATAACAAGATGATGAAGGAGCTGTGCCAGAGCTTCAAGATTGAACACCACAACTCATCTCCTTACCGGCCGAAGATGAATGGCGCTGTTGAAGCGGCCAACAAGAACATCAAGAAGATTGTTCAGAAGATGGTTGTGACGTACAAAGATTGGCACGAGATGCTGCCGTTTGCCTTGCACGGTTATCGTACGACGGTGCGTACGTCGACTGGGGCAACTCCTTTCTCCTTGGTATATGGTATGGAAGCTGTCCTACCGTTAGAAGTGGAGATTCCCTCTTTGCGAGTTTTGGTTGATGTAAAACTCGACGAGGCAGAATGGATTACGAATCGCTTGAACCAGCTCAGCCTGATGGACGAGAAAAGGTTAGCATCGATTGCATTTGGTCGTCTGTACCAAAGCCGAATGAAGAAAGCTTACGATAAGAAGGTGCGTCCTAGAAGCTTTCAGACGGGTGATCTCGTCCTGAAGAAAATCCTTCCGCCACACTCCGATCACCGGGGCAAGTGGACTCCGAATTACGAAGGGCCGTATGTCGTCAGCAAGGTCTTCTCGGGAGGAGCTTTGTTGTTATCCACAATGGATGGTGAAGATTTTGCATCCCCGGTGAACGCGGACGCAGTCAAAAAATACTTTGCTTGAAAGAGACCCGCTGGACAAAAAAAGAAAGAGTCCAGGCAAAAAAGGGGCATCCCGGCGAACCAAAAACAGAATAAAAGGTTCGGGCAAAAATTAGGGATATATTGAAAAAATGTACACCCGCGAAGTCGAAAACCTACACTGGGCGGCTTCGGCAAAAAAGGGTATCCCGGTGAACTGAAAACCCGAAAGGGCGGTTCACGCAAAAGTTAGGGATTTGAATAAGCAAATGACTGCGTTCCGTGTATGGACTTTCATTGTTCAGTGGTTCGGAAGACCTGAGGGCCGTTTATCTGACTCTATCTCTTCCAAAGCTGAAGCGTCGGAGAGGTATCAAAGTCGAGTGGGTCTTAGAGGGATCAACTCATGGTGTTCGTCTACGCCTCGATTGCCAACATTTGTATATACTGATGTATATTTATGTTTTCTTTTTCGTGCGGCTTCCTCATTCCAGGAGTTTGCCTCTGTTGTAAAACATTTTTGCCCATTCAGGGGTTCATCATCAATGAAATGCACATTATTCAGCAATTCTACTTGTCTGTTTAGCATTTATCTGTTTTGTTTACGAATGAAAACGCCGATGTTTTTGATAAAATGCGCATACATAAACTTACGGGCCTAGGCCCATTGATTGTTGAAACAATTGATTAACTGAATATTGTCACGAGATAATAACCTGGATAGGACCCTTTGAGGAGGGGGTCTTGTCTTGTTTGTTTGTGTTGTTGCAGGTGTAGCACCTTCCGGAAGATGTGCAGAGCGCACCCCCGAAGCAGGTGTCTCTCCCCAGCACCGGGTCACAAGTGCAGATTTCGTAGAAATGGTCGGGTGTCAAAGCTCGTGTTTCCCCAGTAAAGTCTCCAGTGGAATTGAGATTCCCCACCAGAGCCGTACTCTCCCGTGAAGTAGAATGAGTTCTCTCCCCGGCTGAGTCTGCGGAAGAGCAGAATCCTTGGAAGCAGTTGGGACCATGAGTGGATTTTCCCCAGCAGATGTTGAACAGCTGATGCTGTATCTCCCAGAGTCGTACTCCCTTTGGCGAAGCAGAATGACTTCTCCTTCCTCAGCCGAGTTTGCAGATGTCCAGGAGGGCCGAATCCTTGAAGGTTGATCAGATCATGATTGGTCTTTCCCCAGCGGAGTGTGGAGCAGCTGAAGTTGTTTCCCCCCAGAGTGATCATCCCCAGAAGAGTAGCCGAGACGGCCTCGCAGTTCACTCCTGCGATTGACACCGCTTTCCTTCAGCAGGTTCGGGTTCTCGTAGAGCTTCGTTCCCCTGCAGCAGTCAGCTGAAGTTGTTTGCCCTGCAGCGGTCCGCGGAAGATCAGTTCCCCAGACAGAGCCTGATTGATATGGGCGTGTCCATGTTCTCCTCAGCAGGATGACTCCTCTATCTGAGCAGTTCTTTCTCCTTGACAGGAGGATCTCCCCTTCGGCATTTATTTTGTTGACGGGATCGCATAGCATTGTGCATGACTGCATAGCATTCAACACTGCATAGCATTTAACGCTGCATAGCATTGTGCATGATTGCACAGCATTTAGCATAAATGCATATCATTCCCACCGTGTGGGGCATAACGCAGAAGCATATGCATCATAAACATGACCTAGGTCGTTGTCATTCTTGTTTTACAGGTGTTCAACCGAGAGACCAGTTGCTCAGGACGATTCCTGATATTCTCTCTAACGAGGTCGTTGTCCTAAGATGATTCTTAAGACCCCGGTGTAATTCCCACAGTCGCTCGCTCAAGATGATTTTTGAGATCCCCAGCGAAGTCAGTTCAAGACGATTCTTGAATTCCTCAGCAGGGTCGTATGCTTAAGGTGATTCTTAAGACCTCTGCGCAAATTTCCGAGTTGTTTGCTTAGGATGATTCTTGGGCTCCCCGGTAGCGTCCCCAGCAAGAGTTGCCCAGGAAGGTTCCTGGAATACCCAGCAGAATGAAGTCTCCATAATGGTTATCGGTTCAAGATGATTCTTGAAGGTGCCTGACGGAGTTTGTTTGTTCAAGATGATTCTTGAAATCCTCAGCAGCGTGATTGTTGCACCCCAAAATTTGCCCTCACAATACAAGACTTTATGTTCTAAGAAGGTTCACAAGGTTCACAAGTTCTCCAACAACTTGCATAACCTTTCATGAAGTTCATAAAGTCCACAAGCTACTTTATGAAGGTTCACAAGGTTCACAAGTCCCACAGTGCTTTCAATACCTTTCATGAGGTTCATGAAGTCCATAGGTTGCTTCTTGAAGGTTCACAAGGTTCACAAACTTCTCAACATCTACAAGACCTTTCATGAGGTTCATGAAGTCCATAGGTTGCTTCTTGAAGGTTCACAAGGTTCACAAGATTCACAATGTTTACAAAGCTTTCCTAAGGGTCATGAGGTCTACAAAGCCACTTCATGATGTTCACAAGGTTCACAAGCTTCACAATACCTCCCATGAGTATCACAAGATATCTTATGAAGATTCACAAGGTTCACAAAGTTCACAATTGGTCAGAAGAGTTGACAATTCCCTCAGACAACGCACCTCCTAAGCAGTGCATCCAAAACTAGGGTTTTGACTTTAATCAGGCTAAATGGACTTCCAAGACTTCAAGTGAGCTTCATAACATCTTATATGTGTATAAGAACCCCCATGTCAAGTTTCAAGACTTTTCTCAAAAGTTTGCTCAGTCAGATGATCAGATAAGTCAAAAGCAGTCAATGCAGTTAAAAGGTCAAACTGAGGTCAACTGTGGTCAAACCAAAGTCAAACTTCATGATTTTTTTTTGCCAACATCAAAGAGAGGTTGGGTGAGAAATATTATCATAATAACTGTAATACCCCAAATTTTGCCCTAAGATTTGTCGTCGCATTTCATTGCATTTAATCAATTACTAACAAATTTGTGTAGTCGTTTGACTTTTTGCAGGTAAATATCATATGGCATGCATTTTTTTTCTAAAAAGTAAAAATGGCACAATTGGCAGGAGGACATGTGTAAGGAGTTATGAGTGTGAGAGGTTGAGAGTTCGAATCTCACCTTTGTCATTTTTTTTGTTTTTTATTATTTTTACTCTAAATTTTTCTATCTTTCATTAAAAAAATAACAAAAATAGTTTTTTATTATTATTTAATTATTATTTTCGTATTTTAATTAAATCATTTTTTAAAATATTATTTTTTTCACTTTTTTCTAAATTATTCATAAAAATATCCAAAAAATCATAAAATAAAAAAATATTGAAAAAAAATTTTGTTCTTTTTATAATATTTTTTATTTTAGGAATCAATAGGATTATTAGTTTTTATTTTAAGTTTATTTTAATTATTTTAAATTATTTAAATTTTATTTTTTCTTAACTAATTATTTAGTTTGGGCTTTAAAATGGGCTTTAGGGACATTATTGACAATTTGGTGTTAACCCTAATTTGTTCCCTATATATACATGTGTTGCCTTGTTGGAAAAGAGGAGAGAATGAAACCTAAGAGGAGTGAGTGCCGTTTGCCGTTATTTAGTTTTCTTCTTCATCCATTACTATTGTTTCTTTTTCTTCATCGTTTACCGTTATTTCTTTTCCTTCATCTATTACTGTTATTTCTTTTCCTTCATCTATTACTGTTGTTTCTTTTTCTTCATCTTTTACCGTTATTTCTTTTTCTTCATCTATTACCGTTATTTCTTTTTCTTTATCTATTACTGTTACGTTTATATATATATAATTTTTAAATTGTTAGAGTTTATATATATAAGATTTTTGATCGAATTATGTCGATACGATGTTTGCACATTTGTGTGCATGACGCGTGACATTTGTGTTAGTTCGATCTGGTTGCGATGATCGCATTTTTGTGTGAGCAATAATACTATTTTTTGCTTAATTTCTTTTTCTTTGCGATAAATTTTGTTTCGTCCGATTTAGATCTGGTTGCGATGAGCGCATTTCTGCGTTAGCAACATTGTTGGGTTATTTGGCACATTTAAAATTCATTATTGCTTTATTATTATTATTATTATTATTATTATTATTATTATTATTATTATTATTATTATTATTATTATTATTATTATTATTATTATCATTATTTATTATTATTATCATTATTATCATTATTATTACCATTATTATTATTATTGTTATCATTAATTTATTAAAATTTGTTATAATATAAAAATCTGTTTTTTAAAATAAATAACATTAACATCTTTTCCAAATTAATATGAAAACCTATTATTTTTAAGAAAAACTTTTTTTTAGATAAATTTAAAATAATAACTAAAATCTTTTTTTTTAAATAATAACTAGAACCGTTATTTATTTTATTTTATTATTGTTCAATTCAAATTTCATTATCATATTGTATCTGCTCCTCTCATGTAACCTCGCGAACTTAACAATCGCTCTTTAAATTCTGCCTTTAAATTTCTGCTTGCATGGTTTAAATTATGACATTATCTCTCTGTTTGCATGATTCAATTATCTCACGCGTTTACTATTATTTCTGTCACATTGCACACATCCGAAGGTTAGGTCTAACTGTTTGGCCGCCGCGCCAATAGTCCGTAAAACTTCACACATTCAATTTCAAATCCTCAAAACTACAAACTACAAACCCTAATTTTCACAAATGCCTCGCCGCAGGCAAAATTACAATTTTACCCTTAGCATTAGGTCAAAGAGCCGCCGCGCTCATTTTAGGGTTTCCCGCCGTGGAATCCCTAATTTAACCCTAATTACAACTTAACATTTCAACGTAGAGATTTGGAGTTTCTACACTCCACGTAAGCGTGTCCTTAAGATGCGTTTATTCCCCTTGAGACCTTGACCACAGTCAAGAAGTTTCTAACCTCCTTATTGAGGGGAACTACGATTACTCTGATTCCACTCCCGTAAGGATACGTAGGCACAAGATGCGATGTCTTGCCGAGTAAACTTAGAATTAACCCCCTTTATTATTTATTATTGCTTATTTATATTTTATTTATCTTTGCTATTTAATTATTTTGCTTATTATTTTGTACTTGTTTCTTGGATGTAAAGTTGTTTAATTATTTAATTATTATTATGGTTAGTAATTAGGGAGTGTAACAACATGTATGTAATATTAAAATAAATTGAGATCACTTTTAAATAAAGATAATTAAAATAAACACGTCACACACGTAAGTCGATTTTAATCGCCGTCTCACTTCCTAAGGATATCCCTCAAGTTGCCTACGAATAATGGTTGAGTGGGGTGTATAAAGCAAGTCCCTCAAATAAAAAAATCATCAAAGTCCCTTATGGTTGCCTTTACGAATCAAGTCCCTTTCGAAAAATGATGATGGTCCCTTATATGTGCTTATTACATCCCACAATGGCCTTCAAAGTCAAGTTGTCCCTCACATATCCCTTAACATCCAAAGTAAGGACTACCTACTCCATTATAGTAGGGATAGTCTTACTAAGGAAAGGCTAAAGAATAAGAAAGACCTTAAAACATTAGGGTAGGCTACTCCTAGATACTTGCTCACTTCAAAACTTTTTCACACTTAAACAAATTTCCAACAAAATTTTCAAACAAGTTTTTTTTCACATCCATACACGGATTATTATTAAACTATTCTGAAATTTTTTGCTATTCACACACTACACTTTCAAAACAATTCAAAAGTGAGCTTAAGTACCTAAGAGCCCATGGATAACCATGGATGAAAAGGGTGCTAACACCTTCCCTTTTCATAACCTACCCCCCGGACCCAAAATATTCTCTAAGGTCTTTCCTGTTCTTTTATAACCTTTCCTTATGGATAAAATAAAAGTCGGTGGCGACTCTTGCTATCCGCAACATTGTTTAAAGTCAGTTCTCCCACCGTGTTACAGAACTGGCGACTCTGCTGGGGATCGATTTAAGAGGGGTACCCTTAGGAATTAAGATCACTTTAAATTGTTTGCCTTGTTTGCTTTATTATTATATCGTTGGGGTGCTCTTATGTGTGAAAGGTCCTAACCCGGATCTAGTGTACCTTAGGTAAATGGCAATAGACCAAGGAAACTGTACGACGTATATCGATACGGTTGATCTGGTGGCCATAGTTAGTGCGACTTCTTGGTTGGTGCTTATATTCCTTAAGTCAAGTTGAGGATAATATTGAGGCTGCCATATGTTGTCAATGCACTAACTGACTTTTAGAACCCTAGTTAACTCATCTTGGCCTTTAGAAAGTAGTGAGGTAACCGGCTTTGGTGCAGACTGAAGTTGGTTGACACTCGATACTACGCTCATTGAGATCTTAAACTTGGAGGGTTTTGGTTGGCAAGTAAGTTGCCTTCTGAACAACCACCCTTGTGAAGGATCAATGATATTGAGATCCCTTAGAACCTGGTTACTTTTGTAGGACAGGATGAACCATCTAACTTCAGGGGAGGGTACTTGCCTTTGAACCTCATGCAAGCCTTTAAACCTAGGGCTATGGTGTGACTTGTTTGTGTGTGCCACATGTTTGTGATTGAGCATGACATCATGACATCATCATGCATCATAAGCATATCATTTTCCCTAACCATTTCAAGGACCAAAGGATTTATCTTTGTTCTTTGTTGCAGGTCATGGCTTCTGCTCGTAGAAACACCATCAGGATCAACTTTGTAGGGATACCTGCTAAGCTCAAGGAGTTGGTTTCCCTAGTGCCTGATCATTCCCAGTTCAACAAGAGACATGGTCACTTATTGGATCTAGTTACTTCAGGGTTCAGTGAAGACATGATGAGTGTGCTGTTTCAGTTCTTTGACCCTAAGCACCATTGCTTTACATTTCCTGATTATCAGCTGGTTCCAACCATGGAGGAGTTCTCTAAGCTTCTGGGTATACCTGTTCTTGATCAGAAGCCATTCACAGGCTTAGAGAAGGAGCTTAAACCAGAAGTTATTGCTGCAGCTCTACATCTGAAGAAGTCTGACATTGTTCTAGAGACGAGAAGTGGAGTTAAAGGTATTCTTGCCAAGGTATTAGTGGATAAAGCTCAAATGTTCTTGAAGGCTATGAGCTACGATGCTTTTGAGGAGATCTTAGCCTTATTGATTTATGGCTTAGTGTTGTTCCCCAACCCTGATCAGTTCATAGACGTTCATGCCATCAACATATTCCTGAGTCACAATCCAGTGCCTACCTTACTTGGAGACATCCTACATTCTCTTCACACCCGTACTACAAGGGCAAGAGGAACTTTGATGTGCTGCATACCTTTACTTTCTAGGTGGTTTATTTCTCACCTTCCTCGCTCAGTAATGAAGAATGAGCAAGGGTTCAGATGGTCCAAGAGGATCATGTCACTTTCTCACTCAGACATCCATTGGTGCTCCAGATCTATGGAGAATGTCACCATCACTGACCGTTGTGGGGAGTTTCCTAATGTGCCACTTCTAGGCATAAGAGGAGGCATCACCTGCAACCCATCTCTAGCTTTACGACAGTTTGGTTACGCCCGGAGCGATGGTCCACATGACATGTTGATTCAGGGCATTGTGTTTGATTACGACAACGATCTTCAGGGTTACCGTCAGAGATTCATCCGAGCTTGGGGAAAGGTAAACAGGATTGACAGCAAGACACTGGAGCCTAAGTACACTATTCCTATGGAGGCTTATCTCAGATGGGTACGATCTCGTGCTCAGACACTCATGATGCCATATCCTGCCGTCCTACCAGTTACCATGGAACCTGTTGCTGAAGGAGACACAGCTTATACCATCCTTCACCCAGACATGCCTACTGATATGGAAGACTTGCAGAGATCATGGATCCAACTGAAAGAGCAAAGGGATACTTTCGAGGCTCATTACAAAGCAAGCCAAGCAAGGATCCTAGAGCTAACAAAGCTACTTCATGAGGAACGAAACCTCAACTCATACCTCAACACAAAGAGGAAACGTCCATGGGAGACTTAAAACCCCATCTTTTGTACTTATTTCGTTTTCATTTTTTGTAAGCCTAAAAGGCAAAACAAGTTATTACTAATAAAAAGTTACTTTCTTGTTTGTTTAAGCAAATTTAAATCCTGCGGTCCTTGAAAACATTGCATATGCATTCCCATATCATTGCATCACAGGTTTATAATTGTGCACAGGTTTCTCATCTTCTCGCTGTTTATTAAACCAATGGCTCTTGAACAATCAGTTAAGGATCTCCAGGCACAGAATGCACAGTTCCAAGAGCTGATCCTGAACCTATCCAAGGGGCAGGATGAATTGAAGACACTGCTGGCCAAGAAGACTAAGAAGGCTAGAAGGTCTGCTGGGTTGCTCAACATGGGAAGAAGGTTCAAAAGTCCTGTCAGGACCAAGGAACAGGTTGAAGACTATGAATCTGAAGAATCTGAGCAGGAGAGAGGCAGTCTCCACAACACTATGGGGGACTCTGATTCTGAGGCTAACTACTACCATGAGCCTAACGAAGACAAATTCAAGATGCTGGTGGATAGAATGGATGCTATGGAATTACAGAAATCATCTGGGCTGGATTTTGAGGATTTGAGCTTGATATCTGGGGTGGTCATACCCATTGGGTTCAAAGTTCCTACATTTGTTGTCTATGATGGGGTCTCTTGTCCCAAATTGCATCTGAGGTCTTATGTCAGAAGAATTCAACCCCACACTGCTGATAAAAAGTTGTGGATCCATTTCTTTCAAGAGAGTTTATCTGGAGCTCAGCTAGAGTGGTATTATCAGTTGGAGAGTGTCAACATCAGAGATTGGAATGACCTTGCTGAAGCTTTCTACAAGCAGTATCAATACAATGCTGACTTAGCCCCCACTCGCATGCAGCTTCAAAGCATGTCTATGGGTGCCAAAGAAAGCTTTAAGGAGTATGCTCAGAAGTGGAGAGACTTAGCCGGAAGAGTTCAACCCCCTTTGACTGATAGGGAGTTGGTTGATATGTTCATGTGTACGCTGAATGGTCCGTTTTACAGTCATCTCATTGGAAGCTCATCATCTGGCTTCACTGAGTTGATCATGACAGGAGAGCGAGTAGAGAATGGTATCAAGAGTGGTAAGATCCAAGTGGGCACTTCTTCATCAGGTGCTGCAAAGAAGCCTCCCACTGGGAAGAAAGAATCTAATGCTGTGTATGGTCAGCCTGATCGTAACAGAAGGCATCAGTCTGTTAGTGCAGTTCATATTTCAAATCCAACTCCTGCAACAACAGAGCAGCCTCAAGGCAACCAACAGAGGGCTAGAAGACAGTTCACGAAAATCAACATGTCAATGGCTCAGGCATTGCAACACTTGTTGAAAGCTGAACTTATTACCCTGAGGGAGGCCCCTCAGAATCCCAATGTTACCTCTCCCAAGTACAATCCCAATGCACGATGTGCATATCATTCAAACTGTCCAGGACATGATACTAATAACTGCTGGGTCTTGAAGAACAAAATTCAGGATATGATTGATGCTGGAGAAATTGAGTTTGATCCACCAGGTACTCCAAATGTGATTACAGCTCCAATGCCAAATCACGAGAAGACTGTCAACGCCATTGATGAAGATATTGATGAAGATCTGCATGTATATTCAGTTATGGAGTTGAGCACACCATTGTCTGTTATCAAAAAGAGGTTAGTACAAGCTGGGATCTTTCCAGGTTGTCATGAAGATTGTCTATATTGTACCTATAAGCCGGATAGTTGCTTCATTTTGAGAGATGGGATTCAACGTCTCATGGATAAATATACTATAGTGTTTGAAAGAAGACCAGCATCTGTAGAAAGTATGGTGGATCATCTGACTCAGGGTAAGAAGATTGAAGAGGTTGACATGGTTGACAAAGTACCACTAAGAATCACTTCAAAGGGTCCCATTAAAATCACTCATCAGGGCCCAATCAAGATTACTGCTGAAGGTCCTGTGAAAGTTGTTGCTGAAGCCAGAGTAGCTCCTCTGATCATTACCACTCCTGGTCCTATTCCTTATACATCTGACAAAGCTGTGCCTTGGCACTATGGGTCTGATGTTTACATCCATGGTGTCAAGCAGGAGCCTTTACCTGATATGCCTGTTGACATTGATAATATTGCTGGATCTAGCAAGATCACTCGTAGTGGAAGAGTCTTCTCTCCTCCAGTTGCTTCTAAGAGTGCAGTTACTCCTGCTGTTACTTCCACCACTGATGCTCGGGGCAAGGGTCCTGTTATTGAGCCTGTATCTACTGATGTGCCAGCTGCTGATGACCTCTCTAAGCAGATGGAAGAAGTATTGAAAATCATTCGCAAGAGTGATTATGATATTGTTGATCAGCTGGGGCATACTCCCTCAAAGATTTCTATGCTCTCCCTGTTATTATGTTCTGAGGCTCATGCCAAGTCATTGATCAAGTTTCTAAAGATGGCTCATGTACCCAGCGCAATTTCTGTGGACCAGTTTGAGAATTGTGTTGCTCACCTGACCTATGACAACGGGTTAGGATTTTCTGATGCTGACTTGACCCCTGCCAAGAGGGATCATAACAGGGCCTTGCATATTTCAATTGAATGCAGGGGCACTACCCTGTCTCATGTGCTGATAGACAATGGTTCCTCTCTGAATGTGTTGCCTAAGGAAGTCCTGAACAAGCTGAGTCCTAAAGATACGGTATTGAAGCCCAGTAATATTGTGGTAAAGGCTTTTGATGGTTCTAGAAGAGTAGTGCATGGGGAAATTGATCTTCCAATCAAGGTTGGCTCTCAGGTGTTTACCGCTACATTCTATGTGATGGATATTCGTCCTTCGTACTCATGTCTGCTTGGTCGTCCCTGGATCCATGGGGCAGGTGCTGTGACCTCCACATTACATCGAAAGTTGAAATATCCGGTGAATGGAAAAGTTGTTACTGTCTTTGGAGAGGAAGAATACTTTGTCAGCCATGTAAACACTTTCAAGTATCTGGAAGTAGAAGGTGAATACATTGAAACTCCATGTCAGTCATTTGAAGTGGTTCCCTGGGCTGTTAAGGATTGTGTGACTCCTCCTGCTGTGAAGAAGGTTCCTGTGGTCATCAGAAACCCTCCAACAATGGCAATGGCCTCCCTCAATGATGCAAAAGCTGTGGTGGAAGAAGGTGGTTGTACTATTTGGGGTCAGCTTCCTGATATGCCATACAAGTCTGACAAGTTTGGTTTGGGTTTCACTGCAGAGTCCCAGAAGGCTGTTCGTCGTGCTCGTGCTGTTCGTATCACCAATCAAGGGGTTATCAATGCTGTGGGAGATCAAGATGAAGACTACAACTTGGAGGCATGGATTTTTCCTACTGTGGGTGCTGGACTCAATAATTGGACAGCTGAAGATGTTATCCCTATCTCCTTTAGTCAGGAGTAAATACTATTACTGTGTTATGTTTTTAAATTTATAATTTCTGGAACAATTAAAACTTTCAAGCCATGTGCCTTACCCGGGGCACAATGGTGTGCTTGTTACGGGTTGTCATTTCATTTGCATACTTCATTCAATAAAATCAATGGACGCTTCGTTTTCGTAAATATTGTGTTCCTTGTCTTTCTTTTTCTTTTATTTTTGCTTTATCAGCTATGTGTTCTTACACACACCCACGTCACTAAAATGCAGATCCTCATCCACTCTGGATCCAGTTGATAACAGTTCTACTATTGCCAATTACAATTTCGAGAATCCGATCTATCAAACTGAAGACGGAGACGAGGACGATTGTGAAATACCTGTAGAGCTTGCTAGGTTGTTACAACAAGAAGAGAAAGCTATACAGCCACATGAAGAGCCAGTCGAAGTTGTGAATCTGGGAACTGAAGAAAACAGAAAAGAGGTCAAGATAGGGGCTGATTTAGAGGACAGTGTCAAGAGCAGGTTGGTTCAGATGCTACGTGACTATGTGGAGATCTTTGCTTGGTCTTATGAAGATATGCCAGGGTTGGATACGGACATTGTGGTTCACCGTTTGCCAGTGAAAGAAGATTGTCGTCCAAAGAAGCAGAAGGTTCGTCGTATGCGTCCTGAAATGTCAGAAAAGATCAAAGCAGAGGTAATGAAACAGTTCAATGCAGGGTTCTTGGCCGTAACTTCTTATCCTCAGTGGGTTGCAAATGTGGTACCAGTTCCTAAGAAAGATGGTAAGGTACGTATGTGTGTAGACTACAGAGATCTGAACAAGGCTAGCCCTAAAGACGACTTTCCACTTCCTCATATCAATATTCTGGTAGACAACACTGCTCAGCATAAGGTATTCTCTTTTATGGATGGTTTCTCTGGTTACAATCAAATCAAGATGGCACCTGAAGATATGGAGAAGACAACATTTGTGACACAGTGGGGCACCTTTTGCTATAAGGTAATGCCATTTGGTTTGAAGAATGCAGGGGCAACATATCAGCGTGCTATGGTGGCTTTGTTTCATGATATGATTCATCATGAGATAGAGGTATATGTGGATGATATGATAGCCAGATCTCAGAATGAAGAGCAACATCTTGATCATCTGCACAAGTTGTTTGAGAGGTTGAAGAAATACAAGTTGAGATTGAACCCAAACAAGTGTACTTTTGGAGTTAGATCTGGAAAACTCTTGGGTTTCATTGTCAGTGGAAAAGGTATTGAAGTGGATCCTGCAAAAGTGAAAGCTATACGAGAGATGCCAGCTCCCCGTACTGAGAAGGAGGTTAGAGGTTTCTTGGGACGATTGAACTACATTGCAAGATTTATTTCCCAATTAACTACCATCTGTGAGCCAATCTTCAAGTTGTTGAAGAAAGATCAGGTGATGGAATGGAATGATGAGTGCCAGACTGCCTTTGATGAAATCAAGAGATATTTGCTAGAACCTCCAATTTTAATGCCACCAGTTGATGGAAGACCCTTGATTATGTATTTAACAGTATTAGACAACTCAATGGGGTGTGTATTGGGGCAACATGACGAGTCTGGTCGAAAAGAGCAGGCAATATACTACCTTAGCAAAAAGTTTACCGACTGTGAAACAAGATACTCACTGCTCGAGAAAACTTGCTGCGCTTTGGCATGGGCTGCTCGCCGACTAAGACAGTATATGTTGACCCATACTACCTTGTTGATTTCGAAGATGGATCCAATCAAGTACATATTTGAGAAACCTGCTCTCTCCGGAAGAATTGCAAGATGGCAAATGATCTTGACGGAATATGATATACAGTATACTACTCAGAAGGCCATTAAGGGGAGTGTTGTTGCTGATCATTTGGCTCATCAAGCAGTAGATGATTACCAGTCAATGAATTTTGAGTTCCCTGATGAAGACATTATGTCTGTTACCAAAGAACCTGGACAATATGACGGACCTGAACAAGGATCCCGATGGACTATGGTTTTTGATGGTGCCTCCAATGCACATGGTAATGGTGTTGGTGTTGTGATTAGTTCCCCTGAAGGTTGTCATACCCCGATTACTGCCAGACTTTGTTTCTATTGTACCAATAACATGGCTGAGTATGAGGCATGTATCATGGGTATGCAAGTTGCTATTGATATGAAGATTCAGTTCCTTGAGGTGTATGGAGATTCAGCTCTGGTAGTAAGTCAGATTAAAGGAGATTGGGATACAAAGCATGATAATCTCATTCCTTACAGAGAACATGTGTTGTCTTTGATCCCACATTTCAAAGAGATTACTTTTGGACATATTCCACGAAGAGAGAATCAGTTGGCAGACGCATTGGCCACCATGGCATCTATGTTTGAGATCAGCTGGGATGATGAAGCTCCCAAGATTACCATTGATAGATTTGAGAAGCCTGCATACTGCAATGAGATTGACACTGAAGGGGCAGAGGAGAAGCCTTGGTTCTATGAAGTGAAAAACTATCTTGAAGCTCAGGAGTTCCCTGAAGGGGCATCTGTCAAAGATAGGAAGTTCCTGAGAAGGTTTTCTGCTAAGTTCTTTCTGAGTAATGGCATTCTGTATAAGCGTAATCATGATTCAACTATGCTTCGTTGTGTGGATAAGAAGGAAGCTACAGAAATTATGGAAGAGATGCATGATGGGACCTTTGGCACTCATTCTAGTGGTCATACCATGGCAAAGAAGATTTTGAGAGCAGGTTACTATTGGTCTACCATGGAAGCTGATTGCTATCAACACTCCAGAACATGTCACAAATGTCAAATCTATGCTGATAAAGTACATGTACCTCCATCTCCATTGAATGTGTTGACTGCTCCTTGGCCCTTTGCCATGTGGGGCATTGATATGATTGGTGAGATCAAGCCTACTGCTTCTAATGGGCATCGTTTCATCCTGGTTGCTATTGATTACTTCACGAAGTGGGTAGAGGAAGCTTCATTTGCATCTGTGACTAAGAATGTTGTGGCTTGGTTCATTAAGAATAATCTTATATGTAGGTATGGTATCCCTGAAAGGATTATCACTGACAATGGCTCTAATCTGAACAACACTATGATTACTGATCTCTGTACGCAGTTCAAGATTAAGCATCACAACTCTTCTCCGTATCGTCCAAAGATGAATGGGGCAGTTGAAGCTGCTAATAAGAACATTAAGAAGATTGTACAGAAGATGACTGTTACTTACAAGGATTGGCACGAGATGTTACCATTTGCTCTGCATGGTTATCGTACTACAATACGTACTTCAACAGGGGCAACCCCATTCTCCTTAGTCTATGGTATGGAAGCAGTTCTGCCTATTGAAGTTCAGATCCCCTCCTTGAGAATTATGAAGGATGCAGGCTTGGATGAAGATGAGTGGATTCAGACTCGACTTGACCAGATAAATTTGATTGATGAGAAAAGGTTAGCAGCAGTTTGTCATGGCCAGATGTACCAGAAACGGATGATCAAAGCTTTTAACAAGAAGGTTAAGCCAAAGGTATATCAGGCTGGTGACTTGGTAATCAAGCGTATCATATTACCACAGGGTGATCCTAGGGGTAAGTGGACTCCAACATATGAGGGACCATTTGTAGTCAAGACAGTGTTCTCAGGAGGTGCCATGATACTGACTACAATGGATGGTGAAGACTTCCCACAAACTGTAAACGCAGACATAGTTAAAAAATACTACGCATAAAAAGAGACCCGCTAGGTTGACAGGCCTAGGCAAAAATAAGGGCATCCCGGCAAACCAAAAGGGTTTGGGCAAAAATTAGGGATATATATATAAAAAGATGTACACCCGGCAAGTCGAAAACCTGAAAAGGCGGCTTGGGCAAAAAAGGGTATCCCGGTGGATTGAAAACCTGAAAGGGCAATCCAGGCAAAAGTTAGGGATTAAAGCATATGACTATGTCTCCTTTGGATCACTCATGAAACTGCAACCAGTTGTACTACTTACTCAAGCTCAAACAGATAAAGCTCAATCCAATCGTTTCCGTCTCAACAGCAAGAAGATGAGATACTTGAGTGGCAATAGTAGAATTGAAACTCAATAGGATTATTTCCCACATAGCTGATTCTTTTTGTAAAACTTCATGACAAAATTCTCTTACTAGGGTTTATGTCTCCTTGTACAAACTTACCCGTGTATGGGTCACTTTTGATATAAATAAATTCCATCTTTTGAATCCAGATTTACTTTTACCCTATTTACATAAGCGAAACGTCCATTGGTTGTGTTTGAATGTATGTATGCCTTTGAATATGATTGATGTTTACCAGAAATGCATGTATGCTTTTAATATGATTGATGTTTACCAGAAATGCATGAAAATGCAGTAATAGTATTTACTAAGGACGAACGAGGGAAGGATTTCAACGAAGCTTCGCCGGTTCATCTTTACAAGACAGTTACAAACCATCAGTAGGACTAATCCATTTTCACAAAGTCTAATCTCCCCTGGAATTTATATCCATCTCTTTTATCCTCATACGGATATACGGGAAATTACTTTCCAATAAGGGCACGATGAACGAAGACGGGATGTTATACTTATCCTACTATCAAACGAAAACGAAGGTTATCTATACCCTACTATCCCCAACAACGGGAGGTTATCTATACCTTGTTATCCCCAACAACGGGAGGTTATCTATACCTTGTTATTCCCAGCAGACGGAGGGTTATATATTCTTCAACAACGAATCGGGATTTATTTTCCTTGGCCAGCAGTTGTTATACAAGGATATCCAGACACTTCCAGCAGTGTCATATCATACATACATCATTTACATCATACCATAACATATATATCTATAGTACATTACCTAAGTGCATCATGTCATACATGCATACATAAAGCATAAACTAATGTTGTTATACAAAATGCTACCTTGTTTTCAGGTTAATTATCCAACAAACAAGCTTATGATCTTTGGGACTGCTTTATTGTAACCTCAGGGTTACTTTATCCTCCTGATGAGCTTCTTATTACTTTGGGACTGCTTTATTGTAACCTCAGGGTTATTTTATCCTCCTGATAGCCTCTCATGACTTCAAGACTGCTTTAGAGCTACTGATTGCTCTATCTTCCTGAAATCATCCTATTACTTCAAGACTGCTTTAGAGCTATTCATTGCTCTATCCTCATGAGGTCATATTACTACTTCAAGACTGCTTTAGAGTTATTCATTGCTCTATCCTCCTGAAGCCATCTAATTATTTCAAGACTGCTTTAGAGCTATCCATTGCTCTATCCTCCTGAAATCATTACTTCAAGACTGCTTTAGAGCTATTGATTGCTCTATCCTCCTGAAGACATATCACATTATTATTTCAAGACTGCTTTAGAGCCATTCATTGTTCTATCCTCCTGAAATCATATCATTGCTTCAAGACTGCTTTAGGGTTATCACTATTGATTGCTCTATCCTCATGAAGACATGCTGCTACATCATTATTATTCCAGACTCCTGACAGCTTTCATCATACACCCATATTTTGAACTGCTCCCCCCCTAGTGGCATCTTTAAGCCCACTCAATCATATTCAACTAGCCATCTGTACCACTCTAGTGCACTGGTGAGTGCAAATTTTTGGGCTTTTGTGTTCAATCCCCTTCAACCTTCCAGGTTACGACTGGCAAATATACCAATCTAACCCCTCAGGTTTCAGAAAATTGAACAGGGGCAGCTGTTGCACCCCAAAATTTGCCCTCACAATACAAGACTTTGTGTTCTAAGAAGGTTCACAAGGTTCACAAGTTCTCCAACAACTTGCATAACCTTTCATGAAGTTCATAAAGTCCACAAGCTACTTTATGAAGGTTCACAAGGTTCACAAGTCCCACAGTGCTTTCAATACCTTTCATGAGGTTCATGAAGTCCATAGGTTGCTTCTTGAAGGTTCACAAGGTTCACAAACTTCTCAACATCTACAAGACCTTTCATGAGGTTCATGAAGTCCATAGGTTGCTTCTTGAAGGTTCACAAGGTTCACAAGATTCACAATGTTTACAAAGCTTTCCTAAGGGTCATGAGGTCTACAAAGCCACTTCATGATGTTCACAAGGTTCACAAGCTTCACAATACCTCCCATGAGTATCACAAGATATCTTATGAAGATTCACAAGGTTCACAAAGTTCACAATTGGTCAGAAGAGTTGACAATTCCCTCAGACAACGCACCTCCTAAGCAGTGCATCCAAAACTAGGGTTTTGACTTTAATCAGGCTAAATGGACTTCCAAGACTTCAAGTGAGCTTCATAACATCTTATATGTGTATAAGAACCCCCATGTCAAGTTTCAAGACTTTTCTCAAAAGTTTGCTCAGTCAGATGATCAGATAAGTCAAAAGCAGTCAATGCAGTTAAAAGGTCAAACTGAGGTCAACTGTGGTCAAACCAAAGTCAAACTTCATGATTTTTTTTGCCAACATCAAAGAGAGGTTGGGTGAGAAATATTATCATAATAACTGTAATACCCCAAATTTTGCCCTAAGATTTGTCGTCGCATTTCATTGCATTTAATCAATTACTAACAAATTTGTGTAGTCGTTTGACTTTTTGCAGGTAAATATCATATGGCATGCATTTTTTTTCTAAAAAGTAAAAATGGCACAATTGGCAGGAGGACATGTGTAAGGAGTTATGAGTGTGAGAGGTTGAGAGTTTGAATCTCACCTTTGTCATTTTTTTTGTTTTTTATTATTTTTACTCTAAATTTTTCTATCTTTCATTAAAAAAATAACAAAAATAGTTTTTTATTATTATTTAATTATTATTTTCGTATTTTAATTAAATCATTTTTTAAAATATTATTTTTTTCACTTTTTTCTAAATTATTCATAAAAATATCCAAAAAATCATAAAATAAAAAAATATTGAAAAAAAATTTTGTTCTTTTTATAATATTTTTTATTTTAGGAATCAATAGGATTATTAGTTTTTATTTTAAGTTTATTTTAATTATTTTAAATTATTTAAATTTTATTTTTTCTTAACTAATTATTTAGTTTGGGCTTTAAAATGGGCTTTAGGGACATTATTGACAATTTGGTGTTAACCCTAATTTGTTCCCTATATATACATGTGTTGCCTTGTTGGAAAAGAGGAGAGAATGAAACCTAAGAGGAGTGAGTGTCGTTTGCCGTTATTTAGTTTTCTTCTTCATCCATTACTATTGTTTCTTTTTCTTCATCGTTTACCGTTATTTCTTTTCCTTCATCTATTACTGTTATTTCTTTTCCTTCATCTATTACTGTTGTTTCTTTTTCTTCATCTTTTACCGTTATTTCTTTTTCTTCATCTATTACCGTTATTTCTTTTTCTTTATCTATTACTGTTACGTTTATATATATATAATTTTTAAATTGTTAGAGTTTATATATATAAGATTTTTGATCGAATTATGTCGATACGATGTTTGCACATTTGTGTGCATGACGCGTGACATTTGTGTTAGTTCGATCTGGTTGCGATGATCGCATTTTTGTGTGAGCAATAATACTATTTTTTGCTTAATTTCTTTTTCTTTGCGATAAATTTTGTTTCGTCCGATTTAGATCTGGTTGCGATGAGCGCATTTCTGCGTTAGCAACATTGTTGGGTTATTTGGCACATTTAAAATTCATTATTGCTTTATTATTATTATTATTATTATTATTATTATTATTATTATTATTATTATTATTATTATTATTATTATTATTATTATTATTATTATTATTATTATTATTATTATTATTATTATTATTATTATTATCATTATTTATTATTATTATCATTATTATCATTATTATTACCATTATTATTATTATTGTTATCATTAATTTATTAAAATTTGTTATAATATAAAAATCTGTTTTTTAAAATAAATAACATTAACATCTTTTCCAAATTAATATGAAAACCTATTATTTTTAAGAAAAACTTTTTTTTAGATAAATTTAAAATAATAACTAAAATCTTTTTTTTAAAATAATAACTAGAACCGTTATTTATTTTATTTTATTATTGTTCAATTCAAATTTCATTATCATATTGTATCTGCTCCTCTCATGTAACCTCGCGAACTTAACAATCGCTCTTTAAATTCTGCCTTTAAATTTCTGCTTGCATGGTTTAAATTATGACATTATCTCTCTGTTTGCATGATTCAATTATCTCACGCGTTTACTATTATTTCTGTCACATTGCACACATCCGAAGGTTAGGTCTAACTGTTTGGCCGCCGCGCCAATAGTCCGTAAAACTTCACACATTCAATTTCAAATCCTCAAAACTACAAACTACAAACCCTAATTTTCACAAATGCCTCGCCGCAGGCAAAATTACAATTTTACCCTTAGCATTAGGTCAAAGAGCCGCCGCGCTCATTTTAGGGTTTCCCGCCGTGGAATCCCTAATTTAACCCTAATTACAACTTAACATTTCAACGTAGAGATTTGGAGTTTCTACACTCCACGTAAGCGTGTCCTTAAGATGCGTTTATTCCCCTTGAGACCTTGACCACAGTCAAGAAGTTTCTAACCTCCTTATTGAGGGGAACTACGATTACTCTGATTCCACTCCCGTAAGGATACGTAGGCACAAGATGCGATGTCTTGCCGAGTAAACTTAGAATTAACCCCCTTTATTATTTATTATTGCTTATTTATATTTTATTTATCTTTGCTATTTAATTATTTTGCTTATTATTTTGTACTGGTTTCTTGGATGTAAAGTTGTTTAATTATTTAATTATTATTATGGTTAGTAATTAGGGAGTGTAACAACATGTATGTAATATTAAAATAAATTGAGATCACTTTTAAATAAAGATAATTAAAATAAACACGTCACACACGTAAGTCGATTTTAATCGCCGTCTCACTTCCTAAGGATATCCCTCAAGTTGCCTACGAATAATGGTTGAGTGGGGTGTATAAAGCAAGTCCCTCAAATAAAAAAATCATCAAAGTCCCTTATGGTTGCCTTTACGAATCAAGTCCCTTTCGAAAAATGATGATGGTCCCTTATATGTGCTTATTACATCCCACAATGGCCTTCAAAGTCAAGTTGTCCCTCACATATCCCTTAACATCCAAAGTAAGGACTACCTACTCCATTATAGTAGGGATAGTCTTACTAAGGAAAGGCTAAAGAATAAGAAAGACCTTAAAACATTAGGGTAGGCTACTCCTAGATACTTGCTCACTTCAAAACTTTTTCACACTTAAACAAATTTCCAACAAAATTTTCAAACAAGTTTTTTTTCACATCCATACACGGATTATTATTAAACTATTCTGAAATTTTTTGCTATTCACACACTACACTTTCAAAACAATTCAAAAGTGAGCTTAAGTACCTAAGAGCCCATGGATAACCATGGATGAAAAGGGTGCTAACACCTTCCCTTTTCATAACCTACCCCCCGGACCCAAAATATTCTCTAAGGTCTTTCCTGTTCTTTTATAACCTTTCCTTATGGATAAAATAAAAGTCGGTGGCGACTCTTGCTATCCGCAACATTGTTTAAAGTCAGTTCTCCCACCGTGTTACAGTGATATGTCTGCTCCAACAGTGATGTCTAATCTGAAGATGAACCTCGTGAACGCCTGAAGGCGGTATCCGAATATTCCTGTGAGTTCAGATTTCCTTGTTGACGAATCAACGTTTGTCTGAAGACCGAGTTCAAAAGGTTGTAGATGCAGCTTTTGTAACAAAGTGATCCGTGTTGGTCTGAAGACCAAGTCAGTTGTCCTGAGGTGATGATTGATTGTGATCAAGTGGATAATTTTTCTTCTGACTGAAGTCGAAGATGTTTCTCCAGCTGAAGCGGAGTTTTGCCTGAAGGCAAAGTGTTTGAATCCCCGTAGAGTCATGAATGGCTCTGGATATGACTGAAGTCACAGATTTCCTAAGCTAAAGCGAAGGTGCCTAAGGGCAAGGTTGTCCCCAAGGTCATGAATGACCTAGGATTCATTTTTCGGACTGAAGGCCGAAATATATCCCTGACTGAGGTCACGGATACTCTATAGCAGAGGCGGGGTTGCCTGAAGGCAGATCCATGTATCCTTGAAGGCCAAGGACCATTTCTTCAGACTGAAGTCGAAGATACCTCCTGCAGAGTTGCCGACGGGCAAAGTTTACATCCTTGAAGGCCAAGGATGTTTTTTCTAGCTGAAGCTGGAATAGCCGACGGGCAGGGTTTCATCTATCTGCAGAAATACTTGAAGATTCTCCAGCGGATCTGGAGTGGCCAGGGGCCAGGGTTCCATCTATATTCAGAGTTACTTGAAGATTTTTTCCAGCGGATCTGGAGTGGCCAGGGGTCAGGGTTTCATATATCTTTAATGTTGAAGTTCTACGGTGGGCAGTGTGCAGTAGTATTCCGATGTTCGTTATGGTTCTGAGGGTGAACCCCAGATCAGAGTGTGCTCGGTTAAGTCTCTCATTCCCAGCGGAGTAGTTTCAAATGCGCAAGTGTACCTTTTGTTCCATTCACCAGGGGTGAACCCCAGGTCAGAATTGTTCAGGGTTGCATCATTTGTCCAGCGGCGAGGTTGGATGTTTGTTCGACGGCGAGGTTGAACGTTTGGATTTGACGGCGAGGTTAGATCATCATTTGTCCAGCGGCGAGGTTGGATGTTTGTTCGACGGCGAGGTTGAACGTTTGGATTTGGCGGCGAGGTTAGATCATCATTTGTCCAGCGGCGAGGTTGGATGTTTGTTCGACGGCGAGGTTGAACGTTTGGATTTGACGGCGAGGTTAGATCATCATTTGTCCAGCGGCGAGGTTGGATGTTTGTTCGACGGCGAGGTTGAACGTTTGGATTTGACGGCGAGGTTAGATCATCATTTGTCCAGCGGCGAGGTTGGATGTTTGTTCGACGGCGAGGTTGAACGTTTGGATTTGGCGGCGATGTCAGATTATCATTTGTCCAGCGGCGAGGTTGGATGTTTGTTCGACGGCGAGGTTGAACGTTTGGATTTGGCGGCGAGGTCAGATCATCAGTTGTCTGGCGGCGAGGTTGGATATTTGTTTGACGGCGAGGTCAGACTCTTTAAATCCCCAGTAAAGACATTTGTTTCCGACGACGATGTCAGATTCAGTTTTCCAGCGGCGATGTTGGGCGTGTCAAGGTGATCCAGTCTTCCGACGGCGATGTTAGGTGACGCAGACCCTTTGTTTCTCCAGCGGCGATGCGGGGTATTTTGTTCAGTGTTGTATTCTCTCCAGCGGCGATGCGGGGTATTTTGTTCAGTGTTGTATTCTCTCCAGCGGCGATGCGGGGTATTTTGTTCATTGTTGTATTTTCTCCAGCGGCGATGTTGGATATTTTGGTGATTCAGGTTTAGGTCTCCGGCGGCGATGTTGGGCGCTTGTTTCCCCGAGTTATGGTTGTTCTTGACGGCGATGTCAGATGATTTGGTGTTCCAGCGGCGATGTTGGGCGTTCCTCAGAATCTTGTTTGACGATAATGTCAGGTGGTTTAGTCTTCCAGCGGCGATGTTGGGTGATGTGGTTGTCTGAAGGCAATATCAGAAGAAGTTAACGAGGATAACTGACGGCGATGTCAGATCGATATTTCTCCAGCTAGTTGTCGTGCAGCTAGCATTGCAATATTCGAAGATTTGTTCCCCGCAGAGTACCGTGTGCTCGTGCAGTTGGCAAATTTTCGGGTTTACCGGTATTCAATCGTCTCGCACCTTGATTGGGTGAGAGCCGTTCGCTTCTCACCCAGTCAGGTTCAAGCCGTTTGAATAGGGGCAGCTGTTGCACCCCAAAATTTGACCAACAATTATTTATCCATCTAGTGTTTGAGAGTTGATACTTTCATCAGAAAGTTCAAGAGATCCTCAGAGGAATGGGTTGAAACCAGGTTTGTGTGCTTCATAGCTTGAGGGTTGTGGTTGCTCCTCAGATGATTCTGAGACTTTAAGAATGAACTTGATGTTTTGAGAAAGCTTATGAGATGTCTTGATAGCCATCATGAAGCCCAGAGAGGTCATTAGGCAAGAATTCAGAAGATTCAACCATGATTGGTAGAATTAGGGTTTTGACTGGGTCAACCCTAGATCAGCTGAAGATTTGGAGAAGGTTGAGACCTAATCCAAGGGCCATGAGATCATGGAATGATGTATGGATATGTTATAAAGATGATTCCTAGGCCAAATCATCATGATTGAGGAGTTGGAGAAGTTTTGAGTTAGGGTTTCTGAGGATTGGCAGTGAAAAAACCCTAATTTGACCCCCATCTTCCAGGCAGTTTTAGCTCTAGATGTGATTGATATCTCATCTTCCCCACAACATGAATGTTGTAGAACTTGTTCTTAGCTTTAATTTGAGTGGTGGAAGTCCTTGATAGGAGTTACAGAGCTCAAGTTATGGTTTTGACAAATTACAGGTCAGCAGAAGTATGTGAATCTGGGTCCTTGAAAGTCACCCAACTTGCAGACAACTTTTGCCCTAGTAGGATGGTTCCTATGATCTCTTGGTCAACATGAATGTTGAAGGGCATCTTCTTAGCTTTAATTTGAGTGGTAGAAGTCCTTGATAGGATTTATGGAACTCAACTTATGGTTTGAACAAGACAAGGGTATTTTGGTCATTTGTCAGTTATAGGTCATTTTAGCCAATGCCTAAAACTCCTATTTCCAAGCCTCAAATGGAAAAACTCAAAACATGAAAGTTGTTCAAAATGTGATTTTAAGTCTAGAAAGAAGGTCACAAATTGTTGGAAAAGCTCATAGCATGAAGTTACATGATTGGTCAAAAAATGAACTAAAAATGGCATATAAGTTTGAAAAGTTGAATTTGAAAATTGGTTTGGAGGATTTAGGAATCCAAAATAGGTCATCCAATATATCATTTTGATTGGAAACATTATTTTGAGAACTTTGGTTCAAATAGATTTTTCATTTGAGGTCTAAAAAAGGGACTTTCTTTGTAAACCTATTACTTGCATTATAAGGCAATGTTGAAAAACCTTACACAAGCCAAATGTAAGGGCTGATTTCCTTCATACACACTTAATATCTCATGTAAAGACATATTCAAGGGATTTTGGCAAGGTATGAAAGAAGATATCATGATATTTCAAGTTCTCATGTGGTGATATTTTCAACACTTTCTAGATGATTCTAGAAGGATCTAGTTGTTTCCATCCATCATTATAAAAAGAGTGAAGCACAAGGAGGAAAAGGTTGGTGATAGCAAGAGGATTCAGAGGGGAAAGAAAGAGAGAGGCAGCCATTGAAGAGGTTTCTTCAAAGTGAAGCAATTCTGATTTTCTTCCATTGTAGATCTTCCCCTTCATCACAAGTGCAAACAGAAGGCTATTGATCATCCAAGGACCATTTGGAGGAAGTGTCAAGGCCTGAAAGCAGCCACACGAGTCTCCACCATAACCTCTTGACAGGTTCTTTCTCATCACCATTCTCTTAAGTTATGTAGTTTTAATTAGCTTTATAGGTCTAGAACTGGTGCATTAGGTTAAATGATGAAGTTCTGAGAGTTAGAGCCCGATCCATGGTAGTTGATGGCAGGGTCAAGAAAATTTGATCTCCAAGAATTAGCTGGTTTGTGAGTTTCAGTTAGCAAGAACTAGCTTAGAATGGTTAGGGTATCGTGTAGAATAACTGTAGGCCATTGGATTCAAGGATTGTGGAAGGTTGACATCAGGTGCATATGGTGGAACTTTGATCTTGCAAGCTTCTGTTGGGATTATCTAGAGAGAATCAGAAAAAAATATGCGTATAGTCTTGTTCCTCTTGATTAGTAGGGCAGTTTTCGTTTTGGAATCGTGGCATTTCATCCACGGAGCAGAGAGAACGAAGAGAGGAAAAGTCTGTGCATGGAGGGGGTCTCATGAAACCCTAGGTGGCTGAAGGTAGGAGATGAAATCTCCACCGTTGGAGTGTCTTGAAATGGTGGACTTTGTCATTTGATCGCACGGCCCTCATTCGCCCAGAAAACGGAGGGAAATTTTGAATGTGAAAACGCAGTCGTTTCACTTAAACAACGCGTCTGGGCTTTGGCCTCTTTCATATCCGCACCCCCCTTTTTATTTGGCCCAAATGAAATGAACTGGCGCGTGTTGCTGTTTCCACCCCCCTCCCTTTTATATTATTTTGATTTCTTTTTAATTCTCTTAATATTTTTGCCATCTTATAAAATTCATTAAAAATTGATAAATGATGATTTTTTGGTCATTCTTTTTTCTATGATTAGATAATTGTGTATAGAAAAATATAAAAATAAAAATGAAATTTTATTTTTAATGTAGAATTAATGGTGATATTTTCTTTTAAATAGGGTATTTTATTTCTTTTAGTTTGTACCTTATCTTGCAAGAATTGTTTTAGGACCTTCCCTTAGGTTTTTTAATTCATTCTTTTTTGTGTGATTAGATATTGAACCCTAGTTTCATGTAGGATTTATCCCTTGATTTTAGAAATTAAATTTGATGTAGTTTGATAGTTAGGCATTTAGGTGCTCTAATTAGGGTTTTAGGTTGTATACTTGAACTTCAACATTTTATTTTTGGGGTTTTTAGGCCAAATTAGTGTATGGGGAATATATGGGACCTAAGGGTAGTTAAATAGGATCCTCTAGAATTTATATTAGGAATTTGTATGGTATTCTAGTATTTTTCATTGATTTTTGAATTGAATGTTGTTTGTGTGGCCTTTAGGGCTAGTTTAGTTTTGTTTTGCCTTGCTTTGGACTTGTTGTTGGCTTGAGGAGCTTGGGCATCATGTGAAGACCTTGTGAAGAGCTTTGTGGATCATCATGGAAGCTTTGAAGACCTTGCAGAGGAGTTTAGCATAGCTTTTGTTGTTTTGTTTATAGGTTTATAGGTGCATAGGCAGAGCCCCAGATAGAATACTTTGTTCAATAAACAAGGAGTGTCTTGTTCACCTCCTTTCTTCTCTATGACACAGAGTCCCTTTAGGGTATTCACCTCTCTCCTTTGGAGGGATTAGTGACCTTGCCCTATAAGGTAGAACTTTGAGAGAGCCTTTCCTTTGATGTTAAGTCCTTAATGGCATCCTTTGGAAGTCAGTGAGTACTGTAACATCCCCCACTCATCTTGTTGACTGAAT
The DNA here is from genome assembly GCA_963859935.3 of Lathyrus sativus. Taxonomy (NCBI): domain Eukaryota; kingdom Viridiplantae; phylum Streptophyta; class Magnoliopsida; order Fabales; family Fabaceae; genus Lathyrus; species Lathyrus sativus. The sequence goes on along the minus strand of OZ012737.1, from coordinate 632,460,871 downwards.
CTTGTTTGCTGGAGCATTGGAGCCATTGAAGATAGAAGCTGAAGCCTTGAAGAGGATGATTCCTTGAAGATTATTGAAGTCTGAAGACTTTGTGAAGATCAAGTTGATGCCTGAAGATCCCTGAAGATAGAGAAGCCTGCAGGTAGAGCTGATCAAAGGAGCTGAAGCTCAAAGGGAGAAGATGAGTTGATACTCATGCTGTAGGTTTGATACCTGGAAAGCAAGTGATCTCTGAAGTCTGAAGACTGGGTTGCTGCTGGAGGAGCTGAGGCTTTCTTCTGTTTTCTTTGATGTATTGTGTGTTTTGTCTGATTTGTCTGCTGCATTAGACTAAGCCCATTTAGAATAAGCCCATTTAGAATAAGTTCAGTCTAAGAGCATGAGTGCATCTGATTGTATTGTTATTGTTTGGCTTTGCTTGCGGGTATTCGGTAGAGCCCAGCTCCCTTGCCCATGTGTTTATTTTGCTTGATAGCATGATCTCATTTTCTGTCTGTATGGTTACAGTTTACTGTCATTTTGCTTGATAGCATGTTGTTTATTTCAGTATGATTACTGTTATTTCATGACTGGCTTGAGGTCGAGACGAGCTTGTGGAGGCTGAAGCCCCACACACATTTCCTCCCTCACTTGCATTGCATGCATTTTACTGTTAAAGTTGATGCTTTGTCTATTTTGGTGTATCATTGATATGATCCCTTAGGACTCTCATTTCCTCTGATGAGGATTTGATGATAGACTTTTAGGTTGAAACCTATGCATGACAACATCTAGGAGTTCCCTGTTCAAATCTCAACCATAGGATGAATCCATGGCATGACAACAGTAGGACTTGATAGTCTCCCTCCTAGTTGGGCCTGTTCTCTTCTCATCTTGAAGCAGTTTAAGATACAGTAATCATGAATGATTTCTTTCGTACGTTACGAGCCTTAAGCTATCTGAGAAAGGATTGTGGGAGAGTTTCTTTTCCACAGTCTGGATGTTTAGTATGGTACCCTTTGGGTGACATGCGACGCATTCACTCTCAGGTCATAGTCTCTAGTGCGGTTGAAATCGCAAACACAATAAAAAACACTTCTTTTAGGAGATAACCCGTAGTTTCCCGAACTACGTTTGCTCTGATCTTTCATACCAGATGAAAGTACGTAGGCATAGGATGCGATATCCTAGCGAGCAACCTTCCCCACCTTCACCCGTAGTTAGGCGAACTACGTTGACTCTGATTTCTCGTTCCAGACGGGAATACGTAGGCATAAAGCGCGACGCTTTGCCGAGTCATTTTTCTTTTCTTTTTCAGCCAGCCTTGATAGGTAGATAGATTATAACCAACCCGTCCAAGTAAACAAACAAGCGAGGATCCCGTCGAGTACGACGGACGTGAGGGGTGCTAATACCTTCCCCTTGCGTAACCGACTCCCGAACCCAGACAACGGTTGCGATGACCTTGTCTTACCCTTATTCGTCAGGTTTTTCCGATCGTTTCCTTTCCCGCTCTGAGGGATAAATAACGAAAGGTGGCGACTTTTCTGTCATGCCGGCACCTTATTTTCGCGCAAGCGACAAGCGTGCAACAAGTTTTCTCAAGCATTGAGTATCGAGATTCACATTCAGTAAATTTCTTACTCAAGTAGTAGATCACATGCTCTTTTCTTCCCGTCTCGTCGTGTTGACCGAGAACACAACCCATACTTCCATCAAGAACTGTCAAATACATAATCAAGGGTCTCCCTGCCACTGGAGGTATCAAAATAGGAGGCTCCTGCAAATACTGCTTTATTTTATAGAACGCCTTTTGACAATTTTCGTTCCACGTTACAGCCTGGTCTTTCTTCAACAGCTTGAATAACGGTTCACATGTAGCCGTTAGGTGAGATATGAACCGGGCAATGTAGTTCAACCTCCCTAAAAACCCGCGCACCTCTTTCTCTATTTTAGGCGTCGGCATCTCTTGTATTGCTTTTATTTTAGCAGGATCAACCTCTATTCCCTTTTCACTCACGATAAACCCCAGCAGTTTACCCGATCTCACCCCGAAGGTGCACTTGTTAGGGTTCAGTCTCAGTCTGAACTTCCTAAGCCTTTTGAATAACTTCAGCAGATTCACCAAATGCTCTTCCTCCGTCTGGGATTTGGCAATCATATCATCAACATAAACTTCGATCTCTTTATGCATCATATCATGGAAAAGAGTCGTCATTGCACGCTGATACGTTGCCCCAGCATTCTTCAATCCGAAGGGCATCACTTTGTAACAAAATGTTCCCCAAGGCGTTATGAAAGTAGTCTTCTCCATGTCCTCTGGCGCCATTTTAATCTGATTATAGCCCGAGAAGCCATCCATGAAGGAGAATACGGAGAATTGAGCAGTGTTATCAACTAGCACATCGATGTGAGGAAGCGGAAAATCATCTTTCGGGCTCGCTTTATTCAAGTCACGGTAATCTACGCACATTCTCACTTTACCGTCTTTCTTTGGCACTGGTACGATATTAGCGACCCATGAGGGATATTTTGTAACAGCTAGGAAACCAGCATCCCACTGTTTTTGAACTTCCTCTTTAATTTTCACTGCCATATCGGGTCTAGTTCTGCGAAGCTTCTGCTTGACCGGCGGGCATTCTTCTTTCAACGGCAGACGGTGCACAACCATATCTGTATCGAGCCCAGGCATGTCTTCATATGACCAAGCGAACACATCACTATACTCTCTGAGCATTTCAACCAGTCTTCGCTTGACGTTTCTCTGCAGCGCGACTCCTATACGAATGTTCTTTTCAACCCCTTTCGACCCCAGGTTAATAATTTCGATGACCTCCTCGTGAGGCAGAATGACTCGTTCTTCTTGCTTCACCAACCAAGACAATTCTTCGGGAACGTCGCCATCTTCAACAATCTCTTCTTCGGCCTGAAATACCGGGTGCTCAAAGTCGGGACGAGTCATAGGTGGTTCAATGATGTCATCTGAAAATGTGATCCTGCAAAAGGGATGGTTAAATGCTTCAAAATGCGTATAAAGCGAATAACCACGTTGCCATTTTATTGTAAAATACAAAACAGGAAAAACAAAGATCGCAATATTTGTACATGAAAAACGCCTTTTATTTAATGATTAAACACACAATGTATATAACAACGCAGCCCTAAGCAAATCACGATGCCCCAGGCAAGACACCAGATTGTTCAACAATTAAAAAACAAAGCATTACTATTTAAGAGTCACAGGAACAATCTCCTGAATAGACCAATTGCACAGTCCCTGTCCTGGCACGCTCGGCTGAATCCAGGCGTCCATATCGCAATCACTGTCTCCTTCGTCAGACTCTGAAGCAGCATTGATGGTCTCATGACATACTCCACTAGCAGTGATGGTTATCGGTCCTCTGAAACGGGGTGCTGTTGCACCCCAAAATTTGCCCTCACAATACAAGACTTTGTGTTCCAAGAAGGTTCACAAGGTTCACAAAATTCATAATTGGTCAGAAGAGTTGACAATTCCCTCAGACAATGCACCTCCTAAGCAGTGCATCCAAAACTAGGGTTTTGACTTTAATCAGGCTAAATGGACTTCCAAGACTTCAAGTGAGCTTCATAACATCTTATATGTGTATAAGAACCCCCATGTCAAGTTTCAAGACTTTTCTCAAAAGTTTGCTCAGTCAGATGATCAGATAAGTCAAAAGCAGTCAATGCAGTTAAAAGGTCAAACTGAGGTCAACTGTGGTCAAACCAAAGTCAAACTTCATGATTTTTTTTTGCCAACATCAAAGAGAGGTTGGGTGAGAAATATTATCATAATAACTGTAATACCCCAAATTTTGCCCTAAGATTTGTCGTCGCATTTCATTGCATTTAATCAATTACTAACAAATTTGTGTAGTCGTTTGACTTTTTGCAGGTAAATATCATATGGCATGCATTTTTTTTCTAAAAAAGTAAAAATGGCACAATTGGCAGGAGGACATGTGTAAGGAGTTATGAGTGTGAGAGGTTGAGAGTTCGAATCTCACCTTTGTCACTTTTTTTGTTTTTTATTATTTTTACTCTAAATTTTTCTATCTTTCATTAAAAAAATAACAAAAATAGTTTTTTATTATTATTTAATTATTATTTTCGTATTTTAATTAAATCATTTTTTAAAATATTATTTTTTTCACTTTTTTCTAAATTATTCATAAAAAAATCCAAAAAATCATAAAATAAAAAATATTGAAAAAAATTTTGTTCTTTTTATAATATTTTTTATTTTAGGAATCAATAGGATTATTAGTTTTTATTTTAAGTTTATTTTAATTATTTTAAATTATTTAAATTTTATTTTTTCTTAACTAATTATTTAGTTTGGGCTTTAAAATGGGCTTTAGGGACATTATTGACAATTTGGTGTTAACCCTAATTTGTTCCCTATATATACATGTGTTGCCTTGTTGGGAAAAAGGAGAGAATGAAAAAAACCTAAGAGGAGTGAGTGCCGTTTGCCGTTATTTAGTTTTCTTCTTCATCCATTACTATTGTTTCTTTTTCTTCATCGTTTACCGTTATTTCTTTTCCTTCATCTATTACTGTTGTTTCTTTTTCTTCATCTTTTACCGTTATTTCTTTTTCTTCATCTATTACCGTTATTTCTTTTTCTTTATCTATTACTGTTACGTTTATATATATATAATTTTTAAATTGTTAGAGTTTATATATATAAGATTTTTGATCGAATTATGTCGATACGATGTTTGCACATTTGTGTGCATGACGCGTGACATTTGTGTTAGTTCGATCTGGTTGCGATGATCGCATTTTTGTGTGAGCAATAATACTATTTTTTGCTTAATTTCTTTTTCTTTGCGATAAATTTTGTTTCGTCCGATTTAGATCTGGTTGCGATGAGCGCATTTCTGCGTTAGCAACATTGTTGGGTTATTTGGCACATTTAAAATTCATTATTGCTTTATTATTATTATTATTATTATTATTATTATTATTATTATTTTATTATTATTATTATTATTATTATTATTATTATTATCATTATATTATTATTATTATCATTATTATCATTATTATTACCATTATTATTATTATTGTTATCATTAATTTATTAAAATTTGTTATAATATAAAAATCTGTTTTTTAAAATAAATAACATTAACATCTTTTCCAAATTAATATGAAAACCTATTATTTTTAAGAAAAAACTTTTTTTTTAGATAAATTTAAAATAATAACTAAAATCTTTTTTTTAAAATAATAACTAGAACCGTTATTTATTTTATTTTATTATTGTTCAATTCAAATTTCATTATCATATTGTATCTGCTCCTCTCATGTAACCTCGCGAACTTAACAATCGCTCTTTAAATTCTGCCTTTAAATTTCTGCTTGCATGGTTTAAATTATGACATTATCTCTCTGTTTGCATGATTCAATTATCTCACGCGTTTACTATTATTTCTGTCACATTGCACACATCCGAAGGTTAGGTCTAACTGTTTGGCCGCCGCGCCAATAGTCCGTAAAACTTCACACATTCAATTTCAAATCCTCAAAACTACAAACTACAAACCCTAATTTTCACAAATGCCTCGCCGCAGGCAAAATTACAATTTTACCCTTAGCATTAGGTCAAAGAGCCGCCGCGCTCATTTTAGGGTTTCCCGCCGTGGAATCCCTAATTTAACCCTAATTACAACTTAACATTTCAACGTAGAGATTTGGAGTTTCTACACTCCACGTAAGCGTGTCCTTAAGATGCGTTTATTCCCCTTGAGACCTTGACCACAGTCAAGAAGTTTCTAACCTCCCTATTGAGGGGAACTACGATTACTCTGATTCCGCTCCCGTAAGGATACGTAGGCACAAGATGCGATGTCTTGCCGAGTAAACTTAGAATTAACCCCCTTTATTATTTATTATTGCTTATTTATATTTTATTTATCTTTGCTATTTAATTATTTTGCTTATTATTTTGTAATTGTTTCTTGGATGTAAAGTTGTTTAATTATTTAATTATTATTATGGTTAGTAATTAGGGAGTGTAACAACATGTATGTAATATTAAAATAAATTTAGATCACTTTTAAATAAAGATAATTAAAATAAACACGTCACACACGTAAGTCGATTTTAATCGCCGTCTCACTTCCTAAGGATATCCCTCAAGTTGCCTACGAATAATGGTTAAGTGGGGTGTATAAAGCAAGTCCCTCAAAAAGAAAATCATCAAAGTCCCTTATGGTTGCCTTTACGAATCGAGTCCCTTTCGAAAAATGATGATAGTCCCTCCAGTTTGCTTATTACACCCCACAATGGCCTTCAAAAATCCAATTGTCCCTCACATGTCCCTTAACATCCAAAGTAAGGACTACCTACTCCATTATAGTAGGGATAGTCTTACTAAAGGAAAGAATGAAGAATAAGAAAGACCTTTAAACATTAGGGTAGGTTACTCCTAGGTGCTTGCTCACTTCAAAACTTTTTCACACTTAAACAAATTTCCAACAAAATTTTCAAACAAGTTTTTTTCACATCCATACACGGATTATTATTAAACTATTCTGAAATTTTCTGCTATTCACACACTACACTTTCAAAACAATTCAAAAGTGAGCTTAAGTACCTAAGAGCCCATGGATAACCATGGATGAAAAGGGTGCTAACACCTTCCCTTTTCATAACCTACCCCCCGGACCCAAAATATTCTCTAAGGTCTTTCCTGTTCTTTTATAACCTTTCCTTATGGATAAAATAAAAGTCGGTGGCGACTCTTGCTATCCGCAACATTGTTTAAAGTCAGTTCTCCCACCGTGTTACAGAACTGGCGACTCTGCTGGGGATTTATTTAAGAGGGGTACCCTTAGGAATTAAGATCACTTTAAATTGTTTGCCTTGTTTGCTTTATTATTATATTGTTGGGGTGCTCTTATGTGTGAAAGGTCCTAACCCGGATCTAGTGTACCTTAGGTAAATGGCAATAGACCAAGGAAACTGTACGACGTATATCGATACGGTTGATCTGGTGGCCATAGTTAGTGCGACTTCTTGGTTGGTGCTTATATTCCTTAAGTCAAGTTGAGGATAATATTGAGGCTGCCATATGTTGTCAATGCACTAACTGACTTTTAGAACCCTAGTTAACTCATCTTGGCCTTTAGAAAGTAGTGAGGTAACCGGCTTTGGTGCAGACTGAAGTTGGTCGACACTCGATACTACGCTCATTGAGATCTTAAACTTGGAGGGTTTTGGTTGGCAAGTAAGTTGCCTTCTGAACAACCACCCTTGTGAAGGATCAATGATATTGAGATCCCTTAGAACCTGGTTACTTTTGTAGGACAGGATGAACCATCTAACTTCAGGGGAGGGTACTTGCCTTTGAACCTCATGCAAGCCTTTAAACCTAGGGCTATGGTGTGACTTGTTTGTGTGTGCCACATGTTTGTGATTGAGCATGACATCATGACATCATCATGCATCATAAGCATATCATTTTCCCTAACCATTTCAAGGACCAAAGGATTTATCTTTGTTCTTTGTTGCAGGTCATGGCTTCTGCTCGTAGAAACACCATCAGGATCAACTTTGTAGGGATACCTGCTAAGCTCAAGGAGTTGGTTTCCCTAGTGCCTGATCATTCCCAGTTCAACAAGAGACATGGTCACTTATTGGATCTAGTTACTTCAGGGTTCAGTGAAGACATGATGAGTGTGCTGTTTCAGTTCTTTGACCCTAAGCACCATTGCTTTACATTTCCTGATTATCAGCTGGTTCCAACCATGGAGGAGTTCTCTAAACTTCTGGGTATACCTGTTCTTGATCAGAAGCCATTCACAGGCTTAGAGAAGGAGCTTAAACCAGAAGTTATTGCTGCAGCTCTACATCTGAAGAAGTCTGACATTGTTCTAGAGACGAGAAGTGGAGTTAAAGGTATTCTTGCCAAGGTATTAGTGGATAAAGCTCAAATGTTCTTGAAGGCTATGAGCTACGATGCTGTTGAGGAGATCTTAGCCTTATTGATTTATGGCTTAGTGTTGTTCCCCAATCCTGATCAGTTCATAGACGTTCATGCCATCAACATATTCCTGAGTCACAATCCAGTGCCAACCTTACTTGGAGACATCCTACATTCTCTTCACACCCGTACTACAAGGGCAAGAGGAACTTTGATGTGCTGCATACCTTTACTTTCTAGGTGGTTTATTTCTCACCTTCCTCGCTCAGTAATGAAGAATGAGCAAGGGTTCAGATGGTCCAAGAGGATCATGTCACTTTCTCACTCAGACATCCATTGGTGCTCCAGATCTATGGAGAATGTCACCATCATTGACCGTTGTGGGGAGTTTCCTAATGTGCCACTTCTAGGCATAAGAGGAGGCATCACCTACAACCCATCTCTAGCTTTACGACAGTTTGGTTACGCCCGGAGCGATGGTCCACATGACATGTTGATTCAGGGCATTGTGTTTGATTACGACAACGATCTTCAGGGTTACCGTCAGAGATTCATCCGAGCTTGGGGAAAGGTAAACAGGATTGACAGCAAGACACTGGAGCCTAAGTACACTATTCCTATGGAGGCTTATCTCAGATGGGTACGATCTCGTGCTCAGACACTCATGATGCCATATCCTGCCGTCCTACCAGTTACCATGGAACCTGTTGCTGAAGGAGACACAGCTTATACCATCCTTCACCCAGACATGCCTACTGATATGGAAGACTTGCAGAGATCATGGATCCAACTGAAAGAGCAAAGGGATACTTTCGAGGCTCATTACAAAGCAAGCCAAGCAAGGATCCTAGAGCTAACAAAGCTACTTCATGAGGAACGAAACCTCAACTCATACCTCAACACAAAGAGGAAACGTCCATGGGAGACTTAAAATCCCATCTTTTGTACTTATTTCGTTTTCATTTTTTGTAAGCCTAAAAGGCAAAACAAGTTATTACTAATAAAAAGTTACTTTCTTGTTTGTTTAAGCAAATTTAAATCCTGCGGTCCTTGAAAACATTGCATATGCATTCCCATATCATTGCATCACAGGTATAATTGTGCACAGGTTTCTCATCTTCTCGCTGTTTATTTCAGCAATGACTCTTGAACAATCAGTTAAGGATCTCCAGGCACAGAATGCACAGTTCCAAGAGCTGATCCTGAACCTATCCAAGGGGCAGGATGAATTGAAGACACTGCTGGCCAAAAAGACTAAGAAGGCTAGAAGGTCTGCTGGGTTGCTCAACATGGGAAGAAGGTTCAAAGGTCCTGTCAAGACCAAGGAACATGTTGAAGACTATGAATCTGAAGAATCTGAGCAGGAGAGAGGCAGTCTCCACAACACTATGGGGGACTCTGATTCTGAGGCTAACTACTACCATGAGCCTAACGAAGACAAATTCAAGATGCTGGTGGATAGAATGGATGCTATGGAATTACAGAAATCATCTGGGCTGGATTTTGAGGATTTGAGCTTGATATCTGGGGTGGTCATACCCATTGGGTTCAAAGTTCCTACATTTGTTGTCTATGATGGGGTCTCTTGTCCCAAATTGCATCTGAGGTCTTATGTCAGAAGAATGCAACCCCACACTGCTGATAAAAAGTTGTGGATCCATTTCTTTCAAGAGAGTTTATCTGGAGCTCAGCTAGAGTGGTATTATCAGTTGGAGAGTGTCAACATCAGAGATTGGAATGACCTTGCTGAAGCTTTCTACAAGCAGTATCAATACAATGCTGACTTAGCCCCCACTCGCATGCAGCTTCAAAGCATGTCTATGGGTGCCAAAGAAAGCTTTAAGGAGTATGCTCAGAAGTGGAGAGACTTAGCTGGAAGAGTTCAACCCCCTTTTGACTGATAGGGAGTTGGTTGATATGTTCATGTGTACGCTGAATGGTCCGTTTTACAGTCATCTCATTGGAAGCTCATCATCTGGCTTCACTGAGTTGATCATGACAGGAGAGCGAGTAGAGAATGGTATCAAGAGTGGTAAGATCCAAGTGGGCACTTCTTCATCAGGTGCTGCAAAGAAGCCTCCCACTGGGAAGAAAGAATCTAATGCTGTGTATGGTCAGCCTGATCGTAACAGAAGGCATCAGTCCGTTAGTGCAGTTCATATTTCAAATCCAACTCCTGCAACAACAGAGCAGCCTCAAGGCAACCAACAGAGGGCTAGAAGACATTTCACGAAGATCAACATGTCAATGGCTCAGGCATTGCAACACTTGTTGAAAGCTGAACTTATTACCCTGAGGGAGGCCCCTCAGAATCCCAATGTTACCTCTCCCAAGTACAATCCCAATGCACGATGTGCATATCATTCAAACTGTCCAGGACATGATACTAATAACTGCTGGGTCTTGAAGAACAAAATTCAGGATATGATTGATGCTGGAGAAATTGAGTTTGATCCACCAGGTACTCCAAATGTGATTACAGCTCCAATGCCAAATCACGAGAAGACTGTCAACGCCATTGATGAAGATATTGATGAAGATCTGCATGTCTATTCAGTTATGGAGTTGAGCACACCATTGTCTGTTATCAAAAAGAGGTTAGTACAAGCTGGGATCTTTCCAGGTTGTCATGAAGATTGTCTATATTGTACCTATAAGCCGGATAGTTGCTTCATTTTGAGAGATGGGATTCAACGTCTCATGGATAAATATACTATAGTGTTTGAAAGAAGACCAGCATTTGTAGAAAGTATGGTGGATCATCTAACTCAGGGTAAGAAGATTGAAGAGGTTGACATGGTTGACAAAGTACAACTAAGAATCACTTCAAAGGGTCCCATTAAAATCACTCATCAGGGCCCAATCAAGATTACTGCTGAAGGTCCTGTGAAAGTTGTTGCTGAAGCCAGAGTAGCTCCTCTGATCATTACCACTCCTGGTCCTATTCCTTACACATCTGACAAAGCTGTGCCTTGGCACTATGGGTCTGATGTTTACATCCATGGTGTCAAACAGGAACCTTTACCTGATATGCCTGTTGACATTGATAATATTGCCGGATCTAGCAAGATCACTCGTAGTGGAAGAGTCTTCTCTCCTCCAGTTGCTTCTAAGAGTGCAGTTACTCCTGCTGTTACTTCCACCACTGATGCTCGGGGCAAGGGTCCTGTTATTGAGCCTGTATCTACTGATGTGCCAGCTGCTGATGACCTCTCTAAGCAGATGGAAGAAGTATTGAAAATCATTCGCAAGAGTGATTATGATATTGTTGATCAGCTGGGGCATACTCCCTCAAAGATTTCTATGCTCTCCCTGTTATTATGTTCTGAGGCTCATGCCAAGTCATTGATCAAGTTTCTAAAGATGGCTCATGTACCCAGTGCAATTTCTGTGGACCAGTTTGAGAATTGTGTTGCTCACCTGACCTATGACAACGGGTTAGGATTTTCTGATGCTGACTTGACCCCTGCCAAGAGGGATCATAACAGGGCCTTGCATATTTCAATTGAATGCAGGGGCACTACCCTGTCTCATGTGCTGATAGACAATGGTTCCTCTCTGAATGTGTTGCCTAAGGAAGTCCTGAACAAGCTGAGTCCTGAAGATACGGTATTGAAGCCCAGTAATATTGTGGTAAAGGCTTTTGATGGTTCTAGAAGAGTAGTGCATGGGGAAATTGATCTTCCAATCAAGGTTGGCTCTCAGGTGTTTACTGCTACATTCTATGTGATGGATATTCGTCCTTCGTACTCATGTCTGCTTGGTCGTCCCTGGATCCATGGGGCAGGTGCTGTGACCTCCACATTACATCAAAAGTTGAGATATCCGGTGAATGGAAAAGTTGTTACTGTCTTTGGAGAGGAAGAATACTTTGTCAGCCATGTAAACACTTTCAAGTATCTGGAAGTAGAAGGTGAATACATTGAAACTCCATGTCAGTCATTTGAAGTGGTTCCCTGGGCTGTTAAAGATTGTGTGACTCCCCCTGCTGTGAAGAAGGTTCCTGTGGTCATCAGAAACCCTCCAACAATGGCAATGGCCTCCCTCAATGATGCAAAGGCTGTGGTGGAAGAAGGTGGTTGTACTATTTGGGGTCAGCTTCCTGATATTCCAAACAAGTCTGACAAGTTTGGTTTGGGTTTCACTGCAGAGTCCCAGAAGGCTGTCCGTCGTGCCCGTGCTGTTCGTATCACCAATCAAGGGGTTATCAATGCTGTGGGAGATCAAGATGAAGACTACAACCTGGAGGCATGGATTTTTCCTACTGTGGATGCTGGACTCAATAATTGGACAGCTGAAGATGTTATCCCTATCTCCTTTAGTCAGGAGTAAATACTATTACTGTGTTATGTTTTTAAATTTATAATTTCTGGAACAATTAAAACTTTCAAGCCCTGTGCCTTACCCGGGGCACAATGGTGTGCTTGTTACGGGTTGTCATTTCATTTGCATACTTCATTCAATAAAATCAGTGGACGTTTCGTTTTCGTAAATATTGTGTTCCTTGTCTTTCTTTTTCTTTTATTTTTGCTTTATCAGCTATGTGTTCTTACACACACCCACGTCACTAAAATGCAGATCCTCATCCACTCTGGATCCAGTTGATAACAGTTCTACTATTGCCAATTACAATTTCGAGAATCCGATCTATCAAACTGAAGACGGAAACGAGGACGATTGTGAAATACCTGTAGAGCTTGCTAGGTTATTACAACAAGAAGAGAAAGCTATACAGCCACATGAAGAGCCAGTCGAAGTTGTGAATCTGGGAACTGAAGAAAACAGAAAAGAGGTCAAGATAGGGGCTGATTTAGAGGACAGTGTCAAGAGCAGGTTGATTCAGATGCTACGTGACTATGTGGAGATCTTTGCTTGGTCTTATGAAGATATGCCAGGGTTGGATACAGACATTGTGGTTCACCGTTTGCCAGTGAAAGAAGATTGTCGTCCAAAGAAGCAGAAGGTTCGTCGTATGCGTCCTGAAATGTCAGAAAAGATCAAAGCAGAGGTAATGAAACAGTTCAATGCAGGGTTCTTGGCAGTAACTTCTTATCCTCAGTGGGTTGCAAATGTGGTACCAGTTCCTAAGAAAGATGGTAAGGTACGTATGTGTGTAGACTACAGAGATCTGAACAAGGCTAGCCCTAAAGATGACTTTCCACTTCCTCATATTGATATTCTGGTAGACAACACTGCTCAGCATAAGGTATTCTCTTTTATGGATGGTTTCCCTGGTTACAATCAAATCAAGATGGCACCTGAAGATATGGAGAAGACAACATTTGTGACACAGTGGGGCACCTTTTGCTATAAGGTAATGCCATTTGGTTTGAAGAATGCAGGGGCAACATATCAGCGTGCTATGGTGGCTTTGAGATAGAGGTATATGTGGATGATATGATAGCCAGGTCTCAGAATGAAGAACAACATCTTGATCATCTGCACAAGTTGTTTGAGAGGTTGAAGAAATACAGGTTGAGATTAAATCCAAACAAGTGTACTTTTGGAGTTAGATCTGGAAAGCTCCTGGGTTTCATTGTCAGTGGAAAAGGTATTGAAGTGGATCCTGCAAAAGTGAAAGCTATACGAGAGATGCCAGCTCCCCGTACTGAGAAGGAGGTTAGAGGTTTCTTGGGACGATTGAACTACATTGCAAGATTTATTTCCCAATTAACTACCATCTGTGAGCCAATCTTCAAGTTGTTGAAGAAAGATCAGGTGATGGAATGGAATGATGAGTGCCAGACTGCCTTTGATGAAATCAAGAGATATTTGCTAGAACCTCCAATTTTAATGCCACCAGTTGATGGAAGACCCTTGATTATGTATTTAACAGTATTAGACAACTCAATGGGGTGTGTATTGGGGCAACATGACGAGTCTGGTCGAAAAGAGTGTAAGAGCACAGATTGTGTCTTAGTAATATCTCTAAGTTTTGATGATAACATTAATGATAATTTGTATACAAGAATTATACTCTCTAAATTTGTTCTAAACTGTTTTCTACAGGCACAAAAGATTTTAATCTTAAAGAGCAAATTTGATGTGAACAATAAATTCTGAATGGCTCAAGAGCATCTGAAGATTAGAAGAATCTGAAGTATAAGAGCTTAGTCATCAAGATTCTGAAGATACAACACGCTGCATATATTATCAAGAATCTGAATGAAAGAAGACTCTGAGTGAAGAGACTCTGAATGAGAGAAGACTCTGATCTGAGTGAAGACTCTGATCTAAGAGCATGTTACGCTTCAAGCACACAGCTGCACCAGACTCTGATTCAGCAACATCTGAAGAACATCTTAGGCTCTGAAGTTTCCAGAAGATTCTGAAGACTGAAGACTCTGATATTGATTGTTGATCTGAACTATCTGAAGAATTATTTGAAGAAGATTATTTTAATATATCCGTTGGAATATGCCAGCAAATCTTTCCTTAATTGGGATAGACATAAATCTCTGCAAGAATATTATTCCTCTGATACATTCCATATATGGTAAATTCACAGCTCAGCAGACAATTGCTACACCCACATTTTGTGCGCCGTCTCTCTGCTGCAATAGTACAAAGGACAGTACTATTTGATATTGGAAATATCTTCTCCAACGGTATTATATTCTCTCCAATATTCAAGTGGCTATATAAAGGATATCATAGCACTTTCTTCAGTGAAGAAAAAAGACGAAGTTTGAAAAACTTACTCTCAAGCGAAGAAACTCTCAAGCTCTCATATTCTTTATAGTTCATACTTTGTTCTAAACTTAGAGAAATAACACAGTTGTGTTTATAGCTTTCATAGAAGCAATTTATTACTCTTACATTGTATTACATTAATTTGTAAAGGAAGTTTTCCTTAAGAGGATCTAGGTTAGATCAGTAGCTCTTGAGAAGACTAAGAACAGTTGTTCTTAGGTGTTGCTATTTGTAATCAGTTGATTTGAATAGTGGATTAAGTCCTTGTTGAGAAAGGCAAATCACTCTTGAAAAGGGTGGACTGGAGTAGTTGAGTTCAACGAACCAGGATAAAAATACTTGAGTTTTTATCTTTGATTATTTTCTGTCATACTTATTCAACCCCCCTTCTAAGTATTTTCTCACCTTCAGTTGGCATCAGAGCTCCGGTTCTGCGTGTGCATTCACTTAACCGTGACAGATAAAGATCCAGTGAGAAGAATACTCTGTTATTTATTTGGTTGCTAATATGGGTGATATTCCTACATCAAGCAACAAATATGAAGGAGACAGAATCAGCACCAAACCTCCAATGTTTGATGGAGAAAAATTTGATTATTGGAAAGATAGACTTGAAAGTTTTTTCTTGGGGTATGATGCTGATCTCTGGGATTTAGTCATTGATGGATATGAACATCCTACTAAGGATGGCAAAAAGATTGATAGAAAATCAATGACTGAGGAGCAGAAGAAAGAATTCAAGAATCATCACAAAGCCAGAACCATACTTCTTAATGCAATCTCTCATACAGAGTATGAGAAGATTACCAACAGAGACACTGCTCATGATATGTTTGAGTCTCTCAAAATGACTCATGAGGGAAACTCTCAGGTGAAAGAAACAAAGGCTCTGGCGCTGATACAGAAGTATGAAGCGTTCAAGATGGAAGAATCTGAGAACATTGAGACTATGTTTTCCAGATTTCAGATTCTAACAGCTGGGTTGAAAGTTCTGGACAAGGGCTACTCAACATCTGATCATGTCAAGAAGATCATCAGAAGTCTTCCTACCAGATGGAGACCTATGGTGACTGCATTGAAGCTGGCCAAGGATCTGAACAAAATCTCATTAGAAGAACTCATCAGTTCTTTGAGAAGTCATGAGATTGAGCTGGAGGAAGATGAACCCCAGAAGAAAGATAAAGGTAAATCCTTAGCTTTTAAATCTAACAAATCTGTTAAAGCTTTGCAGGTAAATGAAGAAAGCTCTGAGGAATCTTCTTCTGAAGAAGAAGATGAACTATCCATGCTGTCCAGAAGGATCAACAAACTCTGGAAGCACAAAGGGAAGAAGTTCAACAACTTCAGAAGATCTGATCAAAAGAGAGAATCTTCTGGACACAGAAGATCTGGCAAGAAAGAGGTCACTTGCTTTGAATGTAAAGAACCTGGACACTACAAGAGTGAATGTCCCAAACTTCAAAAGGAAAAACCCAAAAGGAAGTTTGATAAAAAGAAAAAGGTTCTGATGGCTACATGGGATGACTCAGATGAATCTGAATCATCTTCTGAATCTGAGGAAGAATGTGCAAATGTTGCGCTGATGGCCAACACAAATGATCAAGATGAAGGAACGTCATCATCTGAATCTGAGTCAGAATCAGACTCTGACTCTGAAGAGGTATTTTCTGAACTCTCCAGAGCTGAACTTGTTGAAAGTTTATCTGACATGTTGGAAAGCTACAGCAAGATTAAACTCAAATACAAGAAGCTGAAAAGCAATCTTGAATTTGAGATTGATCTTCTGAGAACAGAACTTGTTGAGCAGAAAGAAATAAATTTAAAACTCAAAAATGATTTAGAAACAACTCAACAAGAATCTGATACTGAAACAGAGTCAAGTGAAAATATTTTAGAAAAATATGACTCCAGTTTTAAAAGATTCCTCACTAAAAGCATAGACAGAAGCAAAATGGCTTCTATGATCTATGGTGTTAGTGGGAACAACAGAAGAGGCATTGGATGTGAATCTTCCTCTGGAAGCAATCCAAAATCTGTTGATAAACTCTTCATCAAGAAGACTCCTCTGTATTCTCATTTTAAGTTTGGTCATCTGAATGATATTAAACATACAAGCTCTGAAAAGAGTACTTATGTGTTTAAGCCAAGGGCTAGCCAGAATAAACACTATGTTGAAAAACAGAAGTTTAGGCAAAACCACAGAACATCTAACCCCAAAGGACCCAAGAAGATCTGGGTACCTAAAAGTAAAATAATACCTGTTGCAGATGTTCTTAGCAGCAAAATCCAGACACCAATCATGGTACCTGGACTCTGGATGCTCACGACATATGACGGGCGAAAGGTCTATGTTCCAAAGCCTGGAACTTAGATCTGGAGGGGACGTGAAATTTGGAGGGAACCAGAAGGGCAAGATCATTGGCTCTGGTACAATAGGTAATGGTAACCTACCCTCTATTTCTAATGTTCTGTTAGTTGAAGGATTGAAACATAATCTATTGTCCATAAGTCAATTAAGTGACAGTGGTTATGATATCATCTTTAATCAAAAATGTTGCAAAGCTGTATGTCAAAAGAATGGTTCAATCCTATTCAGTGGAAAGAGGAAAAACAACATTTACAAAATTAACCTTTCAGAACTTAAAGTTCAAAATGTAAAATGCCTTTTATCTGTGAATGATGAGCAATGGGTCTGGCATAGAAGATTGGGACATATTAATATGAGACGTATATCTCAGATTAATAAACTCAATCTGGTCAGAGGACTCCCTAATCTGAAGTTCAATTCAGATGCTCTGTGTGGCGCATGTCAAAAGGGTAAATTTTCAAAATCTCATTTTAAACCAAAAAATGTTGTTTCCACTTCTAGACTATTGGAATTACTTCATATTGATCTGTTTGGACCAGTGAAAACTGCATCCATCAGAGGCAAGAAGTATGGGTTAGTCATTGTAGATGACTACAGCAGATGGACATGGGTAAAGTTTCTAAAACACAAGGATGAGTCTCATTCTGTGTTCATTGACTTCTGCAATCAAGTCCAGACTGAAAAAGAATGCAAAATTATTAAAGTCAGAAGTGATCATGGTGGTGAATTTGAAAACAAATATTTTGAAAAATATTTTTCTGAAAAAGGAATTGCACATGATTTCTCCTGTCCTAGAACTCCACAACAAAATGGAGTTGTAGAGAGGAAAAATAGAACATTGCAAGAAATGGCCAGAACCATGATCAACGAGACAAATCTGGCAAAATACTTTTGGGCAGAAGCAATAAATACAGCATGTTATATTCAGAACAGAGTGTCTGTAAGACCTCTTCTGGAAAAGACTCCCTATGAATTGTGGAGAAACAGAAAGCCCAACATTGCTTATTTTCATCCATTTGGATGTATTTGTTATATGCTTAACACTAAAGATCATCTGAACAAGTTTGATTCCAAAGCACAGAAGTGTTTCATGCTTGGTTATTCTGAACGCTCTAAAGGCTACAGAGTATTCAATACTGAAACACAGATTGTGGAAGAATCTATTCATGTTAGATTTGATGATAAGCTTGGCTCTGAAAAGCCAAAGCAAGTTGAAAGTTCTGCAGATAGAGAAGTTATTCTCACAGACTCTGAAGGCTCAGAGGCAGACAAGACTGAAGACAAAGACTCTGAAGCAAACCCAGATGCTACGCCTCTAACTTCCCAACTTGACAATCTGCATATTTCTGAAAGACCAACAGTCAGAGGATCTTCTTCCAGAATGAAAGCTTCTCATCCAGAGGATGTGATAATTGGAAAGAAAGATGATCCAATAAGGACAAGAGCATTTCTCAGAACTTCTGAATCTTCCTTCTGTGGCTTAGTGTCAATTATAGAACCAACATCTGTTGATGAGGCTCTGGAAGATAATGAATGGATTTTAGCTATGCAAGAGGAGCTGAATCAATTCACAAGGAATGAAGTCTGGGATCTGGTTCCAAGACCTAAAGGTTTCAATGTCATTGGAACAAAATGGGTTTTCAGAAATAAACTTAATGAGAAAGGAGAAGTTGAAAGGAACAAAGCAAGACTGGTTGCTCAAGGCTACAGTCAACAAGAAGGCATAGACTACACAGAAACATATGCTCCTGTTGCAAGGTTAGAGTCTATACGCTTGCTTATTTCATTTGCTGCACAACATAACATCACTCTTTATCAGATGGATGTTAAAAGTGCTTTTCTTAATGGAATTATAGAAGAGGAAGTGTATGTCCACCAACCTCCTGGTTTTGAAAATGAAAATTTTCCAGATCATGTTTACAAACTGAAAAAATCTCTTTATGGACTAAAACAAGCTCCCAGAGCTTGGTATGAGAGGTTGAGTAAGTTTCTTCTGAAGAAAAATTTCATCAGAGGAAAAGTGGATACCACACTATTTTGTAAAACCATTAAGAAAGATTTGTTGATTTGTCAAATTTATGTAGATGATATTATTTTTGGATCAACAAATATTATGCTTGGAAAGGAGTTTGCTAAATGTATGCAGGCAGAATTTGAGATGAGCATGATGGGAGAACTGAGATTCTTTCTGGGAATCCAAGTAAATCAGACTCCAGAGTGCACCTACATACATCAGACCAAGTATGTTAAAGAGCTTCTGAAGAAGTTTAACATGCTGGATAGCAAAATGGCAAAGACTCCAATGCATCCTACAAGCACTCTAGGTAAGGAAGAGGTAAGTAAGAAGGTAGATCAGAAACTCTACAGAGGTATGATAGGATCTCTTCTTTATTTGACTGCTTCTAGACCAGACATTCTGTTTAGTGTTTGTTTATGTGCTAGATTCCAATCAGATCCTAGAGAATCACACTTAACTGCTGTTAAGAGGATTCTAAGGTATCTGAAAGGTACTGCTAATGTTGGTTTGTGTTACAGAAGATCTGACGAATATTCACTAGTTGGATTCTGTGATGCTGACTATGCTGGAGATAGAGTTGAGCGCAAAAGTACTTCTGGAAGCTGTCAGTTTCTTGGAAGTCATCTGATCTCGTGGTACAGCAAGAAGCAACCAACAATTGCACTATCAACCACAGAGGCAGAATACATTGCTGCTGCTGGATGTTCCACTCAGATGCTCTGGATGAAGAGTCAACTAGAAGATTATCAAATCTATGAGAGTAATCTTTCTATCTTCTGTGATAATACTTCTGCTATATGTTTATCCAAAAATCCAATTTTACACTCTAAGGCCAAACATATAGAGATTAAACATCATTTCATCAGAGACTATGTTCAGAAGGGTGTAATAAATTTAGCCTTTGTTGATACAGATCATCAATGGGCAGATATTTTCACAAAACCCCTTGCTGAAGATAGGTTTAAGTTTATTCTGAAAAATATTTGTATGGATTTTTGTCCAGAGTAATATTTCTCAGAGTCAACTTCTCAGATGCTAAGTGTTTAACACTCTGAAGTATTTCATCTGTCTTGCTTGTTTAATTTATCTGTGAATTTTTTTTGTGTGAAACTGTGAACTGACCATTTCAGAGGATCTGAAAGTTGAAAACGTTTCATTTCTTAAGAGTTATAGAATCACATGCAAGCAAACACGTGTCACTCAGAATCTGAAAAGATGGAGTACACCTACTGATTATGACGTTTAAGGTATTGCTTTGAAAATCTCAATCTGTCTTGATTTTCCCCCAAATGTCATATCATAATTAAAAATGATTACTTTTCATTTAATGCAAACGTGCGTATGTGTCCTATGTGTGTCTGTTGTGTTTCCCATGCTTGCTTTATTTGTCTATATAAACCATTCTCATAACACATTCACACTTTTCACATTCTCAAACACATATGCGTTTTTGTTTGTTGTTCTCTCTCTTTGCAAACCCTAAAAGAACTCAGAAACCTTCATCTTCTTCATCATCGTCAACAATGGCATCTACTTCAAACGCTGTTACTACCAAAAATGCTACCACTGTCAAAGAACCAGTACGCACTCTCCTAACTGCTGTTGATTCACTAGAAGTTCTGTGTGAAAGTTTCGTGGACTTAGAAGATCTTGCTGAACATGGGTTTGATCTGATTTCTTCAATCAAAGCACAAGGCTGGGACGGTTACTTTGACAGGCTTATGGGTCCTGTGTATCCAAGTTAGTGAAGGAGTTCTGGATCCATGCATATGCTACTCCAAAGTTCATTCACTCCTCTGTGCTGGGAAAAAAGATAGTTATCACTGAAAACCTGATAAGGAAACTCATAGGTTTTAAGGCAACTGATGGAGTAACCTCTCTGTCTTCTGCGCGTGAAGACCTGAAAGATGTATGTCTAGAAATCTGTACTACTGGTGAACCTTGTAAGAAGGTTAAGTTCTTGAAACCCACTTACAAGATATGGGCTAAGATTTTCATGAGCACCATCTTTCACAGACCCTCTTCAAACTCTTCTGATTATGTTAATGCTGAACAACTTTACTTCATGTATTGTTTACACCAAAACATTCAGATTGATCTTCCATATTTGTTGTTTAATCATCTGGTGTCTCACGTCAAGGAAACAAGGGAAACAGCCAGAGATAAATCTGGAAAAGTCAGAACATGGATCCCTATGGGAAGGCTGATTTCAGATATTCTGATAGAAAACCAACTTGTGGCGCATCTGCAAGAGGCTGGGTTGACAGAAGATCTGACTTATATCATTGGCTCTGAAATAAAGGGTTTATCTCTGAGAAGGATGAAACTTGTTGATGATTTATCTGAGAAACCAAGGAAAACTAACTCTGAAGAAGTTAAGGGAAGAAGGATTCCTGTTAAGGATTTTCCTTTATTCACCTCAGATGAATCTAGAGAAGTTATTGCTGAGTATGTTGCTCGCTGCCTAAGAGATGGTGATGAGATTCCTGCCAATCTTTTGCAGAAGGAAGGCCAAGTTCTTCCTGATTTGACAAGGGAAAGAAGACGTAAGAGAAAAGTTGATAGTGAAGGTCATCAGAAGAAAAGGAAGCATTCAGATGCTGAAAAGAAGAAGAAAAGGAAGAAGCTGAAGAAGGTTCAACCAAATCCTCCTGCAGCAACTTTTGAAGAAATTAGAGATACTCTGAAATAGGTATTTAACACTGATTCTAATCCTGTTCATCATTCTGATACCCCCACACCCTCTGACTCCCCACTTAGATTTAGAAGATCCAGACCTTCTAAAACTATTATCTCTAAACCATCTTCTGTCCCCCCTCATACACCACAATCCAAGCAACCAACAAACATACAAACAGAAATTCCACAACAAACTCAACAAACATCCACCTTCTCCACAAAATTCCCCAACTCAAACTCTCACTCCACAACCTCTTGAAATCCAAAACACTCCACAACCAACAGAAACCCAACCAATTCCCTCTATACCTCAACCACAACATTCTGACCAACAAACATCTGAACCACAAACCAACCAACCAACATCTGAACCACAAATCAATCCTCAACCTTCTGAACCACAAACATCTGAACATCCATCTTCACAACCTCAACCTTCTGAACAAACACCACAAACACAACTAACCCAACCAAGAAAACCCAGAATCCCTGATGAAGCAGAATTGGGATCACGTGTTTATACTCTGTTAAGAGATTTTGATAAGGATAATGTCTCAGACTTTGCTGACATTATGGATGTTTGCATGACTACTATGGACAAAGAGGCTGCTGACGCTGTTTGGAAGAAATATCTTTACAAACTGAATAGGGAGGCTTTGAAAATCAGGACTCAATGTCTTAGATTGTCAAAAGTAAGGTTTGCTGCTTATCAAAAACGGATTAAGAGAAACACTCCTCCTATTCTTCTTCTAGAAGCTCCTCCACCTCCAGAAATTCCTGCACCTGATGTTACTCAGCCTGTTTCAGAATCTACTGTTTCAGAATCTACAGATCTTCAGAAGGATGTCAAAGAACTTAAGGATTTTATGGTTGATCAAAAGAAAACAAATGAAGAAATGAAAACTTGGATGGCTAAGCAAGATGAAAATTCAGAAAGGATTACAGCACTGCTGCAACTCATTGCTTCTCAACAAGCCTCATCTGCTAAACCTACTTGATGTTTTGCACAAGTTTTTCATGTTTTGCTTTGTTTTGATTTTCTTCTGATATGTTTTGTATGCTTTTATCTGAATCTGGATGTTCTCTTGACTTAATGACAATGATCTTTTTGCTTATCTGGATATGTGTTTCTTCTGCATCTTTACTGTCTTTTAAAATTCTTTTTGATTATGACAAAAAGGGGGAGAAACAAAATAGAATCTGATTGTTCAAATCTATAAGCAATTATCTGAACTAAGTCAGACATGTTACTAACATTCCTTGAATTTAAGTGTCCCAGATATTATTAAAAAATCTGACAAATTTCATTGAAGTTTTTCCTGAGATCTATCTTTTCAGAACCTGATCAAAAATAGCTAAATCTGAGTAGACCAGACTCTGATATCTAACCTTGAGTACTATGATCTAAAAGATAACTCAAGACAGGAAATGGCAAGATAAACAACCAGGTGTTCTGAAGTTGTTCATCTGGCATCAAGCTTTAATATGGCATCAAGCTTTGACTCTAGAAGTCAAACATATGTCAACCAGGCTTCAATCAGGCTCTGAATCTGAAATGTACTCAACCAGAAAGGGAAGTATCTAATTCCATTAGAGTATTCATTTCAGGGGGAGATTGTTAATCTCAGGGGGAGTAATTTTAATTCATATTTTTATTGAACAAATTTCTCATGTTTTGTCATCATCAAAAAGGGGGAGATTGTAAGAGCACAGATTGTGTCTTAGTAATATCTCTAAGTTTTGATGATAACATTAATGATAATTTGTATACAAGAATTATACTCTCTAAATTTGTTCTAAACTGTTTTCTACAGGCACAAAAGATTTTAATCTTAAAGAGCAAATTTGATGTGAACAATAAATTCTGAATGGCTCAAGAGCATCTGAAGATTAGAAGAATCTGAAGTATAAGAGCTTAGTCATCAAGATTCTGAAGATACAACACGCTGCATATATTATCAAGAATCTGAATGAAAGAAGACTCTGAGTGAAGAGACTCTGAATGAGAGAAGACTCTGATCTGAGTGAAGACTCTGATCTAAGAGCATGTTACGCTTCAAGCACACAGCTGCACCAGACTCTGATTCAGCAACATCTGAAGAACATCTTAGGCTCTGAAGTTTCCAGAAGATTCTGAAGACTGAAGACTCTGATATTGATTGTTGATCTGAACTATCTGAAGAATTATTTGAAGAAGATTATTTTAATATATCCGTTGGAATATGCCAGCAAATCTTTCCTTAATTGGGATAGACATAAATCTCTGCAAGAATATTATTCCTCTGATACATTCCATATATGGTAAATTCACAGCTCAGCAGACAATTGCTACACCCACATTTTGTGCGCCGTCTCTCTGCTGCAATAGTACAAAGGACAGTACTATTTGATATTGGAAATATCTTCTCCAACGGTATTATATTCTCTCCAATATTCAAGTGGCTATATAAAGGATATCATAGCACTTTCTTCAGTGAAGAAAAAAGACGAAGTTTGAAAAACTTACTCTCAAGCGAAGAAACTCTCAAGCTCTCATATTCTTTATAGTTCATACTTTGTTCTAAACTTAGAGAAATAACACAGTTGTGTTTATAGCTTTCATAGAAGCAATTTATTACTCTTACATTGTATTACATTAATTTGTAAAGGAAGTTTTCCTTAAGAGGATCTAGGTTAGATCAGTAGCTCTTGAGAAGACTAAGAACAGTTGTTCTTAGGTGTTGCTATTTGTAATCAGTTGATTTGAATAGTGGATTAAGTCCTTGTTGAGAAAGGCAAATCACTCTTGAAAAGGGTGGACTGGAGTAGTTGAGTTCAACGAACCAGGATAAAAATACTTGAGTTTTTATCTTTGATTATTTTCTGTCATACTTATTCAACCCCCCTTCTAAGTATTTTCTCACCTTCAAAGAGCAGGCAATATACTACCTTAGCAAAAAGTTTACCGACTGTGAAACAAGATACTCACTGCTCGAGAAAACTTGCTGCGCTTTGGCATGGGCTGCTCGCCGACTAAGACAGTATATGTTGACCCATACTACCTTGTTGATTTCGAAGATGGATCCAATCAAGTACATATTTGAGAAACCTGCTCTCTCCGGAAGAATTGCAAGATGGCAAATGATCTTGACGGAATATGATATACAGTATACTACTCAGAAGGCCATTAAGGGGAGTGTTGTTGCCGATCATTTGGCTCATCAAGCTGTGACTAAGAATGTTGTGGCTCGGTTCATTAAGAATAATCTCATATGTAGGTATGGTATCCCTGAAAGGATTATCACTGACAATGGCTCTAATCTGAACAACACTATGATTACTGATCTCTGTACGCAGTTCAAGATTAAGCATCACAACTCTTCTCCGTATCGTCCAAAGATGAATGGGGCAGTTGAAGCTGCTAATAAGAACATTAAGAAGATTGTACAGAAGATGACTGTTACTTACAAGGATTGGCACGAGGTGTTACCATTTGCTCTGCATGGTTATCGTACTACAATACGTACTTCAACAGGGGCAACCCCATTCTCCTTAGTCTATGGTATGGAAGCAGTTCTGCCTATTGAAGTTCAGATCCCCTCCTTGAGAATTATGAAGGATGCAGGCTTGGATGAAGATGAGTGGATTCAGACTCGACTTGACCAGATAAATTTGATTGATGAGAAAAGGTTAGCAGCAGTTTGTCATGGCCAGATGTACCAGAAACGGATGATCAAAGCTTTTAACAAGAAGGTTAAGCCAAAGGTATATCAGGCTGGTGACTTGGTAATCAAGCGTATCATATTACCACAGGGTGATCCTAGGGGCAAGTGGACTCCAACATATGAGGGACCATTTGTAGTCAAGACAGTGTTCTCAGGAGGTGCCATGATACTGACTACAATGGATGGAGAAGACTTCCCACAACCTGTAAACGCAGACATAGTTAAAAAATACTACGCATAAAAAGAGACCCGCTAGGTTGACAGGCCTAGGCAAAAATAAGGGCATCCCGGCAAACCAAAAGGGTTTGGGCAAAAATTAGGGATATATATATATAAAAGATGTACACCCGGCAAGTCGAAAACCTGAAAAGGAGGCTTGGGCAAAAAAGGGTATCCCGGTGGATTGAAAACCTGAAAGGGCAATCCAGGCAAAAGTTAGGGATTAAAGCGTATGACTATGTCTCGTTTGGATCACTCATGAAACTGCAACCAGTTGTACTACTTACTCAAGCTCAAACAGATAAAGCTCAATCCAATCGTTTCCGTCTCAACAGCAAGAAGATGAGATACTTGAGTGGCAATAGTAGAATTGAAACTCAATAGGATTATTTCCCACATAGCTGATTCTTTTTGTAAAACTTCATGACAAAATTCTCTTACTAGGGTTTATGTCTCCTTGTACAAACTTACCCGTGTATGGGTCACTTTTGATATAAATAAATTCCATCTTTTGAATCCAGATTCACTTTTACCCTATTTACATAAGCGAAACGTCCATTGGTTGTGTTTGAATGTATGTATGCCTTTGAATATGATTGATGTTTACCAGAAACGCATGTATGCTTTTAATATGATTGATGTTTACCAGAAATGCATGAAAATGCAGTAATAGTATTTACTAAGGACGAACGAGGGAAGGATTTCAACGAAGCTTCGCCGGTTCATCTTTACAAGACAGTTACAAACCATCAGTAGGACTAATCCATTTTCACAAAGTCTAATCTCCCCTGGAATTTATATCCATCTCTTTTATCCTCATACGGATATACGGGAAATTACTTTCCAATAAGGGCACGATGAACGAAGACGGGATGTTATACTTATCCTACTATCAAACGAAAACGAAGGTTATCTATACCCTACTATCCCCAACAACGGGAGGTTATCTATACCTTGTTATCCCCAACAACGGGAGGTTATCTATACCTTGTTATCCCCAGCAGACGGAGGGTTATATATTCTTCAACAACGAATCGGGATTTATTTTCCTTGGCCAGCAGTTGTTATACAAGGATATCCAGACACTTCCAGCAGTGTCATAGCATACATACATCATTTACATCATACCATAACATATATGTCTATAGTACATTACCTAAGTGCATCATGTCATACATGCATACATAAAGCATAAACTAATGTTGTTATACAGAATGCTACCTTGTTTTCAGGTTAATTATCCAACAAACAATCTTATGATCTTTGGGACTGCTTTATTGTAACCTCAGGGTTACTTTATCCTCCTGATGAGCTTCTTATTACTTTGGGACTGCTTTATTGTAACCTCAGGGTTATTTTATCCTCCTGATAGCCTCTCATGACTTCAAGACTGCTTTAGAGCTACTGATTGCTCTATCCTCCTGAAATCATCCTATTACTTCAAGACTGCTTTAGAGTTATTCATTGCTCTATCCTCATGAGGTCATATTACTACTTCAAGACTGCTTTAGAGCTATTCATTGCTCTATCCTCCTGAAGCCATCTAATTATTTCAAGACTGCTTTAGAGTTCTCCATTGCTCTATCCTCCTGAAATTACATTATTATTTCAAGACTGCTTTAGAGCTATCCATTGCTCTATCCTCCTGAAATCATTACTTCAAGACTGCTTTAGAGCTATTGATTGCTCTATCCTCCTGAAGACATATCACATTATTATTTCAAGACTGCTTTAGAGCTGTTGATTGCTCTATCCTACTGAAGCCATTCTATTACTTCAAGACTGCTTTAGAGCTATTGATTGCTCTATCCTCCTGAAGCCATTATTACTTCAAGACTGCTTTAGAGCTATTGATTGCTCTATCCTCCTGAGGTCAGATTTATCACTTCAAGACTGCTTTAGGGTTATCATTATTGATTGCTCTGTCCTCATGAAGACATGCTGTTACATCAGTATTACTCCAGACTCCTGACAGTTCTCATTATACTACTGAAGAACTTTCCCCTAGTGGCATCTTTAAGCCCACTCAATCATGTTCGACCAACCATCAATATCACTCCATGCACTGGTGAGTGCAAATTTTTGGGCTTTTGTGTTCAATCCCCTTCAACCTTCCAGGTTACGACTGGCAAATATACCAATCTAACCCCTCAGGTTTCAGAAAATTGAACAGGGGCAGCTGTTGCACCCCAAAATTTGCCCTCACAATACAAGACTTTGTGTTCCAAGAAGGTTCACAAGGTTCACAAAATTCATAATTGGTCAGAAGAGTTGACAATTCCCTCAGACAATGCACCTCCTAAGCAGTGCATCCAAAACTAGGGTTTTGACTTTAATCAGGCTAAATGGACTTTCAAGACTTCAAGTGAGCTTCATAACATCTTATATGTGTATAAGAACCCCCATGTCAAGTTTCAAGACTTTTCTCAAAAGTTTGCTCAGTCAGATGATCAGATAAGTCAAAAGCAGTCAATGCAGTTAAAAGGTCAAACTGAGGTCAACTGTGGTCAAACCAAAGTCAAACTTCATGATTTTTTTTTGCCAACATCAAAGAGAGGTTGGGTGAGAAATATTATCATAATAACTGTAATACCCCAAATTTTGCCCTAAGATTTGTCGTCGCATTTCATTGCATTTAATCAATTACTAACAAATTTGTGTAGTCGTTTGACTTTTTGCAGGTAAATATCATATGGCATGCATTTTTTTTCTAAAAAAGTAAAAATGGCACAATTGGCAGGAGGACATGTGTAAGGAGTTATGAGTGTGAGAGGTTGAGAGTTCGAATCTCACCTTTGTCACTTTTTTTGTTTTTTATTATTTTTACTCTAAATTTTTCTATCTTTCATTAAAAAAATAACAAAAATAGTTTTTTATTATTATTTAATTATTATTTTCGTATTTTAATTAAATCATTTTTTAAAATATTATTTTTTTCACTTTTTTCTAAATTATTCATAAAAAAATCCAAAAAATCATAAAATAAAAAATATTGAAAAAAATTTTGTTCTTTTTATAATATTTTTTATTTTAGGAATCAATAGGATTATTAGTTTTTATTTTAAGTTTATTTTAATTATTTTAAATTATTTAAATTTTATTTTTTCTTAACTAATTATTTAGTTTGGGCTTTAAAATGGGCTTTAGGGACATTATTGACAATTTGGTGTTAACCCTAATTTGTTCCCTATATATACATGTGTTGCCTTGTTGGGAAAAAGGAGAGAATGAAAAAAACCTAAGAGGAGTGAGTGCCGTTTGCCGTTATTTAGTTTTCTTCTTCATCCATTACTATTGTTTCTTTTTCTTCATCGTTTACCGTTATTTCTTTTCCTTCATCTATTACTGTTGTTTCTTTTTCTTCATCTTTTACCGTTATTTCTTTTTCTTCATCTATTACCGTTATTTCTTTTTCTTTATCTATTACTGTTACGTTTATATATATATAATTTTTAAATTGTTAGAGTTTATATATATAAGATTTTTGATCGAATTATGTCGATACGATGTTTGCACATTTGTGTGCATGACGCGTGACATTTGTGTTAGTTCGATCTGGTTGCGATGATCACATTTTTGTGTGAGCAATAATACTATTTTTTGCTTAATTTCTTTTTCTTTGCGATAAATTTTGTTTCGTCCGATTTAGATCTGGTTGCGATGAGCGCATTTCTGCGTTAGCAACATTGTTGGGTTATTTGGCACATTTAAAATTCATTATTGCTTTATTATTATTATTATTATTATTATTATTATTATTTTATTATTATTATTATTATTATTATTATCATTATTTATTATTATTATCATTATTATCATTATTATTACCATTATTATTATTATTGTTATCATTAATTTATTAAAATTTGTTATAATATAAAAATCTGTTTTTTAAAATAAATAACATTAACATCTTTTCCAAATTAATATGAAAACCTATTATTTTTAAGAAAAAACTTTTTTTTTAGATAAATTTAAAATAATAACTAAAATCTTTTTTTTAAAATAATAACTAGAACCGTTATTTATTTTATTTTATTATTGTTCAATTCAAATTTCATTATCATATTGTATCTGCTCCTCTCATGTAACCTCGCGAACTTAACAATCGCTCTTTAAATTCTGCCTTTAAATTTCTGCTTGCATGGTTTAAATTATGACATTATCTTTCTGTTTGCATGATTCAATTATCTCACGCGTTTACTATTATTTCTGTCACATTGCACACATCCGAAGGTTAGGTCTAACTGTTTGGCCGCCGCGCCAATAGTCCGTAAAACTTCACACATTCAATTTCAAATCCTCAAAACTACAAACTACAAACCCTAATTTTCACAAATGCCTCGCCGCAGGCAAAATTACAATTTTACCCTTAGCATTAGGTCAAAGAGCCGCCGCGCTCATTTTAGGGTTTCCCGCCGTGGAATCCCTAATTTAACCCTAATTACAACTTAACATTTCAACGTAGAGATTTGGAGTTTCTACACTCCACGTAAGCGTGTCCTTAAGATGCGTTTATTCCCCTTGAGACCTTGACCACAGTCAAGAAGTTTCTAACCTCCCTATTGAGGGGAACTACGATTACTCTGATTCCGCTCCCGTAAGGATACGTAGGCACAAGATGCGATGTCTTGCCGAGTAAACTTAGAATTAACCCCCTTTATTATTTATTATTGCTTATTTATATTTTATTTATCTTTGCTATTTAATTATTTTGCTTATTATTTTGTAATTGTTTCTTGGATGTAAAGTTGTTTAATTATTTAATTATTATTATGGTTAGTAATTAGGGAGTGTAACAACATGTATGTAATATTAAAATAAATTTAGATCACTTTTAAATAAAGATAATTAAAATAAACACGTCACACACGTAAGTCGATTTTAATCGCCGTCTCACTTCCTAAGGATATCCCTCAAGTTGCCTACGAATAATGGTTAAGTGGGGTGTATAAAGCAAGTACCTCAAAAAGAAAATCATCAAAGTCCCTTATGGTTGCCTTTACGAATCGAGTCCCTTTCGAAAAATGATGATAGTCCCTCCAGTTTGCTTATTACACCCCACAATGGCCTTCAAAAATCCAATTGTCCCTCACATGTCCCTTAACATCCAAAGTAAGGACTACCTACTCCATTATAGTAGGGATAGTCTTACTAAAGGAAAGAATGAAGAATAAGAAAGACCTTTAAACATTAGGGTAGGTTACTCCTAGGTGCTTGCTCACTTCAAAACTTTTTCACACTTAAACAAATTTCCAACAAAATTTTCAAACAAGTTTTTTTCACATCCATACACGGATTATTATTAAACTATTCTGAAATTTTCTGCTATTCACACACTACACTTTTAAAACAATTCAAAAGTGAGCTTAAGTACCTAAGAGCCCATGGATAACCATGGATGAAAAGGGTGCTAACACCTTCCCTTTTCATAACCTACCCCCCGGACCCAAAATATTCTCTAAGGTCTTTCCTGTTCTTTTATAACCTTTCCTTATGGATAAAATAAAAGTCGGTGGCGACTCTTGCTATCCGCAACATTGTTTAAAGTCAGTTCTCCCACCGTGTTACAGGTGCTCCCACAGCAGGTGTTGATGACGACGGTTGATATCCCAGCCCAAATCGGTCCATCTTCACGGGAATATCCAGCACTTTTCCTCAACCCTTTGTCTCACCAGTCTCTACTAGCGCTTGAGCTTCCTTGTATGACGAGATGGCTACCTCTGACGCTTTACTCGGCCCGGGACCTTTGTCTTTGATGTGCAACCCTTCAAATGCCTGACAGGGTGTTTCGTGAATCTCGCCATCGACCTCCACATATTTGAATGATGACAGATGGCTGACCAGTATATCTTCTTCTCCGCAGACTGTGACCATACTGTCCCCTACCATGTATTTCAGCTTCTGATGCAAGGTAGACGTGACTGCCCCAGCCCCATGGATCCAGGGTCGTTCGAGAAGGCAGCTGTATGCCGGCTGGATGTCCATGATATAAAATTCAGTCGCGAAGACCTCCAGCCCCACCTGTAGAGGTAATGTTATAGATCCAAAAACTGTTCTTCGCGTACCATCAAATGCCCTGACCACCAAGTCACTGGGCGCACACAAGATTCCCCTGACATCTAGTTTCATCATCGCTTTCTTGGGCAGCACATTCAACGACGATCTGGTATCGACCAGCACGTGAGACATGACTGCTCCTCTACACTCCACAGATATGTGCAACGCCATATTATGCTCTCTCCCCTTAGGGGTCAAATCAAAATCGGTAAAGCCCAAGCTATGGCCTGCATTCACATGCGCTAACACCCCCTCCAGCTGATTCACGGAAACATCTTGGGGTACGAAGGAAGTATCCAGGACTTTCAACAATGCATTTATGTGAGCTTCAGAGCACAGTAGCAACGACAGTATAGATATCTTTGACGGCGTCTGTTGCAGATGCTCAACAATCTTATAATCACTTTTATGAATCAAACGCATGAACTCTTCCACATCCTTCGATGCCGCTTCTTTTTCATTCCCCTGTACTGGGACATTCTCAATCATCTTTCCCTTTCCCTTTGCCAGTCTTTCAGCCTCTACCTCAGGCGATATGAAGATTCTCCCACTCCTTGTCATACCTCCGGTACCGACAACATTGTCTACGGTCTCAGCTGGCTGCTTATTAACATTAATCTTTACCCCATCACAATACACTTCCAACCCATAGGACCATGGGACTGCCTTAGTGCTCTCGTACGGGATCGGTCCGGCCTTGGTGATGGTGATCGGCGGTCGCTTGGCCGGCGCTGTTATGATTATCGTTTTTCGAGGAATCGTCACAGTAGCCACATCACTT
Source organism: Lathyrus sativus (assembly GCA_963859935.3). Lineage (NCBI taxonomy): Eukaryota > Viridiplantae > Streptophyta > Magnoliopsida > Fabales > Fabaceae > Lathyrus > Lathyrus sativus. Next base: position 632,428,414 of record OZ012737.1, on the reverse strand, counting down.
TGCTTGTTTGCTAATACCCCTGCAGGTTCTTCAATTGCTTCTCGGTCAAATTGCAATGTGCCGCCATCTATTAAAGCCTGGATACCTTTCTTTAATTCATCACAACCCCTAGCTTGGGTCCAACACTCTAAGCAATACTCGTCACAACCTGGATACACACCACCTTGCAATAATCTGCTCTTTATCTCGCTCAACGGTGTCTTTAGGTCATTGACATTCATTATCAGATTCAAACCCTCCTCGGTTAAAACGGTGTTTGCCCCATGGTTGGGCATGGGCTTTTGCACTATGTTCGGACCCGCCGTTCCAAAATTGATAGCCTTACTATCCAATAGATCCTGCACTACATGTTTGAACGCATGGCAACCCTCTACATCGTGGCCAGGAGCCCCAGAGTGGAATTCACAGTGCCTGCTTGCATCATAACCGTACGGAGGAGTGCCTGTTATTGGCGCCAGAGTTCTCTTCTCTACCAAGTTCAAACCCAATAGCGTCTGTAGCAAATCTGCATACGTTGAAGGAGGCTTTTCAAACACCCTCCTTGGTTTGCCCCCCTGGAATCTGCGCTGGGCAGGCTGTGCCCCCTGTTGTGGCTGCTGTTGTTGTTGCTGTTGTTGTATCGGTTGTTGCTGAAACGGAATAGTAACGCTTGCCACCTGCTGCGGTTGATTGTACTGGTTTCGACCTCTGCCCCGGCCTCGGCCCCCAAACACTGCGCTTGCATCGCCCTGACGGCGCCCACCAAAAGCCCTTCTGTTACTGCCTGTTGAGGTGGATTCCTCAGCTTGGAATCTTCCCTGCTTAATGTTACTTTCAATCTTCTCTCCCATCAGAATTAAGTCTGAGAAACTGCCCAAAGAAGTGTGAAACAACTTGTCATAAAACATGCCGGTGAATGTTCCTATGAACATGTCATTCATTTCCTTCTCCTCTAGAGGAGGATGGACTCTGGCTGCCATGTCGCGCCATCTCTGCGCATACTCTTTGAAGCTCTCACCTTTTTTCTTGGACAACCCCTGCAGTTGGACCCGGTTGGGTGCCAAGTCGCTGTTATACTTATAGTGAGCTACAAATGCTTCTGCCAGCTGCTTCCATGTCTTTATATGAGTTGGTTCCAATCCCATGTACCACTCGAGGGAAGGACCAGACAAGCTATCTTGAAAGAAATGCATTAGCATCCTCTCATCATTAGAATACGCCGACATCCTTCTGTAATATGACCGCACGTGCACTTTTGGGCAGGTGTCCCCCTTATATTTGTCAAATGTGGGAGCTTTGAATTTTATTGGCACCCTCAGGCCAGGTACCAGACCCATTGTTGACATATCCAAGCCGACAGCACTTTGATTTACGACCCCCCTCATCTGCTCCTCTAGCATTCTGATCCTCTGGGAGTCATCCATCGGCCCCTCGAAACCTCCACCGGAGAAAGCGTCCTCTTGCTGGTCTTCTTGCCAATTACCATTCCCAGCTCCATACCCATCGTATCCATTGTTACGGCTAACTCTGGTCTGATTCATCACCGGGCCTCGCCCCCTGTTACCGTATCCCGGAGCAACTCCAGCAGGTCCAAAAGCCATTAACCCGACGCCATTTCCATTTCCGAATCCGCCATAACCCTGATTAGTCATACCATATCCGTCCTGCCCGAAGCCTTGAGTATTGAAGCCGTACTTCCCAGTATTATCGAACCCCTGGTCATTAAAACCGAATCCAGTATTACCGAAGCCATTGCCTCCCATATTATCACCCAGGTTGACATCTCCAAGCCCAACATTGTTGACGACAATCTCGTTCCCAATTCCAACGTTACCATTCTCGGCAGCAGCGCCGTTGTTGACATTAACAGCAGGTATGTTGACTACAGGTGGAGCCACTGGTGTGGGAGTACCATCCCCGTGAACAGTGTCGACTCGCACAGACTGATGATCCTCATTTCCGTGCCCAGCATTCCTTACCAACAGAGGCTGCACCAAAGCTTGCAAATTCTCCTGCCCTTTCACAATGGTCTCCATTGTCTGCATGAAGAGCGCCAGCTTCTCACGCATGTCTTGCATTTCGTTCTGCATTTGATCCATGATTCTTCGGCAGTTGGTACGAGTGGAGTATCGGTGCGGGCGCTGATCTTCAATCCTGAAAAGACCTGGTACAGTGCAAGCAATGAGATACCATTCAGTAATCACCTGTAATGCAATATGAACGGGAATGCAATGTAATATGTGTCTGTGCATTAGGGAATATCATTCCCCGATTCTAGTGCGAATGTGTCAGTGCAGTGACAGTGCTAGCAATACGGTGATCGGAGCCGAATCATAGAAAACACCTCATATATTGCAGAGAAATCCATTAAGCCAAGAATACAATATCACTGAGTGTACAATAAGAAGGCATGACCTCAACCAACAATCCTGGTGATGATCAGCGCTATGCAAATAAAGCATCAATACATGAAATGGTCAAGTACACTCATAAGCCTGGTACTCTTCTATTAACTTCTTGGTCTCGGGATGACTTGGTCAAGCAAGCAGACCCTCAACAAGTTGATTTCTGCGCTTGAGAACACATCGCACGTCACCAGCGGTTTCTTCCCATGCCCCTTCTCCGAAGCGATCCTCTAGCTTCCGCTTCTGAGACACAGCTTCGTTCCTGCCTTCGATGGCCTTGTTCAATGCATTCTGGAGACTATATCTGGTCATCACCTCTTCTTCGTACTTCTTAATGCTAGCCTTCAACTGCTCTTCGAGGTCAGAAATTTGCTGCTTCAATTTGTCTTCCCTCTTTTTGTTGTTGGTTAGCGTAGCATTCCAAGTCTTGTTACAAGAAGAGATTTCTCGGTGAGCGGCATCGAGTGCTTTCTTTTTGGACTCCAACATGTCATGGGAGCTTCTGAACTCTTTACCCAGACGTTCACGCTTCTTTTTCTCTTCAGTCAACTCAGCACCTAGCCTGTTTACTAGCTCGACCTGCTGTTGGAAGGAGTGCACGGCCTTGTTTTTCTCGCTGCGTATCTGAGCCAGTTCTTTTTCTAACCCTTCATTGATCTTCATCAAGGCTTCCTTTTCTTTAACAACTCGCTCGTAGGCCTCCATAGTAACAGTGGTTGGTTCTTCCACCGGAACATGAACAGGGACTGGTGCAGCCGGAAATGGCATCAGCAACTGCCTTGCTCTCTCTTGGATCCAAACTCTGTAGGGTGCATAAGCCTGACAATCATTCTTCCCTAACAGTGGCTTCCCTCTTCTATTGATACGCATCCATGCATGCTGAAGCTTGGCTAGTAACTCTCCATTCAGATCTCCGGTGAAGTACAGAGATTCCTGTACTTCTTCCTCCTTAGGTGGGTTCTTCAACGCGTATCCGAACTGGAGAACGAACAGAGATGGGTTGTAATTGATACACCCTTTTCTCCCTATCAAAGGAACATTAGGATACCCAGAACAACTGAAAATAAGCTCAGACCCCAACAAGTCTCGGTCAAACCACTCAATGTCTTCAGAAGATAGCCTCATCAGGCGCTCTGGCTAGTTAGCTGTAATTGCACTGTCCACGAAAGGTCCCTTCAGGGGAAGATGGCTCTTAAACCACATGTTCAACAGCGGCGCACAACAGTAAACAGTCTTTCCCCTTCTGTTTTCATTTTTGTAGTGCAATGAGTGATAGAGGTCTCCAATCAACGTAGGTACTGGGTTACCAGCAGCAAACAGATGGAAAGCGTCCAAGTCCACAAAATTGGGTAAGTTGGGAAACAGCACTATTCCGTAAATGCATAGAGCTAAGATAGCATTAAAGACTATCCACCACCCGCTCTTGGCATACTCTTGAGCTTTGCCAACCAGAAAATCAAGGGAGAAACCTGGAACCCCAAGCCAAGAAGTCACTAATAGTTCAGCAGCGTTCATGTGCAAGGCCTTAGCTAAGTCCTCCAACTTGGGCTCAGCGGCAGAGTGGATAAAGGGAACCTTATTCTGTACTGGTAGCTCAGTAAACTCTACATACTCTTCAATGGTAGGCCCCAAAATGAAGTCAGCAAACGTGAAACATCTCAAAGCCGGGTCATAGAATTGCATCAGCGTGTACAACCCATTCATCTCAACAGAAGTTGGCTTGCAAACCAGTCTCAACAATCTTCCATGACTCATCCTGAAACTTCTCCTAACCTCCTCATCAGCAAGGGACATCAGACCAAGTAGGGGAGTAATGTCAGGTGTAGGCAACTTATACGCAACTGTCTTTCTCAAACCAGCCATGATCAATATGCAGAAGTCCGGGCACTAGAACCAGGGAATATGCAAATGCACCTGCAGCACAGACACACGTTAATGGGATGCAATGATAATGGTTATGCAAACAATGCAATGCAAGTAACATGTAACAGGGACCAAATGCCGTGGCTAAGAAGCCTGAACCATATCAAAAGTCTCAGATAGACCCTCCAGAATTCCTCAAACCCTGGTCTCAGATAGACCCCCATACAAAGCTCCAACACTGGTCTCTGATAGACCCCACAACATAACTCTGACTGGTCTCTGATAGACCTATCAACTCTCCATAAATACCCAGAATCTCAGATCAAGAAACAAACCGGTATCTGAAGGTCTAGTTACCTGCATAATCCCAAACCCTCTCACAGGTAGGTGTCCTAGTAACTGACAATGGTATGGCATCCTATGCGGTCGTTGGCGTCACAGACTTTCAGGGTTGATGATACGATTCCCAGAAGGAGTGGCATCACCAAATCCTGAAGAGGCCTCACTTAGCCAACTTCCAAATGATCGGTTCCCGGAGTCGACAATTCAGCTAACCAACAACCCCTTCGACCCAAAGGGTAGAAAAAGAAGTCAACCAGAAGAACCTCGTCCGAGTGTAGATTTCGTGGGACACTAATGCAAGCAAAGCCAGCACGCGCCCACTACTTTCTACTCTAATTCTAGGTGCACTCAAGCCCAGGTCCGGCTTATCTCTCAATCATAGAATCACCCGTCACACCCCAATACAGCAATAATAACAATAATATAATGCTGAAAGTAAATGACAAAAATATAAATCCATACAAAATCCTCGACGGGAAAACAAGCGCTAGGATTGACTCGCTTAAGGGACGTTGGATCCCAAATGCATAAGGAACTATCGCAGTCCTTAGCAGCCAGGGGATGTTGGATCCCCAGCAGAGTCGCCAGCTGTCGCTACTGCGAAAATCGGCGCCGGCTGAACAGAAGAGTCGCCACCGTGCATTATTTATCCCAACGGAGGGAAAGGAAACGCTCGAAGTAAACCTACCGCAAAGACGGGAAAGGAATGGTCATCGCAACCAAATCCTGGATTCGGGAGTCGGTTACGCAAGGGGAAGGTATTAGCACCCCTCACGTTCGTCGTACTCGACGGGATCCACGCTTGTTTTCGGGTATGGATTGTTATTCTATCTAAACTAAGGGTTAAGGGTTAAAAGAAAAGAAAATGACTCGGCAAAGTATCGCACTTTATGTCTACGTATTCCCGTCTGGAACGAGAAATCAGAGTCAACGTAGTTCGCCTACCTACGGGAAAGGAGGGGAAGGTTGCTCGCTAGGATATCGCATCCTATGCCTATGTACTTTCATACGACATGAAAGATCAGAGCAAACGTAGTTCGGGCCACGTACGACACAAGTCTGTCTTGATTGTTTTTATTCCTTCTGAAAAAGGGTTTTTCTGCTGAACTGGTCCAAGCGGACAAAAATGACGTTTTGATGAGTTCACATTCTTTTACGGAAGAAGTGTCTTTTATTGTGTTTGAAATTTTATTGTGTTTTTCTGTTTGTTTTTGAGAAAGAAGAGACAGAACTTTAACCTACAGTTGCGAAGGGAATCAAACTAACCTAATGTTATCATGCATGGGTTAAGACCTAATGTCTATCATGCTCCTCTCTTGCACAGAGAGAAACAGAGATCCTAAGGGATAAACGGAAACAGAAACAATAGCATATATACAATAAAGCAGTAAAATATGCATGAATGCGACAATACAAGCGAGGCAAGGGAGTCCCACTCAACCTCGAACCTAGAAAACAATAGGCAAAAGTGAACAAGGTTCACTCTCAACCTAACAGGTTAAACAGCAAGCAATACAGTCAGGGAAATTCAATCAATACATCAAGAATTATAAACAGCAAAAACTAAACAGCAAAGCAACCTTCATCAACATCTGTCTTCAAGTCATCTCCAAACAGCTACAAGCTTCAAGCATGCATCAGTCTTCATCTTCACAGCCTTCAAGCAAGGTCTCTATCTTCAATCTTCCAATGGATTTTCTTCAAGTCTCAATCTCCAAAATGAATATCAGTCAACAAGATGAAATTGATGTTAGACAGTCAATTGCCTACCAAGGGTGGCTCACTGACTGTTAACATGATACTGACAGTTTTCGCTCAAAAGTTCTATCTTTTAAATACATTTACTAATACTTCCAAAGGAAGGAGGTGGATATTTAAAAGAGACTTTGAATCATAGAGAAAGGATGGAGGCAAACAAGACCTTCCATGTTTGTGAATCTAGTTTTCTACTCTAGAGCTCTGCCTAGCTCCTAAACCCTATAGCCTTCAACAGCTGCCAGCAAGAGATACTCCTCATCAACTCTGGAAGTTGGTCTTCATTCTCTTTGATCTCCAATGGGCTTCATCAGCACAGTCTTCAGCTCAAGCCCCAAGCCCCAGGCAAGCCCAATACCCCACACACAGTCAAATAATAACCCTAGAGAGGGCACACCACACAGTCAAGCAAATGCAAGCAATACTAATAGTAATAGTAGAATAGGGGAAACCTAGTAATTTCTAAGGGGTCTATTATCTATCCATAATCCCTATAGTCCCATACCCCAAAGATTCAAACTACAACTCCTAAAAGAAATGATCTATTACACCTATGTTATCTCTAAACCCTAGTTTTGGTTCTTCTAATCACACCTAAACAAATCATCTAAAATTACGTCTTAAAATCATGAATTAAATTTTATATACAAGCTAAAGTCCTAAGTTAATCACCCTAAAAAGAATGGATCAAAAATGTAAAAGCATCTAACTAAACTAAAATCAACAATATCATGTATCAAATTAAACCACTTAAAAAGCTATTTAAAAGAAAAATATTCTAAAAACATAAAAATAAAATGAAATGCTAATTTTTTTATATGATAATTTTCTTAAAAAAAATATGAAAAGGATGCAAAAAAAACCACTAAAAAATAAGCATTTTTCATTTACTTATGAATTTTTGAAGAATTAAAAAAAATGAAAGAAATTAATATGGATTAAATGAGATTAGGGGGTGCAGTTATCAATTATTCTAGTTAAAACAAGAGAATGGGCCCAGACTGGGGGGCGTGCATAGCAAAGCGCGTCTGGGCCCAATGCATGCTCAGAAAATACAAAAAAAACAATAAAGTGGAACGGTGCAGAAAGCAGAAAAACTAGTTGAAAACACATTGGGCCTGGGTTGAGGGGGTGTGAAAAGCAACATTTGCTGAGCCCAGGGTTGAGTTTTAAGTGAAACGCATCGTTTCACAGCCAGTCTTCCCTCCAAGTTTTGCTTTGAATCGTGGCCATCGGATGGGTTACTCAGTCAACCAAATTAGGATGATCCAACGATCAAAAGATCATCTTCCTCCTTGGAAACCCTAGGTTTCAGAAAGACCTCTCCATGCGCGAACCTTCCACCTCTCTGTTCTCCCTCAAACCTCAATGAAATCTCATGATGTAAAAACCAAAAACGATCTATGCTCTTCCCTCTACACAGCCATGGCATTAGTTTTCTCCAACACTCCCTCTAGGTCCAAACCCGATAGCTAGAACACCTTGCCTCCATCACTTTGCACTGAGATCAAACATTCCAATTCTTGCTAACTCTTACCCTAACATAATCTACACGCCATGCTGATCATTTTGAGCTATATATCTAAGATTATCATGCCATATTCTAGGTGTTCTAAGCCCTAACAGATTTGGTGCACCAATGGTAAACTCCATGAAACCTTCTCAAACTTTATGGAAATGATCCTCTAACCTAACCTAACAATTCTAACCTAATAATTCTCTAACATGCTAACTAATCTAGCCAATTCGAAAGGAAAACTAACCTGGTGTAAATGATGAAAACAGTTGTGGAATTCTTTGAATCCAAGGCTTGCAATGTTCTGGACTTGCTCAATACACTTGATTCTTGGTTCTGTATGCAATAGATCTTGTTCAAACCTCTTGAATCTTGCAATCACAACCTTCTTGCACCTTGGATGATGAAGTTGGTAGCACACGATTCCTTCCTCAATTCAACCAGGTGTTGATGGAAATGTGATCTATGATGGATTTAGATGATGATAGGATCAAGAACTTTGGAAATTGATGAAGGTTTGATGGAGTTTGAAATGGTTTTGCAAAATGGAAGAATGAGATGAAACTATGTGTTATAAACAAAATGAATCACCAACCCTTGAATGAAGCCTTTCAATTCAATATATAGACACTCATGGACCTTTCTAGAATTTGATAGAAACTTCTTGTGCACACTTTCCTTGAATTTTGATTATGTTAACTTCACACATAAGTAACCAAGCATAACTTCCAAATTTTGAACCAAACTCAAAAATCTACTTTTTACAATGTTCTTAAAACATTTTTTCCAATCAAAATGACCTATAATTTCATCCCATTTGGCCAAGTTATGAAAAATCTCAATTTTAAGTCATTTTTATTCATTAAATTCCCTTTTTAAATGACCAATTTTGAAACCTTGAGCTATGAGCCTTTCCAAACTTTCATGATCACTTTTCTAGACTCAAAATGTCATTTATAGCAAGTTTTATGTTGTGAAGTTTTCCATTTGAAGCTTCCTTGTATGAGTTTTGGGCATAGGCTTGAAATGACCTGTAATTCTCAAATGACCAAAATATCCTTTTCTTGCCAAGACCATAAGTAGAGTTCCACAAATCATATGAAGGCATACGATACCTTTCTAGAAATCTAAGACAATGAGGAACAACTCTTATGTTGACCATAAATTCATTTGAAATCTCCTTGAGGGGTAAAAGTTGCTTGGAAGACAAGTAACTTTCACAGACAAAATTTCAGATACCTCATATGACCTGTAACTTGCAAGGACCATAACTTGAGTTCTATAAATCTCCTTGATGTCTTCCACCACTCAAATTAAAGGTCTTGAGATCCTCTACAAGTTTCATGTTGGCCAAGGATCCATTTGAAGCTTGCATTTTGACTTATCTTGCTTGGAAGTTTGACCTAAATTAGGGGATTTTACACAGAAACCCTAATTTAGAAACTCCTCTTCTTCTTGGTTTCTCTTGATTTCTTCTTGGCACAACACCATATCCTTATATACATGTCAAATGATGAACCCCACATCTCTCCAATAGACCTTAATACCTTTCAATCAATCATTTGACCTAGGGTTGACCCAGGATTGACCCAGATGAAACCCTAGTTGACTGTCTTCAACTGCAACTCTTGTGATCACATCAATGACTTGTCTCACTTTCAAAATGGCTCTCTAAGTCCTCCATGATGCCTAGATACCCTCCATGGCCTCAATTCACAGCTCACAACTTCTTTGATGATCTTCAGATACCCTCAGATAGGAGATAGATTCACTGTTTGATCCACTGACTTCTTAGATTTCAATTTCTTTCTGATGACTTGGATATGCTTGAATTTGAATAATAACCTCTTGATAGGCTCATAGAGATGGGAATAGTACTTGGTCCCTTGTTGGATGACTTGCTATGCTATGCTATGCAAATGATTAGACTATGTACATGACTCTATATGCAAATGCTAATGCAATTGAAACATAAACCAAGTGAAATAGGTTGAGCAAATTTTGGGGTGCAACAAATAGTCCCTAGAAATCAAAAGAAATTGGCTTACTTTAGGGAAATGTTAGCTATATCTGAAGCAATACGAAGTTCAGACACTATTTGCTAGGGAATAGATTCATCATTCCTACTGATCAAAAGAGCTTGAGGAGTTTAATGGACCCGTCTTTATAGACACTAGAACAACAACAATGGTTACATAAATTCTCAGGTTATGACTTTGCCATAGAGTACAAGCCAGGCAAAGAAAATCTTGCTGTAGACGCACTGTCTAGATTAATGACATTATCATGGTCTGAGCCACAATGTCAATTTATTCAATCAATCAAAGAAGGGCTGGAAGCAGATAGTCAATGGAAAGAAGTTATAGATAAATGCATACAGCAGGGCAATGCTTATTTACACTACACTTTCAAAGAAGACTTCCTATATTGGAAGAATATAATTGTCATCCTTCAACATAAAGATTTGGTTCAACGAGTCTTAAATGAATTCCACTCATCTCCAATAGGTGGTCATGCTGGAATTACTAGATCTATGGCCAAAATTAAGGCTCAATTCTATTGGCCTGCCATGAAGAAGGATGTATCTCAATATGTACAAAACTACATGGTATGTCAACAAGCAAAAATATCCAATACCTTGCCTGCTAGATTACTACAACCATTGCCTATACCATCACTAGTTTGGGAGGATGTAGCCATGGACTTCATTATTGGCTTACCTATGTCTTTAGGTTATACCACTATTTTGGTAGTCATTGATAGACTGACAAAATATCCTCATTTTTTACCAATGAAAAGTGACTACTCTAGCAGATCAGTTGCTGAAATCTTCATGCAGAATATGGTGAAATTACATGGCATGCCTAAATCCATCGTTTCTAATAGAGATAAAGTGTTCACAAGCTCTTTTTGTCAACATCTATTCAAGTTACAGGGCACGACATTAGCTATGACTTCTGCTTATCATCCTCAATCGGATGGTCAATCTGAAGTTCTTAACAAGGGGGTTAGAGCTGTTTCTTAGATGCTTCACATTCCATAATCTTAAGCCTTGGTTTAAAGCTTTATCATGGACAGGGTTTTGGTACAATACATCGTTACAAACGAGCATTGGAATGACTCTATTCAAGGCTCTATATGAGAGAGATCCACCAACTCTGACAAGATACGAACCTCATGCTAATAACCTTCCAACACTTCAAGAAGAATTGATGGAGAGGGATAGATTACTGCAACAGTTGAAAATGCAATTGGAAATGGCTCAACAATATATGAAGAAATAAGCTGATAAACATAGACTAGATGTGACCTTATAGGCAGGTGAATTGGTCTTGGTAAAACTTCAGCCATATAGACAACAATCTGTTGCATTGAGAAAGAATCAGAAGTTGGGAATGAGATACTTTGGACCATTTAAGATCATAACACCAATAGGAGAGGTTGCTTATAAGCTCAAGCTGCCTGAACATGCCAAAATCCATCATGTCTTTCACGTATTCCAGCTAAAGCCATTCAAAGGTGTGCCACAAAATCAATGCATGCCCTTACCACTCACAATGTCAGAGAATGAACCTATCATAAAGCCCATGGAAATATTACAAGCTCGTACCATAGTTAAGGGTAATCAGGAAATTCATCAGGTTCTAGTCCAGTGGGATCAACATACAGCATCTAAAGCAACTTGGGAAGATGTTGATGACTTGCAAAAGAAGTTTCTTTCCTAAAACCTTGAGGACAAGGTTGTGTTTAAAGGGGATGGTATTTATTGCAGTGGAAATAGGATATCAAACTATTAATTAGTTTGAATCACAATTCTTGATTCACAACCGCTCTTCGATTTATCCCAAGGAAAAGGTCAAAAGAGGGAGAACCTATTTTTGCATCGTAAACACAATGCGGGGAGAGACCTAGGTAAGGGGTTGGTTAAGCTTAGGGAAGGTACTAGCACCCTAAACTTCTGTAGTACTCTACAGGAACCTTTTGTTTATTTTTTGCTATTTTATTTTATTATTCGCTTTAGGTATATATTGCTAAGGGATAGAGTGACCTAAAAGACCTAAGGGTTAGTCCTAAGTTTACTCAGCAAGATTCACATCGTGTGTCTACATATCCAGGGTAGGGGATGGAATTAGAGTAATCGTAGTTCCCCTCGAAAGGGAGGTTAGAAACTTCTTGATTGTGGTCAAGGTTTCAAGGGGAGTAAACGTATCTTTAAGGGCACGCTTACGTGGAGTCTTAAAACTCCTATTTCTACGTTGAACTTGTTAATTAAAATTAGGGTTAAATTAGGGATTCCACAGCGGGAAGCCCTAAAACAGAGTACGACGACTCTTTGACCTAATGCTAGGGTAAATGGCATTTTTGTCCATGGCGGAACACCTAAGCGACTAGGGTTTTGAAACGGTCAAGGTTTAGGGTTGTTGACTCGGTGGTCAAACTGCTAGACCTAATCTTTCGGAAGGGGATTAACGTAAAACATGCAAACGACAAATACTATCATACGACAGAATTAAAGCACGACAAAAGTACATAAATAAAGAAAGCGGTAAAAGAATAGCATCGCGACAATCACTCGCGTAAATTACAAATTCCAAAATGTGTAAAAATAAAACTAAATTGCGACGATTACTCGCATAAATTACAAACCGAGAAAACAAAACAAACCAGGAATACAATGGCGACGATAGTCTCGCCTAATTACAAATGAAACAAAGAAAATACGAACAAAGGAAAATATTAAGAAACTGCGAAGAACAGATTAATGAGAGGGGACAAAATTGAAACGGCCAAATCACAAATGTTATTTTTTTAAAATTTTGATTAAAAAATGGTTAATTAAGATTTTAAACTTGTTGTAATTTAATTAAAGAAAAAATGTTTCAAAATATTTTAATTTTTGTGGTAAATAATAAAAAGAAGTTTAACCTAAATACTATAATATGCACTTTTTTTTATTTTTTAAAATTAGGAATAATTTTATTAAACTTATCCTAGATTTATTAAAACTAATTAATTGATTAAGGCTAAAAATTATATGAATCATTATAAAAACTGAAGTTAATTAAACTAAAGGTTATGTTAATATTTACTATTATTATTAAACTCTAGAGCACAAAATAATAAAATAATAATAAAAAAAAATAAAACAAAACAACGAAACAAAAGGGTGAAACGGCTGCGTTGAGTCTCATTAGGTTTTTCCGTGTTTCTCATCTTCCTCTCTCCAAAACGCGCCGCGGAAACCATCACCTCCCTTCTTCTTCTTTCTTGAGCCGGTGACGCCAATATTGCCTGATGAAGCTTTGAGCTTTCGTTCTTTCGTGCATGTCCGATTTTCCCTTTTTGATACCTGAAACTCAATCAAAAACACCCAAAAAAATTGAACCGAAACTCACCCTTCAATCTACGACTTGCGGTGAACGATTGGGTATCCGATGATGTTTGGAAACTGAGGATGATGATACCGTGTCCCGGTGCTAGTGACGATCGGAAGAATCCACAGCCGCCGCAGGTTCCCGGTGTTGATCCGTTACTAGTGAGGCTTCGATTTTGGGGTTTTTCGTTCTTTATTGATGGTGTTGCCGAGATTTTGATCTTCTTCGCGATTTGCCTTGCCGCCGATAGCTTTGTTTATTTCTTATCTTCTTCTTGGTTGGGATGATGATGAAAACTCAAGTGAGTTTTCTGAATCCACCTTCTGTGCCGTTTTTCGCTTTAGGGTTCCCCCCTTTATCTTGAAGTTTTAAGATGATTTTATATCCCTTCATTTTATGGGCCTGATTGGTGAACCTCTTGGAGTTTGTTGGATTGAGATTGTTCCTCACTCGTTACGATTTTCACGGCTCAATTTATGCTTGATTTTGTTCGCTGGGCTAAGTTTGTTTTGTTGAGCTTGATTTGGTTTGCAGCTTTTCCGGTTTGTTTATGGTTGCTGGGTTGCACTTTTGTTGTTGATTCTGCAGTTTTTACGGAAATCTTGTTTGCATGCGGTAGAACGTTGTTGTGGTTGGATCTGTTGGATTTCTTGTTTGACTGTTTGGCTGAGAATTTTCGGGGAGATTGGCGTTAAGGTCCAGTTTGGGCAAAACTACTTCTTTGGAAAATCACTTTTCAAAAAAAAGTGCTTTTCAAATAAGCACTTTTCTGCAAACCAACTTTTTTACAAAAGCGTTTTTTCTCAGAAAATCTTCTTTATCTCTCTCTCTCTCTCTCTCTCTCTCTCTCTCTCTCTCTCTCTCTCTCTCTCTCTCTCTCTCTCTCTCTCTCTCTCTCTCTCTCTCTCTCTCTCTCTCTCTCTCTCTCTCTCTAATGGATGCCTCAAATAAGAACAAAAGCTGCTGGATCTTGGCTTTGGCCGAGAATTGAATCGGGAGCCGACTTCGGATTAATCCGTTGCCCTCCCGACACCCGATGATGATATTACTCTGAGGGTGTCAAAACTAACCGATTAAATTTTCTTTGCTGATTTTGCAGGTTTGAAAAGTCGGAGGAATCGGAATCGAGACAAAGAAATCGGATTAGGATTTTTTAGGATTTTCTTATTTTTATGTAAAATGCAATTGAATATTTTTGAAATTTTAGTTATTTTTTTTTTGTTTTAGTTTTATTTATATGTTTTGTAATGATAAATGTAGATATTATTTATTTAATATAATAAACTTATTCATTTTTATCTATTATAGTGAAATAATAAAAATGAAATAAGATTACTATTAAAGAAATAAAAATCCAATATCACCAAATAAAAATTAAACATCCTTTTAAAAATGAAATGAAATGAAACAAACTAAAAAAAAATGAAACTAATTAAGAAAGATGAAATTATGAAATTATTTTAAAAGATAAAATATGTTTGACTAAAAAAATGAAATTTTCTTAAAAATGAAATTAGGTTGCTAAAAAAAATGAAATGAAATCGGAAGAATTGAAATAAACATAAACAATTATAAAAGGAAACGAAATTATTTTTATTACTTAAAAAAGTGAAATGAAAAGACTACTAAAATGCTATTTTTTTAATAATTCCCGATTAATCCGATTTGTCCGACTAATCCCGTCTCCAACATAGCTTCCGATTAAACTTCCGACAAATCAAGTGAACAACCCTTATCAGAATAAAATTCAATCCGCCTGAGGACCGCGCTCTTCCAACCAAATTATCACTAAGTGAAACTCCGAATTAAACCAAACGAAGCAAGACCTCTGATAAAATTCCTCAATTTTCATTAACGGGCTCAAACGGCTCAAATTCCCCGACGACAACCCAAATCCACAAATTGAAAGCCAACTGCCAACAAATGACCGTTTCGCCCTTCGTGAACTAAAGAGCGCGCCACATGATTGTTTCCTACAAAAATCAACCAACTGCACAACCCGTTAGTGGTTAGTTAAATGCAATGCAAATGAGATGACATGCAAAATGAACCTAATAATCTCGGGGCAAAATTTGGGATATTACAGTTGCCCCTATTTAAATAGCTTCACCGGATGATTTGAGCAGCGGCGACTCGAGGAATCACGATGGTGTTAGCTTCTAAATTCGACGCCTCTTGCAAAATAAAGGAATTTAAGAAAAAAGGCCAAAAACAAGTTGAAAGCAAAGGTTGGTCAAAGGGCGTGAGGCAGCTGAAGGAAGGAGTCGAAGAAATCACCAAGATTGAAGAGAAACCACAAGGGCTTCGACCGTTTCTGCTGTTTGGTGATTTATTGAAGGTTTGAAATTTAAAAGTTTGGAGGGAACATTTTCGTTTGCCAAATGCTTAAGAGGACACATGGCACCTTATGAGCAGTATATCCATGCATTGTGACAAGTGGCGAGAGGTGGTGATGTTGGAGGTTATTAGAAGTTATTTTTTACTATTATAAATAGGGTGTCTTAGACATGAAATAGTGTGTGGAAATTTACCATTGTACGAATTACTCTTAGAATTACTCCAAGTATCCGAGCGTAGAGAAAGTGAGTATTACAGAGAATGTACGTGATGTAAACACACCATCTTTTATCTTAATGAAATTTGCTTTACTTGCTTTAAAACTTTACAAAGTCTTTTATTTTCTTTGCACCCATCTTCCTTATTTTCTTTCTTTCTTTCTTCTTTCTCTATGCAATTCCTTTCTCTTCATCCTTAATCTAATCTCTCCTCTCCAAACAAACTTCTTTCTCTTCTTTATTTTATCTTTTAATTTGTCCCGTAGTCGAACAGATGTTTCTTTAGATTCTTTTACCCCAATATTGCCTAAGTGTGAAACTTAGATAGATTTCCAAAGAAAAACCTTTTTAGCACATGTCCTAGGATCAATCTGATAGATCATGTGAGTCACCAAAGTTAGATTTGGAAGATTAGCGGGTTTTTTTATGATTTTTTAGGGAAACAAAATGGCACGCCCAGTGGGACAGTGCTAAAAAAATCTTTTTGTGCAAAACTAAATTTACAGAAATTTGCAGTCGTGTTGGTCCTTTTCGTGAGAAATGCATTTTATGTTACTGAGAAGTGGTTAAGTTACCGTTGTAAACGAAGAAAGACGACCAAGACGAAACATTAGGAACATAGCTACGAATGCGAACCAGCCAGATAACCCCAACCGTCAAGGAGACGGTTCCAGTGAAGGAATAAGAGACGATGGAGTTCCTCTTCCGATACCGTCGACCGGAGAACAAACGGTGCTTCCTGTAAGGTCAGTACCGACACCCTCCATACTTGGGGCTGGATCGACGGTGATAAGACCTTATAGTCAACCAGTGTTGGAATATATTAGCCTTCCAACGTCAAATCCTCAGATATTGTTAGGGGGAAGTTCGACTTCCAGACAGTTTGCTCCCCCTGGGTTTTCACAGTCACCAAGAAATCCCCCATATGGGATGCCCACCACTGTAATGTAAGGGCTCCAAAGTGCGCCCCCATATTCTCAGATCATGCAATGGCTTCGCCATTACAAGGGTCAGGGTCGGGTGTGAACATGGGTCGAAATCCCCAAAGCCAGAGCTTAGGGTATTCGATGCAAGACCCCAACTTAACCAACACCTCAGTTGCCTGTTTGAGACAGCAGATGGATGAAAGCAATTTACAAATGGTTCAGACCTTGTCACAAACCATGGGTGAAATATTTCAACCATTAATCCAAAATACAACCCAGACCAATCAACAATTGGCGGTACAACTGACAAGATTGGCTGAATTCATGGGGGTACCCCCTTATCCAGAAATCAGGCTCCAATAGCGGACATCCCACGAGAAAACTTGGGAAATACGGCAGAAACCGATATAGGAAACCAAGGGAGGATGGCCCCTCCCGCAGTCGAAGTGCTTAGGGAAAAGCCATTGCGAAATCAGGCTCGTGTTCTGGGAGAAAGAGACCCAGGAGTGGTTATCGTGAATCAAAACCAGGACACGGACAATGTAGTCTAACAGGTTCGACGAAATAACGTGGCCGTCGATAATAATCTAACGGCCATGGTCGAGAGAATTATGGCCAGAAATGGTTTGAACACTGGGTTCACCAAGCAAAATTACACTTCCCCTATAGTAGATTATATCCTTCAGGCGGAGTTACCCCCTAGGACGAAAGTGCCCAAGTTTACTAAGTTTTCAGGAGATACGACGGAGTCCACTGTCGAACACGTGGCCCATTATCTAATCGAGGCTGGAGAGATAGTGAATGATGAAAGCCTTAGAATAAAATACTTCCCAAGTTCTCTTACTAAAAATGCCTTCACTTGGTTCACAATGCTATCCCCTAATACGGTATGCAATTGAACCCAGTTAGAGCGTTTATTCCATGAACAGTTCTATATGGGCCAGACTAAGATTAGCTTGAAAGAACTCGCTAGTGTGAAGCGTAAGTTTTCTGAGCCAATTGAAGAATACCTTAATAGATTCCGTTTGCTTAAGGTCAAATGCTTCACACAGGTCCTGTCGTGGTGAAAATCGGATACCAAACTATTGATTAGTTTGAATCTTTAATTCATTTTGCAACCGAACTTTGATTTGTCCAAAGGAAGGGATAAAGATCGAAATTCCCACAATGCAATGCAAATGCAAGGATAGAGAGTTATAGGTTTGGGGGTTGGTTAAACTTAGGGAAGGTACTAGCATCCTAAGTTTCTGTAGTACTCTACAGGAACCTCTTGTTTTATGTTTGTTTACTGCTAAGTGTTTATCTGCTTAAGGGATAAAAGACCCTAGTGGTTTATTTCTAAATATACTCGATAAGATATCGCATCTTATGCCTACATATCCTTACGGGAGTGGAATCAGAGTATTTTGTAGTTCACCCTAAAGGGTTAGAGGAGTCCTTTGACTGTGGTCAAAGTTCCTACGGGTTTAAGGTATTTGTTTTGATTGGGTTTAGGAGAAGAGATGAGTCTTCATGTTAAGGGAGATGTAACCACCACAAATGTAAGAGGGATTGTAGGAAATGGTCTTTGCATCGTCTTAAGAAAAGGTCTTAAGTACTTGGATGGTCGCCAAGTATGCCTTTATCGCTCTTAAGGCAAAGTTCCTACATGTTTGGTTGTATTGTTGTGGGGGTGGAGATTATACCTCACTTAAGATGATTAACATCTATTCTCTAAATGTGTTTGTAAAATTGTTTTGTGTTGATTGTTTGTTTGTCTAAGTTGTAAAGATAAAGACAAGGTCCTTCCTACGGGGTAGGATCTATCCTAAGCGATCAACTTGGGTGGGACCAAGGATCGAAGGGATATGATGCAAATGACGTGCACTACACACAAGTGTTGACTCATGTGTAGGATTTTCCTTTGGACGAAATGCGATGCATAAATTGGTAATGTAAAATTGCGGAAGGTAAATTGCAAGAATAAAACCATACACATACGCATGAAAGCGCTAGGTGAGTGTGTGCATTGTGAAAAATAAAAGTGGATAAAGATAAACAAAATATACGCATGAAAGCGCTAAGTGTAGGTGCATGTGTCGTGAGTGGATGTGCACGATTGATTTGTATGATTTTTAGCGGCTTGATTAATTTTGAATTGATTGATGAGAAAATGTTTGATTGATTTTATGAGGAAATATTCTTTAGAGAAAATTATCTTAAGGAATGAATTGATTTTAAGAAGAAAGGTTGTATTCGTTTTAATAAAGATTATTTCTTGATAATAAAATGATATTTGGATTTTCTAGAGATTTTTCTATCCTAAGTTTTAAAAGTTTATGTGAATTTTTATTATAAGAAAGTTCTTATGGTTATTTAAAAAACATAAAATGGATTTACACATTATATATAAAAAAATAGTTATAAAAGGTTTGTTATTTATTTGTAAAATTAGATAAATATAAAATGGATATATTATTTATTTAGAAAAGAAACTATTTAGCTTACAAAACGATTATTAGAAAAAAGTAGATTAATTAGTTAACTATAAAAGCATTATATAAAAAAAGATTTACTAATTAAAGAATAATTATGGATAAATGAAATATTTGCTTTATTTTAAAACTAATTAAAGGTTTATTATTAGTTACTTTAAAACTAGGTTAATGGTTAAAGCAAGGGATTAACGGAGTGATTAGTGAGTGTTTGTGTGTGATTAGTGTGTGTTAGTGTGTGTTAGTGTGGTTAATCATATTATAACAAATAAACAAACAGAATAATAGAAAAAAAAGTGAAAAGAGAGAGCCCTAATCCCCTCGTTTCCCTTTCGTCTTCCCCTAAATCTCTCCGCCCCTCTCGATCATTCCCCTCATCTTGCGCCATTCTCCCTTTGTGAATCCATCACCTTTCCACGGCTTTAGTATCCTTCGAACCTGAAATACAACAAAACGATCAACAAATTCGATAAACTCTACAACGAAGTGAAATTTTACCGAAGGTTGGCGGCGGCTTGCTGGAGATGACGAAGGCGGATGCTTCGTTGGATTGGCTTCGCGGAGGCCTGAGATAGTTTCGTCAAGATAAGTTCCTTTTGCTTAATTTTTTTTTAGGTTACGAATTTAGGGCTTCTTGCGGTAGTTATCGGTAGTCTTTCCATCTCCATATTCATCTCTTTATATAGGCCTTGGATTTGAGAATGATTTGAATGCTGATTGATTTGGTTTTAAAGATTTCCTTTTTGGTTATAATTTGATTTTGAAAGGTTTCCTCTTTCGAACGATTTCACTCAATGCTTGTTAATGAAAAATCCAATCTCTTATTTGGATGTATCAAATCTGTCGGATGTCTTATTTGTCTAGGTTCAACGCCTTGAAAACGGATGGGATCTTTTGGAATCTTTTCCTTTCTCACACGGGTATATTCCTCACAAGATTTTACTAACTTGGACTTTTGATATTTTGGTGGGTGTAGGAAGCGAAGGATTTTGGGCCCGGGAAGAGTAACAGCAATTCAACTTCTTGACATCTGATACGCTTTGGAAAGAGTTTCAGCCAATGCGTTGCAATGAGCTTTAATCGTTTCTGATACTATTTGGTGAAGGTTCCCATGGAAACGCCGATACTCTTCTGTGTTACACGATTCTTATTTGATTCTGAACACCTCTCATGATATTCCATCCAGGTATATGAACAAACTGAGCTTTCTGTTCACGCTCGATAACCTCGAGTGCAAAGTCTTCTTTTCAAAACCACGACCTTCCAACTTCCGCTGAACATTTCTCCATGTTGATAAGTACATTGATGAAATTGATTTAACTGGTTCATTGCAGGTGAAAAGGACTTCGTATCCTGAGCTGGGGTTTAGCCCCCCTTGCGAAGCCACACTCGAAGCGTATCCCGTCGTGCTTGCCTTTTTTAGAGAAGGTTAATTTCTTAGCACAACTCCAATCAACAAGCTTCCTTTGCTTACGGACACCGTAACTTGTTGGCGTTCTGATTTACATTCCTGCTTATGGTTATGATTGTTGGGCTGATATTTCCTTTACTACTGTGGCAGGTTTGGCCTCGGAAGAATGACGTTGCAGCTTGTTTTCCTTTATCATTTTAGAGTTGATTTGGCTTCCATTAGGATCTTCTCCTTTTATCTCTTTTGGAACAGCTTTCAACAATTATGTAGGGTCATGGACCATTTTACAAGATGCTTTGTAAAGTTTCTTCTTGTAATATATGCATATTGTCACTGCGAGACCTGGTATTTATTTGTAAATTCTTAAATCGTAACTCTTAAATCATAACCAGATGGTTTCAAAAGACAACTTTAGTTTTGAATTTCTTCCACCCGCCATAGTGGTATTGTTAGGGAAAAGTAACTAAGTCCATAACAGGAAGGAAGTGGCATAAGTAACATGGGAGCTAATGTTGCAGAGTTAACACCACGTGCGTAATCTGGCTCAATTGATTGCAAATAAAGAAATAGGATAAAGTCCTTCAATGAGCTAAACTTGATTGTTTGTATCTGAACTTGAATATGTGTCTTAAACCCATAATGAATGTGATTTATGCACTTGAAAATATCCACACTTGAAATTAACTTGAGCAACGAACGTGTAAACCTTGAAAATACTTAGAATGGATTTGAGTTTACGGCTTCCGCTTGCGATTTGTAACTATTGCAATCTGCACGAGTTGGTTAGTCGCATAAATATTAAATTTTAAAATAAAGTCAAATAATAACTATAAAACGCGAGAAGAGGTGAAATCTTATGGTCAAAAATTAGGGTGCAACAGATGCCCCTATTTAAGTTACTTCTATCCGGAGATACGGAGATTGAAGTCTTCGTTTCGACGAGATAGGAGGGACTTAAATACAAACATTGCACGAATTTTTGCCGTAAGATGCCACCGAATGCAAACGATATGCCGTGATGTGAAAATGCTAGACAGACAGTCTCATGAGGAAGAGATGTCACAGGAGATAAACTGGACACAACATGCTAGACAGAAGAGCAACAGACCCGACAAGGTGGGACCCTACGAGGACAGGAACAATTACCAATGGGAAATCTCTAGACGTGTGATAGTAACTCAAACACCAAAGATGCGGTAATTTAGGTAATTTATGGTCGACAGATGCGTTTAGCAGTAACTCCAAATGGATTTTATTGATTGGGACGCCACGTATTCTTTTCTTTTCTTTTTTCATTTCTTTGTATATTATTTTATTATTTTGGTAATCCGACTGAAAATAGTAAAATGTAAGATGAACCTCCCCATCGCTTCATGTTGTGGAAACCATGAACGGGTCTCAGTTCTGTAGATGAACCTCCCCATCGCCTCATGTTGTGGAAACCATGAACGGGTCTCGGTTCCTGCCCAAAATGATGGAAACTCGTGAGAGTATCTTCACAAAGGGGTTGTAGATTTGTTGTAGATTTGTAGATTGTAGATTCTCGGTTGTGAGCCATAGTGTCATTGTAGATTGTATGTTGTAATTTGTAGAATTGTCGATGTAAATGTTGTCAATGTAATTTGTAGATGTGGAACTTTGTATAGTATTTGTAGCATATGCACCGGGGATCTTCAAAGGAGTTGTAAGCCGGTTGATCTGTGGAGTGTCCTCTTGTAAGGAGATATATCGTTGATAGTACTCGTAATGAATTCTCCAGGAAAATCATTTCCGAGGAGTATCTTTGCTGTAATTGTAAAAGTATGTGAAACTGTAATAACAGAAATCCTCAAATGGGAAAGTATCTGTAATGTCCTTTGCTTTGACTTGATAATCTTGAGATAATCCACTGGGGATGGACAGATTGTCTTGATGAAATTGTTGTTTGTCGTTTTGAGTATAAGTCAGCCCAAAACGAGTTGCTCAAATAAAGAGATCTTTTGTCATTCAACTGTAAGTTGTTGAGGAAATCTTGTAATATTGCTGAAGAAATGTCACGTCTTCAATGGTGATCCTCATAATGTCAAAGCGCAAAATAAATGCACTCTTGATCCATGCTCAAAAGCTGGAGATGTCCATAGCGTGATTGTCAAGGGCCGAAATTCAATTCGGGAAATAACCGAAGAGAAACTGTCAAGCAAGACTCAACCATAGAGGCATAAACTCTAATGGGAATGTACTGGAACAACCGTCTTCCACGAGGATCGAACTTCGTGGGGAAATAGAAATATTGAAATTTTTTTCTGCTTAGGGCTGACAATTCTATCTGGAAGGAATAAGACACACCCAAATACCTAAGGGTAAACGCGATCGGAGAGATAGAGTAAAGCATACAAAGGATGCACAAATGCAAATGTTATGCTGTCTACTTATATGCCATGCGTATGCTTATGTTTGTGCTGACGAGTCGAGAGGGACACAGTATATGCATGGGGAAATGCTCGAGCCCTATCTCCACAGATCCTTCGAATGAGAGTGACCTTCACTCTCGGATGGCATAAGTGTCAATAGTCTAGTCACCTCTCTGTGAGTAAGAGTGAGCATTGGTAGTCATCCTTTCGTTATTCATATATCAAGTAGAACAAATTTTGAAAAGGTTTAAATCAATTAAGATTTTGATATCAAGATCACGGATTTATGGTAAATGAAAAACTTTTATTGAACGGCGGTCAGCGGAAAAGCGTGACCCGATATTACAATGTTGGAAAATGATATCGATTACATTAAGGGAATAATGTCCTGCTTCTCCTAAACAAAGTATTTCTTGACAGCGTCCGTATTCACGGGGCGAGTGATCTCTTCTCCATCCATTGTTGCTAACATCAAAGCGCCTCCCGTCAGAACCTTCTTTACTACATATGGTCCATCATAATTCGGGGCCCATTTTCCTCTGACGTCGGTTAGGAAAGACTGAATCTTCTTAAGCACGAGGTCACCTTTTTTGAATACTCGGGGTCGAACCTTCTTGTCAAATGCTTTCTTCATCCTCTGCTGATACAACTACCCATGGCATAGCGCAGACATCCTCTTTTCTTCGATTAAGTTCAACTGATCATATCTGTTCTGACACCATTCAGCTTCTGATAACTTTGCCTCCACCAATATCCTCATAGAAGGAATCTCAACTTCTATTGGGAGTACTGCTTCCATACCGTAGACAAGTGAAAATGGAGTTGCCCCAGTCGATGTGCGTACCATCGTACGATATCCATGTAAGGCAAATGGGAGCATTTCGTGCCAATCTTTGTAAGTAACAACCATTTTTTGAATGATCTTCTTAATGTTTTTGTTGGCGGCTTCAACAACCCCGTTCATCTTTGGTCTGTAAGGAGAAGAATTGTGATGCTCGATCTTGAATTCTTCACACAACTCTTTCATCATTTTGTTATTCAGATTGGAACCATTGTCTGTAATAATTCTGCTTGGCACACCATATCGGCAAATAAGCTGATTCTTGATAAATTTGACAACCACATGTCGGGTTACATTAGCATAGGAAGCCGCTTCGACCCACTTGGTAAAATAATCAATGGCTACCAAAATGAATCGGTGTCCATTAGATGCTTTCGGCTCTATCATTCCAATCATATCGATTCCCCACATAGAGAATGGCCACGGGGATGAGATAACATTCAACGAAGTCGGAGGCACGTGAATTTTATCTGCATAAATCTGACACTTGTGACACTTTCTAGCAAACTTGTAGCAATCTGATTCCATTGTGATCCAATAATATCCAGCCCTTAAAAGCTTCTTAGCCATAGCATGTCCGTTGGCATGAGTGCCAAAAGATCCTTCGTGAATTTCCGACATTAACATATCCGCTTCTTGTTTGTCAACACATCTCAGCAAGACCATGTCAAAATTCCGTTTGTACAACACATTGTTGCTCAGAAGAAAATTTCCGGCCAATCTTCTCAAAGTTTTCTTGTCTTTGTTGGAAGCTCCCAGAGGATATTTTTGAGTTCTAAGAAACATTTTGATGTTATAGTACCAGGGTTTACCATCCTCAACTCCATCGACAACAAAGATGTAGGCAGGTCTATCGAGACGTTTCACTTCAATCCGAGGACACTCGTTCCAAAAGTTCACCACAATCATCGAGGTCAAAGTTGCCAACGCATCTGCCATTCTGTTCTCGTCACGAGGGATGTGATGAAACTCAACCCTATCGAAGAATGGTAATAGCCTCCTAGCATAATCCCTGTATGGGACCAAATTATCATGTCGAGTTATCCATTCACCAGTGATTTGGTTGATCACCACTGCAGAATCGCCGAACACATCTAAGTTCTTAATTCTCAAGTCGATTGCTTCTTTAAGACCCATAATACATGCCTCGTACTCAGCCTCATTATTAGTACACTGGAACGTTAATCTGGAGGTAAATGGGAAGTGAGTCCCTTGAGGAGTTACAATAACAGCACCTATCCCTTTTCCATGAGCGTTGACAGCTCCATCAAAGATTAAACCCCATTGGGAACCTGACTCTGGTCCTTCACCATGTATAGGTTCTTCACAGTCTTTCATCTTCAAGAACATAACATCTTCATCAGGAAAGTCATCGTTGGAGGGTTGATGATCCAAAATGGGTTGGTGAGCCAGATGATCAGCCAAAACACTTCCTCTAACAGCTTTCTGAGTATGGTACTCGATATCATATTCGGACAATAACATCTGCCATCTAGCGATTCTCCCAGTCAAAGCGGGCTTCTCAAAAATATATTTGATAGGATCCATCTTAGAAACTAACCAAGTGGTGTGATTCAACATATACTGGCGCAAACGCTTGGCGGCCCACGCCAAAGCACAACACGTCTTCTCTAACATAGTGTACCTTGTTTCACAATCAGTAAACTTCTTGCTCAAGTAATAAGTAACATGATCTTGCTTTCCTGTTTCATCTCGCTGACTGAGCACACAACCCATTGAATCTTCTAAAACAGTCAAATACATAATCAAAGGACGTCCTTCAACCGGTGGTATCAGGATAGGCGGTTCGAGCAAATATTCTTTGATACTATCAAAAGCCTTTTGACAATCTTCAGTCCAAACGTACCCTTGTTCTTTCCTCAGGATCTTGAAAATAGGTTTACATGTAGCAGTCATGTTGGATATAAACCTGGAGATGTAGTTCAAACATCCTAAGAACCCTCTGACTTGTTTCTCGGTGGCGGGAGCTGGCATTTCCCGGATAGCTTTCACTTTGTCAGGGTCTACCTCGATCCCTCTTTGACTGACAATGAAACCTAATAGTTTCCCTGATCGTACTCCAAATGTGCACTTGTTGGGGTTCAAACGAAGCTTGTATTCCCTCAAACGACCAAACAGCTTAGCCAGGTGTTTAACATGATCATCTTCGGTTTTTGACTTAGCTATCATGTCATCCACATACACCTCAATCTCTTTGTGCATCATATCGTGGAACAGAGTAGTCATAGCTCTCTGATATGTTGCCCCTGCATTCTTCAATCCAAATGGCATAACTTTGTAACAAAAGGTGCCCCAAGGTGTTATGAATGACGTCTTCTCTCTGTCCTCGGGAGCCATTCTAATTTGGTTGTAACCTGAAAAACCGTCCATGAAGGAGAAAACCTCATATCTTGCAGTACTGTCCACTAAGATGTCGATGTGAGGTAATGGGAAATCATCTTTCGGGCTGGCCTTATTCAAATCTCTGTAGTCTATGCACATGCGAACCTTACCATCCTTCTTCGAGACAGGCACAATGTTAGCCAACCATAGTGGATATTCGGCAGTAACAAGGAAACCTGCATCAATCTGTTTCTGTACCTCTTCCTTAATCTTTAGAGCCATGTCAGGTCTAGTCCTTCTGAGCTTCTGTTTTATCGGCGGGCACTCTGGCTTTAACGGCAAATGATGTTCGACTATAGCTGTGTCCAATCCGGGCATGTCTTGATACGACCAAGCAAACACATCGACAAACTCTCCAAGCAAATCAATCAGATGTTTCTTCACATCGGGTTTGAGCAGAGCTCCAATTTTCACTTCTCTACGGATTTCTTCCGATCCCAAGTTGACTACTTCCACCGGCTCTTGATGAGGTTGGATAGCCTTTTCCTCTTTCTCAAGTAGTCTGGATATTTCTTCTAGGATGCCATCTTCTTTGTCCTCAGTTTCGTACACAGGAAACTCAAAATTCGGAGAAGGTAGCGGATCATTATTCCCAGTTTGTAATTTACGTGGCAATCTGCGCAAGTGATGTGACTTTAAATAAATTTTTGTTTTGTCAGGTGGAAAGTGTGTGTACGCGAGATGCTACTTATTATTTTCCAACATCGTGAATAAAAATTTAAAAACAGATGTAAATGAAAGTAATTTATTGATGATAGCAAAACCGAAAAGACACGCCCAATAAGGTCACCTTTGCCTTGGGCAGAGCAAAGGGAATTATTAAAAAGTATGCCCTAATAAATGCAGTTTCGCCTTGGGCAGAGCGAAAATTTTAAACAAATGCTTTACTTAGATATATGAATGGCGGTAGGAGCTTCAACCACACTCCAATTCTTGACCACGACACCCGAAGTCACAAAGTCTGGGACGTCTTCATCTGGTTCTTCCTCGGCGATGGCGTATACTCCAAAGGTATAGTCAAATTCGTCCGAAACATAGCCTGGGTCCTCCATATAGGGCTCATAGTCTTCGTAAGGAATGGAGGACCTGGCGGAACCATCTGATATGTAGCCTTCAAGTTCGTCCTCCGACACGACATTAATCTGAGGATGATGGACAACTCCTCCACTACGGAACACTTCATTGATCAGCGGGAACCCTTGAACTTTGGTGGTTTTTTGAGCTGAACTGCCGGTGAAACCGAGACCTTCTTTGTTTTTGTTCTCTGGCAAAGACAACACCTTTCCCCACACTGTTTGGTGACTACTATTCACTACTCGCTGTGCGTCTTTGAATGATGACATGGATGCTTGAGACTTCTGGGCACCCTCACCCACAATAGACAGAGCTTGAAATTGTGTGCCAACCTCTTCCTCGGCTTCGACATATGAGAATGACGACAAGTGGCTTACCACCAAAGCTCTCTCTCCACAAACTGTAACTATTTTCCCCTCAAAAACATATTTCAATTTCTGATGCAGGGTAGAAGTAACCGCTCCAGCTTCATGTATCCATGGCCTCCCTAGTAAACAGCTATAGGCCGCACGAATGTCCATGACTTGAAATGGGATCATAAAAGTCTGTAATCCAATAGTCATGGGCAAATCAACCTCACCAATTACTGTTTTCCTTGACCCATCGAAGGCTTTGACAATAACGCGACTTGGCCTCATCGGTGGTCCCTGATATGATAGCTTAGATAGAGTAGTTCTAGGCATTACGTTTAAGGATGATCCAGTATTAACCAGCACACTGGACAGAGAGTCATTTCCACAGTTCACGGAAATATGCAGAGCCATGTTATGTTTCCTTCCCTCTTCTTGGAGATCGTCTTCGTTGAAACCCAGATTATCACTTGAAGTAATACTGCCAATTATGTTGTCAAATTGTTCCATGGTCACATCCTGCTCGACATAGGCTTGTTCCAAGATCTTCTGAAGCGCTTCTCTATGAGCCTCAGAACTCATCAATAATTGTAGCACAGAAATCTTTGATGGGGTTTGCAGAAGCTGATCTGCAACCTTATATTCACTTCTTTTGATTATTTTTAAACATTCATCGGAGTTGGATAAATTAGACCCACCAGATTGCCCCACAGTTGGGTCTTTTAAGCCTGATGGTTCGGTCAAAGCTTCTTTTTCTTTCGGTGGCACAGTCGGGTAGACTCGACCACTTCTTGTCACTCTACTGACGTCTGCAATATTAATGACCGAGGGTACAGTGGGCAAAGGTACTTCTTTCCCATCCTCCAAGATAGTAGCATTGTACCTGTAAGGGATGGCCTTACTAGAGGTATAAGGAATAGGTCCAGGCACATTGATCACTAAAGGAGTAACTGTTGGCTTCTTGCTATTGTAAACAATCTCTATATGTTCCATTTCCTTAAAGTGAGGTACTATGACACAAACTTCTTCAGCCTCTTCATTTGACACTTCTTGGTCGTCACTTTCCAAACAATCTTCAATCATATTGACAGAGGGCGAACCATGTGGTGGCAATGGATTCTTCTGTACGTTAGGGTCGGAATCCCTAAAAGATAAGATTCCATTCTTGATGAGCCTCTGGACATCCATCTTCAAACCGAAACAACTTTCAATATCGTGTCCCGGAGCACCCTGATGGTAAGGACAAAACTTATCAGCTCTATAAGAGGGGGGAGGATTCGTGGGAGCCGGAGGTGGAGTTCTCGTCTGAACATGACCCTTTTTAATCAAAGCGGGAAATAGATCAGCATATGTCATTGGGATCAGATCAAAGTTTATCTTTCTATACACACGACCCTGATTGCTAGGTGGCCGATTCTGTTGAGGATACTGTGGACTCTGCTGAAGTTAGGGTTGTTGAGCAACGGGAGACTGAGCTTGCTGATAGGGTTGCGGAGACTGTAGCTGATAGGTCGGAGCATTAAACACTGGCGATACTGCTGCAACTTGATGTGGTGGCATGTATCTCTTTCTAAATTGCCCCTTTTGGATGGCATTCACACCTTGTTCCTTTTTCTTCACAAAACTGCTCCCATACCTCTTAGGAGCGCTCTCTTCCTTGGTCAATCTTCCTTCGCGAACACCTTCTTCTAAACGCATTCCCATATTGACCATTTCAGTAAAGTCACTGGGTGCGCTAGCTACCATCTTCTTATAAAAGAAAGGACCCAGAGTCTTCAGAAAAATTTTGGTCATCTCTTTTTCTTCTAAAGGTGGTGTGACTTGCGCGGCCAACTCGCGCCAACGCTGAGCATATTCTTTGAAATTCTCCTTATCTTTCTGCGCCATTGCTCTCAACTGATCTCGGTCGGGCGCCATGTCCACATTGTACTTATACTGCTTGACAAAGGCTCCTCCTAGATCGTTGAAAGTTCGAATTTTCGTACTGTCCAACCCCATATACCACTTGAGTGCGGCGCCCGTCAAACTGTCTTGGAAATAGTGAATGAGTAATTGATCATTATCAGTTTGGGCAGACATCTTCCTGGCGTACATAATGAGATGGCTCTGAGGGCAGGTATTCCCCTTGTACTTTTCGAAATCAGGAACTTTGAACTTTGGTGGGACCTTAACATTTGGCACCAAACACAACTCAGAAGCACTCTTACCAAATAAGTCTTTTCCACGAAGGGCTCTCAATTATTTTTGTATTTCAGAAAACTGGTCTTGGAATCCATCCATCTTTTCTTCTAAACCCACGGTTTCGGTTGGCGACCCATGTAGAATTGGTTCATCCAGAATATACGGAACATCGTTCACTTGTGGAGACGCAGTAGTCATCACAGCAGAAACAACAGGAGCAGCTTGAACAGTGGTCACAACAGGGGTCTCAGACACAGGCGGACGGTAACCAGCCGGAGTAAAATAAGGAGGCATCCCCCACGGGAAACCTTGAGGCATACTGTAAGATACTTCAGCAACAGAAGACACCACTGGGATCGGTGTTGGTGTCACTTCGGGTACAACAGTCCTTGGAACTTCTTGGTTGTTGATCGAGATTTGACTGGACAAAGCTTCCACTAGGCCATTCAATTTCTCCAAACTCTCCTTCATACTTGCAACTTCATCACGGAGCACCCTGTTCTCTTGTTCTAGCTGATCCATCTTCTGACGTTGACTGGATCGAGTGTTGTATCGGTGATTCAGCTTGTTCTGCGGAGATGAAGCAAGAGTAAGACCCTGGAATGCAAATGATGCTATGCTTATGCAAATGAGTATGAAACTTTCAAGAAACTCAAATAACTCTGGTATTGTAACCTTGGAAAAAATTATTTTATTTTGATGAGTGAAGCATTACAAAAACGGAGTACTCTTTTAAGAGTTTATTACATTGAATCAAAAGCAAAAAAAGAGAAACTCGGGGATCTACTCCTTATGGTCCCTCTGTGCGCGAAGTTCTCTTTCCAACTGATTGATGTGTTCTTGCAACTCGGCCTTTTCTCTGATGAGTCGGTCGACACACTCCTTCCAAGCCATAGTATCTGGGGTAAGATCATCACTGGTGACGACACTTGAAGAGGCGTGAGAGGAAAATAAATCCCCTTGCGCCTTTCTCTTTCTGGAAACTTCTATTTCTGGAGTCTTTTGAAGTCTTTCTTTCTCTACCTTGAGGGTGAAGAACTTATTCTTCCAAGCAGTCCTCAATTTCCGGACTTCATCTAAAGCAATCCTTACTTGTTCTATTTCGTCCACGTCGAACCAATCGGGGTCATGAGCAGACAATACCATAGGTTCATGAAAAGGAAAAGGCATCTTGAGATCGAGAGCTCTTTCTCGTACCCAATGCAGATAATCCTCAGAAATAGCACAACTGGGGTATGCCGAAGCAGCTGTTCCTTCCATATCAATATATTTCCATGCATAAATGATGACAGTCTTTAGGTCTAGATCCTCCTCTCCTTTGAAATAGATCTCTTCCAACGAAACCAGGTCGGGCACTTGGGTCATAGGGTGTCCAAATTGTCTACGGGACAAAGCGGGATTGTAACTTATACATCCTTCTCTTCCAATAAGCGGTACATTGGGGAATCCTCCGATGCTAGGAATCATAGGCGCGCCTCCATAGGCAGGATCATACCAAATAATGTCCGAATGGGTGAGGGCCATAAGTATTTCTGACCATCGAGGTGCTGCTATTTCATCCCAAAGGGACGGATACCAAGTCAAACAAGCGATGAACCATGAGTACAGCAAGGCAGTACAACATACAATGTGTCCTCCTCCTTCGACATTCTTCGAGTGAATTGAGAAGTACGTATCAGCAAGCAAGGTGGGTACTGGATTCTTGAGTATGAACAGCTTGATTGCATCCATATCAACAAAATTGTCAATTTTGGGGAACCAGAAAGTCCCATAGGCCAACAAAGCAAAATTGGCTTCCAAGATGAGGGCCTCCTTTCTTTCGGCATGGTAACGGACTTTTTCGATCAAAAAATCAGCGGGGAATCCAAGGACTCCTTCTTTGGTGATCAGATGTGTTTGAACATCTTCAAGACTGAGATGAGTAGCATTTGCAATTTCTTGGTGACTAGGCGTGTCTTCCCTTCTGGTGAATAGGGGTCGAACAGTCACAGGAATCCTCAAGAGTTCTGAGTACTCTTCCAAGGTCGGCATCAATTGGTAGTCCGGAAAAGTGAAGCAGTGATACATCGGATCATAAAACTGAATCAATGTTTCCAACAATCCTTCTTTCATCCTCAGCTCGAGGAAACGGAAGACTCCTCCATATTCTGCTGCGAAGGCAAAGCGATCCTTGACGAGTTCGGCTAGTTCTCTCAAGCTTTCGATGTTGGGGGCTCTGAAAAGTGTACTCCAAAGCTTCTCTTTTGAAATCCATGGTTACAATACCTGAGAAATAAAATTGAGTTTCTTGAAATGAATAAAGAAAAGAATGTAATGCAATATGTGTAGGACTTCATGGGATCCCCAACTATTTATAAGCATCGTAATAAAAGAAGACGTTTTTTTTTTATTTTATTAATTTCGAAACGGAATACAAAATAATTGCTTTTAAAAGTCCCAAATAAAAGCTAGTAAAGACACTAAAGAAGTTTCGAATCCTGCTGCTTGAGCTGCTCTTGTAGTTGCGTCTTCTCACGGATAAGATTGTCCACAATTAGTTTCCAAATAGTGCATTGTGGGTCGGAGAAAAATAAATCCTCCTTGACTTTCCTCTTCTTGCAGGGGAGTAGCTCTTCATCCTTCAATTGTAGCTGTTTCTGAAGTTCATCCCTCTCCTTTTGAAGTTCAGCCTTCTGCTTCTGACACTCATCATTTTCTGCCACTGCTACATGGTACTTGTTCTTCCAAGATTCCAGCTCATGTTGAGACTTCCTTAAGGACACCTCTAACTTCTCGGCTTCAGACATAAAGACATAAGTGGGCTCTCTCCTTGGAGCTATGGGATCTTGACGGGAATAGGGCATCTTTAGCTTGATTGCCCTTTCTCTGACCCACCGAAGGTAGGGTTCTAAAGACACACAATTAAGCTTCCCAAGGCTTTCTTTCCCTTTCTTGTGTAAGTGGTTCCATGCCACTAAAACCTTGTCTAGGAGTTCTTGGTCCCCCCTAAAGAAAATATTTTCTACTTGGACACTCTTAGGCGTCTCCTTCAATGGAAATCCCAATTGTCGACGGGCTAAGACCGAATTGTAACTGATCCCTCCATTGAAACTGAGTAATGGTACATTAGCAAAGTCGCCACAACCATCAATAATCAAGGTTCCATCATATACTCGGTTGTACCAAATGATGTCCGAGTGAGTCAATGCCATAACTCTTGGAGACCAAAGCCCTCTATCGAGACTTAAAAAGGAAGTAGACCTCGGCAAGTGCGAAATAAACCACTTGTAAAGTAGGGGTACACAGCAGGTGATCATTTCTCCACCATAGAAGTTTCGGAGGTGTATAAAATGGTAAGCATTACCCAATAGAGTTGGTACTGGATTGTTCTTCAAAAAGATCTTAATTGCGTTGAGGTCGACGAACCCTTCAAAACTTGGGAACAAAAATACTCCATAAACAAGTAAGGCAAAGATCGCCTCGAATGGAGTCTTGTTCATATAGTCGGCATAAAACATTGCTTTACTGATTAAGAACTTCGTAGTCAAACCAAAAAGACCGCCTTTACTAATCAGATTTCCCTTGACGTCCGATACCTTTAGGCAAAGGGCCTTAGCAATTTCTCTTTCGTCGGGGTCCTTTTCCAGGAAAGGGAAAGGAGGCTCTTCTAAAATGGGTAAACCAACCAAAAAGGAGTATTCTTCCAACGTAGGTAATAGTTGGAAGTCTGAAAACGTGAAACAATGGTATAGTGGATCATAGAATTGCAATAAAGTGGACAGGAGTCCTTCGTCTACTTGTCGACTCAATAAGGATATCAGCTTCCCATACTTGCTCTTGAATTTCTCTTGGTCTTCAATCAGGGTCACCAACTTCTTTAGGTCATCCAACTTGGGGCTTTTAAAAGTGTATTTCAAAGTGTGTCTTCTATTGGGATCCATAACACCCTACAATGTTTACAAACAAAGGTAAATCCCATGAAGTCCAATGTGGTATGATGCTTTATGAATGCAACAAACACAAGTAGGCACATAGATCATAAAGATAAACAAGCAAAAGGGGATCCTAGGTTAGCAACGAGCATGGGGCAAAAGGTGTACCCATTCCCAAAGGATTTGAACTAAAGGTTGATTATACCTACCGAACAAGGTTCTAATGAAGTTCCCAAAGTCATTAGCCCATCTTTCGGATATTATCAACTTCTCAAGTACTTAGTGGTTAATAATATTCTCAAGAGGACTTCTTTTGAGTGTAGCATCGCGTAGCACTATTTCGGGGGTACCCCCTCATAGCCTCGCACTACATCCTAATAAAGGCCAAAGTGGGGTTAAGGTAACTAAAATCCTCAATATCATAGGCTCCAACATCGAATATAGTGCATGTTTTCACGATTAAAGACTCGTTCAACAATATAATTTTCGAGAGGGCCTCAATTGAGCGTGATTTTCAAGTCAGCTTGGTCGGGATTCTACCCCCTATAAGCCTCTTTGAACATATCACTATCCTATCTTATGTTCACTCAAATCCGGGTGTAGGACTTTGTCTCACCACTCAAAGGTCATCCCAACAAGCAATAGATAAATAATTACACATATAAACAGATAAGCAAACATATGATAAACAAACATATTAAACAAGTTAGGGGCACCCACAAAGGATTCCCCAGTGAAGTCGCCATTTCTGTCGCGGTGAAAATCAGATACCAAACTATTGATTAGTTTGAATCTTTAAGTCATTTTGCAACCGAACATTGATTTGTCCAAAGGAAGGGATAAAGATCGAAATTCCCACAATGCAATGCAAATGCAAGGATAGAGAGTTATAGGTTCGGGGGTTGGTTAAACTTAGGGAAGGTACTAGCATCCTAAGTTTCTGTAGTACTCTACAAGAACCTCTTGTTTTATGTTTGTTTACTGCTAAGTGTTTATCTGCTTAAGGGATAAAAGACCCTAGTGGTTTATTTCTAAATATACTCGATAAGATATCGCATCTTATGCCTACATATCCTTACGGGAGTGGAATCAGAGTATTTTGTAGTTCACCCTAAAGGGTTAGAGGAGTCCTTTGACTGTGGTCAAAGTTCCTACGGGTTTAAGGTAGTTGTTTTGATTGGGTTTAGGAGAAGAGATGAGTCTTCATGTTAAGGGAGATGTAACCACCACAAATGTAAGAGGGATTGTAGGAAATGGTCTTTGCATCGTCTTAAGAAAAGGTCTTAAGTACTTGGATGGTCGCCAAGTATGCCTTTATCGCTCTTAAGGCAAAGTTCCTACATGTTTGGTTGTATTGTTGTGGGGGTGGAGATTATACCTCACTTAAGATGATTAACATCTATTCTCTAAATGTGTTTGTAAAATTGTTTTGTGTTGATTGTTTGTTTGTCTAAGTTGTAAAGATAAAGACAAGGTCCTTCCTACGGGGTAGGATCTATCCTAAGCGATCAACTTGGGTGGGACCAAGGATCGAAGGGATATGATGCAAATGACGTGCACTACACACAAGTGTTGACTCATGTGTAGGATTTTCCTTTGGACGAAATGCGATGCATAAATTAGTAATGTAAAATTGCGGAAGGTAAATTGCAAGAATAAAACCATACACATACGCATGAAAGCGCTAGGTGAGTGTGTGCATTGTGAAAAATAAAAGTGGATAAAGATAAACAAAATATACGCATGAAAGCGCTAAGTGTAGGTGCATGTGTCGTGAGTGGATGTGCACGATTGATTTGTATGATTTTTAGCGGCTTGATTAATTTTGAATTGATTGATGAGAAAATGTTTGATTGATTTTATGAGGAAATATTCTTTAGAGAAAATTATTTTAAGGAATGAATTGATTTTAAGAAGAAAGGTTGTATTCGTTTTAATAAAGATTATTTCTTGATAATAAAATGATATTTGGATTTTCTAGAGATTTTTCTATCCTAAGTTTTAAAAGTTTATGTGAATTTTTATTATAAGAAAGTTCTTATGGTTATTTAAAAAACATAAAATGGATTTACACATTATATATAAAAAAATAGTTATAAAAGGTTTGTTATTTATTTGTAAAATTAGATAAATATAAAATGGATATATTATTTATTTAGAAAAGAAACTATTTAGCTTACAAAACGATTATTAGAAAAAAGTAGATTAATTAGTTAACTATAAAAGCATTATATAAAAAAAGATTTACTAATTAAAGAATAATTATGGATAAATGAAATATTTGCTTTATTTTAAAACTGATTAAAGGTTTATTATTAGTTACTTTAAAACTAGGTTAATGGTTAAAGCAAGGGATTAACGGAGTGATTAGTGAGTGTTTGTGTGTGATTAGTGTGTGTTAGTGTGTGTTAGTGTGGTTAATCATATTATAACAAATAAAAAAACAGAATAATAGAAAAAAAAAGCGAAAAGAGAGAGCCTTAATCCCCTGTTTCCCTTTCGTCTTCCCCTAAATCTCTCCGCCCCTCTCGATCATTCCCCTCATCTTGCGCCATTCTCCCTTTGTGAATCCATCACCTTTCCACGACTTTAGTATCCTTCGAACCTGAAATACAACAAAACGATCAACAAATTCGATAAACTCTACAACGAAGTGAAATTTTACCGAAGGTTGGCGGCGGCTTGCTGGAGATGACGAAGGCGGATGCTTTGTTGGATTGGCTTCGCGGCGGCCTGAGATAGTTTCGTCAAGATAAGTTCCTTTTGCTTAATTTTTTTTTAGGTTACGAATTTAGGGCTTCTTGCGGTAGTTATCGGTAGTCTTTCCATCTCCCTATTCATCTCTTTATATAGGCCTTGGATTTGAGAATGATTTGAATGCTGATTGATTTGGTTTTAAAGATTTCCTTTTTGGTTATAATTTGATTTTGAAAGGTTTCCTCTTTCAAACGATTTCACTCAATGCTTGTTAATGAAAAATCCAATCTCTTATTTGGATGTATCAAATCTGTCGGATGTCTTATTTGTCTAGGTTCAACGCCTTGAAAACGGATGGGATCTTTTGGAATCTTTTCCTTTCTCACACGGGTATATTCCTCACAAGATTTTACTAACTTGGACTTTTGATATTTTGGTGGGTGTAGGAAGCGAAGGATTTTGGGCCCGGGAAGAGTAACAGCAATTCAACTTCTTGACATTTGATACGCTTTGGAAAGAGTTTCAGCCAATGCGTTGCAATGAGCTTTAATCGTTTCTGATACTATTTGGTGAAGGTTCCCATGGAAACGCCGATACTCTTCTGTGTTACACGATTCTTATTTGATTCTGAACACCTCTCATGATATTCCATCCAGGTATATGAACAAACTGAGCTTTCTGTTCACGCTCGATAACCTCGAGTGCAAAGTCTTCTTTTCAAAACCACGACCTTCCAACTTCCGCTGAACATTTCTCCATGTTGATAAGTACATTGATGAAATTGATTTAACTGGTTCATTGCAGGTGAAAAGGACTTCGTATCCTGAGCTGGGGTTTAGCCCCCCTTGCGAAGCCACACTCGAAGCGTATCCCGTCGTGCTTGCCTTTTTTAGAGAAGGTTAATTTCTTAGCACAACTCCAATCAACAAGCTTCCTTTGCTTACGGACACCGTAACTTGTTGGCGTTCTGATTTACATTCCTGCTTATGGTTATGATTGTTGGGCTGATATTTCCTTTACTACTGTGGCAGGTTTGGCCTCGGAAGAATGACGTTGCAGCTTGTTTTCCTTTATCATTTTAGAGTTGATTTGGCTTCCATTAGGATCTTCTCCTTTTATCTCTTTTGGAACAGCTTTCAACAATTATGTAGGGTCATGGACCATTTTACAAGATGCTTTGTAAAGTTTCTTCTTGTAATATATGCATATTGTCACTGCGAGACCTGGTATTTATTTGTAAATTCTTAAATCGTAACTCTTAAATCATAACCAGATGGTTTCAAAAGACAACTTTAGTTTTGAATTTCTTCCACCCGCCATAGTGGTATTGTTAGGGAAAAGTAACTAAGTCCATAACAGGAAGGAAGTGGCATAAGTAACATGGGAGCTAATGTTGCAGAGTTAACACCATGTGTGTAATCTGGCTCAATTGATTGCAAATAAAGAAATAGGATAAAGTCCTTCAATGAGCTAAACTTGATTGTTTGTATCTGAACTTGAATATGTGTCTTAAACCCATAATGAATGTGATTTATGCACTTGAAAATATCCACACTTGAAATTAACTTGAGCAATGAACGTGTAAACCTTGAAAATACTTAGAATGGATTTGAGTTTACGGCTTCCGCTTGCGATTTGTAACTATTGCAATCTGCACGAGTTGGTTAGTCGCATAAATATTAAATTTTAAAATAAAGTCAAATAATAACTATAAAACGCGAGAAGAGGTGAAATCTTATGGTCAAAAATTAGGGTGCAACAGGTCCCTGAACATGAGTTGGTAGAAATGGCCGCTGGGGGCCTCGACTATTCCATTAGGAAGAAGTTGGATACCCAATATCTAAGGGACATGGCCCAACTAGCTGATCGAGTTCGGCAGCTAGAAAGACTCAAAGACGAGAAGGCTAAGTTTAATAAGAATAAGAAGGTAGCTTTTGTCGAATATAATGAGAATGTCGAAGGATTGTGTGATGATCCTATGTGCTTCGACGAAGGCGAAGTGGATCTTGCTGAACTCAAACAAGGACCACCTTACTCGTGTAAAGTACTAGCTCCCCCACAGGGGACGAGTTGTGTCGAATCTGAAAAGAACGATAGGTTCCCAAAGAAAACATATACTTTCGACATCACAAAATGTGATAAAATCTTCGATTTGTTAGTCAAAGACGGACAAATGATAGTGCCACCTGGTGCTAAAATACCGTCCATAGAACAAAGGAAGAAAATAGGGTTTTGTAAATACCATAATTTTATGGGTCATAAAACATCTCAATGTTTTCTTTTCAGGGACCTTGTTCAAAATGCAATTCAGTAAGGACGTCTAAAGTTTGGAGAGAAGGCTAGCGGCCAGATGAAGGTCGAAACAGACCCTTTGCAAATGGCGGACGCACATTATACAAAACCAGTGGAAGCCAACATGGTCGAAGTTACTGATGGCTGCGATTTTTCAACCAACATGGTCGAAGCTACTGATGGCTGCGATTTTTCAACCAACATGAAAGAAATTACTGATAATCTCATAGATGAAGCTGTGATGGCAAAAGTCACCATGAGCTTCGGACGAAAGGACTGTGTGGAAATGGCAATTGATGACCACGACCAAAGGGATGAAGGCATAAGTTCAAATAACAAAAGCAATCTAGGGTAGGAGATAGTGACCAAAAAAACTGCTGATAACTTCGTCAGAATTGATTAGGCCACTAAAGGCATGGAGCTAGGCCTAAGGAAGCCTAATCTGGTCGAAGAAGTTGAGATTAATATGGTAGAGATCACTCAACACGAAGATGTAGGGGATAGTGAATCAAATTACCAGGGGGCACACACTAGGGAAGCATACCCAGAGCAGGAAGAATCGATTGTTGCTTTCCTCCACCGTTGCCAAGAGAGGATCTAGTGTGATGCTATGTCATTGATGCAGCGCCATTTTTGACAAAAAGGCCGCACAGAAGCTAGAGGGAACACAGAGGCTAAGACAAGATAAGGAAAGGCCCAAATTCGACCTTCGAAGTAGTCTTCAAAAGAGATCTGAGCCCCGCACAAGGCCTCCGACAAACAAACCCACTAGTTTTAAACCCAACACTGAGGCCACTAATGGAAAGTGGACAAAGCTTAATGAGAATAGACAGCAGGGGAAACATAGGTGGAAGAAATTTGAGGTGCAACGAGGATCTTCATTAAGTTATCGAAAGGAGTTTCAGTCTTCAAAAGCTACCCATGTATCTGAAAACTATAAAGGAAAGAATCTCATGTCTCGATCACAATGGAGACGGGAACAACGTAAGAGAAAATCACTTAGGGAAAGTGCACAAAGGGACCAGCCAGAATCCAGTACCAATGTTCCTAGCGAAAATGAAGGAGGACGAACGAAAGCATTTGGGAAGACACCTGTAGGACGAAAATTATTTCCGGCACAGGTCGAAGAGCAGAGAAAACCGGTTGGGGTCGATGATAAAATGACCGATAATTTTAATTCAGACTCTGACAATACTTTGGATATTTTGGTTAATGTAGTATCGGTGATGCCTAGGGAATTTGACAAAATTTCCGTGGTTGAAAACCAGGACACCTATACGGACTGGGAGATGGCGGCTCATAAGCCTGTGTGTTACTATGTGATGAATAATGGTTGCGTCGAGGAGCAAAACGCATTCTTCGACGACCCACGGAGGCGATGAAAAATCATGTGAAACCTCTTTACATTACGACAAAAGTGGAGAAAGTCCCAGTTAATAAAATTTTGGTGGATTGCGGCTCCATAGTGAATCTAATGCCGCATTTCCTGTTGAACAAGATTGGAAAAGATGAGACAGATACAAAATCGCACAACATGATATTGTCAAACTATGAAGGTAAAGTGGGTTTGACCATGGGGGTCATACAAGTGAATGTCACAGTCGGAACCATTACCGCCCAACTGTCTTCATGATGGTAAAAACCACTGCCAACTATAATCTGCTGCTTGGAAGAGAGTGGATTCATGGAGTGGGGGCAGTGCCATCTTCAATGCATCAAAGGATCTCCATCTGGAGACCAGATGGCATTGCCGAAAACATTGAAGCAGATCAAGGATATTTTAAGGCACCTATAAACCATGTTGATCAAAGACAATTTGACAAACATTTGGCCAGCATAGGCCCCTGCGTGCCTGCAGATTTCGAGTTTGCACCAAACGGCGAAGTGTATTGCTCACTTTATCTACATCCCGCCAACGGTTTCCGCTGGGATAAGGAAGTTCCAGGTGAGAGGCTCCCATACCTTAGCACACTTCCTATAGACCCCACTGGATGGGGAAGTGAATTTAGTGATGATGACTGAAGCCATAGCGCTTCAAAGGATTTCGGCCTACGTGGCCGAAACTAAACTACAAACGGCCCTGGAGGCTGCCAACTACAAAATGGCTGAGAGAGCCAATGAAGAATCTGAACAAATAGCCTCAGGTGGGCATTTCGACCCTGAGCCTCCCGACAAGATTCATTATGAAGGTCAAAGGCTCGACGCCATTTATGACGATGAGCCTCTGGGTTTTGAGAAAGATCCCTTGGCCAACGATGTTAAAATGCTGGTGCAAGATCCATTAGAGGAAGTGGATCTGGGAGATGGAATAATCAAAAGGCTGACGTATATCAGTGCCAACCTCGATGGCAAAATGCAGGCCTTCTCACCATTGCTTCGAGTCACCAAAGAGAGGTTCGAATGGGGGGAAGATCAACAAGAGGCTTTCGACAAGATCAAGGACTACTTGACTCATCCTCCAGTCCTTTCGCCTCCATGTCGAAGCAAAAGCATGAGACTGTACATAGCAGCGTCATACAAGACTCTAGGGAGCATGCTTGCTCAAGAGGACGGGAATGGTGTCGAAAGAGCCATTTACTACCTTAGCAGGGTTTTGAATGACGCGGAAACTAGGTATAGCGAGATAGAGAAATTATGCTTATGTTTGTATTTCTCATGTATAAAGTTGAAGCAATATATAAAACCAGTTG
Organism: Lathyrus sativus; assembly: GCA_963859935.3. Lineage (NCBI taxonomy): Eukaryota > Viridiplantae > Streptophyta > Magnoliopsida > Fabales > Fabaceae > Lathyrus > Lathyrus sativus. Next base: position 632,386,984 of record OZ012737.1, on the reverse strand, counting down.
ATGTTTATGTCTCGTCGCATTTCGATATTATTAAACACATGTTATCCAAACCTATTTTGCATAGTCAAATTGGTAAATAGGCATTAGCATTAACTGAATACTCACTGACATATAGACCACTAAAAGCGGTCAAAGGACAAATAGTGGCAGACTTCATCATCGACCACTTTATAAATGAAAATACCCAGAACGTTGTCGAACTAGAGCCCTGGAAGTTATACTTCGATGGGTCTAGCCACAAGAACGGGACAGGCATAGGTTTGCTGATTATTTCGCCTGACAAAATTCCAACAAAATTCAAGTATAGAGTTGAGGGCCTATGTTCCAATAACAAGGCTGAGTACGAAGCTTTGATCGTCGGACTTAAAATTTTGATAGAATTGGGGGCAACCCAAGTCGAAATAAAGGGAGATTTGGAGTTAGTCGTAAAACAGCTAACAAAGGAGTACAAGTGCGTTAAAGAAAATCTCATTATGTATTTCGTGATAGCCAATAGGCTACTCAAAAAATTCGAAGTCTGCACTATTCGACATATACCGCAACTACACAATCAGATAGCCAACGATTTGGCACAAGTCGCATCAGGATATAGGGTCTTGAAGGAAAACTTGCAAGAAGCAATCGAGGCCAGGGGTAAGGTTGTTTCCGTAGGCTTGAGACCGTCGAACTTTGAAGTTACAAAACTTGGCTACGCTGACGAGGAAACCTTCAAGATTTTCACGGTCGAAGGTCTGACAGACAAAGATTGGAGGAAACTGAAATTCTGGTATGCAGATCACATGTGTTCCAAGAACATTGATCTCTGCTCAACAAGGATGAGGACAGACCATGGCCAATTTAAATTTCTTTAAATTGCCCCAATGTCATGACCAATGTCACGACTTCTGTTGTGACATCTGCAGTCTGTCATAGTATTTATCTAACCATTTAAAGTACAGAATTGTAAATGCAGAAAGATAAATAACATAATAATTATTCACCCAGTTCGGTATCAACAACACCTACATCTAAGGGCTACCAAGCCAGGGAGGAAATTCACTATTAGTAGAATCAATTCAAAGTCAAACCTCCAATTTGCACTTCTAACTTAATCTCTACCCAATGACACTTCAGCCTAAAGACACTCTAGTACCTGAGTATACCCACTCACTCACCTACTATCACACAACAGTGATATCAAACAATTACAAAAACCGTATGAAGAGACACTTCATACACACCTTGATCTTGCTTCACAGCTTTGATCAAGGAAATCACACACTCTTGCTTCACAACTTCGAGTGAGACACATCCTAGAATCTACCTAACCAAAACAATCATCAACCAGACAATTGCTTGGATTACAAGTATTCCTAAACAGACTTTGCACGTGAAGAACAACCCTCTTCACTTACAATTATGTCTACCACAATGCATCATACAATGCAAAGGGTGACTTACACACAAGGGACTCTCAACCCTAGACCTCTATTTTACACTCTAATTTTTCTTGATGTGAGTGCTTGCTTTTCTTCTGCTTCTGCGCCTCTTTTTATAGCACTTCATGTTGTGCTTGGGCTGTGCAGAAGTAACAAATATTAGTTTTAATAAATCAAAACTAATTTCCACAATTCAAGGTGTTGTCCCATTAGGTCATGGCATGGTCAACATTGCCTTGAATATCTCCTGAGATAACTCAGAAGTCATAACATGTTTCCTGATATTTAGCCTGAGATATATCAGGTCTCATAACAGAAAAACAAACTCAGCCCGTCTAATGTCACACGACCAGTGTCATAACATTGGTCATGACATTCAGCTTCACTTCCTCTTAGCTGACCAGCTTGCCCTGCTGAACACTTCTGCATAATCTTCATCATGACAGTCATGGTTTCTCCAATCTTCTGCAGAATAATATTAGAAACAAGTATCTTCAAGTTTCATAAAAGGTCTCCAAGCTCCTTTTATGAATACCAATACAATCTGTTCTTGCTCCTAATCCATCTCCTTGACATATTTACTGATGAGGTATTTTCAACATGGTCTCATCAATCCAAACCAATTCTGTCAAGAGATATACACTAGCAGCTCCTTCTGTTGTCATGCAATGATGTCCTGCTTAAGACACATGACATCACACCTCACTCACTATCAGTAAGGAGCTTCATCACAACTTAACCTGTTGTGGCTGCACACCTCACACTACCTGTGAGGAACTAGGCTACTGCTAACCCATAGCAGTGCCTGTTGTGCCAGACAACTATGTCATTACTTTGGTAATGACATCCATGACAGTTGTCCTTCTTCAGCCTCTGCTAGCTCCTGCTGCACTCGACCTTGATGTCAGCCTCTGCTAGTTCCTGCTTGCTCTTGCTGCATCCATGACAACAGTTATGTCATCTGCTTTTGTTAGCTCCTTCTGCACCAGATGTCTCCAAGACAACAGTTCTGTTATTCATATGTCATTACTTTGGTAATGACATCCATGTCAGCAGTTCTTTCACCAACTCCTGCTTGCTCCTTTAGTGATGTCATAACTATGGTAATGACATTCTGTTTAACATTAGTGCAGAATCTTGTTTTACCACAATTTAGCCAATCATAGAACCATGGACAATTCTATATCATAGAGCCATGGAACTAACAGAAACCTTTGGTCGAATACCTTCAGAACCCTTTAGCAACCACATAATGAAAAATAGGATATCAAGCGCTAAGCTATGTCCTTTTAGGGAATGAGTTATTTAAGAAAACCTTTGAGGGAGTTTTACTTAAATGCCTCAGCGAATCTGAGGCATACTTGGCATTATCATCAGTCCATGGTGGGACATGTGGAGCGCACCAGGTAGGCCATAAGATGACATGGCTAATATTTCGCCAAGGGATGTATTGGCCCACGATGCTGAAAGATTGCATTGAGTTCGCCAAAGGTTGTCAAGAATGCCAAGTCCATGCTGGCATACAGCATGTTCCAGCAAGAGAGTTACACTCCATAGTCAAGCCATGGCCATTCAGAGGTTGGGCTTTAGACTTGATAGGAGAGATTCGACCCGCATCTTCCAAAAACCAAAAGTATATTCTAGTGGGGATAGACTACTTCACCAAGTGGATTGAAGCTATACCTCTACCTAAAGTAGATCAAGAAGATGTCATCGAGTTCATTCGGAAATACATCATCTACAAATTCGGGCTACCAGAAACAATAATGACAGACCAAGGGTCAGTGTTTACAGGTAGGAAGATGTAGAAGTTCGCCAAAGAGATGGGATTCAAACTTCTTACTTCGACGCCTTATTACGCCCAGACCAATGGCTAAGTCGAAGCAGCAAACAAAGTGATAATCGACATGATAAAAAAGCAAATTGGAAGTAAACCTAAAAACTAGCATAAGACGTTGGATCACGTCTTATGGGCGTGTCGAACATCCCCGAAGGAGGAAACCAATACTTCCCCTTATCGACTGACCTTCGGCCATGATGCAGTATTGCTAGTCGAGATATACATACAGTCAGTTAGAATTCAGAGGCATCACGAAATCCCTCGAGAAATATATTGGGACATGATGCTTGATGAGTTAGTAGATTTAGATGTGGAAAGACTAAAAGTTCTAGAACTCTTGAGAAGACAGAAGAAAAGAGTGGAGAAGTCATATAACAAGAAGGTTAAAGAAAAGGCTTTCCTGGTCGGAGACTTAGTATGGAGAGTAATCCTGCCTATGGATCGAAACGTGAGATCTTTAGGCAAATGGTACCCAAAGTGGGAAGGACCATTCCAGGTGTCGAAGGTTTTCTTTAATGGGGCATACGAAGTGACAAAGTTGAGTGAATATAAGAGAATATTAAAAGTGAATGAAAAATATTTAAAAAAATATAAGCCTGCACTTCAAGAGGTAAAAATATCAACAGAGTAACAACTGAATATAAAGCAAAGCCATAAATGGTGATTAGCAAATACGCCAAAATGGCCCAGTGTATTACAAACAAAAAGTTAAAAGGGCTTACAAAGGCCAGTAAAGATGCTCTATTACAAAAAGGGCATTGGGCCTTGTCTGTTCTCAACTGGGCAACCTCAGCTTCCAAGCGACGGACTTCCTCTGTGAAATTAACGGTATGTTCGAGTTCGGTTGACAGGGAGGAATCATCAAAGGAAGATAATTCAACAATCTTCTTCTTAGCTTTCGCTATCTTGTTGCGAAGTTTTTTGATCTTGCGCTCCCAACAGGCAATGTTCGCCTCATTAGTAATAACCTCTTACTTATTCTTCTCCTTCATCTCCTCCAATTCAGAGATCTTTTCTTCAGATTCGACAACAGCAGTCTAAGCGGCATCTTCACTGCCTGTTTTCGTCTGAATGTCATCCTCAATCTGGGGCAATAGTCGAAAGTCTTTATGAACTTGGTCAATTAAGGTGCCAACCTCTTGAATGACGCTCGCGGCCTCAGGAGAAATCGATTTAAGATCCACTTGTTAGAGAAGAGCTTTTAAGGGAAGATGGCTGACTGGGCCCATCTGTAGAAGGGAGAAAAGATCCCCTTTGAAGATCTTTTTCTTAATCTTTTCAAGAGCGTTGTCAGTTGGTTGATTCGAGGTTTAGCCTTCAGACGTCGAAGTGATGGGAGTTCTGCCAGAAGAATGACTTCGCCTGCTCAAGAGAAGCCTGATGTATTGTTGAGGGTTAGAAACCTTCAATGCATCAAGTTCGGTTGTGGTAAGCTGAGCTTCGCCTTGGAGGGGGATTGTTTGAATTTCCTTGGAGGTAGAAGCAATAAGAGTTTTTATCACTTCAGCAGTGGTTCGACAGAAGTTTCCGCAGGTTTCAATTCTTTGTCTTGACCCTCCTCTGCGCCATCCTCTTCCATTTCGTCTCCAGTGCCTTCATTGCTGGACTCGTTCAACTCAAACTGATGCATGGCTTGATCTTCAACAGCATGATCACCTTCTGCATCCCTTTCATCTACAACCATCGTTCGACCCAAGGGAGAACTGTTCGTGTCGACCAAGTTTGTGCCCCCCTCCAAAGTGTTGACTTAATCATCTGCTACAACATGATCTACCAAAGTATTATTTTCTTCATGGTTAGATCCATCAGTTTGAGACTGTTGAGTTGTTGTCTTCGCAGGTGAAGGAGGGACTTGTCGCTACTGCGAAAATCGGCGCCGGCTGAAAAGAAGAGTCGCCACCGTACGTTATTTATCCCAACGGAGGGAAAGGAAACGCTCAGAGTAAACCTATCGCAAAGACGGGAAAGGAATGGTCATTGCAACCAAATCCTGGATTCGGGAGTCGGTTACGCAAGGGGAAGGTATTAGCACCCCTCACGTCCGTCGTACTCGACGGGATCCACGCTTGTTTTCTGTCGAAAGGATGGTTATTCTATCTACTCTACAGGTCTTGGGTTAAAATAAAATAAAATGACTCGGCAAAGTATCACACTTTATGCCTACGTATTCCCGTCTGGAACGAGAAATCAGAGTCAACGTAGTTCGCCTGCCTACGGGAAAGGAGGGGAAGGTTGCTCGCTAGGATATCGCATCCTATGCCTACGTACTTTCATACAGCATGAAAGATCAGAGCAAACGTAGTTCGGGCTAACTACGGCTAAACTGGGTATTCTCACACAGCAGTGAGAAATTAAACTGGTTTGAGAGGTACGGGAACCTAGAAACTACGGTCTGGTCTCAAATGCACTCGGGCAAGAGAAAAGGGGTAACAATCAGTCGTCAGCGGGAAAGTCTCGATCGCACAGCAGCGAGAGAACAAAAGGTTAGTCGTTAGTGTGCTCGCTAGGATATCGCATCCTATGCCTACATATCCTCGCTCAGTACGAGGAATCAGAGCAGCTGTAGTTCGGCTACTTTCGGGACCACAACTCAAATCTCGTTTTATTAATATTCTGAAAAATGATTACAATGATCGAATACTGGAAAATAAACTCCTAGGAAATACTATCCTATCCTATCCTGGAAAATCAAATGGAAAATAGTCCCCTAACAAGTGGACTTTTAAAACTATCTCTAAAAGAGTCCCCTAACAAATGGACATTTAAAACTATCCCTAAAATAAACTCCATGAAAAATGTACTCGAAAAAATATTAAATCTACAAACTAATATTTTTACTATTTTTCCCTCTCTTCTTTTTCCAATATTTTCTTTTCTTTTGCTATTTTTTCTCTATTTTTCAATATTATTTTTCTCTATTTTTTTTCTTCACTATTTTCTTCTATTTCTTTTTTCTATTCTTTTTCTTCAAATCTCTTTTTCTCAAAATATTTTCCATACTCATAAAACTATATAAAGGAAAATAAAATAAGAAAAATATAAAGGGAGGGGGTACAACAGTACAAGGGAGGTGAAGTAAAAAAACAAAAGCAGCAGCAACATGGGCCCAGCCCAATATCCCAGCCAAACCACAAAAAAAAAAGGGTGGTGGTGCTGAAAGCGAAAACGCAGGGTGTAGTAGCAAATGGGCCCAGCCCAGTCAAGCAATAACCAAAAAAACTAGCCATGGGGGGTGTTTGAAAAAAAACCAATGGGCTTTGAGGCCCAAAACCGGTCCAAGGGTCTCAACCTTCTTTCTCACTCTGAAAAAAAACCCTAATCCCTCTTCTGAATCACTGTTCATCCTGCGCCTCCACCGTTTCTTCTCTCTGAACTCTCTCCCTCACCTTCATCAATCTTTCTCGTCTCTCAACCTTTCTGAAACGTATCCGCTCAAATCACTCGACCTCATCACCATTCCCTCCTCATTCGACCTTCGCAAGTAACAAATCTGGAGATGACGAGTATTGACACACCACTTCTTGCTCGAAGACGGTTATGGAACAAATCTGGGAAGAAACTTGATGAAGGATGAAATTGACGAAGATCTTTCGAAGTTACTGTTGTTGAACGATGAGGAGATATGAACTCTGGTAGTCGTTCTGGAAATGATATGAATGCGATGAAGATTCGAAAGAACTTCAAAAATTTCTGGGAAAATCCTTTGAAGGCTGATGAATCTGGTGACGATCTGAGGACGATGATGAACGTGTTGAACGCACTTGGCAAGCGCTGATGATCTGAAGGTGATGTGGCTTGAAGGAATCTTGTTGACGTTTTCTGGAAAGTTGAAGGAGGACGGATGCACGTCTTCAACGATTCTTTTAGGATTCAGATGAAGATCGTTGAATGTAGAGTTGATTTGGAAGCGTTGGATGAACTCTATGAAGATCTTTGTGATGATGCTAACATTCTTGCTGATGAACACATGGCGATGCAGATCTTGAAATTGTTGACGAGGTTCTTGGAGGATCTTGAACGATTTCAGAGATGAGAACAATGTTGATTACTGATGATGAACGAAAGTCTTGATGATGATCGATGATGAACTTCTGGAAATTTCTTGAAGATTGAGGGAGATCGATGAACACGCATGGAGGTCTTCTGAGAGTTTGTTGAAGATTCAATCAGTTCTGGCGAATCACGATGCTTGTTGATGGTTGATGACGATCGGTTGAAGGATTCTGGGATTTGAGATGATAGTGATCGGAGAAAGATGAAGCTGGCTAGAGGAGGAAGATGAAGATCATGTGAAACGATGAAGGTTCTGGGATTTGCAGTTTTCCGGTGAAGTTCACGGCGGCCGGAGATGGTTGAGGATCGGTTATGGTGGCCGGAACTGTTGGGAGCGGTGGTTGCATGGCCGCCGGCCATGCAACCGGTGAGGGTCAGAGGCTGCCAAGTGTCATGGCGGGTGGAAGGTGGAGTGATGCATGAAAGCCACGTGGATGTGGAGAGGGTTAGTAGGGATTACGTGGAAGCTTCTGAGGTCAAGTGGAAAATGAAGTGGCTAGCTTGCATCTGAACGCGTGTCCTTCTTTTATACTGACAAGTGGCGCATTTCTGGACTGAAGAATGAACTGGGCCTCCATGAACTATTTCCAGCTTGGGCCCAACGAGATTGGCTAAGACTAAACCATGGACTAAAAGCTGAATGGCATTAATGACCTGCTTAATGAAAATTAACGGACTAATTAAATGCTAATTGATCAAATGCAATGGATTAATACTAACGTGAGTAAACACGAAATGGTTAATGGAAACTGAAAACACTGCTAATGATGGTTATCAGACTCAATTAAGACTGACTCAATAAAAGCTAATTAACACCCACTCAATTAAACCAATTAAACTCTAATTAAATCCAATTAAATCTAAAAAGAGAATTATCCTAAAAACTCTATTAACTCTAATTAATTTCTAAACTAATAATACTCTAATAATTCTCTAATCTAAAATTACTCTAATAATTCTCTAATCTAAAATTATTAAATTTCTATTAAATCCCTAATAAACCTATATTACTTATTTAAAACTATTAAATCCTATATTAAACCTAATAAAAGGAATATCTAACAAAAGATTAAATCTATATTAAAATAAACTCTATTTATTTCTATTATCCAAAAACTATTATATTCTAAAAGAAAATCATTATAAAATCTATTTAAAACAATTTAAATTCTAAAAAAGACTTAAAGCTATTTAAAAATATTAGGAAAATCTATTTAAATTCTAGAAAAATCTACAAAGCCTATTTAAAATCTACAAGAAGCTATTAAATTCTAAAAAATGCAAACAAAGGCAAATAATCAATATAAAAGAGAGCGCGAGACCAGATCGAAGCAAAACGATAACCAGATACCCAAAATCTCAAAAATCACTGCATAAACTGAAAACACCCAGAAAGTGCGCGACTTCCCAAAATAACCTCCGATTATTCGAACTGGTCTGAGATACCCGAAAAGCAACGGCAGGGCTGTAATCCCGATAAACTCACCATGATTGAGAAAATGCACTATATGCAGTATGTAAATGCTGATGCGAAATGCGTCGAAACATCGAGCCAGATACGGGACCCGGTTGGTCAAATTTTAGGGTGCAACAGGACTGTGAAAGAATCAGGCTTATTAATCTCGCCAAGAGAACTCATACCAGATCCCAAATCAGAGGTGGGATGGTAAGTAGGCTCACCTTGGCTATTCAAGGGATAGAGTGATAAGGGAAGCTTGGTTGGGTCAGTTTTTAGAGCCCTAGCATCAGCCTAGAAAAACAGACATCAAAAAGAGTAGGACCAAAAGATCAGTGCAAGACCCAAAGAAAGGTGGATGCACAACATACCTTGGCATTTTCATCAACAGGGCTAGAGTTGTCACTCTCCATAGGGACAACAGTTTGAATCGAGGAATCCCCCGTGGGAGCCTTAGTAAGGTCTTGAGAGGGAGTGCTGGTTTGAGGTATGTTGGTTGCAGGGGGAGCGAATGGAGCGTCAGAAGTATCCACGTCATGGGTGATTTTTTGCTTTCTTTTTATTTGAAGATTCTCGCGAGGAGATCCGTCTTCGTCATCTGAGTCAATGATAATCTGAGAAGAAGCCCTTTTTAGCCTCTTTTATGGGGTGGGTGGTTTTCGACTAGCCTAAAAGCAACATAAGGTGTTAAGAGTAATTAAGGAAGTCGAAATAATAGAGGGTTGCGGGAGATTACCTTCTGGTCTTCGACCTTGCCTTTAGTCTTTAGTGTTGGGGCAGTGCGTTTTAGAGCAGCTGAAATAAATAATACCAAAGCTAGTTAGCAACAATAAAGCTCAGGGAGAAGAGTCCAAATCGAAGGGGGATAAACCTTCAAGAATGTCGGATTCGATGCGAACATCTTCGATACTAACATGAAGGTGCCCTTTAAAAGTATCGAGTGTATGTTTAGTCAGAACCACTCACTGCGCTTTAGGCTTCGACTGCTGTCAAAGGATTTTTATAGGGTCTCCACAAATGAACCAATATGGAAATGGAGGGGCAAGAGCCACGCTAAAACCAGCAGTTGGTAATCGAGGGATTTTTGGGGGAAAGAGTTTAAAGGCAACCTCGTACCGTTTCTCACGAGGAACAGAAGAGGGAATCTTTAAATTTTCCAATTTTTTAGAAAACTTTTCCTTCAAGGTAACAACAGCCTCACGGATGGTCCGACTAACATCACCCGGTTGATAGGCAGTTTCGAAGTACTTCTGGAAGGCTTGAATCTCTTTGATATGGGTGGACGTACCTTTCTTGATCTTCTCCTGCACATCAATAAAAGCTTGGTCAATCAAGCGAGCAAAGCTCGAAGCGTCAAGAAACTCTGAGGCATAATGTTTTGAACACCAGTCATAGAAATCTGGGAAGCAGAAATAAGAGGGTTCAAAATGGACAGGCGTAAGAAAGGATTTATGGGCATGGCGCGCCAATTGTGTCGAACAGTCAAGGGGAGAAAGCACCGCGAGAGGAAGTATGATGTGTGATTTATTATCATATAGACACTTGGGCAAAGTCTGTATTAACTCAAATTTCATGGACACCAAGTTTGGCTGGTAGGCTACTAAGCTGGCCTGACCTCTGACAAGGTTTAGTTTGTGAACCAGCAGTCAAGGTATGAGGAATCGTTCCCAAATTAGCTTCGATTCCTCTTCTTGTTTCTTTAGTGGAGCAGGGAAGGACCCGGTGAACCACTCAGGGCCGCATCTTCTTTCTGCAAAGGGAGCCATCCTCGAAGTGAACTCGTACCGTTTGGCGAACATGTGAATGAAGTTGGATAGGTTGGCTCGAAGAGTATGTCCTTCTTCTCTGGGAGTGAGCTGGGCCAAGCGAGGCCATTCGACTCGTCTCTCAAAAACTGAAGACGAACCTTCATCGACTTCGCCTTTGTTGGGGAGGTTATGTTCAAAAGTAGCATTAAGCCACAATTGGAGGAGCCAAAAGGGCCTGATAACAGTAAGTTGCCATGGCTTTCAGGGTCTTTCAATTTGGCAGCACCTTCTCCCAAGGCCTCATAGAGACTAGGCAAAATCATCTCGCTCAGGCAGATACCTCTCTTCAAGTGCAGCTGGTTCGCCAAAATAAGATATTTTCATGCCACCTACAAAGATTTTGTATAAAACATGCAGCGAGATAACCACATGGCCAGAAAGGCTATATGTTCATCATTTTCGACAGAAGTGGTGGTTTTGTTATGATAGTGTTGGACGAAGGCTGTATAAGTATGTTTTGTGTTGGCGAATCCTATAGTGTCTTGGCTATCAACTTCAAGATCGTAAATAAGGCCGTGGGGTTTTAGGCCCACAATAGCAGCTACATCAAACAATGTGGGTGTCATCATCCCACAAGGAAGGTGGAAAGTATTATGCGTACTGTCCTAGAAAAACAAGGAAGAGGCCAACATAAGGGGCAGTAAGTGGGGCCTACCTTCGACATCATTATAAGGTCGTAAATACCAATGTCCTTCCAATCTCGGGCTTTCACTTTTTCTATTTTTCCCAACCAATTGAGGTAAAGTTCAAAGTCTTTGAAGTAAGGGATAGCCCTAAATAATCTGGCTCCATTGTGGAGATACCTAAGATCTACGTCAAAGCGAGTTAGGTTATCAGGGCCATCAGCGAAGACTTTGCTAGAATCTTTTTGCCCTAAAGGTTTAGTAACTCTGTAGGAGGGAAAAAAGTCTCTAATGCTAGAGTAATCAAGACCTAAAGGAGGTAAAGGGCCAGACATGGCTAAGGGTTTACCTGTAATAGTAACTGGGATGATTACCTGCGATTCATAGATGTGGCATTTCTCCTCTAACAAAGGTTCACGAACGAACTGCTGGTTCTTCACTACCTTAGGACCGCTTAAGTTGGCAAATGGTGGGAGAATTGATGCAGAAGTTTGCCCTTTGGGTTGCGTCTTATTCTTCTGATGATCGGTCATTGTTGAAATTAGTGAAAGAGTTTTTTTTAGAAACAGAAAAATTGGAGGAAGAGAAACGCAAGAGTATTGTTAAGAGTTGGAAAAGTTGGGAAAAATGACAACACCGGAGGAGAATCACTTATATAGAGTATGGAAGATTAAAAGTTTTCATCATTAAGAGGCTAGAGTCAGTGGGCCATGTGTGCGCCTGAAGTAGGGTGACAGATGTAGCAGTTGCAATTCACGTCCCCTAGGCTGAAAAAGGTGATGATGGCCCACGATTTTGTGGTTCCCGAGAAAATCGTCATGATGAAACATGACGTCAGGAACGTGCATCAAGGTGGCGGAACAGTGTCTTGCATACTCTCCTCTATTTTTTTTATTCTTTTCTCTTTCTTCCCTTTCGCCTTCCCAGACATGTATTGGGTGAAAGAACATCAGCTGACACGTATGAGGAAAACAAGCGGCGTCGAAATCAGACGCTGTCAAAAAATGTGCTTTTCAACATCAGAGATCGAAAAGATATTTTTGGGGGGCAATTTGTTAGCTCCTAAATCCGACGCCTCTTGCAAAATAAAGGAATTTAAGAAAAAAGGCCAAAAACAAGTTGAAAGAAAAGGTTGGTCGAAGGGCGTGAGGCAGCTGAAGAAAGGAGTCGAAGAACTCACCAAGATTGAAGAGAAACCATAAAGGCTTCGACCGTTTCTGCTGTTTGGTGATTTATTGAAGGTTTGAAATTTAAAAGTTTGGAGGGAACAATTTTGTTTGCCAAATGCTTAAGAGGACACATGGCACCTTATGAGCAGTAGATTCATGCATTGTGACAAGTGGTGAGAGGTGGTGATGTTGGAGGTTATTAGAAGTTATTTTTTACTATTATAAATAGGGTGTCTTAGACATGAAATAGTGTGTGGCAATTTTCTATTGTACGAATTACTCTTAGAATTACTCCAAGTATCCGAGCATAGAGAAAACGAGTATTACAGAAAATGTACGTGATGTAAAATACACCATCTTTTATCTTAATAAAATTTGCTTTACTTGCTTTAAAACTTTACAAAGTCTTTTATTTTCTTTGCACCCCTCTTCCTTATTTTCTTTCTTTCTTCTTTCTCTATGCAATTCCTTTCTCTTCGTCCTTAATCTAATCTTTCCTCTCCAAACAAACTTCTTTCTCTTCTTTATTTTATCTTTTAATTTGTCCCGTAGTCGAACATATGTTTCTTTAGATTCTTTTACCCCAATATTGCCTAAGTGTGAAACTTAGATAGATTTCCAAAGAAAAACCTTTTTAGCACATGTCCTAGGATCAATCTGATTGATCCTATGAGTCACCAAAGTTAGATTTGGAAGATCAGCGGTTGTTTTCCGATTTTTGAGGGAAACAGGTGGAGGGATTTAAATACAGATAACCGAAAATTTTGCCCTCAGATGCAGTGCTATGCAATGCTATGGACAACATGAAACGAACTTGTAATGCTGACAATGCCATGAATTTAATATGATGCGTATGATGGAAGGATAAATGCAAGGATGAAGACGACACGACGACACAGGGGATAGACGCGACAGACACACACTGGGGAACACGATGCACTGGTGGAACAACACGACAACTGGGGAATTCTAGAGTGACGGATCAACCGGTGCAAGCACGACTAGTTGTCACTTTAGGATGAAACAGTGACACAGGATCCACACGGCGGTAGAATCAGGTAAATAACAAGTGCTTGAGTTTCTGGGATGTTCTTTTAAACGAAGAGATCGAGCGGGATCTTCAGGAATCGTCGGAAAATATACAAGGAGAAACAAGCATCAGAAACATCCGGAAGAACATCGAATGAACTCTGAAACACACCAGAGATACTCGGAAAAACATCGAATACTCGGGGACAAAGAAACCAATTTCAGGGACCTTCAGAAGAACATCGAATGAACTCTGAAACACACCAGAGATACTCGGAAAAACGTCGAATAAACTCTGGGTTGTATCCAGAAAGAAAATGAAAACATCTATAGGAGCACGAGATGACGACAAGGTCTTTGAAGGTACATCCGAAATATTTAGGAAAGCAATAAATGTAACAGAACAAGTTTGAAGACATATCCGGAAGAACATCAAATAAGCAACAAAGGGGTTCTGGAAGAACATCAGAACCAAAACTCAATCTAGAAAAATGTCAGAAAGAGAAACATATCCGGAAAACCATTGGATAAATTCTGGAAAACCATCAGAATTGAAAGACTCGATCTGGAAAACCGTCAGAAAGAGAAACAAATCTGGAAAACCATTGGATATATTCTGGAAAACCATCAGAATCACAGGGTATTTGGAAAACTGTCAGATAAAGTTCTGGAAGAACATCAGAACAAAGACTCGATCTGGAAAACCATCAGAAGGAGGAATGTATCCGGAAAACCATCGGAAAGATTCTGGAAAACCGTCAGAATCGTAAAAGAATATCTGGAAAACCATCAGATAAGTTCTGGAAGAACATCAGAACAAAGAATCAGTCTGGAAAACCATCAGAAAGAGGAATAAATCCGAAAAACCATCGGATAAGATTCTGGAAAACCATCAGAATCGAAGGAAAATATCTGGAAAACCGTCAGATAAAAGATACTCAATCTGGAAAACCATCAAAAAGAGAAATAAAAAGAAGGGTACCAGACATCCAATAATGGCTTCGAATGAAAGGTATAAACACAATATATGAGAATAGTATTGGACGTAAGAGAAACAAACATATCTGGAAAACCATCGGATAAGCAAAATGTCATATCTGGAAGAACATCAGATAGACGCGACACAAAATCTATTTCGTAAGTGCCAAGTAAGTTGGACTTCGACCACAAGGTAAGACATGGATAAAACACGACCTCGGGAGAAATGCAAGTGAGGATGAAACGGTCATGACATGGATATGTATATGAATTGTGCAAATGATGTATGATCAAATGCAAATGCAGATGCCGACAACAAGGCTCGACTCTTGTGTGAGATGACAAGACTGGAAAACTGATTCCTCAACACGGAGATCAAGGTCATTCTGCTCGGGGACTAAAGATTCCACTGCTGGGCACATCTCTGCCATAATGGTAAACTATGTCAAGTTGATGATCCTGGTAGGAAGGTAAGATAGTTGCCTGGGGATTCTTCAAGTAAACTTCCCCAGATTAAACCGTCTGTAGACTAAACTGGTAAATACTTCAGCTCGTCTGATTCTATAGATGACTGCTTAATTGCGCCCTCAGAGGCTTGCCCCAGTCTGAGTCTTGAAAAATCTTTTGGATAGACCAACTCTGAGAAGACCTTGCCCCTGATAGGATCGCTTGACCAAGTTTCTCGATGTTTGAAAATTCCTTAGAGGAAAGCCAGTTTGCAAACAAAAATATTCATATAAACATGGTAATGCAAAGTTCATGCAACTTTTGAAATCAAAATCATTTTTGAAAGATGAAAAATAAACGAGTCATCGGTCAGAACGCGGCGGCTCAGGACGCTCAAAGTTTAATACATGTATACTGCCAAAATAAATGATTCACAATGATGTTTTGGAGTCAGCTTACGCAACCTTGTTGTAGTATGCTTTCAAAATAACCTTGCTTTAATTAGGTCTTTTGAGGGTTGTAACGTGGTATGTTTCATAGTTTATGAAATAAAGATAGAGGCTCAAAATTTATTTGTACCCACCCAATCTACGTGTTAATTTTCAGTCCTACGCTCAGTTAACTCATATTATGCATTCAGGTTCCTATAGATTAGGAATTGCACTGATGGTAACAATGACGGTTCATAAATCAAGGACCTATGAACAGGCAGCCAGCATTTAGTTGTTTTGACGTTGAGGACTTTCAGGGTAAGGATTTAAAGGTCACCTCTTTTAATTATCCCTAACTTTTGCCTGAGCTGTTTCTTGTGAAGATTACAGTCAGCGGGATGCCCCAGTTTTGCCTAAGTCTCCTTCAAAGGTTTTGGCTTAGCGGGCTGTTTTTTTTTTGAAAGTGACTGCCTGGATTAAATGATCACGGTGAACCATCATCGACATTTTGGCTTAAAAACATCTTCGACACTTGCTTGCTATGTGCGAAGGAAATTTTTTGAAAGCAACCTTTTATATGAAAGGTGTATTGTATGAAAGCACAACCAAGTTAGTTGAGAACTACCCATGCTCTAGGTTAAGATTGCGGTTTTTTTGTGAAGAAAGGAACTCCAACTTCTAGGCTCGAAGGGGGTGATGAGGGATAACTTCCTTATTTCTCCAGTATTTAAGAATTGAAACAATGCCTTACATCGTCAACAAAGTTTGATTGAAAGCATACTGATAGCAGTTATGGGTATAACGTTTTCGTCATCCTCCCTCCAATCTTTGCATATCAAGAATTTGGACAAGAAGTAAATATTTGAAAGATGAAGCATAAGGATGCAAATAATAGACAAAATGAATTGAAATCGAAAGTTGCAATGCTCAGTTCATTAATGTAAAAGTAAAAATATATTTTCGAAAGCAAACAACTAATAAAATAAGGAAAGTACAAACAACGAGAAACAAAAGCCTAGTGACTAAATCAGTACTGGCTGAAACTTCACTTATGATGCACTGGCAAAGGATTTTTCTGGACATTCGGAGGATTATCCGTAAAATCAAGTATTCCATCTCGAATCAACCCACGCACTCTGGCTTTCAGTGCAAAACAATGCTCCAAGTCGTGGCCCAAGGCACCCTCATGAAAAGCGCACTGGAGATCAGCCCTAAATCCAGCTGGAGTAGGATTAGGAGGAGGTGGTAAAGCCCTTGTAGTGATCAACCCTTGTTGAACCAGGTAAGGATATAGCTCTGTGTAATTCATGGGAATATGATCAAATTGGTTCCTATTTTGATACTGGTCTTGTCTAATAAATGGATGTTGAGGAGCCTGAGCGGGTTGTGGTGCACCAACAAGTTGAGATCCCTGGCGAGGCTTTCTTGATTCAGTCATGACAGCATTGGTCCGATCCTATTTCTTCTTCTGGAAATTCCCATAGGATTTCTTTGCCCCATTAGAAGATTCGGCAGCTTTGGATACCTTACCGTTTTTCAAACTTTCTTCTAACCTTTGGCCGATAGTTACCAAATCTGTAAAGCTTGAAGAGACACTCCCAATCATCTTTTCCCAATAGAAAGGAGACAAAGTATCCATGAACATTCATGTCAGTTCCTTCTCTGCTATAGGGGGTTCAACTTGGGAAGCTAACTCTCTCCAGCGCTGAGCATATTCTTTGAACGACTTTTTTTCCTTCTGAGACATACTTTGAAGCTGACGGCGATCGGGAGCCATGTCCAAATTGTATTTGTATTGCTTCATAAAAGAGTTGGCAAGATCCTATAAGCAGTGGGCGCTGTTATGCTCTAAGTTCATATACCATTTGAGAGAAGAACCACTCAAACTATCCTGAAAGCAATGGATGAGCAACTTCTGATTGTTGGTGTAAGCTGCCATCTTTCGGAAGTACATGACTAGATGGGCTCTTGGACACGAATGACCTTGATACTTCACAAACTCGGGAGTCTTGAATTTGGCAGGCAAAACAAGACCAGAAACCAGGCACATATTTCCTGCATCGACGTTGAAGAAATTAGTACCCTCGACAGCTTGGAGTCTCTTGTTTATGATCTGAAACTGTTCACGGGTGATCTCAGGCTCAACAAAATATTCTTGAACACCGATAGCATTGTACTCATAGGGAGGATTCTCAAAGGGAGCTTGGACAGTCTGATTAACAGTGTGGACCACAGGTCGGGCCTCGGTAAGGACAAAAGCTTGAAAAATCGGTCTGACAGTCTGGCCAATTGTAGTAGCGGATGCAATAGGTGGAGAGTAGTTAGGAGTTAAACCAAACTCCGGCCAAGTAGAGGGCAACAGTGAAACAAGATGTGGATCAACACTTGAAACTTCCTGAATGACGATCCTCTGAGGTGGCTCTCCTCTGGCAATCAGTACTTAAAGCATCTCGGTAAGCCTAGTCATGCTTGCTTTCAACTCATCGATCTCCATTCGAACTTCCATATTATGTTCCTCTTGTTCTGACATCAGGCGTCTATAGTTATCTCTAGTCTGATATCTTTGTCGAGGAATCAACTTGACGACTCAAAGAAGCACTGGAAGATAAAAACAACTGGACATGAGAAACTGGGGAAAATGCCATGCAAAACATGATGTTAATGCGATGCAATAGTTTCAAGAACTTCAACGGTCGATTGCAAACATCATTTTTTTTAGGAAAGATGGAAAATCTTTTAGACTTTAAAATGTAAGACTTTTGAATTTGCAAAGGACAGTTGAATTCCTTGAAACTAGGAATGATGTTTTATGAATGCCATGCACAAATACACACAAATAAACAAAAGTCCTAGGTTAAAGGTATAATGAGCGGAGTCAAGGTCTACCCTTCCCAAAAGGTATGTACTATGGGTTAGTTGTACTGCAGAACAAGGTTCTAAAGAGGTGCCCAAAGTCATCAGTCCATCTTTCAGATATTATCAACTTTCCGACTGACTCGGGGGTCGATAATATTCTCAAGAGAACCTCTTTTGAGTGTAGTATCGCGTAGCAACTATTTTGGGACTACTCCCTCATAGTCCCCGCACTACGTCCTAGATAAGGCCAAAGTGGTGTTAAGGTACTACAATCCCCAGTATCACAGACTCCAATCAACAATAGTAAAAGTTTTCACGATTACTCGTTCAACCGAACCATTTTCAAAAGGGTCTCAACTGAGCAGTGATTCTCAAGTCAACTTGGTCGGGACTCACTCCTTATAAGCCTCGTCGAATATATCACCTCCTATAATAAGTTCACTCAAGTTCGGGTGTAGGACTTATCTCACAACAAAGTAGATACCCCAAGCAAGGTACAATATGAATATATATACAAGAAAATAAATAATGAAGCAAATAGCAAAAATAAAACAAAATAGGGGTAACCCTTAAAAGTTATCTGTTCCCCAGTGAAGTCGTCATTTTCTGTTGCGGTGGAAATAGGATATCAAACTATTAATTAGTTTAAATCACAATTCTTGATTCACAACCGCTCTTTGATTTATCCGAAGGAAAAGGTCAAAAGAGGGAAAACCTATTTTTGCATCGTAAACAAAATGCGGGGAGAGACCTAGGTAAGAGGTTGGTTAAGGTTAGGGAAGGTACTAGCACCTTAAACTTTTGAAGTACTCTATAGGAACCTTTTGTTTATTTGTTCTATTTTATTTTATTATTCGCTTTAGGTATATATTGCTAAGGGATAGAGTGACCTAAAAGACCTAAGGGTTAGTCCTAAGTTTACTCGACAAGATTCGCATCTTGTGCCTACGTATCCGGGGTAAGGGATGGAATCAGAGTAATCGTAGTTCCCCTTGAAAGGGAGGTTAGAAACTTCTTGACTGTGGTCAAGGTTTCAAGGGGAGTAAACGTATCTTAAGGACACGCTTACGTGGAGTCTTAAAACTCCTATTTCTACGTTGAACTTGTTGTTGCACCCCAAAATTTGCCCAACCTTTTTCTTTAACTGGATTTTGTTTCATTTCATTTTCTTCTAGCATTTCTGCATTACATAGAATTTGTTCTTGAGACAGGGGATCAAGGTTTTCCTGTGGCTCGGAATTCACCTTCGGTGCAAGCAATTAAAGCAGCGAGTATCTCCGGCATTTATTTTGCCCAACGATCGAGCGGAAGATTTTACCTTGTGTTGCAGGGAATTTTTCAGATCAGTAAACAACATGCAGGCCATCTCGAGCATTCTCATGATCATATCATTAAGAAATGACTTTCAGAAGTTAAGCAGAGCTCAAAACGGCAAGAAACGGGCAAACAAGCAGTTTTCACTCCAAAAGGCGCCAAATTCAAAATTCAAAGGTGTTAATCGGTTAACGCATATGGTTAACCAATGCAAAACTAGTCCAGATTCAAAGTTTCAGAGGTGTTAACCTATTAACCTATATAGTTAACCGGTTAACCAAAGCAGATTTTGCATTGCACGTGAGATTTCAAGCAATTTTCATTTGGGGTTCATTTTTGGCCTTTGGAAATTCAAATTTTGCATGTGGGAATGATCTAGAACCTCTTTAAAATTCAGATTTCCCTCCAAATACCCACTCCTCATTCCAAACCTTGATTTCCAATCCAAATTCCCAAACCTAGCTTTGGATCCAAACCAAGAGAGTACTTAAGTGATTTACTCCAAACCAAACAATCTAATCTCTTACAATTCCAAAATCAAATTCAGAATTGCTCTCAATTCTCTCTCAATTCTCTCAACTTCTCCATTCCCAAACCCTCACTCAAAGCTCTTCATCATTTAGATTCATTGATTTTTCATTGAAATCAATGGATTCTTGAACATAAACCTCCATTTATCATCATCATTGGATCAATTTTCATAATCAATTTTTGTGCAAATTGAGATCTGATTTTGGAGCTTGAGTTGGAAGTGCTTATTTGGAGTAATTTTGCTTAAAAGTGTTTGATCTTCATTCCTCTTGCAAGAATTATTGTGGATCTTGAAGTTTTCCAGATAATTTTGTTTGGATCTGCTCAAATTCAGTTGATCAACACTTACTGAAGCAAATCTCCGCTTCGAAGGTTGGAATTCTCGATCCGATTTAATTTTTGAGCTTATCATGTTAATCTTCATATTTGATTGAATTTTGGTTGATTTCGATCCGTTCGGATTGTGATATTGCTGTGTAATTGTGTATCCATGATGTTGGATCTCTGTTTTCTATTGTTAATTTCGTGCTTAAGTGATAAGTTGATCTTTTGGATCCTTGGATAAGTTGTTTTTGTGTTGTAAGTGCTTTTTTGCTGCTGTTTTTGGCCTCTGTTACAGTGTTAATCGGTTAACGCATATGGTTAACCGATTAACCATTTCAAACTTTCAAATTTTTCAAACGTTAACAGTATTAATCGATTAACGTATATGGTTAACCGATTAACCTATTCAAAAATCCAGATTTCCCAAATTTTTTAAGGTGTTAACCGATTAACCCCAGGGGTTAACCGATTAACACTGTAACAGTGGGCCGTTTTTGCTATTTTTCAAGGTGTTTTTGCATACCGTTCCACTTCGAATCATCATAGACCAGTGTGATGCATTAGGAGTGTGATGTTTGGTATATACGTCGCTGTTCTTGATCGTTTGATCATGATCTTTTGTCGACTCGTTTTGTTCGATTTCCACTTGAATGCATATTTATATATGTTGTTCAATGTGATGTTCATCCTTGTTTGCTTGAGCGAAGAGCTATGGTCGAGATGCACTTGTGGCGGTTGCTGCCCCACACTTTTTTTCCTCCTGTTTTCTTTGATGATTGATGGTCGACGGTTGTAGAGGATTGTCTTCTCCCGTTACATCTCATCCGCTCATTTTCTTTTTTGCATTTGCATGTTCACGGTTGCTTTCATCTTTGCATGTGCATTTCATCTTGTGTTTTGCATCTTTGTTTGCTCCAAAGGGGTTGAGATGTGCTTGTGGCGGCTGCTGCCCCACACTTTGTTCCTCCCTCTTTGCATGTTTTCTTCGTGTATGCATTTTCTACTTGTGATTGATCCTTCCTTTGTTCTTCTTGTGCTTTGTGCCATGATCCCCATAGGATTCCTAGTCCCTCCATTTAGGACGGGAGTAGGAGAGACATTAGGTGTTCAATCCAAGCATGCTAACATTAGGGTAGATGTTTCCCCTTTTCATCCAAACTTTAGGACCACTTTGCATGACAACGTTAGGGCCGAGTTTCCCTTAGACCTTCCGTGCGTCTCTCTTTCTCATCTCAAAATAATTCTAACTCATCTAATACATGCGACGAACGTTGCACGTTACGAGCCTTAAGCTACATGGGGAATGATAAGTGAGGGGTCTCCTCTCGCTTATCTAGAGTGTTTAGTGTACGTCCCGTTTGAGGGAGATACACGACGCATTCGCCTCCATGTCATAGTCTTTAGTGCAACGTGAATCACAAATCGAATTAATTCACTTCACTAAAAAACACAAAAAAAATTTCAAACCTTTTTCCTTCATCGAAAACCTTTTTCAGAAAAGAGTGTTGTTAAGCATTAGTTCTATCACAAACAGGCTTTGTCCCTAACTGCTGGAACAAAGGTTTAACCCTGCTCGGTTAAAACACTTAATTATGGTTTCGTCTGTCTCGAACTACGTTTGCTCTGATCTTTCATACCAGGTGAAAGTACGTAGGCACAAGACGCGATGTCTTGGCGAGCAACCTTCCCCCTCTCTCTCCCGTAGTTAGCCGAACTACGTTGACTCTGACTTTCCCATTGCCCGAGGGAATACGTAGGCACAGAGCGGCGATGCTCTGCCGAGTCTCTTTTCTTTTCTTTTGTCCCTTAGCCCGTAGCATAGATAGTTTAAACACACCCTTAGATAGACAACAAGCATGGATCCCTTCGAGTACAACAGACGTGAGGGGTACTAATACCTTCCCCTTGCGTAACCGACTCCCGAATCTAGGACTTGGTTATGATGACCTTGTCTTTTCCCTTTTTCGTTAGGTTTTTCCGATCATTTCCTTTCTCTCTCTTTGGGATAAATAACGATAGGTGGCAACTCTTCTGTTTTTCACCTGGTGTTTTTCTCAGTTGCGACAGCTGGCGACTCTGCTGGGGACAAGCTTATCCCCTATGCGAGTCAGTTCTAGCGCTTGTCTGTTGCGTCTTTGGGTGTTTACTTTTGTGCAGTTATTTTTGCTTTATGTACATACTTGTTGTATATTATTGCATTGCATTCTTGTTACTGTTGTGTTGTGGGTTGGGTTGTTCCATTGAGAGATAAGCCAGACCTCGGCTTGAGTATACACATAGGATTAGAGTGGAGATTAGCGGGAGCTTGTGTGGTGTTTGGTTGCGCAATAGCTCACGTGAAATTCACATTCAGACGAGGTTTTTCTTTGGAAATATTCTATCCTGCGCGTCTGGTGCAGTTGAGGGAATATTGATTTAGAGAGACTGTCGACTTTGGAGACTGTTCATTTGGGAAGTCAGCTAAGTGAGGCCGCTTCGTTAGACCATGATGCTAAACCAGAAATGGTGAATGTATCATCGTTTCTCGAAAGTCTGTGACGATGAACGCCCGCATAAGATGCCGTACCTTTCAAGGCTAGAACCCACATGTGAGAGGGATGGGTTTTGCAGGAAACCTGGCCTTCAACCAACCCTGGTTTTCTTGTCAGTGCGGAATTTTGATCCTGAGTGTTTCATCCAGTGTGTTATCTCAGTGTTCTGATTAGAGCGGAGCTCTGGTTGGATTCAGTCAACGGCACAACAGCGAATTTGAGCATTGGATACCTTGATCCCATGTGTGCATTTGCATAATCATTTTGCATTTAACATTGCATGTTTGTGTGTGTTACATGTTCTCGTCTTTCCCTTGATTCTAGTACTAATCTTCTGTAGAGATGGAAGCAAGCAGAAAAAAGATTGTTGTGTACAAATTTCCGGCACCTGAGTTGGGACCTTTATTTAGTCTGATTTCCTTAGCCGATCCTGGTGTTCTTGCAGCTTTTAGAGAACAGTGTGGTGGAATTCTGAAGTTTGTCTGTAAGCTCACGAGTTATGAGCATGGAGCTATTCATACCTTGCTGCAGTTTTATGATCCTCCGTTGCGATGCTTCACGTTTTCGGACTATGTGTTGGCTCCGACTTTGGAGGAATTTGCTTACATCTTAGGGGTTCTGATTCTGAAAAAAGTGTCTTTCTTCAGCTCTGAAGAAGAGCCTAATCTCGAGAATTGTCCGCCACTCTTTATTTGAGCGCTTCTGACTTGGCAGATCATGTTATTAGCAGAAACGGAGTTTCCAAATTTACTTTACCCTTCTTGGTCGACAAAGCCCGAGAGTATGCTGATAAGGGTTGTTGGGTGGTTTTCAGTGCTATCTTGGCTCTGTGTGTCTATGGCATTGTGTTGTTCCCCAATGTACCGGACTTTGTGGATTTTGATGCTTTTCATATCTTCGCTTCCAAGAACCCCGTACCTACTCTTTTAGGAGACTTGTATCATTCTGTGCATTACAAAAACGAGAAAAGAAGAAGAAATATGGTTTCTTGTTGTGCACTGCTGTTGCATAAATGGTTTGTTGATCACGTTCCTCGCTCGGGAGCTTTTGTGGAATCCGCGAACTCATCTGAATGGTCGAATAGGCTTATGGGGTTAACAGAGAAGAATATCGTCTGGTTCAACCGAGACTTGCTAGGCCATGAGCTTATATTTAGTTGTGGTAGCTTTCCTAATGTGCCCTTGATAGGGAGGAAAGGTGGTATCAATTATAATCCTTCTCTTGCTGTGAGACAATTCGGTTATGCTTTGAAAGGACCTCTGAAAGAAGAGGAAGTGCAGGAATCTCTGTACTTCACGGGTGTAGCTGATCCTTGTATTTCGGTCTGATTCGTGGACGCTTGAGGTAAAATTCACAAGAAGGGAAAGCTTTCTTTAGGCAAAGGAGATTGTAGAGCCTATGATCCCTACTCGGATTGGATTCGGAAAAGGGTTGAATAGGTACTATTGCCGTTTCCTGTTGAAGAACCATTGTATCCCTTAGTCATTGAGCCGCCTGAAACTGTCGATATCCTGATATGTACCAAGCTTTGGGAAGATAAAGAAGAGCTGCACAAAGAGAATGAAGAGTTGAAACAGGAAATCAGTCAGTTGAAACATGATAAGGGGGAAGTTGTTTATTTGGCCAAGACAAAGTCAGAATCCTTGATCAAGTTGAAGGAGGAACTTGCTGATTAGGTACAAGCAAGGAGGCAAGTCGGTCTTGATCTGAAAAGCACTTGTGACGTTCTGAAGAGTAAGAAGAAGGATTTAGACAAAGCCTATCTAAAGATATCCAAATTCAATGAGCAGTGGAATGCTACTGTGACTGCCAATAAGAAGAGGGAGAACCAGCTTCGTATTCAGGTTGATAAGCTAAAGGCGCAATTCAAGGCTAAGGAGAAAGCAATATTGTTAGAGTCATTCAACCTGAGCGTGTTTGAGCAGAAGTACCAAGAGGCATCATCAGCACTTGAAGAGCTCAAAGCACGCGTAGTTGTAAAGAGACCCAGGCTTGAGGATGCTTTTGGAGAAGGTGCCTGGGAGGATTATTGTCATTATCTTTGGGATGTGATACGCAAGAGGGATGTCCTTATCAGAGAGTTGATTGAGAGACCAGGCCATCCAGACACTAAAGAGATGCTTAAGGAGTCTCAGAAGTGGCGTAGAGATCACGGTTATTAGGGAGTTTTATCTTCTGTAGTTTCATTTGTTGTTGTATCTTGATCATCACCAGGGATGTTGGATGAGATCAACACCTCTTTGTACGCGGTTATTTTTTGTTGGTTGTATTATCTCAGCTTTACTTGATATATGAGAAGATTTATTATGGTGTTCTTATCCATATCTGTTGTTCTTGTTATTGAAACCAGAATCAAGGGGAAGATCTCCCTGTGCATACATAGACATGTTTGCATTTTGCATCTTGCATTCTCATTTGCATCGTAGGTGTTCTCAGTGGCTTTCTGTTATTAACTCTGCTGGGTTTTTGAAGGTAGAAGGATTGAGGAGTTCAGTTTCCACGGATATCCAACTCAGAGAATCAACGAAGAGGAACATATTAGATTCGGACAGAGTTGAAGAAAGTCTAGGGCCAATTAGGACAGTTTAGCGTGGACATGCAAGCGTTGCACTTGGATTAGAATGTGCTCAGAGAGGAAAACCAACAGTTGAAAACTCAGGTGGGCTTAATCATGGAAGTGATAAAGAACGTGCTCAGAAAAGAAGGTGATCAAGTGCCTGAAGCTGCAGCGAAAATGTTTGTCCCACTTCGGTCTGTGGAACCTATACCAGAGCGTAATGTGTGTCAGAGATCTTCTGTACAAACGGAGGTTCAAAAATTTCCGTGTCATCAGATACGTCTCGTTTCTCAGGAGAATCCCAGGATTAGAAGATATATTCAAAGGATAAAATCACAAGACAGAATCTTCGATCAGATTCCCATGGATTATGCTCAGTTGGTGCAACTCTTGCTCCAACTTCAGTTGGTTAAGCCTCGGACTCTGGCTCCATTTACTGGCCAGCCACCACCAGGCTATGATGTCAATGCTTATTGTGATTTCCATGCTGGGGGACAAGGGCACAACGTTGCAAACTGTAAAGATTTTAAGCATAAAGTTCAGGACCTGATTGATTCGAAGACAATTGAATTCATGCCGGGTGGCATGAATGTATCAGGCGAATTTATTCCCTATCATGCAAAAGGGATGGATACTCCTATTCCTATTCCTGAAGCTGCAGTAGGTCAAGAGTATATCCTACAATCTTTGGTGTCAGAATCCCTCTGCCCACAACTGCTGCCTGTTCCTGGGTCAAGCTTAAGGAAGAAAGCGCCTGAACAGAGAGAGTCCTCAAGAATTCAAACCCAGTCGCCGAATGTTTGTGTTGTTCAGAGTCCATGACCTTTTAGGTCTTTGTAGCAAAGCTATTAGTATCACAACAATTTGAAAAGAAGGAATGCTCCTCTTTGTCCAGTGCCTATGTCGTACAGTCAGCTGCTGCCGCACCTAGTTCGGAATTCTTTGGTGGAGCCCTAAGCTCTCAAACCGGTGCCAGAACCTTACCCTCCCGGGTATGATCCCAATGCTCAATGTGGATATCATGGAGGATCCATAGGGAATTCTACTGAAGATTGCAAGGCTTTTCAAGCCAGGGTACAACAGTTGATGGATCGAAGGTGCATATCCCTTCCAAGAGGAGTGTTGGTCATACATCGCTCGTCTGATTGAGTTTGAAGACTTCAAGGGTCACATCCCCCAGCAGCTAATCAGTGTGAAATCCCAGTTCCCAAAAGCTGGAAATTTTCGTTTTATCCTGTTATTTCTTTACGTTTGTAATTTCTTTTCTGTTAAAGTGCAAACTCATTTGTAAAACTTGTTGTTTTCGATTGATATTAATGAAATGAATATGCATGTTTTGATTAAATCCATTCGTGTTCACTAATTTCTTTTTACAGATGTCAAACGCTTGGTTAAGTGGAATCCGGGGAGGATGACGAAATTGAAAGACGCACAAGCTTCCGAATGTATGCTTTTGAATAAAAACCCTGTTGATGATGTACAAACATTGTTTCAAATTCCTAAACACCGAAGATATAAGGATGATAATCCCTTGTCAACCCCTTTGAGCCTAGTAGTAGGAGTTCTTTTCTGAAAACAAAAAAACCCTCAATCTTAACCCGGGGCAGGGTAGGTGTCAGCTAATTTGACCGAGCGTCCAAATTGCGAAAGGAGTGTTCCCGTTCGAGGGTCAATCACACCTCTATAGGTCGTGCCTAAAAAAGGAAAAAACCACAATGGTTACCCATCGCCGATCAAGGAGTGAAACAGTCACAATCCCTTTAACAAGTCAGACAAGCCGGTGTCACACAATTTGTTCAAAAAAAGGGGAAAGAAAAAAAAAGAAAAGAATCAAACGAAGAAGCCCGCTAAGTCGAATCTTGAAAACAAGCGACTTAGACAAAAATCAGGGCATCCCGTTGGACTTTGAAATCAAAGAAGCTCAAAAGAGCCAGTCCAGACAAAAGTTAGGGAAAAGCAGAAAAGTGAAAAGATTACAAAAGAAAAATCCTCGAACAAACAAGTCGTGTGGCTCCAGACACCAAAAGACGAAAAGCGGGTGACCGTCGCTCCAAACACTTGTGGTTTCCCGAACCATCACTCCTGTCACTTAACCTTTGAAGGGTGAGTGCTAGTGTCGAATTTGCAGGACTTAGGAATGGAGAACATCAAGGAGAATGGGTGGGTTAAAATAAACTTTGAGCCCTTATCCTTTCTTTCAAACCGTGAACCTGACCAAGTTACAACCTTCAAAAGTCCTAATTGAAGCAGGTTTGTTTCGAAAGCATACTTCAGTAAAGATCGCATCAAAGCTGACTCCCAAAAGGATTCCTCTTAGAGCATTTTATTAATATTGACATTCTGATAAATGATTCGTTCATTATATGTCACAATTTTTTTCGAGTGAACAGACTTGGATTTCAGAACTGTCATATGCATTGCATTTAGTATATCTTTTATGCAGAACAATTTGTTTTACTTGTAAGTAAGCACTTGACAACAGGAAAATTCCCACAGTGGAAAGTTTGATCAGGATAGAATGCGGAATGCCTGAATATTTTGTCGAACCGGAGCTATATCAAATGATCATGGGAGTCAGCCATCCAGAAATCAGTTAATTTGAGACAGTCAGGTCGAGATTCTGTAAATCTCTCGTAGTCAAAGGTACTGCTCCACAAATCATCCAATCAGGGGCAAGATCATTGTAGGCTGGGGAAAATCACCCTAAGAGCGCAGAAGCTATTTCTTGCCCATGGGGCAATTAATATGAAACACTTCTTTGAGGTTCAAGACGCTTAGCCAACTCATATCAAACCGTCGAGGTGCAGAGATTTCAGTTTTCCTTTCGAGGAATATCTCCACAGAGATCCCACAGGCTGGGGCAAAATCGGAAACCGAAGGAATGATTCCTCTCCATATCCTCAGAGCTATCCAAGCAGGTTTAGTCAACCTTCAAGTGCAAGACGAATGTCGGGAAGTCATGCTACTATTCCTTGACCCTTCAACCAAAACCTTTGAATTCAGACAGGGTATTTTCCAGCGTCAGTCATACCTGACCCTTTGCATTATTCCAAAATCCAAGTCCTATTGGTACGCAGGAAGACTTCGTCTGTTTGTCCCCAGCAAAGTCCAATCATACTTGGCACGTCCGGTTATTTCCCAGCGGAGTTAGCTCCATCTCTTCAGCATTTATTTTGCTGGAGTAGTTCCTTTGGTTATCCAGCTTTCCCCAGCATCCTGGGCCTGCATTTGCATTTTTACATATAGTTATCATATTTGCATTTCATCCTCAAACGCGTAGCATTTCCATTTCGTATGGAGCATTACGCCATATTCATACACATATGCATACGAAGCATAAGCCAATTTTCTATCAGCCTTCTGTGGCAACCTAAATCACTCTTCAATCAATACAGGGGCCTTTATCCAGCAGCTTTATTCAGACATCTCATTAGTTTACTCGGGTTTCAAATCATATGTCAGTTATGCTTTGTCCATCAGTCCTCTAATGATGACATCTCCAAGCATATTTTTCTTTGTCCATCAGTCCCCTGATGATGACATCCCCAGGAAGATTTTCTTTTCGTCAATTCCCATTGACGATGTGTTTCTCCAAGAAGATTTTCTTTCCGCGAATTCCTATTGATGATGTGTTTCCCCAGTAGGTTGTCTCTCCGTCTATCCTTAGACGATGCAACATTTGGATATGGTTTTCTCTCCGTCTATCCTTAGACGATGCGAGAGTTGAATATGGTTTTCTCTCCGTCTATCCTTAGACGAGGTGAGTTTCATACATGGTTTTCTTTCCGTTTATTGGATGAGATAACATTATAAGAGGGTTTTTGTGTTGTCGATTCCTATTGATGACGCGACTCTTTGAAGAATGTTTGGGTTTCCTTGTTGGCAATTCCTATTGACGACATGGCTCTTTAAAGATGGTTTTCTTTCTGTCAATTCCTATTGACGATGTGGCCCTTTGAAGATATTTTCTTTCCATCAATTCTTATGGACGAAAGAATTCTGTAGTTTGATGAATGGTTTTGAAGTGCGTTAACGTGATCTATGGTTTTGATTGTCTTTCCGTCTATCCTTAGACGATGTGAGTATTGGGTGTTCTTTCTGTCTATCCTTAGACGATGTGAATGTTTTGGTGTCTTTCCTTCTATCCTTAGATGATATGAGTATTGGTTGTTCTTTTTGTCTATCCTTAGACGATGTGAATGTTTTGGTGTCTTTCAGTCTATCCTTAGACGATGTGAGTATTGGTTGTTCTTTTTGTCTATCCTTAGACGATGTGAACGTTTTGGTGTCTTTCCGTCTATCCTTAGACGATGTGAGTATTGTCTTTCTTCCTGTCTACCATTAGTCAGGTATTTTTTACCAGATGATCAGTCAGCTTGATGTCGTTGCAACTATCTGTATTTAGTTTTCGGAGACGTTTTCCAAATCAGAGTTGCAGTTTATTTCTGCGGTTGGCAAATTTTCGGGTTTCTTTGGTATTCAACCATCTTTTACCTTGATTTCCCAAAAGCCGTTCGCTTTTCACCCAGTCAGGTCCAAGCCGTTTGAATAGGGGCGGCTGTTGCACCCCAAAATTTGCCCAACCTTTATCTTTAACTGACTTTTGTTTCATTTCATTTTCTTCTAGCATTTCTGCATTGCATAGCATTTGTTCTTGAGACAAGGGATCGAGGTTTTCCTGTGGCTCGGAATTCACCTTCGGTGCAAGCAATCAAAGCAGCGAGTATCTCCGACATTTATTTTGCCCAGCGATCGAGCGGTGGATTTTACCTTGTGTTGCAGGGCATTTTTCAGATCAAGAAACAACATGCAGGCCATCTCGAGCATTCTCATGATCATAGCATTCAGAAATGACTTTCAGAATTTAAGCAGAGCTCAAAACGACAAGAAACGGGCAAACAAGCAGTTTTCCCTCCAAAAGGCTCCAAATTCAAAATTCAAAGGTGTTAATCGGTTAACGCATATGGTTAACCGGTTAACCAATGCAAAACTAGCCCAGACTCAAAGTTTCAGAGGTGTTAACCGATTAACCTATGTGGTTAACCGGTTAACCAAAACAGATTTTGCATTGCACGTGAGATTTCAAGCAATTTTCATTTGGGGTTCATTTTTGGCCTTTGGAAATTCAAATTTTGCATGTGGGAAGGATCTAGAACCTCTTTAAAATTCAGATTTCCCTCCAAATGCCCACACCTCATTCCAAACCTAGCTTTTGATCCAAACCAAGAGAGTACTTAAGTGATTTACTCCAAACCAAACAATCTAATCTCTCACAATTCCAAAATCAAATTCAGAATTGCTCTCAATTCTCTCAACTTCTCCATTCCCAAACCCTGACTCAAAGCTCTTCATCATTTGGATTCATTGATTTTTCATTGAAATCAATGGATTCTTGAGCATAAACCTCCATTTATCATTATCATTGGACCAGTTTTCATAATCAATTTTCGTGCAAATTGGGATCTGATTTTGGAGCTTAAGTTGGAAGTGCTTATTTGGAGTAATTTTGCTTAAAAGTGTTTGATCTTCATTCCTCTTGCAAGAATTATTATGGATCTTGAAATTTTCCAGATAATCTTGTTTGGATCTGCTCAAATTCAGTTGATCAACACTTACCGAAGCAAATCGCTTTAAAGGTTGGAATTCTCGATCCGATTTAATTTTTGAGCTTATCATGTTAATTTTCATATTCGATTGAATTTTGGTTGATTTCGATCCGTTCGGATTGTGATATTGCTGTGTAATTGTGTATCCATGCTGTTGGATCTCTGTTTTCTATTGTTAATTTCGTGCTTAAGTGATAAGTTGATCTTTTGGATCCTTGGATAAGTTGTTTTTGTGTTGTAAGTGCTTTTTTGCTGCTGTTTTTGGCCTCTGTTACAGTGTTAATCGGTTAACGCATATGGTTAACCGATTAACCATTTCAAACTTTCAAATTTTTCAAACGTTAACAGTATTAATCGATTAACGTATATGGTTAACCGATTAACCTATTCAAAAATCCAGATTTCCCAAATTTTTTAAGGTGTTAACCGATTAACCCCAGGGGTTAACCGATTAACACTGTAACAGTGGGCCGTTTTTGCTGTTTTTCAAGGTATTTTTGCATATCGTTCCACTTTGAATCATCATAGACCAGTGTGATGCATTAGGAGTGTGATGTTTGGTATATACGTCGTTGTTCTTGATTGTTTGATCATGATATTTTGTCGACTCATTTTGTTCGATTTCCACTTGAATGCATATTTGTATATGTTGTTTAATATGATGTTCATCCTTGTTTGCTTGAGAGAAGAGCTATGGTCGAGATGCGCTTGTGGCGGTTGCTGCCCCACACTTCTTTTCCTCCCGTTTTCTTCGATGATTGATGGTCGACGGTTGTAGAGGACTGTCTTCTCCCGTTACATCTCATCCGCTCATTTTCTTTTTTGCATTTGCATGTTCATGATTGCTTGCATCTTTGCATGTGTATTTCATCTTGTATTTTGCATCTTTGTTTGCTCCAAAGAGGTTGAGATGTGCTTGTGGCAGCTGCTGCCCCACACTTTGTTCCTCCCTCTTTGCATGTTTTCTTCGTGTATGCATTTTCTACTTGTGATTGATCCTTCCTTTGTTCTTCTTGTGCTTTGTGCCATGATCCTCATAGGATTCTTAGTCCCTCCGTTTAGGACGGGAGTAGGAGAGACATTAGGTGTTCAATCCAAACATGCTAACATTAGGGTAGATGTTTCCCCTTTTCATCCAAACTTTAGGACCACTTTGCATGACAATGTTAGGGCCGAGTTTCCCTTAGACCTTCTGTGCGTCTCTCTTTCTCATCTCAAAACAATTCTAACTCATCTAATAAATGTGATGAACGTTGCGTGTTACGAGCCTTAAGATACATGGGGAATGATGAGTGAGGGGCCTCCTCTCGCTTATCTAGAGTTTTTAGTGTACGTCCCGTTTGGGGGCGATACACGACACATTCGCCTCCATGTCATAGTCTTTAGTGCAACGTGAATCACAAACCGAATTAATTCACTTCACTAAAAAACACAAAACAAATTTCAAAACTTTTTCCTTCGGGATCAATCAGAAACCTTTTTCAGAAAAGAGTGTTGTTAAGCATCAGTTCTACCGCAAACAGGCTTTGTCCCTAACTGCTGGAACGGAGGTTTAACCCTACTCGGTTAAAACACTTAATCGTGGTTTCGTGTGTCCTGAACTATGTTTGCTTTGATCTTTCATACCAGATGAAAGTACGTAGGCACAAGACGCGATGTCTTGGCGAGCAACCTTCCCCCCTCTCTCTCCCGTAGTTAGCCGAACTACGTTAACTCTGACTTTTCCATTGCCCGAGGGAATACGTAGGCACAGAGCGGCGATGCTCTGCCGAGTCTCTTTTCTTTTGTCCCTTAGCCCGTAGCTTAGATAGTTTAAACACACCCTTAGATAGACAACAAGCATGGATCCTGTCGAGTACGACAGACGTGAGGGGTGTTAATACCTTCCCCTTGCGTAACCGACTCTCGAATCCAGGAGTTGGTTGCGATGACCTTGTCTTTTCCCTTTTTCGTTAGGTTTTTCTGATCGTTTCCTTTCCATCTCTTTGGGATAAATAACGAAAGGTGGCAACTCTTCTGTTTTCCGCCGGATGTTTTTCGCAGTTGCGACACTTGTTAATTAAAATTAGGGGTAAATTAGGGATTCCACGGCGGGAAACCCTAAAACAGAGTACGAAGACTCTTTGACCTAATGCTAGGGTAAAGGGCATTTTTGTCCATGATGGAACACCTAAGCGACTAGGGTTTTGAAACGGTCAAGGTTTAGGGTTGTTGACTCGGCGGTCAAACTGCTAGACCTAATCGTTCGGAACGGGATTAACGGTAAAACATGAAAACGACCAATACTATCATACGGCAGAATTAAAGCACGACAAAAGTACATAAATAAAGAAAGCGGTAAAATAATAGCATCGCGACGATCACTCGTGTAAATTACAAATCCCAAAACGCGTAAAAATAAAACTAAATTGTGACGATTACTCACATAAATTACAAACCGAGAAAACAAAACAAACCAGGAATACAATGGCGACAATAGTCTCGCCTAATTACAAATGAAACAAAGAAAATACGAAGAAAGGAAAATATTAAGAAACTGCGAAGAACAGATTAATGAGAGGGGACAAAATTGAAACGACCAAATCACAAATATTATTTTTTTGAATTTTGATTAAAAAATGGTTAATTAAGATTTTAAACTTGTTGTAATTTAATTAAATAAAAAATGTTTCAAAATGTTTTAATTTTTATGGTAAATAATAAAAAGAAGTTTAACCTAAATACTATAAAATGCTCTTTTTTATTTTTTAAAATGAGGAATAATTTTATTAAACTTATCCTAGATTTATTAAAACTAATTAATTGATTAAGGCTAAAAATTATATGAATCATTATAAAAACTGAAGTTAATTAAACTAAAGGTTATGTTAATATTTACTATTATTATTAAACTCTAGAGCACAAAATAATAAAATAATAATAATAAAAAACAAAACAAAACAACGAAACAAAAGGGTGAAACGACTGTGTTGAGTCTCATTAGGGTTTTCTGTATTTCTCATCTTCCTCTCTCCAAAACACGCCGCGGAAACCATCACCTCCCTTCTTCTTATTTCTTAAGCCGGCGACGCCATTATTGCCTGATAAAGCTTTGAGCTTTCGTTCTTTCGTGCATGTCCGATTTTCCCTTTTTGATACCTGAAACTCAATCAAAAACACCCAAAAAAATTGAACCGAAACTCACCCTTCAATCTATGACTTGCGGTGAATGATTGGGTATCCAATGATGTTTGGAAACTGAGGATGATGATACCGGGTCCCGATGGTAGTGACGATCGGAAGAATCCACAGTCGCCGCTGGTTCCCGGTGCTGATCCGTTACCGGTGAGGCTTCAATTTTGGGGTTTTTCGTTCTTTGTTGATGGTGTTTCCGAGATTTCGATCTTCTTCGCGATTTGCCTTTCCGCCGATAACTTTGTTTATTTCTTATCTTCTTCTTGGTTGGGATGATGATGAAAACTCAAGTGAGTTTTCTGAATCCACTTTCTGTGCCGTTTTTCGCTTTAGGGTTCCCCCCTTGATCTTGAAGTTTTATGATGATTTTATATCCCTTCATTTTATGGGCATGATTGGTGAACCTCTTGGGGTTTGTTGGATTGAGATTGTTCCTCACTCGTTGCAATTTTCACGGCTCAATTTATGCTTGATTTTGTTCGCTGGGCTGAGTTTGTTTTGTTGAGCTTGATTTGGTTTGCAATTGTTGCACCCTAAAATTTAACCCCTTAGATCTTCATCATAATTTTAGGATCATATGCATTTGATTATCTAACTTTAACATGTTTCAAGTTGGTATTTGTTAAGATACATGTGAGTTAAGGTTTCGTACAAGTCGAGAATCGAGGTTTCGATGGTTAATCAGTCAACGTATTGGATTGATTCTCCATGAAATAAGTCTCCACATCATCAAATATACTCAATTGGATCAAGTATGAATCCAATTTGAGGTTGTCACCCAAGGATCAAGAACAGTGCAGTTCAGGATACCCGATTAGGGTTTTCGATCAGGAAAAGTCAACTGTAGTTTGACTTTTGATTTAAATGATGTTACAATGGTGGGATCATGGTCCATGAAGTTCATATGGCTTAGTGAAGTCTATTCAAGAAGTTTCAAGGCATCAAAAGACCCGGAACATCAACAGTCGACTCGGTAGTCATCGATCGATCGTTCGGTTGACCGAAAGGTCAATTCTTCACTCACAAGGAATTTGACCTCAAAGTATGAAGCAAAAATGTTCCTAGTAACATATTACACCTGTCCATGAATTTTCATGACCATTGGATCAAGGATTGAGGAGTAATCGAAAAATCGGGAAATTAGGGTTTTGAAAGGGGCAACACCATAACTCCCTAACCACACATCCATTTGAGTTGGTTCAAATCTCATTGGAAAGGTCTTGACAAGTCCTACAAAATTCCCACAGTGGTCCATGAGCAGAAAATGCATAGATTTGGAGTTATGGCCAAAGTCATTACAAGAGGGAAAAATAACTTAGAAAAATTCTAAGTTATTGGCCTTTTTAGGCATGTTTTTAGCAACTTTGAGTGGATTTTTGACCTACTTCCATTTGGAATCTGAAGATCATGAAAACATGAAAGTTGTAGAGCTACATGAGGGCTTTCCAAAATGTACTAGAACTCCTCCATATCCCTTATGAGTTGAGAGTTATGAATCCAACAAGATGAGGTTTCAACACTTAAGTCCAACATTTTCACTTTTTCACAAACTCACCTTTTGGTCACTTGAGCTATTCTCAGCCCTTGAATCATGTTTCTATCTGATATTTAGAGATTATGATGAATGAAAATGCAGAAGATGAAGAGGTTTGATGGATTTGGCAAGTGGTATGCAAGTTGTATTATTTTAATCAAAGAAATCAAAATGAAGAAAGAGAAACTTTATGGAAATCTTGCAGCAACAATCCTCCTACTACCTAGCCACACTTCAATCACTTCTATGTCATTCACCACTTGATTTATGCATAAACTTGAGCCAAGAGCCTGAATTTGCAGCTGTCCACAATCTTGAATGAGATTTCATTTTCAAAACTCCCTCCAAAAGTGCCAAAGTACCAATCTGCCCCAAGCCTTTCCTTGCCTATAAATAGAGGTTTCCTCTATGTTGAAAGACACACCAGAGCACTCTAAAACCCAAGAGAAAACTATTGCTCTCATCTTGCATTTTCTTTGCTTATAAGTGAAGAAAACCATTCCAAAAATACCTCAAAATCTGCCTTGAACACAAAGCCTTCCAAAATCATTTTCACCCGCTCAAACTCATCACAAACCATCCACAAAATCCACAAATGATGTGTGGGAGGTGTTCAAAATCTTAAACCAAGCAAAACCCTCATTTTCCCAAAAGCCAACTTTCAACCAAGCAAAGTTTGACTTCACATACGAAATCTGCCAAATCACTGTTCAGGCTTGTTTTGATCATTGTAAACCTCCAAACACCTTAGGTTTATGATGTACCAAGCAAAGTTTGAATTCACATACGAAATCTTCCAAATCACTGCTCAGGCCTGTTTTAATCATTGTAAACCTCCAAACACCTTAGGTTTATGATGTACCAACTGTCCATAACCTAAAATACCATCATCATCACTTATTTTGACTTATGTCCTAAAGGTTCACTTGTTTACTTCAAGTACAAGAAAAGCTGTCATCTTCATCAAGGCATTGGATTGGATCTTATTTGGAGGCTTCAAGGTTTTCCCTTCTATATTAGCTTGCTTGAAGGTCTACAAGAGGTTAGTAGTCACTATCCTAGGTTTTAACTGTCATGAACATGTTTAATTTACTTTGCTTGGAATGTGTTTAAAGGCAAAAACAGTCCATGTGTGAATCTGCCAGGTTTGGTTTTATTACTCATCAATATGTTTAATATCCTCCTTGTTATTATACATTTTTGTGATGCTATGTGCTTGTTCTTAGAAACTCTCCTAAACATTGCCTTATGTCATGTATGAACATATGAGGTTTGCTTGCACTTACTTTGAAAGTTTGATGCTGTTTGGGATTTGGTTCAGTTTGTGAATATTGTTGGTTTGTTTCTGTTGCAACAACATTTTTGAATCATGTATCTATTTGTTAGCATTTTGATTTAAAGGCTCTTATATGTGTGATTCATGTGGTGTTGATATCATTTGAAACTGGTTTGGTTTTGGTTCTTCTTCATTTCTGTTTTGGCCCTTTTCAAACTCATGTGCATTTTTCAACTCATAAGGCATTTTCAATGATAGTGCATTTTTGGATCATTTTTATGCTTGAACTTGGTCTTTAACATGTTTTGAGTATGCTTGTAAGCTGTACAGTTCTGTTGGACTTGGTAAAGGTTATTGGGATGATTCATGGGACTGTTGAGGCTTGTTGATGACCAATACCTTGTTTTGCTGTCAAAATTTGTGTAAGGTTTGACTTGGACAATACCATGTGCATTTGATGTTAGGCTATCACTAGGATAACGTGTGTATGTTGTTACTTTTGTGAAAGTATGTTGTTAACATACATGGCCAGTTTAGGCTTGACATTGTTATGTGGGCTTTATATTCATTAACACCAAAAATGTTTTGGAATTTAAAAACTATCAACATGAAGAGATCTAGGTTAGATGCTCTGATTTCTCTTTGAACATTATTATGTTAGTAGTTGGCATTTTGAAGGTATAACTGTTATAAGGCTTTGATGTTTAATTTGCTTGGCATTGTAATGATCAAGTTATCACTTTCATTTATGAATTTTAAACCTTGTGCTTGAAAAGATCTATGTGATTTGTTACTGTCATTAGAGCATTAGAGGGGTTGTTTGTTTAGACTTTTTGGTATTGTTATGCCAAGGAATGTTAATTTGTGCTGTAAAATGCCTACTGCCACAAGGCTTGCAAGTTTGTCTGTGTGGATAGAGTTGTGGACTGATGGTTAATTGATCTAAACATTGTCATGGTAAGATTCATAATTGTTTTATCAAGGTTTGTTTTTAAGTCTAAAACTGTCAAACTCCTAATTCTGTTTAAGCCTAGATTTGGTTGGTTCAATTCTTAGTGCATACTTGAATTAATCTAGCATTTTTTAATAAGTGTAAGACTGTCATTGGGATCTTGCACTAGGGTTGCTGTTAGCATTTATGAGAAGGTGGATTTATCAATCCATGGTGAGATACTTAGAGTGGTTGTCACTATGCATTAGCTTCCTAGGCATTGTAATGTCAAGGCTCCTGTTTGTGTTTAGCTTTAGTTTAGAGTTGTGACTTTAGACTTTAGGTTTAGTTTGATGGTTGGAGTTGGAATTCAAACAATGTTAGTTTATATCCATGACTGTTTTAGACTAAGTTTGTCAAATTTGATTTAGCTGTTGCCAGGTTGTGTTTTCATGAAAAACAGTTTGGGTAGGATGAGGCCAGATTTGTGTTAATGGGGTCTTGTATGGACTGTTGGATTATTGAGAGCAGGTTTTTCTTGGTTTGATTGTTTAGAGAAGTTTGGTTGTATTTGGTGAGAGTCTTTTGGTGCTGTTAAGCTTTAGTGTGTAGGTTAGTGGGATAACATCATTAGATTCTCTGATTGAGGTACAAAATTGATGAATGAGGCTAGCATAACCATATTGAATTTCATAGTAGTATTTTCAGGACTGTCTATAAACATCTATTGCCATAAGCCAGCTTTCTAATCATGATAGTTTTGCTCCTTTTGCTATTGGTAAACAAGGCACTTTGATTGTTTAATGATGTTTAAGTCTTGGTTTAATCTCACTATCAAGAATTCATCCTTGTGAGGTCATGATATTTTGAATCCCTCTACAACTGTCCTTGGAAGCTAAGTTTGTTAGCTTATGCTTGTCAGCTGCAGTTCATGTGCCATTTTCTGATTTAATTTAGTTTTGAGTCCTCTTTAAGTTTGAGTTTCATAAACCATATATTTGAAGTATGTACAAGCTTTTGATTGGCCTGAACATGTCTTGATTTGAGCTGTGACTTTGAAAAATCATTTTAAACCCTTAGCCTGCATTTACAATCGAATTTCACTTTGTGTTCATTATTTTGAAAAACTGTTAGCACCATTGTGATCCTTGTTAAAATTCAAGTGAGTTAGAATCAAATTTTGTTAAAATTGGTTGAGATTTGGTCAAGTTTGAGATCAATCTGTTTGGACTTGTCTTGCTTGTTTTCCTCTTTGCCTTGGCCCAAAAATGCTAGCCTTTTTAGGTACATGTATTATTTGGGGTGGCATAATACTTGGATGTATCGTCACCCCAGTGGTTATGCCTTTACTCTCATATTGCCTTGCCATCGCCATGTCATGGGTTCGATCCGTGTGGAGATCAACCCTTTTGATTATTTTTTCCATATTTGCCTTGCTTTCATACTTTGCTCTTTTTCTCCTTCCACTTGCACGCGCGCGCCTTGGCTGAGTTGGTAAGGTTTTGAACCTATGACTCAAAGGTGGTGGGTTCAACACCCACCAAGCGACCTCCTATCATTTTAATCATAAAAATCTTTGGTTTTTTATTTAATTGTCATTAAAATTCCAAAAATCATAACTTCATCAATTTTTGTTATTTTTGATTGGTTCTTTTTGCAAATATCTCATATTTTTGCATATTTTCACATGATATTTTAATATTCTAGAATTTTCACTTTTTGAAAACAATTTGCATTGAAAATTGTCATGTTTCTTTGTTAGGGTTTTTACCCTCCTTTGCATTTCAAAATTGTTGATTCTTTTGAGTTTAATTTTGCACTTGATGTGAGTATTTGTTTGTCAACTCCTTTGTGTATGTGATTGTAATTACTTTTTCTTGTAAGCATCATGATTTTTTCATTTGATTTCCATTTAAAATCCCCATGAAGTTTTTGAACTTTTGTATACCATTGTTGTGACGTTGTTTGTTTAGGCGTGATGCCTGTAAGTATACACGTCATCTTGTAAGCCCTATTAAACCTCATCTTTGTTAAGATGCATCTTTGTTAAGATCCCCTTCCATCTTTATTAAGATGTACCCCATTCTTCGTTATGATATGCTTTGGTTTTTACCTTTCATTAAGTCTTGAAAGAACTTTCCCCTTTGCTTGATATTATAATATCTTGATACTTGCTTTGGTTGTGACCATCTATCTTGATTGTAATCCTTGCTTGATATTGTAATATGCTTGCATATTCTTGGTCGTAACCATTTACCCTAATTGTAATCCTTGTTTGATATTGTAATATCTTGATGCTTGCTTTAGTTGTGACCATTTATCTTGATTGAAATCATTGATATTGTAATATCTTAAATGCTTGCTTTGGTTGTAACCATTCATCCTGATTCAAATACTTGCTTATTGTAATATGCTTACTCATTCTTGGTTGTAACCATATCCCTTATATTCATCATGTGTGAATGATTATGCTTTGTTAAGTTATTCCCCCAAGTGATGGAACTCTTTAGTTCTCATCCAAGTTGCCTCATCTTTCCCCTTCCAAAGGAAAGTCTCTCTATTGACCCTTGGGTCATAGATAGCTCATTATATCATAGGTCTGGATATTCTCCCTTTTTGGTCTGGATAGAACCAATAGGATTTGATATCATAGGTCTGGATAGAACTTTCTCCCCCTTTTGGTATGGATAGAACCAATAGGATTTTAACCCATAGGTCTGGATAGAACCTTCACCATCTTTTGGTCTGGAAAGAACCAATTGATCCTTATTCTGTAGTTCGTGCCTGAACTACGACTGCTCTGATTTCTCATTGGATAATGAGAATACGTAGGCACAAGATGCGATATCTTGACGAGCAACCTTCCCCCTTGTTCCCCTCTTTGGTATGGATAGAACCAATTGGTGTTACAACATAGAGATAGGTAGAGTTTGGTTAACTCTATGTAAGAATCATGGAAATGATTACTTACTCCCCTTTCTTGAGTGTTCAACATAGATCTAGAGAGTTTTCTTAAACTCTACACAAGCATGGATATGTTTGTTCCCCTTTGAACCTTGATCATAATCAAGTGTTCTTCATCCCTAGTGAGGTGAACTACGATGGCTCTGATTCTATCCTAGTAAGGATACGTAGGCAGAGGACGCGATGTCTTTGCGAGCAAACTTAGAAATTATCTTTAGGTCTTAACCTACACCTTTTACCCAATCCCAACTCATAGCACACATTTAGCAAACTTAGCATGCAAACAAACAAAAGGTTCCTGCAGAGTACTACAAATGTTTAGGATGTGAAATACCTACCCTAGGCATAACCAACCCCCGATCCCCGAATCTCTTAGCGTTGTTGTAACATCGCGCAAAAGGTTCTTTCTTTCTTTAGACCTTTCCTTTGGATAAATTAAAGTCCGGTTGTGAATTTAAGAATTAAAGATTCAAGTTAATCAATAGCTTGGTATCACGATTCTCACCGCAACAGCAGCTTTTCTGGTTTGTTTATGGTTGCTGGGTTGCACTTTTGTTGTTGACTATGTAGTTTTTACGGAAATCTTGTTTGCATGCGGTAGAACGTTGTTGTGGTTGGATCCGTTGGATTTCTCGTTTGACTGTTTGGCTGAGAATTTTCAAGGAGATTGGCGTTAAGGTCCAGTTTGGGCAAAACCACTTCTTTGGAAAATCACTTTTAAAAAAAAAGTGCTTTTCAAATAAGCACTTTTCTGCAAACCAGCTTTTTTACAAAAGCGCTTTTTCTCAGAAAATCTTCTTTATATATCTCTCTCTAATGGATGCCTCAGATAAGAATAAAAGCTGCCAGATCTTGGCTTTGGCCGAGAATCGAATCGGTAGCCGACTTCGGACTAATCTGTTGCCCTCCCGACACCCGATGATGATATTACTCTGAGGGTGTCAAAACTAACCGATTAAATTTTCTTTGCTGATTTTGCAGGTTCGGAAAGTCGGAGGAATCGGAACCGAGACAAAGAAATCGGATTAGGATTTTTTAGGATTTTCTTATTTTTATGTAAAATGCAATTGAATATTTTTGAAATTTTAGTTATTTATTATTTTTTTGTTGTTTTAGTTTTATTTATATGTTTTGTAATGATAAATATAGATATTATTTATTTAATATGATAAACTTATTCCTTTTTATCTATTTATAGTGAAATAATAAAAATGAAATAAGATTACTATTAAAGAAATAAAAATTTAATATCATCAAATAAAAATTAAACATCCTTTTAAAAATGAAATGAAATGAAACAAACTAAAAAAAATAAAACTAATTAAGAAAGATGAAATTATGAAATTACTTTAAAAGATAAAATATGTTTGACTAAAAAAAGAAATTTGCTTAAAAATGAAATTTGGTTGCTCAAAAAAAAAAGAAATGAAATCGGAAGAACTGAAATAAACATAAACAGTTATAAAAGGAAACAAAATTATTTTTATTATTTAAAAAAAAGAAATGAAAAGACTACTAAAATGCTATTTTTTTAATAATTCTCGATTAATCTGATTTGTCCGACTAATCCTGTCTCCAACATAGCTTCCGATTAAACTTCCGGCAAATCAAGTGAACAACCCTTATCAGAATAAAATTCAATCCGCCTGAGGACCACGCTCTTCCAACCAAATTATCACCAAGTGAAACTCCGGATTAAACCAAACGAAGCAAGACCTCTGATCAAATTCCTCGATTTTCATTAACGGACTCAAACGGCTCAAATTCCCCGATGATAACTCAAATCCACAAATTGACAGCCAACTGCCAACAAATGACCGTTTTGCCCTTCGTGAACTAAAGAGCCCGCCACATGATTATTTTCTGCAAAAATCAACCAACTGCACAACCCGTTAGTGGTTAGTTAAATGCAATGCGAATGAGATGACGTGCGAAATGAACCTAATAATCTTAGGGTAAAATTTGAGGTATTACAGTATTATAATGAGACAAAAGGATAGAAGCCTTCTAGAAACAGAAGGCAAGTCAGCAAATCCGTTAGAGGGCCCACAATAAGTGGAGGAAAATGATGATGCTAGTACTGGTGGTGGAATGTTACCACGTAGAGGAGAGAGAATGAGAAAAACGCATAGCATGTGGAAGGAATTTGTGAAACTGTGATGACAGCTACATATAGTGGCCTAGGAGAATGATTATGGTTTTTGTGTGAGTAGTGGAATTGTTATCCTTCTCCCTCAAATTCTCTTTTCACATCTGTTTTTACTTGTATGCCAACTGTTTGCTGAAAGTTCAATAACAATATTTCTCTCTTCCTTCATTTTTCTAATTACCATATTTTAACACTGTTACAGAAGGTATACCTTAAAAGAGAAATGTTTTATTGCATTTTCAGCAAAACATATCAAGTTCGATTTTTTGGAGTCTAATATAACTCGTGAATAATATGTTTTTGTAGGACATTCCTTCTTCTAGTTCTTGCCAACCAAATGGCTACTGTATTTTGCCGATTAGTTGTTGCAATCGGTAGAGAAATGTCAAGGGCTGCCACGCTCGGGTTGCTTTCATTGGCAATGCTTGTTGTTGTGGTGTCAAAAGGTAATACAAAGACAAGATATTATTGTTGTAGACTTAGAATAATTATAATGCAGTTGTACTCTTGTTCTATATGTATATACAGACAATATAAAGAAGTGGTGGTTATGGGAATTCTGGATATCTCCTACGATGTATGGACAGAATGCCTTGCTGAGTAACGAGTTTCAAGGGAAGACATGGCGACATGTATGTTATTCCCTGATCTAAATCTTCATTTTTAATTTCCAATTACGCTAAGTGTACCGTTGTGAATTATTGTTGTAGCAGTGTTCTTTGTTGAATAAAAAGTACACACGGTTCAGCATTGTTTAATATTATCATGTTGATTTGCTTTATCATTTGGAATTATAAATTATAATTACAGGAAAGTTGCCATTGATAGAATTTATGGCCAGTTTTTGTAATTAAATTCTATTTGTCTTTTTTCTGTGTTGCTGTAAAGAAACTTAAAAACATATTGTAATACAAGTTCAATAAAAGAAAATTAATAAGTGACACAATCAGTTGCAATACAGTTAGAATCTATCAGTAACAATTAACTAAGTCAACACAATACAGTTAGAATCTATCAGTAACAACTAACTAACTCAACACAATACAGTTAGAATCTATCGGTAACATTTAACTAACTCAACAGAATCCAAACAAACTTTCTAACTAACTAACTAACTTTTTGCTTCCTTTTCATTAACTAGCTTGCTTATATATACAGTCTCAGCATTCATATTCATTCCACAAACAGTTACTTTCTTTCTTCACTCACTCACTCCCACAAGGCAAGTGCTACTGCAAACTTGTTCATCTTGAGTTCTTCTTATTACATGAAAAACTGACATTCTTTTATTTCTTTACACAGCCATCCATTCTTCCCTCTATTAGTCTGGGAGAAGAAGAAGAAGAAAGAAACCAAATTCTCAATCTCACATTGAGCAAGGTTAGTTCTATTTCAAAATATAATGAAATTGTGCTATTTCAAAATCTATATCTTTCTCGTATAAAAAACACTACAAGAAACATTGCATTTTCTCAAGTGATTTTCACGTCACTAACTCAAAAACCACTTCACTAACCAACTTTTGTGACGTGGGTAAAACACGCCGGAAATGCAATGGTGGGAACATGTTCCCACGTGGAAAACACGTCACAAAGTTGTGACATAGTTGGCACTAATTAAATTGGTTCCCATGTGATTTTCACGTCACTAATTAGTGACGTGATATACATGCCACAACAAAAATATGTTTTATAACAGTGACATTGTTTGCACTTCACTATAAAATTTAATAATAAAAAAATAAAAATAAATATTAACTAAAAACAGCTATAAAATTAAAATAAATATTAAATATTAACTATAAAATTT
Source organism: Lathyrus sativus (assembly GCA_963859935.3). Lineage (NCBI taxonomy): Eukaryota > Viridiplantae > Streptophyta > Magnoliopsida > Fabales > Fabaceae > Lathyrus > Lathyrus sativus. The sequence continues at coordinate 632,342,176 of OZ012737.1, read as the reverse complement.
AAAAAATTAAAATAATATACATTAAAATATATATAAATATTTAGTTACATGAAATTCACATCACAAATATAAAAGTTTTTAATCTAATATGCATGTTAACATGACAATATTCATCTTCGATAGAAGGTAAAAAAGTTGTTATCCATATTCATGGTCAATGAATGGTATCACACCCACATGAATAGCATGATTCAACCGATGAGACTCCTCTCATTTAGTTGTTAGACCATAATGAAGAAGAAAAATAGTGAAATATGCCTGAAACTATTCTTTAAATATTCACTCTCTTAGTTATGTAGAGACGTTCTCCATTTTCTAAAAAAATGAATTATACTTAAGTATGATTTTTGTATATACATATTTAATTAATGTCATAATTTTAAAAAGTATATGTATCTATATAATTGATTTAGTCTAAAACATATTAATAAACATTTTCACTTTTTATTTATAGAAATCGAGACCTCTTAGTTTCTTAAAAAATATTTCATTTCTATCTATTCTAAAAATATATATTTTTACTACAAATTATTTTTAATGTATAATATATATTCATTATTTTTAAATTATAATATATATTCATTATTTTTAAATTATAATATATTCATTAAAGTATATTATATATTCACTATAATTTTATAAAGTATAATATATATTCATTATTTTTAAAGTATAATATAAATTCACTAAAATAATATATTATACTAATAATAACATATTTAAAGTATAATATATATTCATTACTTTTAAAAATCTGTTTTTAATAATTGAATGTGTAAAAATAATGTATAAAAATAATGTATTAAATGTGTTGTTCTGTTTTTAACATATTTACTAAAATAAAATAATATATATTATACTAAATCTGTTTTTAATAATCTATTTTTAAAAATCTGTTTTTAAAAATCTGTTTTAAAAATCTATAATATATATAATTGATTTACTAAAAATAACACATTTAGTACATATTTATTATTTTTTAATAAAAATACTTTTTCAAAGAATAATATATTTAAAAATAACACTTTTTAAATATAATACATATTCTTTATATTTTTAAAAAATATATATTAATTTTTTTCTATTTACAATATTGTTTACTAAAAATATTTTTTAAAATCCTATTTTTTCTAACATAATAAATATTCTGTTTTTAAAAATTAAAAATACATAACATATTTAATTTGTTTCTAATATAGTATTTTTGTTTCTTATAAATATTCTATTTTTCTAATTTGTTTCTAATAACATATTATTTTTATTATGTTTTTCTAATAAATATTCTATTTTTTTATTTTGTTTCTAATAACATATTATTTGTTTCTAACATAAAAAATATTCTATTTTTCTAATTAAAAATACATAATATATTATTTTTATTTTTTCTTTCAACAACAATAACATAGTATATATATATACATTTACATCTAACCAAAAAAAATTTAAAATTTCCTAATCAATATTCTAAAATAATATTTCATATATCAAATATATAAACAAATTGTAATGCAAAAATACCTCTCAAAAGCTTCCAATGGAACTCCTTAAAAAAAAATTAACAGTTAATAAAAAGAAAAACATAAAATAAATGGAAACCTAAAACAGTAACAACAACATACATCATATTCACCTTAAATTTGTAAAATTTTCGTTGGAGGTGTGAAGCAGAATAATATGAAGGTCTGGAAATGTGAGGGAGGAAGAAAGAAGAAAAGCTGAAGAAAGAAGATGAAGAAATGAAGTGAAACGAGGGTGAAAATTCTGGGATATATAATGAAACTTGCGACATGGGGAACACGTGGGAAGGTACCCACCACGTGAACGCCACGTCGGAACAAACATCAACTCAAACCATTTGCGACGTGAATTGGGGGTCGGAACATTCCAAGTTGGAATTTGCGAGGGATAATTTAATGGAAATTATTTTTGCGACGTGCAAAGCATGTGGTAATTTGTGACATGCTTATCCCGTGAAAAATACAAAATTTATTAATTAAATAATTTAGTGACGTGGGAATCACTTGCCAACACATTTTTTCCCACTACCACGTCACTAAATCACTAGGGAAAAACAACATTTTCTTGTAGTTAAACGAAATAATGATTTTCTTTCTTTATCTGTAGAAAGGTGATAATTAAGAATTGTGTAGAAAGATGGAGAATGAGGCGGATCGTCAAGGTGTGCAATTGGGTCTAGTGATTATGTAGAAAGTTTTAAGTGGAAACAAATCTAAAATTGATGCTAATAATATCACATTTTTATGCAATATCTTGATTATGATTTTCTCTCTACAACAATATTAATATTTTTCTTTGACATAATCAATTGTATTAAAAATAAATAAAAAATGTAATTTTCTAAATCAACATAAGACTAAATAATAAAATAAAAGTTTAAAATAAAATAAAGCCAATATACTTTGGTTCACAATGTTGGCTACCGAAAAGTGTGATCGAATCCTTTTTATTTATTTATTATTATAGAATTTGTGGGAATATATGGAAGAGAGTCTTTCTATAGAAAAATCATTTTTTTTAATGATAAATAGGATTCATCAGTCAGGTTAAGAAGATGGAAAGTTTGTGAAAAAAAAATGGCGATTGGTTATTCTATTTGATTGATAACAAGTTTGAGAGGAAGGCAATTGTGAATAGATAAAATAATTTTTCAAATTTTAAAAATGCACAAAGGAGAAACAAATATATTTTAGTTGTGATAAATAAATATGAATGCTGAATATAAATATGTTGAAGAAATACATAAAAATGAGTGGGAGAAACTCATTTATAATAAAAAAAAACGATATGTATTCATTGAGTGACACTTTTTCCGTTTTTTATTATAAGTCGTTTTTTATTTTTTATATATATTAAAAAATATAATAATTGTGGTATGAAAAAGAGAAATTATAAAAAGTTTTATAAGATTGTCCATTATTAATTATATTGAAAAGATAAATTTATATAATTAAAAAGAGAGATACTAATAAATATTTAAGAGTATAATAAAAAAAATAATATTAATAATTTATTGTATTATAAAACAACTTATATTGTGGTACACAATATTTTTCTAATGTCTTATAATAAAAAACGGAAGGAATACAAAACAAAGATAAAGTTCAAAACATAATGATTAAGTCTTACTAAAGGAAATAAAAAAAAATTGTTAGAATTTTAATGAGATGAAATTGTAGAGTAATTACTAGCATATGACAAAGTGTGAGGCTAAAAAAATATTTAGTCTCATGTTGGTAATGTCTCTACATTTGTATTGTCTCATCACATCAAAGAAAAAAATATATCTTAGTTGTGGTAAGCAATATGTTGAATGAATACATATAAATGAGTGGAAGAAAATAATAACAATAAAAAAAAAACATGGGTGTGGAAAGTGGTATGTTCATCGAAAGATACAAAATGTTAGAGTCTATGAGATTCATCTCAAGATGATGATGCAAACGCAGAGCAAAAATTGAAGAAGAAATGTAATTATCAGTGTTATTCATATTGTACAAGAGGAGCGGTTCACATATATGCAAGATGGATAAGATGAAGCTAACTGTTATAGTTAGAGTTAACCTCTAACTGTAGCTTAATTATTTCCTAAGCTATAAGTGTAATAGAGTTAGATAATAGTAGGCTCACTAAAGCATCCACTAGATAAACAACAAAATAGCTAAAGAGATATATATATATATCTCTAACACCCCGTGGAAACTCAAGGTGGATGAACAACACTAGTAACCTTGAGTTTGATTCTCGGATCTTGAAAAGTCGTTGTTCTCAAAGGCTTGGTTAATGTATCTGCAATCTGTGCCATAGCTGGAACATACTGAAATAAGTAGATTCTTGGAAACAACCCTTTCACAAACAAAATGTATGTCAAATTCGATGAGTTTTGTGCGAGCATGTAAAACCAAATTATGTGACATTAACACTACACTCATATTGTCACACTGCAGAATTGGTGTATGGAACAACACTCCAAGTTCATTCAATAGAGATTATATCCATAATAATACTAAAACCCGATACTTAGCTTTAACACTTGAACGAGCAGAGCAACCAGTGACTACTTCTTAGAACTCCATAAAATAAGATTAGAACCAAAGAAAATGCATGTACCAGACGTTGACCTATGATTATCAGGGTCACTAGCACAATCAAAATCATTGTATGCCTTAAGAGATAATTTCTGATATGGTAACGAGGGAGACGACAATAAACCATGTGAAATAGTTCCACTGAGATATCTTAGAATCCGCCTAACAACAGACCAATGTGCATCTAAGAGAGCTTCCATAAACTAACATGATTTGTTTACACTAAAAGTTGTGTATGACCTAGTCAGGGAAACATATTATAGAGCACCCACAATTGGTCGATACAGTTGAGGATCAAAAAAAGGTTCATAGATATGTTTATTGAGTTTGCAAGTACTAAGCATGGGGGTAGGAACACCATTTGCATTCAACATGTTTGCTCTTGTCAGCACATCTCTGATATATTCGATTTGGATGAGCAAGAAGGAGCCATTATTATGATGGCTTACTTATATTCCCAGAAAATATGATAGTCGACCCAATTTCTTCAAGGCAAATTCAACATGCATTTTGTTGATCAGATTGTGAATAAGAGTAGAACTAGAACCAATGATTAGAATGCCATCAACATACACAAGGAAATACATAGAGATACCTTTGTGACAATATTCAAATAAGGAATGATCACACCTTGAATGAATGAAGCCAAACTGAATAAGGGCTTATGTAAGTTTCTCATACCAAGCCCTTGGAGCCTGCTTAAGGCCATAGATGTCTTTGTTGAGTTTGCACACCACAAATTTATCAACACTAAAAAACCCAGGAGGCTGAGTCATGTATACTTCCTCATGGAGAATGCCATTCAAAAATGAATTATTGACATCTACCTATTGAATATACCATTTGTAGGCGTGTTCGCCATGAAAATTGGAGAACAATTGCTGGTCTTCCAAATCGAAAAAGATTTGTTTTACTCGCAGGATCAACCATACAAATCCTAGAACATGTGCTAGTTGATCTTAAACAAAGTTTGGAAAAACAATGAACACTTCGACAGAGTTCATGATAAAATAACTTGTTTCAAAAATGTAAATGGAATTATACACAAGAGATTAAAGTCGAAAGACTGGTAAAAAGTGTAGAAAGTAACTGGCGCAAGGAAAGGATAAATTCTTAATGAAAAAGACTTATTGAATTGCATTGAAATGTAAAAATGGTGTTGCATCAACGTAGATTCTCACAAAGTCGTTTCTCTACACGCGGGTACTTTGAGTATATTGAGGAATTTGTACACAATTGAACACACACAAATCCTAACACTAATACTTGTTATTTATACTAATAAAAAAATAAGTTCCATCAACGGCTAGCGAACTAAATCGAGACAAGTGGTGTTCTGCATGTCTTCGGCTATTGGAAGCGCTCCACGTGTCTTCTTTGAGAAATGGATAAGAACAAACATTTCCTCCTTTATTTGAATTCTAATGTTTCTGTCAAAATTCCTTCAGTAGCACCTTTGTCGAATCACATTTCCCAATTGTTAGGAAATATTTCTAAGTCCATAAAATAGTTCCTCCTTGTAAAGGGACGCCTTCGACTCACACTCCAAAAATGGTAGTTCTGGTCGAAGTCATCTGGTTTCTTCAGAAACTCTATTACTTCCTTTTAATCCAATTCAGGTTTCGAAATTTAGAGCCAACAATTTGCCCCCCAAAAATGTCATTTTCGACATCACTAAAGAAGAAGGCATTTTTTGATAATGCCATTCGTCGCCTCGAACGACTTTTGTATGCCTTTGATGTCTACCACTATTTCAAAAAACCCATGATGTCACGATCATCATAGCGGTTTCTGAAACGTCTTATCAATGCACGCCAAAATCTCTAGCCATCATCACACTTCCTAGACTCTAGGAGATCATGGGGCTAGGCATTAACTGCCAACGTTCCATCAAACAACCCTGGTGGAACACGTGTCCCACTAACCATCAGCTCTTTAATGCTGATTTGAAGTCCCTTAAACTTCCACAAGCTTATAAATAGCTTCATACTTAGCCAATTTCATTTTTTACGCTTCTCAAAAAACTCTCAAGCATTTTCTTCTCTCTTCACCTTTCAAATCTTCAAAGAAAATACCCATATTTCTTCAACCTTCAATAATGGCGTCTTCAACAACATCAAAGACTTCAGAAAAGGCCAAAAAATCCAAAGACCTAAATAAGATCTTTCAGCCTCCTCCCTTTGACACACTTTCAGGGCCAAAGATGGTGAGGAACCAACAGTTCATTCCTGAGCCGCTTGAAGAAAAAAAGAGAAAAATCTACGAATATCAGGTACTTGTTCCTGTTATCGTTTCTGGTAAATGACATGCATTATGCGATCTTTTACCTGCTCTTAGCTTTGATCATAGTAAATCTAGGGACTTTTCTCTTCTTATCACAAATCCAAACCCATAGGGCAAGCCAACAAATCTAGGGTTGAAAAATCTTCTTCTGATGCAGTAGAGTTGAATAACATAGATTTAAGGTATATGAATAACAACTTTAAAGTCTTTCGAGCGACCCCATCCTTTAAGGAATCTGATGACTATATGAACTGGTTAGCAAAGATATAAAAAGTTAAGTCCCAAACCTGGAAGAACATGGGAATCTATGACCTGATCATGTTGTCGAAGACGAGTCTCGATTACTGTTCAACCATGTTGGTTTCTTCTCTGTATTTTTGGGATAACACCCATTATACCTTCCATATCCCTTGTGGGTGTCATACCCCAAATTTGTCCTACCCACTTTTACATTTCATTTTGTACATACATCCACCAATTAGTATTCAGAAAATCCAAAATGAGTGGTTGCTGCTCGGGTATCACAAATTTAAATAGAATTGAACTGAGTCTGAAAACCAATGATATAAATTTGTGTGTGTAGTGGATTGAGTTTCAACGGTTATGGCTTAATTTGTCAGTCAGTCAAAGACTCATTTCAAACACAATGCTAAGGAAGGTATTGGTCCAAACGATGCGTGTTTGGGGATCAATTGGGGATATGTGTTTCAAAATGAATTTCTTGGTTCATTCACAACCAAAGTAGGATTGGCAGAAACTATGCTAGTTGTGGATTAGTGCAGATAAGCTCAAACTGGTTCTAATATTGGCCATAGATTCGAAGATTCTTTTAAGACATGATCCTTAATTCTAAGGCATGAACATGTTGTTTAGTAAGAAACGTTTGTGGTCGGGTAATTTTCAAGTCATAGTCCATAGTTTCTTGAGTGGCAAGAAAGGCTTTGATTCCTCTACTTTAAAATGTGTTAGAATTTAAGAGGTTGAATTTGTTTTCGGGTGTGAGCATGATATGTGTGGAGGCTTTTAATTTGGGAGTTGTTCTCATTTCATGGATTGATCAAGCATAGTGTAAATTGGAAAGATGAGTATGAATAGTATGTCCAAGCCCAATTCAATTGTCATTAAAAGCTCAATATATGTTATAATCCATAAAAGTCATACATTGCAACAAGCCCATTCATGTTCATATTTTAGCTACAAAGAGAATTCAGCAAATAAGAAAAGTCTATTCAAAAGCTATTGTTGAGAAATTAGAATATAATCATATTTTCATTACAACAAGAGGTGCATTTACATAAAACAGAAAATATTGATACAAGTTGAGGTCCATCTACCATTGCAAAGCCCATTTATGTTCTAACCCATTACTACAAGTCAAAAAGGATGGAAAAGAACTAGGGTCCATTTGCAATCTTTTTTAAATAGGGGAATTTCTCAACAAGACCACTTGCTGCAAAATGAAAGGAAAGCCATAAGGAGCCCAGGCCTCTTGACCGTCATAATATCGCCTGCAACAAAAAGATAACAGCACAACCAGAACAAATAAACCATAAACACCACTTTTTGTAAAGGACAAAAATAAAAGGCGAAAATTCTCGTACAACCATTACGAAATGGACACCCATAATCTTCTCAAACCTTACACATCCAAAAAAACCATCAACTCGTACAACAGAAACATATGCACAAAATGGTTTTCTACACACCACTAGCTACACAAACAAACAAATGGCTGAGAGCATGAAGGACCCCACGTAATTCCACAAAATGAAAACAGAAACTGTATCGCACCATAATTAACGCACCACATACAGGACAATACAACCACACAAAAACTCAAAAGAAGGTACGAAAGGATTTCCCCAAATAAAGCGAGGCCGCGCAACGAAAAACCCTTTTTTCTTCATAAACCCAAAATCCCTAAACCAGAACAGAAAATCGGAAGCAGAGAGAGATGAAGATGAATCATAATGGATTAAGAGAAAACGAAAAATAAATAGAAGGAGACGAAGACGGGAGAATTGAAACCACACGCAAACGGCTTGATGGTTGGATCGCCGGTGTTCTTTTTCAATTTCTTTTTGTTGATTTTCACTACCATGTGATGATGAAGAAGAAAGTTTCTTTTGAGCGTGAATTACTCACTGCGTTGGTTTGCGAAATGGGTTGGTTGTTTCTTCAGGGACCATGACTTTGGTGTTTATCTCTTTTTTCATCTTTGCTAATAACGTGGACCATTGATGTTTATGAGGCATAACTCAATTGCCTTGGCTTATTGTGGTTTAGGATGTGGGGTTTGGGCCGAACAGCCCGCGTCCCTCCTTGTGTTTTGTTTTTGTTCTTTCTTCTGGCTGTAATATGTGGATTTAGAGAGGTGATGGGCCCTGAGCCCCAGTGACCCTCTCTCATATACATCATTTCTTCTTTTCTACCTTAATTTTGGCTTGAGTTTTATTTTCAATTTCATTTTTTTGGGTCGATGGAGAGACCTTGAAATTGTTTTTCTGTCAAATTATTGATGAAAAACGATAAATCTGAGACCAAACTTTCTTTTCATTTTTTATTTTTATCGTTTTTTATTCATTTTTATCCATTCTTATTCATTTTATTTCTTTTTATTATTTTTTGATCAATGACAAATTTTTAAGAATTATTATCGGTCAAACTATTGATAGATGATAATTTATTCGAGACCATTTTATTTTCTATTTCAATTTCTTCTTCATTTTCATTTTTATTAATTTTTTTTTATCTATGATGTCTTTCAATTCGTAAACGCCATTTTATCGAAGTCGATAACCTTCTTGATTTCAAATCTATGGAAAATAATCATTTGGGTCATTTTCTTTACTTTGGGATCGTGATAGGCTACCTTCGATTAATCGGCATAATGTTTACGATTAAGACGAGATCCCACCCTTTTTTTTAGTCTGTGCGACACGATTAAATTAGAGAATGGTCCTCAATACCATTTTTCTATCTTGTCTTAGCACGGATATCAACCCACGCGACCTCCTATAGTTCGACTTTCATCATACGTCGAGCTATGACGGTTTAACATTACATTTGTCCCGATTTAATTCAATAACCAACTAACCACTAACTTTAATTTATGTCAAATATTAACTGCTTCAAATTCAGTCAAATATTATTGCGGATATTATATTGTTATATTATTATTGTATATTATTCATATTGTCATATTCATATTCATCATTATAATTCACCCATATTCGAAAACACATAATAAACTATCGAAATACTAAAAGCCAAATTGGTGGACTGTTGGACCATTGGTCATTTGCAGGAACCCTAATATGGAGTCGTGCCCGACTTTAGCTCAAGGCGTAGTTTAGGACACAATGCACACACACGGCTTTCTCTTGGGCTACCTGACAATGAGACCCCTTTATTTTGTGCAATCCTGTGTAACTTACATGTACCCCTCTCCCATTCCGATATATGTTTCGTATTTCTTTAATTATCGATTTATATTTTAGGAGCACCCATAGGGACTAGCGTAGTGTCGCGGTGAAAATCGGATACCAAACTATTGATTAGTTTGCATCTTTAATTCATTTTGCAACCGAACTTTGATTTGTCCAAAGGAAGGGATAAAAGATTGAAATTCCCATAATGCAATGCAAATGCAAGGTTTAGAGAGTTATAGGTTCGGGGGTTGGTTAAACTTATGGAAGGTGCTAGCATCCTAAGTTTCTGTAGTACTCTACAGGAACCTCTTGTTTTATGTTTGTTTATTGCTAAGTGTTTATCTGCTTAAAGTTAAAGGACCTAGGGGGTTTATTTCTAAGTATGCTCGATAAGATGTCGCATCTTATGCCTACATATCCTTACGGGAGTGGAATCAGAGTATTTGTAGTTCCCCTAAAGGGTTAGAGGAGTTCTTTGACTGTGGTCAAAGTTCCTACGGGTTTAGGGTAGTTGATTGATTGATTTTAGGATAAGAGATGTGTCTTCATTTTAAGGGAGATATAACCGCCACAAGTTGCAGAGAAATGGTCTTTGCATCGTCTTAAGAAAAGAACTTACGTACTCGGATAGGGATCAACGAAGTACACCTTTATCTCTCTTAAGGCAAAGTTCCTACGGTATTGACTATATTGATGTGGGGTGGAGATTCTATCTCGCTTAAGATGATTTGGCATCTTTCTCTAATGTGTTTGAATATTGTATTGATTTGAGTTATTTGTATTGTGTTTCTATGTTGTAAGATAAAAGACACGGTCTTCCTATGGGGTAGGATCTATCTTAAGTGATCGACTTGGATGGGATCAAGGATCGAGGGGATAATGATGCAAATGTGAGTGCACTACACACGATTGTTGAATCATGTGTAGGATTTTCCTTTGGACGGATGTAATTGCAAGAATGCGATAATGTAAATGACAGTAATATGAATTGCTGAAGAATAAATTACGGATAAAGTAAACCATACACAAACGCATGAAAGCGCTGAAGTGTGTGAGAGTGAATTGTGTCGTGGATGTGAAAGTGCACGATTGATTCGATTGACTTTTGTTTTAAGAAGGAAGTCGGAATTGATTTTAAGAAGTTATATTAGTTTGTTTGAATCAAGTTGAGGAAATAGCCAATTATGTCTTCAAGAAAATGTTGATTAATTTGGTGGGGATGAACTTTTTATATATAAAAAAGTTGATTTTAAAAGGTTAGGTACTTACGAGAAAAGTATTTGATTATTATTATTATTTCGAGTGATATTAACTCGAGATTGATTTTAAGAGAAAGTGTTAATTTTAAATTATGAGTTTGAATTTATAAGTTGATTGGTTTTTAATAAAAAAAATTTGGGTTATTATCAAATAAAAATTTATTTTAACAAAATATTATTATTAATTAAATAGGTTATCATGAGATAGGCCCTAAAACGAATAACTTTAATTATTAATAAAACAAGTTATTGAATAAATTGGCGTAAAAGAAAATTAATTAACTAAATAAGTTAAAGAACCTAAAGGGTATGAAGGTTTACTAATTGTATTTTTTTTTATAATAAAAAACTGATTATGATAAAAATTAATTATTAATAATTGGTGAAAATAAAATTGAATTAATTATATTAATAATCCGGAAAAGGGTTTATTAGTTAAAAGAAACTAAATTAAGATTAATCAAATTAATTTTAATAAAATAGATTTTTAGCTGGTTAAAAAAAGAACTTATTAGAAAAGATTAATAAGTCAATTAATTAATAAAATAAAATTAAAATGATTAAAACAGTTAATTAAGGTTTTAAAAGGGGTAATTAGAGTCACTGGGCGGATTAAGTGAGGTGTATAGCATGTGTGTGTGAGAGCAGATATGTGATTACAAACATAAACAAAAACTACAGAAACAACAAAAGAAAAACGGAGGTAAACCCTCGTCCCAAATTCCCTTCGCTCCCCCCAAATCGAACCCTTCGATCCTATCCTCTTCCTCTCTTCTCTCCCGATCGCATTCGCCTTTCGTTCTCCTTAGTCCCTTATTTCCTTTCATTTTTGAACCTGAAATCAAACCAACAACATTAATAATTTAATAACATTGGTAAGAACAGAGGTTTACCGAAGGTGGGTGACGGCGGTGGAACCGAACGGTGATAGAGTGGATTCCCGACGGCGTGTGATGGTTTTGACGAAAAGAAGATAAGTATCCCTTTCGTAAATTTCTAGGTTTTTGATTTGGGGATTTTGTGGATGTTGAATATTTGTGGTTTCGGTATGCGTCTCCCCCTTTTCCAATCTATCATCCTCCTTTTATAGGCTTCAGTGGAGATTGTTTGATTGGATTCGATTAAAGTTGCTTTTTAATGTCTGATTTGGATTTCCGATTTGGTGATGGACAAAAATCGAAATCTTTCCTCTTTCGTCCCCAATTCCGTTTAATGCTCGTTAATGAGATTTTCAATCTCTGATTTGTTGTGTTAAATGCTTATCTGTCCAGATTCAAAGTTTTTTTTGAGGATTGGAATAGGATCTTTTTCGAATCTTCTTCTTTCGCAATGGGTATATTCTGATTGATTTGCTAACTCTGAATTATTGTTGGCAGGGGCGAATAGCAATTGTACTTGGGCCAAGGGAGTCTATCAGCCCATAGTGATCTCCTCCACCTAACGATACATACGCTTCAGGATGGTTCAAACCTGAGAGTTTCTACGGCTTTCTCAAGAAGCGTTACAAGCATTGATCCCACGTAAAGTTCGTTGGCTCTAGTTTGTATACGACTCAGTAAATGCCTTTTGTCTATACTGATTCAAACTCTTAAAGTCCAAATGAGCAACAGAGGGTGGTGTTTTTGGATACCGCGGGATCGTATGTTTCTCAAGATAAAGTTCTGCAAACTGGTGAGAGGAAACATCAACTACACTTATATTTAGCTTTGCGTCTAATTTGAGTCTTTGTCCCTTAACTCCTTTTGGCCATTGCTGTTACGTCTTGACAGGGCTTCTCCATGTTGTGGTAAACTTGATGATTGATGAACGCTTGGTTCCCTGGGGTAGAGATGGACTGCTGTGGTGAATGTCCTTACTCTGTCGTGAGCTATGCAAGTCTGTTCTCAGCTTTGAAGTGGCTTTGGGAAACCAAGTGAGGCTATCGTAAAATTGCACCAAATTGTAGTGGTAAGTCAAGGACTGAGATGGAAGTTGCTAGAGGCTCAAGCATTGCCCTCGAAGCATGAGTCGTGGAATGCTAAATGGTAATGATCTTTGTGATGCTTTCTCGATATGATTATACATTCACATTACTGCCGAAAATATAATTGCATTTAACTGCAGGTGCGCTGGTTTGAGCAGGTATTTTAAGCTGAACCAAGATTCTGGTCGCGTTATCACATCCTTCGCCAATGGTTTAATGCTCTGTCAACAGCTTCAATGTATCTCTTTGTTGCTTCACCTATTGGTCCTCATCATTCCTCTTCTTGTCGAAAGGTGACTTTCGTAATTGAAGGCTAAGTAATTCTTTTCAAATTAGGCTGTTTCTCAGTGGCTGCTAAGACTTCACGCATGAAACATTTAAGTTCCTTTTCTTTTGCAATGCAGGCGCTTGTTGAGAAGGATTGTTGAAAGACTTATTCGTGTCGAGCTAGAGTCATGCCAGGTACAACAGATTGGGTACCTTGTGGATTGTTTTAGCATTAACAACATGATGCTTTAATATTTGAATCGTATCTTCGTAGATTGTAGCATTGCGTTACTGACTTTGCAACTTCTGTTGGCAAGCTTGGAATGCGAGTTTGGGAAGGATATAATGAAGATCTGTCGTACGGTTTCAGTTCATTCGAACACGATCTATGTTGCGGCTTCGTTGTTACCAGTGGACCCGAGCTCGTGTGTGGAGATCAAGGCTTTGTCAATGTGAAGACTTTGAGATGATGCCTGGTGTGTGTAAGTAATTTCTGATTTTCATTTCCAACACCGTTGTCGACGACATCCTTTCTCACAACTATTGGGTATCTTTTTTTATGCAGGAATCACTTCTGAACACTTCTTGCTTCGAGTGTCATCTTGTCTTTGGTTTTGATGAACTTCGCGAGGCCATCACAAATTGTCTACCCCGAGTGCGCCCATGGCTTCAGATACCTGTCTCCTAGCTTATAAGGTTCGTTATCACGAACTTCATTGCCCTGGTGGCTTTCTCCATTTTAGTAATTGGTTGCTCAACAGCCCGAGTTCCTAACAACTTATTATTTTTAACGGCATTCGGACTGTCGGTTTTGTCTTGCAGGTGAGCTCGTGGTGGCAGCAATGTTATGTGGTTTGGCAAGTCTCTGTGAGGGATCTAAGTAGCTGGTATTCCAACTTCTTTCCTGGCCTAATGAAAGTTGCGTTGCGGTTCCGGGAACTACTCAGTCCTATTATGTTCCAAATCATTATATCATAACCTTCTCTCGTGTTCTGCAATAATACGGTTGGCAATACCGGTTTACGTGGAAGCTGCGAGTATGCGGTTTTGTGAACATGTGTTGACTGCTCTAGTAAGAAACATATTGACGACGACGTCGGCAAGTGGCAGCACCTGGTTCTGGCTTTCTGATAGCTGGTGTGGCGGGAATTGCTGTTAGGAGTAGTTCAATTAATAACTTGTAGGTAGTAGGATTTTGTAAAGGACAATGTTTACGAACAAGTACTCCGTGAGATAGGAGGGACACGTTGTAATATTGAGTGAATTTCACTTTCCACATGAGCTCTTGATGCAGATACTGTAGTGATAATTTGACAAACATAATTGTAATAAAAAATCATCCCCTTTTTCTCGTTTAATTTTGCAACAGGCCTACAACTTATCTTTAATTGCATGAATCTGAAATTTAGTCAAATATCAAACTGATGGTGCGAGTGAAATATGTGACGACTTTATTGATAAACCATTGCCAATGCTGAGTTGGGTATTCCAAATAATGAAGAATTCAATCTTTGATGTTAATTTCCACTTTGTTATTATATGTAATCTGAACTGTTAAAATTCTCGGGTTTTGCAATCTTATCCGGCATGTTCTGATATTAATTTCCTTAGAACCAAATCCGCATACTCGAAAATCCTGATAACAGAGAAACGGGTACATCCAAGGGGTATAACTTCATAATATGTCGTCACAAAATCATGACCGTCCTTAAGGTCTACTCCTCTTTAAGTTCAAACCAGTAGAAGGCCTTGGGGTCTTAGAATTAGAAGCCCTTGCTCACGACTCCACACTTTGTCATAACTTGCTTCCAAATATTCTTAATAGTCAAAAGTCATAATAACCTACTTTCGAAGTGCCATTGAGAAAGATGTGAGGTTTTTCGACTGTCTTAGAATCCTCTTAATAAATTTGTTAGTGAACATGAAAATCATCTCCCCTTGGAGTTACTGCAGTTGCGCACACTGGTTAGTCACAATAAATATGCACACTTAAGCGAAATAAAACATACAGGGGTGGAGTCTTACGGTCAAAAATTAGGGTGTGACACGTAGACCAAACTATTTTCAAACTAATTCTCGATTCGTCATCGAGCCATTTTCAAACACCCCTCGTAAGTCGAGTGCTCATCTGCATTCGCCATCAACCTAGTACACACACTTTCACCGGGGTTTTGATATTGGGGGCACCCTCAGGGACTAATATCGTTTTCTCACAACCTGGCCCTTGATGCGTAAGTCAAGTCGGTTCCATTTTCAATCCAAACTCTCGACTCGTCGTCGATCCCGTTTCTTAAACCATTTCCATTTCCAACATGTTTTGCACGCGATAATAGGTCAAACCCTTGATCCAACGTCAAGCGAATTTTCATAACAAACTATCAATTAATTAACAACTATTTAAACTCTTTTCAAGGTGTAAAGAGTGGGATCAAGTCTTTGATCTCGCTTTCGGTTGTTTGGATGCGAGTTATCTTATTCGTGTATGGAAAATTGACGCCTTTAAATAACATTAACAATTCTACAACGTTCAACCATCGTCCAACTACTCATCCTTTCAGATACCATTCAAACACAACTCCTTCCATGATGAAAAAGAGAGATAGTCAAGTCTTTGACTCGCTCTCTCGATTACTTGGGTCCGAGAAGTCTTTCTTAAGCTTCAAGTAGTCATCATCCGATCAACCTCACCTTTCAAACACATTTGCTTCCGTGATGAAAAAGGGAGATAGTCAAGTCTTTGACTCTCTTTCCGATTACTTGGGTCCGAGAAGTCTTTCTTAAGCTTCAATTAATAGTCATCAGTTCAAACTCACCTTTCCAATACAACCTTCTTTTCAAGATGAAAAAGAGAGATAGTCAAGTCTTTGACTCGCTCTCCCAATTACTTGGGTCCGAGAAGTCTTTCTTAAGCTTCAAGTAGTCGTCATCCGTACCCACTTCAACTCATTCAATCCCGTTTCTTTTCGTGGTTGTTACCATGAACTACGGACGCTCTGATTCTTCATTCACTCTTGAATGCAAGATACGTAGGCACAAGATTGCGATGATCTTGGCGGGCACAATCCCCTCCGTCTTTCGTTTCACCCATCCTTTCCAGTAGTCGAACTACGACGCTCTAATTTCTCATTCTTGTCTGAATGAGCATACGTAGGCACAAGGGCCCCAATCCTTGGCGAGCGCCCTATCCTATAACCATCCCTTTCCACTTATCGTCTTCTATCCTTTATAGTATCGTTTTAGTATTTTATTATTGAGAAGAGAAACAACTAAGCTTAGCTAAAGCTCATCACAATCCAAATTAAGAGGTTCCCGTTGAGTATAACGGACGTGAGGGGTGCTAATACCTTCCCCTCGCATAACTGACTCCCGAACCCGGAACATCAGGTTGCGACGACCGTGTTCTTTTCATTTTAAGAGGTTTTCTCGATATTTTCCTCTCCCGTTTATTCGGGATAAATAAAGTTCGGTGACGACTCTGTCAAACCGAAATTTTGCGCCTTTAGCACGAGGGTCGTATTGTTCGAATGAATTTTCGAGGTGCGACAGCTGGCGACTCTGCTTGGGACATTGCTCCATGCAAGAGAGAGTCGAGCCTATCTTAGTTCAAACTGTGAGTTTGTTAGCTTTGCTTAAAGTCTTTCTCTTCTTGTTTGTTCGTTTATTTGTATCCTTATCTTTATTGGTCGTGCTTGTGGCATTGTTGGTTGTTCTGCTTATGGGCTTTGTGAGATGGCTCTACACCCAAGTCTGAGTAAAACCCTAGGATTAGGATGATGGTTGTGTAGTGGAGACTTGTATGGGTTCTTCCACGCGAAGTTAAAGCAAAAACCCCGCTTGGAGTAGATTCCTTTGGAGATGTTGTTGTTGTGGTAAGTCTTTGCCATAACAATAACGTTTTTGAGCCTGAATCGTTGATCCCAAGGACCATTAACCATTTTATCCATGGTGGTTGATAGTGTTGATTCCTTTTGGATTAATACGAATGCCCCAATTAGATGAGATCTATTGAACGTATTACTTCCCGACAGTAATATTTTCAACCTCGATATATGACTCTGAGAACCTGTTCTAGAACCCGTGTATCGATGGTTATGTAGTTGATACCTCCGAGAAGTCTTTCTCATGTAGAAGATATGAAAACCTCACCTAGAGGAGATTCTTTTGAGAATATTATTTTCGTGATGAGGCTTTGTCATGGATATAATATCTTCGAAAGATATTCATGACTCTAGGAACTTACCCGTTTTAGAATCCTACTTGTGGGGTTTCTTTGAGCAGTGACTGTGGTCCTTGATCCGTTCACCCGGCTAGACTCAGAACTATTTAAATTTGTGATCCTGTGATCCTGGATCTTGCATCTTGCATTGCATATCATTTGCATTGCATTTCATCTGTTGTGCATCTTGCATTTTCTTTCCTCGAGCGGTTTCTCATCTTTCCTTCCTTCTTGTCCAGTGAATCAAGTTGATTCCTCAACATCAGTACGCAACTAGAGCCAATACAAGACGAATGATGGAACAGATTCAGAAAGAATAAGCTGCCTTCAGGGAAGAGTTAGATTCTCTCAAAGGAAAGATTGACCAGATCCTTGAAGCCATCATTGCAGCCCGAAAGGAAGAGGAGATGCGTGAAACTATTATCGTCAACAACAATGGTCAGGGTCAAGGGTCTACCATCAGACTTCCAGTTCCAATTCCCAACCCCTATGGGATGCCAATGAACTTCGCTACCGTAGTTGAAGGAACCACTTCTCAACCAATCCCAGCGCTTGGAGTTACTGTTGGAGCTATCCCGCAAGCCCAGCCTACTGTTGTTCAGATCCCCGTTCCTCATACCAAAGATAACCTGATGGACCATTATGACGATGTGCAAAACTATCATGTTGCTATCCCTATTACCAGTCATGTTGCTGCTCAGGATTCTGAAGTTATGAAGATGTGCCGAGATTTAGCTGAGAAACTCCGAGTCATGGAGGGGCATAGCTCAAATTCTCTCAGTGCTTTGAAAATGTGTTTGGTGCCTGATGTTTTCATTCCTCCCAAGTTCAAAGTGCCTGAATTCTTGAAGTACAAAGGTCTCAGCTGCTCAAACATTCATCTGAAGATGTACTGTCACAAGATGGCTTCCTATGCCAGAGATGAAAAGATGATGATTCATTGTTTCTAAGACAGCTTGTCTGGGGCATCCCTCGAATGGTATATGCAGCTGGAGCGTAACAGTGCGCGCACTTGGGTGGAGCTAGTTGATGCTTTTGTCAAGCAGTACAAATACAACACAGACCTTGCTCCGAATCGTACTTAACTTCAGAGTATGACTTAGAAGGATAGCGAATCCGTCAAGGAGTACGCGCAATGATGGAGAGAGCTAGCTGGAAGGGTGAATCCACATTTGGTCGACCTTGAACTGATTGACATATTCATGGGTACATTGCAAGGCCAGTACTACGAAAATTTGATTGGTAGCGTCTTCGCTGGATTCTCTGACTTGGTGATTGTTGGTGAGATAATTGAAGAAGGTCTGAAGAGCGGAAAGATCCTAGGAGGTTCTAACATCCAGACTGTCTCTACTGCGAAAATCGGCGCCGGCTGAACAGAAGAGTCGCCACCGTGCGTTATTTATCCCACGGGAGGGAAAGGAAACGCTCAGAGTAAACCTCGCACAACATGGGAAAGGTATGGTCGTCGCAACCAAAACCTGGATTCGGGAGTCGGTTACGCAAGGGGAAGGTATTAGCACCCCTCACGTCCGTCGTACTCGACGGGATCCACGCTTGTTTTCGGGTATGGATTGTTATTCTATCTAAACTATAGGTCAAGGGTTAAAAAGAAAATAAAATGAAAATAAAAATGACTCGGCAAAGTATCGCACTTTATGCCTACGTATTCCCGCCTGGAACGAGAAATCAGAGTCAACGTAGTTCGCCTACCTACGGGAAAGGAGGGGAAGGTTGCTCGCTAGGATATCGCATCCTATGCCTACGTACTTTCATACAGCATGAAAGATCAGAGCAAACGTAGTTCGGGCCACGTACGACACAAGTCTGTCTTGGTTGATTTTATTCCTTCTGAAAAAGGTTTTTCTGATTAACAGTCCCAGCGGACAAAAATGACATCTTGATGAGTTCACATTCTTTTACGGAAGAAGTGTCTTTTATTGTGTTTGAAATCTTTATGGTGTTTTTCTGTTTGTTTTGAGAGAGAAAGAGACAGAACTCTAACCTACAGCTGCGAAGGGAATCAAACTATCCTAATGTTATCATGCATGGGTTAAGACCTAGTGTCTATCATGCTCCTCTCTTGCACAGAGAGAAATAGAGATCCTAAGGGAATAGACGGAAACAGAAACAATATCAGATATATACAGTAAAACAGTAAAATGCATGAATGCAGCAATACAAGCGAGGCAAGGGAGTCCCACTCAACCTCGAACCTGGAAAACAATAGGCAAAAGTGAACAGGCTTCACTTTCAACCCAGCAGGGTAAACAGCAAATAATACAGTCAGGAAAACCAATCAATACATCAGGAATGAAACACAGCAATAAAAAACAGCCACAGCAGCTCTGCATCAATATCCATCTTCAAGCTTCAGCAAGCATCAATCTCCATCTCCACAGCCTTCAAGCAAGGTCTTGATCACCAGTCTTCCATCTACAATGGCTTTTCTTCAAGTCTCAATCTTCAGGAGAAACATCAGTCAACCAGATGAAATGAATGAATGTTAGACAGTTAATTACCTACCAAGGGTGGTTCATCAACTGTTAACATTAAACAGACAGTTTCCTCTCAAAAGTTCTATCTTTCAAATACAGTCACTAATCCTTCCAAGGGAAGGAGGTGAATATTTGAAAGTGACTTTGAATCATAGAGAAAGGATGGATGCAGACAAAGCATTCCATGTTTGAGAAACAAGCTTTCTAATCTAGAGCTCTGCCTAGCTCCTAAACCCTAGCCTCCTCAACAGCTGCTAGCAGGAATCTCCTCTTCAACTCTGGAAGTTGATCTTCAATCTCTGGATCTCCAATGGCTTCATCTTCATAAGTCTTTAGCTCTCCCAAATCCCCAAGCAATCCCCATACCCACACAGACAAACAATAATCCCCAGAGGGCACACCACACCAATCAGACAAATATAGACAATATATTAATAGCAGTAGGGGAATCCTGATTTTTCTAAGGGGATCTAATAACTACCCATAGCCCCTATAGTCCCATAGCTAAACTATTTAATCCCTAAGTCCTAAGGGAAGTGAACTAATTCACCTAAGTTATCACTTAAAACCCTAATTTGTTCATGTTGTTTCCACCTAAGCTAATCACCTAAAACTAACTCCTAAAAATATGAATTAAATTGCATCTACAAGATAACAATGTCTATTAATCAACCTAAAAAGAATGGACAAAAAATATTAAAGCATTGGTTAGAACAAAAATTAACAAAATCATGCATGAAATGAAACATCTAAACTATGCATTTATTTGGAAAATATGGGAAAAATATCAAATAAAAAATAAAATGCAATTTTTATTTTTTATTATTTTCTAGACTCTTTAAAGAAAATTATGCAAAAAGAATTATTGAAAAATAATGTTTTTATGATTTATTATGATTTTTAGAAAATGCATGAAAAATGAAAGAAAATTAAAAAATGAAATATGAAGAAAATAAGGGGAGGGGTGAGAATAGCAAGGGCGCTCAGTTCATATTCCAGGTGGGCTGAGAAATGGGGGGTGCGAACATTAACTGAACAAGGCCCATACGCGCTCAGAAATTGAATTGGAGAAAAGCCAGAAAAATAATAAAGTTTCGGTGTAGAAAGCAACAATATCACGTTCATTTGATTGGGCCTATCCAAAAGGGGGTGTATATAGTCATCTGAGCTTAAGCCCAACGTTTCAACTAAATGAAACGCGGCGTTTCACACTAAGTCACTCCCTCCGTTTTTCAGTTTGAATATGGACCATTGGATGCGATGAAAAAGTCACAAAATGGGAACGATCGAACGGCCACGGGTCATCGTCTTCCTCCATCAACCCTAGGGTTTCAGAAATTGATTTCCATGCAAGCATTTTCGAGCTCATCATTCTCCCTCCACAGGACATGAAATCACAAGGTATAAAAACCAAACCCACTCCATTTCTTCCCCTCTACGCAACCATGCTATCATCTCCTTCTAAAACTCAGCCAATAATTCAATTCGATAGAGATACCAGATGGGATCCAACCTTTGCACCTGTGATCAACTCAACCAAAACTCACCAATTCTTATCCTAAGTTCAACTACATTCCAAGCTGATCTTAACATGCTAATCCAACAAGATTTTCGTGCATTATCCTCATAGTTACAAACTCTAACAGATTGTGCACTCCATAGCCAAACCTCACAAAACCTCTCCAAACTCTGTGGAAATCATCACCTAACCACCTAGGTCTCTAATACACTAATAAACCTATGCCATGATCACTGTGCTAGCCAATTCGAAGGGAAACATACCTGGTGTAATTTCTTGATAACAGGTGCTAAAATCTCTGAATCAGATGCTTGTGATGGATGGAAAATGATCCAAGAACCCAATGATAGCTTCTGTATGCAACAAGTATGATTCCAAGGCTTTGAATCACTCACTTCCACAACTTGTGATTTTTGAATGATGATGATGAATGGCACGATTCTTGGTTCAATTTGCTAAATCTTTGATGAAATTTTGATCTAGGGAAGGTGAGGGTGAAGAACAAATCAAAAATGGTGATGATTGGTGGAGATTTGAGAGTGTTTGAGAAACTTTTGCAAATTGGAGAAAGTGTGTATAACTTGGGGTTTTGAGAAAATGCAATCACCAACCATGGCATGAACCATCTTGTATCAATATATAGGTGAGGTTAGAACCTCCTAGAAACTTGGAGAAGCTTCCCTTGCACAAATTCCCTTGGATTTGGTTTGTGTACCTTCCATTACAAGCAACCATGGATAACTCCCAAAATGTGAACTATGCTCAAAATTCCACTTTAGCCAATGTCTTTAAAATGATCTTTCCCTTCAAAATGACCTATAATTTTGCCTCATTTGGCCAAGATATGAAAAATCTCATTTTTAAGTCCATTTTTATTCATTAAATCCAACAATTTTGAAATCTTATGCTATGAATCTTTCCAATCTCTCATGGTCACTTTTCTAGACTCAAAATGTCATTTGGAACAAGTTTGATGTTGTAAAGTTTTCCATTTGAAGCTTCCTTGTATGAGTTTTGGGCATAGGTTAAAATGACCTGTAATTCTCAAATGACCAAAATACCCTTTGCTTGCCAAGACCATAAGTAGAGTTCCACACATCATATGAAGGCATACTATACCATTCTAGAAAGCTAAGACAATGAAGAACAATTCTTATGTTGACCAGAAATTCATTTGAAATCTCCTTGAGGGGTAACAATTGCTTGAAAGTCAAGTCACTTTTACAGACAAAATTTCAGATACCTCAGATGACCTGTAACTTGCAAGGACCATAACTTGAGTTCTATAAATCTCCTTAATGTCTTCCACCACTCAAATTAAAGGTCTTGAGATCCTCTACAAGTTCCATGTTGGCCAAGGATCCATTTGAAGCTTGCATTTTGACTTATCTTGCTTGGAAATTTGACCTAAACTAGGGGATTTTACCCAGAAACCCTAATTTAGAAACTCCTCTTCTCCTTGATTTCTCTTGATTTCTTCTTAGCATATCACCATATCCTTCCCTATATGTCAAATGATGAACCCCACATCTCTCCAATAGACCTGAATGCCCTTAAATCAATCAATTGACCTGGGGTTGACCTAGGGTTGACCCAGATGAACCCCAGTTGACTGTCTTCAACTGCAGCTCTTGTGCTTACATCAATGACTTGTCTCCTTCTCCAAATGACTTTCTAAGTCTCTCATGATGTCTAGATACTCTCCATGCCTTCAATTCCCAGCTCACAACTCCCTTGTGGATCCTCAGATGCCCTCAGATAGGAGATAGACTCAAAGCTTGATCCACTGAACTCTCTGCTTTCAAATTCTTTTCTGATGACTTGAATGAGATTGAATTAGGATAATAACCTCTGGATAGGCCTCTAGAGATGAGAATAATGCTTGATCTCCTATTGGATGACTTGCTATGCTATGCTATGCAGATGATTAGTCTATGTACATGACTCTATATGCAAATGCTAATGATATTGAAACATAAACCAAGTGAATAAGGTTGAGCAAATTTTAGGGTGCAACAGCTGCCCCTATTCAAGCGACTTGGACCCGATTGGGTGAAGAGCAAACGGCTTTCACACATTCGAGGTACGAGACGGTTGAATACTAAGAAACCCGGAAATTTGCCAACCGCAGAAATAAACTGCGCTCCTGCTTGGGGAATGACATCCACTGCTTGGATCTGACTGTCTACAGTAACCCGCTGATCCCATAGCGACCGTGTCGGGGATTATCTTCACCGTTCTGAAAAAGATTCTGTCATAACAGAGATAGAATTTTGCTTGCTTGTCCACGTTAGGACTATAGCTGCCATCAATACGAAGGAATCTCGACTAAAGTCTGTCCACGTTAGGACTCCACTTGCTGTTAACCCAGAAAAACCTCAGCAACTCCGCTGGGGGTAATTCGTCTGTATTTCAGTAAATCGTCCACGTTAGGAATAGACTCTTCCACATTAGGAATAACACCGTCCACGTTAGGAATAACTCTGTCTCTGCTTTGTCAAACTCTTCCACGTAAGGAATACGTCCTCTTTTGCTTTGTCCACGTAAGGACTCTTTCTTTTTCCACGTTAGGAATCACAAATTTTCCACGTGAGGAACCCCAATCTTTCCACGTAAGGAATACAACTTGATAGGTCCACGTCAGGACTCCAATCCTTCCACGTGAGGAATACTATATCAATCTTTCTTTCCACGTTAGGAACGTCATCTTTCCACGTAAGGAATACTATCTTCTTTCCACGTAAGGAATCACATTTTGATTTGAATCTGTCCACGTAAGGACCCCAATCTTAATATATCCACGTAAGGACTCAATCTTTCCACGTAAGGAGTCAATCTTTCCACGTCAGGAATAACACTGTCCACGTTAGGACTCACCTTTCCACGTAAGGAATACATCTTTTCTTCCACGTTAGGAATCAAACTTTCTGATTTGTCCGCGTCAGGAATCCAATCTTTCCACGTAAGGAACCATCATCTTTCCACGTAAGGAATCATATCTTGATATGTCCGCGTAAGGACCCGATCTTTCCACGTAAGGAATACTTCTTCTTCTGTTACGTTAGGAAACCAACTTGATTTGAATCTGTCCACGTTAGGACTAAACTTTCCACGTAAGGAATCTATCTTCTCTTTCCATGTAAGGAATGACCTTGTCCACGTCAGGACTCACATTTCGTCCTGATTTGTCCACGTAAGGACTCACCTCTTGACTCGCTGAGGAAATAAAAATTTGTCCACGTTAGGACCCATATCTCAACCTGCTGAAGAAATAAACTTGTCCACGTCAGGACTTGCGCGTCTTCGACTTGCTGGGGAAATAAGACTTGTCCACGTCAGGACTCACCCTTTGCCATCAGCCCGAAGAAGGATAAAATTGTCCACGTCAGGACTCTCACATCTTGTCATCGTGAAAAACTATAATTTTGCCCACGTCAGGACACACAGTTCACCACTAAGAAGAAAGACACTTGCTGGAAATAAATTGTCCACGTCAGGACACCAACACGAAGAGTAACCAATCTTGTCCACGTCAGGACTGCACCTCCGATCAATACCGAGAACTCGAATCTGTCCACGTTAGGACTAACACATATCGTTACCTGAAAGAAATGTCCACGTTAGGATTCCACATTCCAACAGTTCTGAGAAATCGAACCTGCCCCCGTTAGGACTAGCACCTCCTATCAGCCCAGGAAATAAAAATGTCCACGTTAGGACCCCACTTCTCTAGCACAAAGAAAACCTTACAGCATCTTTGCAGCTGACTCTACTGGGGATATTTGGAAACCAAACTTCCGGACGCCCGTTCTGATAACCGGCGATAGCCTCTGAAATTCTGGTTCCTGAAACCTTTTAACGCTGACGTAACAACAACTTTGAAGGAAAACCACCTCCGCTGGTCGGACTAGAGAACTTCAGCAAGAAACCTTGGCGGGGAAATAGGTTACTATGCTTGGGGACAAAGAGAAACTTATCTTGCTGACTCTGTGGGGAATAGTGCCACATCTGACACTTCGTCGAATGTCTCACGTCGAGATCTTGAATGTTTGGTAATTCATTTGAGCAAGAGCTCCCTCCACCTGTAAGGGAAACAATACTTGAAACAAACGGTTAGCCAACCTGGTTTATATTTCAAAATGCATATGTTTGACAATGACGCAATGCTCCATTCGACATGGAAATGCTACGCGTTTTTTATTTGGTGGATGCAAGTATGACACTATATGCCGATGCAAATGCAGACTCGAACTGCTGGGATACAGAAACCCGCTTTAGCAAAATAAATGCTGAAGACAACACTGACTCCGCTGGGGGAGACCAGGTGCCACAGAATTATTCCAGCAAAATAAATGCTGGAAGAGTGAAGCCAACTTCGCTGAGGAATAACTGAATGTGCCAATCATGATTGGACTTCCGTCAGGGACAGCTTACTCGTGCCAACGAAAATTGGACTTTTGCTGGGGAGTGAACGGGTATCACACGGTATTCCGGCAAAATAAATGCCAGGATACACCACCAACTCTGCCAGGGGGAGTTTTTTCTTTTTTAATCTTCGAGTTCCACTGGGAGGAAAGAAAACACTTGCGGAGAAGAGAATCCTGCTGGGGATGAGATGATTCTCTTGGGGAAAATCCGCTGGCTCCGCTGAGGGAGAGTAAATGACCCTGCGGGGAAAGGCAAGCTATCTGAATACAGCTCACCAATCTGAAATATTAATCTTCTGAGGCTAAACCCCTCTGCTTGAGACAAGGAATCCTTCTGGGGGACACCACACTGCCTGAACACAGCCTATAATTTTGGAATCGCCAATTCTGCTGAGAATAAATGGCTTTGTTGGAACATGCCTTCTGGATAGGCTACGACTAGCTGGGGAGTTCGATCCTTCTTCAGTAAGATCATGCATGACCGGCGTGGGGAACGCGTCTTTCGTTATTGCAATCTTTTGATCATCTCCCTCGTACGGTTATGAAACCTGCAACAACACAAACAAGCCAAGACAAGCCTATACGACCAAATCGATTCAGGTTAGTGACATTATTTTCAGTTAATTCAAAGCTTTAGCAATCGTTGGCAAGGGCCAGTGATGTTATACACATGCTAGTTTCAATAAACTTAGGCGTTTTATCATGCACAAAACAGTAAAGAACCAACATCAAGTACTGAATAACATGTTTTATTGATTGGGCCCCTGAATGGGCGGAGTTTTGTACACGTGATGTAACTCCTGAAATGAGGAAGCTACGCAAAGAAAATATACAAGTATGCACAATAAGCATAAATATTTTGACAAATTAAATCTCGTACACATGTCGGCAGCGGGATGCAGACGAACACCACAAATTGATCCTCCTATGACTCATCTGTCTCTGATGCCTTCCCGGTATTCACTCTTCTGAAGAGGTTGTATCTGATAATCGACCCCTCAGGTATTCTCCCGCATTGATGCTCAGTGCAGTATCAAATTCGGACCGCAGTCATTTGCTTTTCAAATCCCTAACTTTTGCGTGAACCGCCTTTTAAGGGTTTTCAGTTCACCGGGATACCCTTTTTTGCCGAAGCCGCCCAGTGTAGGTTTTCAACTTCGCGGGTGTACATTTTTCCACTTTTATCCCTAACTTTTGCCCGAACCTTTTATTCTGTTTTTGGTTCGCCAAGATGCCCCATTTTTGCCTGAACTCTCTTTTTTCTGTCCAGCGGGTCTATTTTAAGCAAAGTATTTTTTAACTGCGTCCGAATTTATAGGTGACGTGAAGTCTTCACCGTCCATAGTGGACAACAACAACGCTCCTCCTGAAAAGACTTTCCTAACAACGTATGGCCCTTCGTAGTTGGGGGTCCACTTGCCCCTGTGATCTGCTTGCGGCGGGAGAATCCTTTTCAGCACAAGGTCGCCCGTCTGAAAGCTTCACGGATGTATTTTCTTATCATACGCTTTCTTCATTCGGCTCTGGTATAAACAACTGTATGCTAGAGAAGCTAGCCTCTTCTCATCCATCAAACTCAATTGATTCAACCTGTCTTTTACCCATTCTGCCTCGTCCAGCTGAACATCCCGCAATACCCTCAGAGAAGGGATCTCAACTTCCAACGGTAATACCGCTTCCATTCCGTATACTAACGAGAACGGGGTTGCCCCGGTTGATGTGCGTACCGTCGTACGATAACCGTGCAAAGCGAAAGGTAGCATCTCATGCCAATCCTTATAGGTTACCACCATTTTCTGAACGATCTTCTTGATATTCTTATTGGCCGCTTCGACAGCGCCATTCATCTTGGGTCGGTACGGGGAGGAGTTGTGATGTTCGATCTTGAAATTCTGACAGAGCTCCTTCATCATTTTGTTGTTTAGGTTTGAACCATTATCCGTGATTATCCGCTCGGGAATCCCATATCGGCAAATGATATCTCTCTTGATGAATCTGGCCACCACTTGCTTCGTTACATTTGCATAGGACGCCGCTTCCACCCACTTGGTGAAATAATCGATTGCTACTAGAATGAAACGATGCCCATTAGAAGCTGTCGGCTCGATCTTTCCGATCATATCGATTCCCCACATCGAGAATGGCCATGGCGATGACATCACATTTAGAGGACTCGGAGGCACATGGATCTTATCAGCATAGATTTGGCACTTGTGGCACTTCCTTGCGAACTTGAAACAATCAGTTTCCATAGTCAGCCAAAAATAACCTGCCCTCAGCAGCTTTCTCGTCATAGCATGTCCACCAGCATGCGTACCAAAGGTACCTTCTTGTATTTCCTCCATGAGCAGCTTCGCCTCTTTCTCGTCTACGCAACGCAACAACACCAAATCGTGGTTTCTTCTGTATAAGACGCCATCCGGATTCAAATAGAAATTACCCGCTAATCTCCTGAGAGTCTTTTGATCTTGACTGGATGCCCCAGCCGGATACTCTTTATTCTTCAGGAAGTTAAGGATATCAAAATACCACGGTTTGTCGTCGGACGCTTCATCAATAGCAAATACATAAGCTGGCCTGTCAAGCCAAGAGATAACGATTCGGGGAGCCTCGTTCCAAAAGTTGACTTTGTACATGGAAGACAAAGTGGCCAGGGCGTCAGCCATTTGATTCTCTGCCCGCGGTACGTGATGCAATTCCACCTTGTCGAAGAAAGGCAACAATCTCCTTGCATAATTCATGTAATGTATCAAGTTGGGCTGACGCGTCTCCCATTCCCCTTTGATCTGATTCACCACCAGAGCTGAGTCTCCGTATACGTCGAGATGCTTGATTCGCAAATCAATGGCTTCTTCAAGCCCCATTATACAAGCTTCGTATTCGGCCTCATTATTGGTAACGGCAAAGGTCAATCGGGCAGTAAACGGGATGTGCGACCCGTGTGGCGTAATGATGATGGCCCCTATTCCTCTATCGTAAGCATTCACAGCTCCATCAAATATCATCTTCCATTTGGAACCCAACTCTGGTCCTTCGTCTGGCAACGGCTCTTCACAATCTTTCATCTTTAGGTACATGATATCCTCGTCAGGAAAATCAAACCTCATCGATTGGTAATCTTCAATGGGCTGCTCCGCCAGATACTCGGACAGCACACTCCCCTTTATAGCCTTTTGCGAGACGTATTGGATGTCATATTCAGTCAAGACCATCTGCCAACGGGCAATTCTCCCTGACAACGCCTGCTTTTCGAATACATATTTGATAGGATCCATCTTCGAGATGAGCATGGTTGTATGATTCAGCATGTATTGCCTCAAACGCTTGGCGGCCCAGGCTAGCGCGCAACAAGTTTTCTCAAGCATCGAGTATTGAGACTCACAATCTGTAAATTTCTTACTCAAGTAGTAGATCGCATGCTCTTTTCTTCCTGTCTCGTCGTGCTGACCGAGAACACAACCCATGCTTCCCTCAAGAACTGTCAAATACATAATCAAGGGTCTCCCTGCCACTGGGGGTATCAAAATAGGAGGCTCCTGCAAATACTGCTTTATTTTATCGAATGCCTTTTGACAATTTTCGTTCCACGTTACAGCTTGATCTTTCTTTAACAGCTTGAATAATGGTTCACACGTGGCCGTTAGGTGAGATATGAACCGGGCAATGTAGTTCAACCTCCCTAAAAACCCGCGCACCTCCTTCTCTGTTTTAGGCGTCGGCATTTCTTGAATCCATTTTATTTTAGCAGGATCGACCTCTATTCCTCTTTCGCTTACGATAAACCCCAGCAGTTTACCCGATCTCACCCCGAAGGTGCATTTGTTAGGGTTCAGTCGCAGCCTGAACTTCCTAAGCCTTTTAAATAACTTCAGCAGATTCACCAGATGCTCTTTCTCCGTCTGGGATTTGGCAATCATATCGTCAACATAAACTTCGATCTCTTTATGCATCATATCATGGAAAAGAGTCGTCATCGCACGCTGATATGTTGCCCCAGCATTTTTCAAACCAAAGGGCATCACTTTGTAGCAAAATGTTCCCCAAGGCGTTATGAAAGTGGTCTTCTCCATATCCTCTGGCGCCATTTTAATCTGGTTATAGCCTGAAAAGCCATCCATGAAGGAGAATACGGAGTATTGAGCCGTATTATCAACTAGCACGTCAATATGAGGAAGTGGAAAATCGTCTTTTGGGCTTGCTTTATTCAAATCTCTATAATCCACGCACATTCGAACCTTGCCGTCTTTCTTTGGCACTGGTACGATGTTAGCAACCCAGGAAGGATATTTTGTCACAGCCAGGAAACCAGCGTCCCACTGTTTTTGAACTTCCTCTTTGATCTTCACTGCCATATCTGGTCGAGTTCTGCGAAGCTTTTGTTTGACCGGCGGGCAATCTCCTTTTAGTGGCAGACGGTGCACAACCATATCTGTATCGAGCCCTGGCATATCTTCATACGACCAAGCGAACACATCACTATACTCTCGGAGCATTTCAACCAGTTTTCGCTTGATATCGTTCTGTAGTGCGGCCCCGATACGAATATTCTTCTCAACCCCGTCCGACCCCAAGTTGATAATTTCGATGACCTCGTCGTGAGGCAGAATGGCTCTTTCCTCTTGCTTCACCAACCAAGACAGTTCTTCAGGAACGTCACTATCTTCGACAACCTCTTCTTCGGCCTGAAATACCGGATGTTCAAAGTCGGGACAAGTCATAGGTGGTTCAAGGATGTCATCTGGAAATGTTATCCTGCAAAAGGAATGGTTAAGTGCTTCAAAATGCGTATAAAGCGAATAACCACGTTGCCATTTTATTGAAAAATACAAAATAAGAAAGACAAAGATTACAGTATTTGCACATGAAAAAACGCCATTTATTTAATGATTAACACGCAATGTTCATACCAACACAGCCCTAAGCAAATCACGATGCCCCGGGCAAGACACCAGATTATTCAACAATTAATAAAGCAAAGCATTACTGTTTAAGAGTCACAGAAACAAGCTCCTGAATAGACCAGTTGCACAGTCCTTGTCCTGGCGTGCTTGGCTGAATCCAGGCATCCATATCACAATCGCTGTCTCCTTCGTCAGACTCCGAAGCAGCATTGACGGCTTCATGACATACTCCACTGGCAGAGATAGTTATTGGCCCTATGAAACGGGGTGCCCCCACAGCAGATGTTGACGACGACGGTTGGTATCCCAGCCCGAACCGGTCCATCTTCACAGGAATATCCAGCACTTTGCCCCAACCCTTGGCTTCTCCTGCCTCCACTAGAGCTTGAGCTTCTTTATACGACGAAACGGCTATCTCCGACGCTTTGCTCGGCCCGGGACCTTTGTCCTTGATACGCAACCCTTCAAATGCCTGGCAGGGTGTTTCGTGGATTTCTCCGTCGACTTCCACATATTTAAATGACGATAGATGGCTGACCAGGATGTCTTCTTCTCCGCATACGGTGACTACGCTGTCTCCGACCATATATTTCAACTTCTGATGCAGGGTAGACGTGACTGCCCCAGCCCCATGAATCCAAGGTCTTCCAAGCAAGCAGCTGTACACAGGCTGTATATCCATGATATAAAATTCCGTCGCAAACACCTCCGGCCCCACCTGTAGAGGCAATGTTATCGATCCAAAGACTGTTCTTCGCGTGCCGTCAAAAGCTCTAACTACCAAGTCACTGGGCGTGCACAGGATTCCTCTAACATCCAGCTTCATCATCGCTTTCTTGGGCATCACATTCAGAGACGATCCAGTTTCGACCAATACATGCGACATTACTGATCCTCTACACTCAACAGATATGTGCAGCGCCATATTATGATCTCTCCCTTTCGGGGTCAAATTGAAGTCGGTAAAGCCCAAGTTGTGGCCTGCCTTTACATGTGTCAACACTCCTTCCAGCTGATTTACAGAGACGTCTTGGGGTACAAAGGAAGTATCCAGGACTTTCAGCAAAGCATTTCTGTGGGCTTCCGAACACAAGAGCAATGACAAGATGGATATTTTGGACGGCGTCTGCTGCAGATGCTCCACAATCTTATAATCACTTTTTCGAATCAAGCGCATGAACTCTTCTACATCTTTCGATGCCGCTTCTTTTTTGCTTGCTTGCACTGGGACATTCTCAACCATCTTCCCTTTTCCTTTCGCTAGTCTTTCGGCCTCCACCTCAGGCGATATGAAGATCCTACCACTTCTTGTCATACCTCCTGAACCAACAACGTTATCGACAGTCTCAGCTGGCTGCTTGTTAACATCAATCTTTATTCCGTCACAATACACCTCCAACCCATATGACCAGGGGACTGCTTTTGTATTCTCGTACGGGATCGGTCCGGCCTTAGTTATGGTGATCGGTGGTCGCCGGACCGGTGCTGCAATAGTGATTGTCTTTCGAGGAATCGTCACAGTGGCCACATCACTCTGATCATCTGCTACTGCCCCTGCGGGCTCTTCGGTCGCTGCTCGGTCAAACTGCAACGTGCCGCCATCAATTAAAGCCTGAATGCCTTTCTTCAAATCATCGCACCCTCCCGCTAGGGTCCCGCATTCTAAGCAATACTCGTCACATCCTGGAAAAATACCCCCTTGCAACAATCTGCTTTTTATCTCGCTCAGCGGCGTCTTTAAATCGTCGACATTCATGATCAGATTCAACCCTTCCTCAGTCAGAATGGCGTTCGTCCCATGATTAGGCATGGGTTTCTGCACTATATTCGGACCTGCCGTTCCGAAATTGATAGTTTTATTGTCCAAAAGATCCTGCACAACATGCTTAAAAGCATGGCAACCCTCTATATCGTGGCCCGGAGCCCCAGAATGAAACTCACAGTGCCTGCTTGCATCATAACCATACGGGGGAGTTCCCGTTATCGGTGCCAGAGTTCTTTTCTCTACCAAGCTTAGACCCAACAGCGTCTGCAACAAATCTGCGTAGGTTGAGGGAGGCTTCTCAAACACTCTTCTTGGCTTACCACCCTGGAATCTTCGTTGAGCCTGCTGTGCCCCCTGCTGTGGCTGCTGCTGCTGTTGCTGAGACGGTTGTTGCTGAGACGGTTGTTGCTGATATGGAATAGTAACACTCGCCACCTGCTGCGGCTGATTATATTGGTTTCGTCCCCTGCCTCGGCCTCGGCCTCGGCCTCCAAAGACTGCGCTTGCCTCACCCTGACGGCGCCCACCAAAAGCCTTCCTATTACTGCCAGATGCAGTTGATTCCTCAACCTGGAACTTTCCTTGCTTAATGTTACGCTCAATCTTTTCTCCCATCAGAATCAAATCTGAAAAACTGGCCAGAGATGTATGAAACAGCATGTCATGAAACAAGCCTGTGAATGTGCCGACGAACATGTCGTTCATTTCCTTATCTTCTACAGGAGGACGGACCCTGGCAGCCATATCGCGCCACCTTTGTGCGTACTCTTTAAAGCTCTCCCCCTTCTTCTGAGACAGTCCTGCCAATTGGACCCGATTGGGCGCCAAATCGCTGTTATACTTGTAGTGAGCTACAAATGCCTCTGCCAATTGCTTCCATGTCTTGATATTAGTCGGCTCCAACCCCATGTACCACTCTAAGGAAGGGCCCGACAAACTATCTTGAAAGAAATGCATTAGCATTCTCTCATCAGTTGAATATGCAGACATCTTTCTGTAATAAGCCCGCACGTGCACTTTCGGACATGTGTCCCCTTTATACTTATCAAACGCAGGAGCTTTGAATTTGATTGGCACCCTCAAGCCAGGCACCAGACCCATTGTTGCCATGTCCAGGCCCACAACACTTTGGTTCAGGACCCCCCTCATCTGCTCTTCCAGCATTCTGATCTTCTGGGAGTCATCCATCGGCCCTTCGAAACCCCCGCCGGAGAAAGCGTCCTCCTGCTGATCTTCTTGCCACATACCGTTCCCAGCTCCATACCCATCATATCCATTATTACGGCCGGCCCTGATCTGATTCATTACCGGACCTCGGCCTCTGTTGCCGTATCCCTGAACACCTCCAACAGGCCCAA
The DNA here is from genome assembly GCA_963859935.3 of Lathyrus sativus. Lineage (NCBI taxonomy): Eukaryota > Viridiplantae > Streptophyta > Magnoliopsida > Fabales > Fabaceae > Lathyrus > Lathyrus sativus. The sequence continues at coordinate 632,308,186 of OZ012737.1, read as the reverse complement.
AAGCCATTAAGCCAGCGCCATTTCCATTTCCGAAACCTCCATAACCCTGATTGGCCACACCATAACCATCCTGCCCAAAGCCTTGAGCATTGAAACCATATTTCCCAGCATTATCGAATCCCTGATCATTGAACCCGAATCCAGTATTGCCGAAGCCGTTGCCTCCCATATTATCACCCAAGTTGACATCACCAAGCCCAACGTTATGGACAGCAGTCTCGTTCCCAACTCTGACGTTACCGTTCACAGTAGCGGTAGCGTTGTTGACATTAGCAGCAGGTATATTGACTACGGGTGGAGCCACTGGCGTGGGAGTGCCATCTCCATGAACAGTATCGACTCGCACAGACTGATGATCCTCATTGCCGTTACCAGCATTTCGGGCCAACAGAGGCTGGACCATGGCTTGCAAATTCTCTTGACCTTTTGCAATAGCTTCCATGGTCTGCATGAAGAGAGCTAGCTTCTCGCGCACATCTTGCATCTCGTTCTGCATTTGATCCATGATTCTTCGACAGTTGGTGCGGGTAGAATAGCGGTGCGGGTGCTGATCTGCAATCCTGAAAAGTACCTGGTACAGAGCAGGAAATAAGACACCATCCAAAGATTACCTGTAATGCAATGTGAATATGAATGCAATGCAACATATGTGTCTGTGCATTAGGGAAATTCATTCCCCGATTCTAGTGTGAAGGTGCCGGTGTAGTGACAGTGATATCAAATTAGAGCTGAATCACAGAAAGCCTCATATATTGCTGAGAAATTAATAAGCCCGGAATACAGTGTCACTGAGAGTACAACAATAAGGCATGACCTCAACCAACAATCCTGGTGATGGTGAGCACTATGCAAATAAAGCATACAAGCTACTACATGAAATGATCAGATCCTCCCATAAGTCTGATACTCTTCTAGCAACTTCTTGGTCTCCGGATGACTGGGTCGAGCAAGCAGCCCTTCAACAAGTTGGTTTCTTTTCTTAAGAACACGGCGTACGTCTTCAGCAGTTTCTTCCCATGACCCCTCTCCGAAGCGATCTTCAAGTTTACGCTTTTGAGACACAGCTTCATCTCTGCCTTTGATGGCCTTGTTTAGTGCATTCTGGAGACTGTACCGGGTCGTCACTTCTTTTTTACACTTCTTGATGCTGGACTTCAACTGCTCTTCGAGGTCGGAAATTTGCTGCTTCAACTTATCTTCCCTCTTCTTATTATTGGTGAGCGTGGCATTCCAGGTCTTATTACAAGAAGAGATCTCTCGGTGAGCGATGTCAAGCGCTTTCTTCTTGGACTCAAGCATGTCATGGGAGCTTCTGAACTCTTGCCCCAGACGTTCGCGCTTCTTCCTTTCCTCAGTCAACTCAGCCCCTAGTCTGTTCATTAGCTCAATCTGCTGTTGGAAAGCATACACGGTCTTGTTTTTCTCGCTGCGTATCTGGGCTAGATCCTGCTCTAACCCTTCGTTGATCTTCATCAAGGCTTCTTTTTCTTTCACAACTTGCTCATAGGCCTCCCTAGAAACAGTAGTTGGCTCTGCTACCGGAATAGGAATAAGAAATGGTGCATCTGGAAATGGCATCCTCAGCTGACTGGCTCTCTCCTGGATCCACTCTCTGTAAGGTGCATAGGCCTGACAGTCATTCTTTCCCAACAACGGCTTCCCTCTTCGGTTAATACGCGTCCAGGCATGCTGCAGCTTGGCCACTAACTCCCCCTTCAAGTCTCTGGTGACGTACAGAGATTCCTGTACTTCTTCCTCTTTTGGCGGGTTCTTCAGCGCATATCCGAACTGACGGACGAACAGAGAAGGGTTGTAATTAATACACCCTTTCCTCCCTATCAACGGAACATTAGGGTACCCAGAACAACTGAAGATAAGTTCAGATCCCAGGAAATCTCTATCAAACCATTCAACGTCTTCGGAAGATAGCCTCATCAGGCGCTCTGACCAGCTAGCAGTGGTTGCCCTCTCCACAAAAGATCCCTTCATGGGAAGATGACTCTTGAACCACATATTCAATAAAGGAGCACAGCAGTAAACAACTTTTCCCTTTCGGTTTTCGTTCTTGTAGTGCAAGGAGTGGTAGAAGTCTCCGATCAGCGTTGGCACTGGATTGCCGGCAACAAATAGATGGAAAGCGTCCAAGTCTACGAAGTTGGGCAAGTTAGGAAACAGCACAATCCCATAAATGCATAGAGCCAAAATAGCATTGAAAACCACCCAACATCCGTTCTTGGCGTACTCCTGAGCTTTGCCAACCAGGAAGTCAAGAGAGAAACCTGAAACCCCAAGCCAAGAAGTCAATAACAATTCTGCAGCGTCCATATGCAAAGCTTTGGCTAAGTCCTCCAATTTGGGCTCAGCAGCAGAGTGAATGAAGGGAACCTTGTTCTGCACTGGTAGCTCAGTAAACTCCACATACTCCTCAATGGTAGGCCCTAGAATGAAGTCAGCAAATGTAAAACATCTCAATGCGGGGTCATAGAACTGCATCAAGGTGTATAGCCCGTTCATCTCATCAACGGTGGGCTTGCAGACTAATCTCAGTAACCTCCCATGATTCATTCTGAAGCTTCTCCTAACCTCCTCATCGGCAAGAGATATCAGACCAAGCAAAGAAGTAATATCAGGTGAAGGCAGCTTATACGCAACTGTTTTCCTCAAACCAGCCATGATCAATACTCAGAAGTCTGGGCACTAGAATCGGAGGATATGCAAATGCACCTGCAGCACAGACACACGTTAATGAGATGCAATGATAATGCAAACAATGCAATGCAAGTAACATGCAACAGGGACCAGATGCTGTAGCTGAATAGCCTGAACCATATCAAGAGGTCTCAACAGACTCTTCAGAAGTCCTCAAACCCTGGCCTCAGATAGACCTAAAACAAAGCTCCAATACTGGTCTCTGACAGACCTCAAACCATAACTCCAACTGGTCTCTGGCAGACCTCAAGACTCTCAACTGGTCTCTGACAGACCTCAGAACACATCTCCAAATGATCTCTGACAGACCTCATAACTCTCCATAAATACCCAGGATCTCAGATCAAGAAATAACCGGTAGTCTGAAGGTCTAGTTACCTGCATAACCCCAAACCCTCTCACAGGTGGATGTCCTAGTAACTGACAAGGTACGGCATCCTATGCGGTCGTCGGTGTCGCAGACTTTCAGGGTTGATGATACGATTCCCAGAAGGAGTGGCATCATCAAATCCTGAAGAGGCCTCACTTAGCCAACTTCCAAATGATCGGTTCCCGGAGTCGACAATTCAGCTGACCAACAACCCCTTCGACCCAAAGGGTAGAAAAAAAAGCCAACCAGAAGAACCTCGTCCGAGTGTAGATTTCATGAGACACTAATGCAAGCAAAGCCGGCACGCGCCCACTACTTTCTACTCTAATTCTAGGTGCACTCAAGCCCAGGTCCGACTTATCTCTCAATCATAGGACCACCCATCACAACCCAATACAACAATAATAATCAATATATACATTGCTGAAAATAAAGGTCAGAAATATAAATCCATACAAAATCCTCGACGGGAAAACAAGCGTTAGGATTGACTCTCTTAAGGGACGTTGGATCCCAAATGCATAAGAACTATCGCAGTCCTCAGCAGCCAAGGGACGTTGGATCCCCAGTAGAGTCGCCAGCTGTCGCTACTGCGAAAATCGGCGCCGGCTGAACAGAAGAGTCGCCACCGTGCGTTATTTATCCCACGGGAGGGAAAGGAAACGCTCAGAGTAAACCTCGCACAACATGGGAAAGGTATGGTCGTCGCAACCAAAACCTGGATTCGGGAGTCGGTTACGCAAGGGGAAGGTATTAGCACCCCTCACGTCCGTCGTACTCGACGGGATCCACGCTTGTTTTCGGGTATGGATTGTTATTCTATCTAAACTATAGGTCAAGGGTTAAAAAGAAAATAAAATGAAAATAAAAATGACTCGGCAAAGTATCGCACTTTATGCCTACGTATTCCCGCCTGGAACGAGAAATCAGAGTCAACGTAGTTCGCCTACCTACGAGAAAGGAGGGGAAGGTTGCTCGCTAGGATATCGCATCCTATGCCTACGTACTTTCATACAGCATGAAAGATCAGAGCAAACGTAGTTCAGGCCACATACGACACAAGTCTGTCTTGGTTGATTTTATTCCTTCTGAAAAAGGTTTTTCTGATTAACAGTCCCAGCGGACAAAAATGATATCTTGATGAGTTCACATTCTTTTACGGAAGAAGTGTCTTTTATTGTGTTTGAAATCTTTATGGTGTTTTTCTGTTTGTTTTGAGAGAGAAAGAGACAGAACTCTAACCTACAGCTGCGAAGGGAATCAAACTATCCTAATGTTATCATGCATGGGTTAAGACCTAGTGTCTATCATGCTCCTCTCTTGCGCAGAGAGAAACAGAGATCCTAAGGGAATAGACGGAAACAGAAACAATATCAGATATATACAGTAAAACAGTAAAATGCATGAATGCAACAATACAAGCGAGGCAAGGGAGTCCCACTCAACCTCGAACCTAGAAAACAATAGGCAAAAGTGAACAGGCTTCACTTTCAACCCAGCAGGGTAAACAGCAAACAATACAGTCAGGAAAACCAATCAATACATCAGGAATGAAACACAGCAATAAAAAACAGCCACAACAGCTCTGCATCAATATCCATCTTCAAGCTTCAGCAAGCATCAATCTCCATCTCCACAGCCTTCAAGCAAGGTCTTGATCACCAGTCTTCCATCTACAATGGCTTTTCTTCAAGTCTCAATCTTCAGGAGAAACATCAGTCAACCAGATGAAATGAATGAATGTTAGACAGTTAATTACCTACCAAGGGTGGTTCATCAACTGTTAACATTAAACAGACATTTTCCTCTCAAAAGTTCTATCTTTCAAATACAGTCACTAATCCTTCCAAGGGAAGGAGGTGAATATTTGAAAGTGACTTTGAATCATAGAGCAAGGATGGATGCAGACAAAGCATTCCATGTTTGAGAAACAAGCTTTCTAATCTAGAGCTCTGCCTAGCTCCTAAACCCTAGCCTCCTCAACAGCTGCTAGCAGGAATCTCCTCTTCAACTCTGGAAGTTGATCTTCAATCTCTGGATCTCCAATGGCTTCATCTTCACAAGTCTTTAGCTCTCCCAAATCCCCAAGCAATCCCCATACCCACACAGACAAACAATAATCCCCAGAGGGCACACCACACCAATCAGACAAATATAGACAATATATTAATAGCAGTAGGGAAATCCTGATTTTTCTAAGGGGATCTAATAACTACCCATAGCCCCTATAGTCCCATAGCTAAACTATTTAATCCCTAAGTCCTAAGGGAAGTGAACTAATTCACCTAAGTTATCACTTAAAACCCTAATTTGTTCATGTTGTTTCCACCTAAGCTAATCACCTAAAACTAACTCCTAAAAATATGAATTAAATTGCATCTACAAGATAACAATGTCTATTAATCAACCTAAAAAGAATGGACAAAAAATATTAAAGCATTGGTTAGAACAAAAATTAACAAAATCATGCATGAAATGAAACATCTAAACTATGCATTTATTTGGAAAATATGGGAAAAATATCAAATAAAAAATAAAATTCAATTTTTATTTTTTATTATTTTCTAGACTCTTTAAAGAAAATTATGCAAAAAGAATTATTGAAAAATAATGTTTTTATGATTTATTATGATTTTTAGAAAATGCATGAAAAATGAAAGAAAATTAAAAAATGAAATATGAAGAAAATAAGGGGAGGGGTGAGAATAGCAAGGGAGCTCAGTTCATATTCCAGGTGGGCTGAGAAATGGGGGGTGCGAACATTAATTGAACAAGGCCCATACGCGCTCAGAAATTGAATTGGAGAAAAGCCAGAAAAATAATAAAGTTTCGGTGTAGAAAACAACAATATCACGTTCATTTGATTGGGCCTATCCAAAAGGGGGTGTATATAGTCATCTGAGCTTAAGCCCAACGTTTCAACTAAATGAAACGCGGCGTTTCACACTAAGTCACTCCCTCCGTTTTTCAGTTTGAATATAGACCATTGGATGCGATGAAAAAGTCACACAATGGGAACGATCGAACGGCCACGGGTCATCGTCTTCCTCCATCAACCCTAGGGTTTCAGAAATTGATTTCCATGCAAGCATTTTCGAGCTCATCATTCTCCCTCCACAGGACATGAAATCACAAGGTATAAAAACCAAACCCACTCCATTTCTTCCCCTCTACGCAACCATGCTATCATCTCCTTCTAAAACTCAGCCAATAATTCAATTCGATAGAGATACCAGATGGGATCCAACCTTTGCACCTGTGATCAACTCAACCAAAACTCACCAATTCTTATCCTAAGTTCAACTACATTCCAAGATGATCTTAACATGCTAATCCAACAAGATTTTCGTGCATTATCCTCATAGTTACAAACTCTAACAGATTGTGCACTCCATAGCCAAACCTCACAAAACCTCTCCAAACTCTGTGGAAATCATCACCTAACCACCTAGGTCTCTAATACACTAATAAACCTATGCCATGATCACTATGCTAGCCAATTCGAAGGGAAACATACCTGGTGTAATTTCTTGATAACAGGTGCTAAAATCTCTGAATCAGATGCTTGTGATGGATGGAAAATGATCCAAGAACTCAATGATAGCTTCTGTATGCAACAAGTATGATTCCAAGGCTTTGAATCACTCACTTCCACAACTTGTGATTTTTGAATGATGATGATGAATGGCACGATTCTTGGTTCAATTTGCTAAATCTTTGATGAAATTCTGATCTAGGGAAGGTGAGGGTGAAGAACAAATCAAAAATGGTGATGATTGGTGGAGATTTGAGAGTGTTTGAGAAACTTTTGCAAATTGGAGAAAGTGTGTATAACTTGGGGTTTTGAGAAAATGCAATCACCAACCATGGCATGAACCATCTTGTATCAATATATAGGTGAGGTTAGAACCTCCTAGAAACTTGGAGAAGCTTCCCTTGCACAAATTCCCTTGGATTTGGTTTATGTACCTTCCATTACAAGCAACCATGGATAACTCCCAAAATGTGAACTATGCTCAAAATTCCACTTTAGCCAATGTCTTTAAAATGATCTTTCCCTTCAAAATGACCTATAATTTTGCCTCATTTGGCCAAGATATGAAAAATCTCATTTTTAAGTCCATTTTTATTCATTAAATCCAACAATTTTGAAATCTTGTGCTATGAATCTTTCCAATCTCTCATGGTCACTTTTCTAGACTCAAAATGTCATTTGGAACAAGTTTGATGTTGTAAAGTTTTCCATTTGAAGCTTCCTTGTATGATTTTTGGGCATAGGTTAAAATGACCTGTAATTCTCAAATGACCAAAATACCCTTTGCTTGCCAAGACCATAAGTAGAGTTCCACACATCATATGAAGGCATACTATACCATTCTAGAAATATAAGACAATGAAGAACAATTCTTATGTTGACCAGAAATTCATTTGAAATCTCCTTGAGGGGTAAAAATTGCTTGGAAGTCAAGTCACTTTTACAGACAAAATTTCAGATACCTCAGATGACTTGTAACTTGCAAGGACCATAACTTGAGTTCTATAAATCTCCTTGATGTCTTCCACCACTCAAATTAAAGGTCTTGAGATCCTCTACAAGTTCCATGTTGGCCAAGGATCCATTTGAAGCTTGAATTTTGACTTATCTTGCTTGGAAATTTGACCTAAACTAGGGGATTTTACCCAGAAACCCTAATTTAGAAACTCCTCTTCTCCTTGATTTCTCTTGATTTCTTCTTAGCATATCACCATATCCTTCCCTATATGTCAAATGATGAACCCCACATCTCTCCAATAGACCTGAATGCCCTTAAATCAATCAATTGACCTGGGGTTGACCTAGGGTTGACCCAGATGAACCCCAGTTGACTGTCTTCAACTGCATCTCTTGTGCTCACATCAATGACTTGTCTCCTTCTCCAAATGACTTTCTAAGTCTCTCATGATGTCTAGATACTCTCCATGCCTTCAATTCCCAGCTCACAACTCCCTTGTGGATCCTCAGATGCCCTCAGATAGGAGATAGACTCAAAGCTTGATCCACTGAACTCTCTGCTTTCAAATTCTTTTCTGATGACTTGAATGAGATTGAATTAGGATAATAACCTCTGGATAGGCCTCTAGAGATGAGAATAATGCTTGATCTCCTGTTGGATGACTTGCTATGCTATGCTATGCAGATGATTAGTCTATGTACATGACTCTATATGCAAATGCTAATGATATTGAAACATAAACCAAGTGAATAAGGTTGAGCAAATTTTAGGGTGCAACACAGACCAATGCCGAGAAGCCTTTTAACGGATATAAGAAGAAAAAGGGTGAAACGAATGTCATCTCTGTGCAAAAAGGGCAAGCTTCTCAATAAGCTCCTGCTCCTATGCCTTATCAAGTCCCTTACTACCCATATTCGTATGTTGCTACTGTGTAATACTCTCCAATGCCTTATCAGCCAGCTATTCAAGCTCAAATGCCACAGCAACAAGCTCCTCAGCAACAAGCCTACAACCAACAAGAGTATTAATGCCCTCCTCAGCAACAACAACTGTAAGCTACTCAACAACAGCAAGGAGCTCGCCAACAGTGTCAGCAGAGAACTTGGAGGCCATATAGAGTTTTTGATCGCCTGCTGTTGCAGTGAGAATAAGATATCAAGCTATTAAATTAACTTGAATCACAAATCATAAAGTTCACCACCGAGCTTTGATTTATCCAAAGGAAAGGGTAAAGATCGAAAAAAACCCTAAGTGCGCTATGTAACAATACAGCTAAGAGATCTAAGGTTCAGGGGTTGGTTATACTTAGGGAAGGTGTTAGCATCCTAAGTATCTGTAGTACTCTACAGGAACCTCTTGTTAGTATTTATGTTATTCTAAAGTTTGCTTGCTAAGGGAAAAATACTAAGGTAAAGATCTAAAGTATATACAAAGTATGCTCGCCAAGACATCACATCTCGTGCCTACGTATCCTAACTAGGATGGAATCAGAGTAACCGTAGTTCTCCTAACTAGGGATTGAGGAACTCTTGATAACGATCAAGGTTCTAAAGGGAAAGTAAGTATCCATAACCATGATACTTACATAGAGTTAACTAACTCTCTAAGTCTAAGTTGAAAATCTAACTAAAGTTGACTTTAACTAAAGTCAAAGGGGAAAGTGAGTATCCATAACCATGATAATCACATAGAGTTTACCAACTCTAACCTAATTCTAAGGTGTAAAACCAATTGGTTCTAACGAGACCAAAAGAAGGGAGATGACAGTTAGTTGTTAGTGGTTAGGGGTTAGAGGGCTCGACAAGATATCGTTTCTTGTGCCTACGTATCCTGACTAGGATGGAATCAGAGCCTCCGTAGTTCGGCCAAACTAAGGGATCAGGAACTCTTGATAATAATCAAGGTTCCAAAGGGGAGTAAGTATCCATAACCATGGAACTTACACAGAGTGCAACGACTCCAAACCAAAACTAGGTTACAAACAAGACTCTCACAAGGTCTCGGGGAAAAGATGGACAAGGCTATCCAACATGACTTACAAGTCAACACAAGGGGGATCCTTCTGTAACACCCTTCTAAACCCCGCAGAATATATATAAATAATCAGAGTAAATTGTCATGCATTCACAAAAGGTTGTCACACATAACTTTCAAAACATCAAAAACCACCTGCCATGCTCATTAACACTTTAATAAATAATCATGCCTTTCAAAGTTTCACTTCGCATGTAGCAGCAAATTCATTTTATATCATAATTCTCTTAACAAAAACATTCGTGTTCACCATATAAATCATCATCACTTAGGCATTAAGGCCAACATCATAATATTTCGGTAAATGTAAAAACATAGCGTAGAGTACATAATGTATCTCTAAGACATAAACCAAACGATCCCAGTGTTGTATGACCAGAGCACGACTCGACCCAACATAATTAAAATACTAATAGCTACACCAATAGTGACCATGCAACTACGAGCAACTCTACTCTTGATACCTGCACGATGTCGTGTAGGACATCATTCCAGCAGAAGGGTGAGAATTCACATCAATATTGAGATCATAAAATAATGAATAATGTAAAGCATGTCAGGACAAACACCAATATTCTCACACTTTAATTTTCATCAGCCAATATCATTCAACAACCACACATTCACACTCTCAATTCAACAAGTCATACACATACGCATGCTTTCATACAATAATTATATATGCCATGTGACTCAATGCAGCTCAATGCAACTCATGCCATGTGGTACCAACACTTGTTATTATTTTTCGGTTTTTACATTTAAATCGGGTCCGTCCCATAGACCAATAATAAACAAAAGCCCATCCCCTAGGCTTTCAAACCCCACTCTAGGTTCGGGACAAGTCACTAGTCACCACGAAACTAGCAAGCATTGCCTCTTGACAACAAATGATGCGTATGCAATCAAAAACAATATGCACTTAAGACCGTTCCCGCATCTTAATCCCATGCATACTCAAATAATTCATCACACAAGAATTATAACATGATTGCACACACAACACATTTCATAATAACCAAAGTATTCATACTTTCAACATCATCATTACATTTATCAAGTAATGCACAAGAATCAATTATATTCAATCACAATTCACAACACAATTCAACAATTACACATAGGACAATCAATCCATCACCAATAATTGAATTCAATATTCAATACACAATCAACTTGTTAACAAGAATTGATATCTCAATATCCAACCAAAGATTGATAATTAATAATCATCTCAATTAATCCATGTTTTAGTTAAAATTTAATTAAACAATGCCTCTGTATAATTAAACTTCCAGTACATGACTTTTCCAAATTTCAGCTTTTGTACAGCATGCAATCGATTGGAGTTAATGTGCAATCGATTGTATGACTCAATTTCTCATATTTTAGCTACTATTTTTAAGTGCAATCGATTGACATTCTCAATGCAATCAATTGTACCTTTGAAAATTTCATCATTTTAGCTACTGTTTTACTGTGCAATCGATTGACATATTAGTGCAATCGATTGGACAACTAAAAATTCAATTTCCAGCATCTTTGCTCAATATGCAATCAATTGTAGCTTTAGTGCAATCGATTGATCACTGTGCGTTTTGGAAAAATTGTGCAGAAAATTGTATTTTCACCAACCATTCTCTTCTTTGCAACCATAATCAATCCCATCATATTAGGGCATTCACAAAACTCAAAATTTCACTAAATCATGAGAAATCTATGGGTTCTTCCGTACACAAACTTCTAACCATTAACCATTAACCCACAATTTCAAATTAAGGGTTTTTCCCTACAAAAACTTCTACCCATTAATCATTAACCCACAATCCCAATAATGAGAGAATACCCACCCTTACCTTAGGTTTTTCCTTGGGAAGAATCCTTGATTCCTTGGATGCTTGGATTCTGATTTCTCTCTTCTACTCTTCTTTCCTCTTGCCTCTTTCTCTTCTTCTCTTCTATCTTCCCTCTTATCTTTTCCCCTTTTTCCCTTTTTCTTACTAACTTCTATCTCTAAAACCCTAACAATTAATCTATTGGGCTTTATCCAACTCACTCTCACTTTCTATTCACACACCTATCATTAGGCCCAACTAATCAATCTAGTAATTCTATACTATTCTACCAAATAGAATAAATCAATTAATTAGTACAAATAATTAATTATTAAAAATTGGACTGTTACACCTTTCCTCTGGAAATCGTCACAGGAAAATAATACGAGAAAATAGGATCAAGTAAGATAGCTAGTGTGACAAAAAATGTATGAATAAAGATAATCACAAAACATGGGCAAGAGTTAGTCAATTCCAGAATCATAAGATCAATAAGTTCAACATAGTCTCCAAATGAAAGAACCTACATCACAAGTCAACAACATTAAGAATCGAAGAAATTAATAGAAATTAATTAATAACCATGAAATCTAAATAATTAAAAATTAAAGTTTAAACAACTACATTTTGAATTAAATAAGAAAATATTTTCACAAGAATAGCTAAAAAGTATTTTTTGAGGTTTTTTAATATTAATAAAAAAAATTTAAAGAGAAGAAAAAGTTAAAATAATAATAATAAAGTTACTAAACTAAAACTCTAGAACTAGTAACTAAAATAAAAATAAAAACTAATTAAAAATCTAAAAAAAACTAAATCTAAAAAAAGGTATTTAAAAACATTAGTAATTTTTTAATAAAGCAAACAAACAGTATGGGATTAACAAGTAAAACTGGGGTGAAGGGTGGAATCAGATCTATGGGCCTAGCCCATTATGCCATGAAGAAAATGACTTCAAAAAAAAATAAGTAAGAAACAATGACCAAAAGTGGGCTATGAAACCCAACCCATATCGACAGAACCCAGAGTGCTCAGCATGGAGTGAAATAGGTAAACGAAATAAAATCTAGAAAGCATCGTAACACCAATTTTCATGATAGAAAAGACTAAATCAACTAAATAAGTCAAAACCTGACCCTCTCTGCTTCAATCTCTATTCAACTTTCTCTTCTCCTTAAGAACAACAAAACACGAGCCTCAACAGAGTCGAACATCACGCCGTCTTCAAGGTCAGAAGGCGGTCAAGAACAGAAAACGTGGCACTGATCGTCTCACTTTTGCCTTCAAATCACGATTTGGGTTTCAATAGTTGTGCTTGTTTGACTGAGCTTCAATTTGTTCGGGTTCGATTTATTCTGCTTCCATTCTCTATTCGTCTTAGACTCTCGTTTGATTGGCTATTAAGTGGGTTTGCGTTTGGTTGAGGGATTGAGTTGAAGAGGATTGCGGAGGAACGTATCGAAAGACGCAGGTGAGGGATGAAGATCTGGAAGAAGATGAGGTCGTGATGGTCCTTGTTAATTGAATCTGGGCTTTTTTCAGGTATGAACCTTCGCTATTTTCCATTTTTCTTCCTGATACAGTGATGTGTTTCAGTCGTTTCCTCTTCTCCTTCTTCTATGTTCTGTTCTATTTTCTTAGACTGAAAAGGGATTGTGGTTGTTGATGCGTTTAGAAAGCTAGCTGGAAATGGATGTTTGTGGGATGGTTTTTATGGTTTTGTGAATAAAAATTGCAGATTTTCATGGTGATGATGTGAGGTTAGATAGGATATTGTTGACATAAGATGCAGACCAATGGTTTATCAGTTTTGAGGTGGCAGAGTTTGTGGAGGTAAAGTGTTTTGAAGGAGGTGGTTCACGGATGGCTGTATTGGTTGGCAAAAAAATGAAAAATATGTGATGACTTCCTCCCTCTCTTCTGTCCCTTGCTTCCCCCCTTTATTCCTTCAAAAAACCGTTTTTCTTGCTACAAAACAATATTTTTGTCTTGAATTATCATGATGAGTCCCTTTCTCTGTAGGGCTTGTGTACAGGTTTTGGAGTTTGTATCAGGTCTAATGTTTGGTTCTACAAGCCATGGAGTGTGCAAATTGTTGGTTTTATGCAGAGGCAAAGTTGTGCAGGTTTGGTGAGATATTTCCATTTTGGTGTGTAGGCAAGATATGCATCGATACCGTTTTGTTTGAGAGCAGCTTGACTCATTGCTTTATTCTTGTTTATGCAGAATTTTTCTTCATGGAGCTTTATTGCAAGGTATGTTCTTATAGCAGTCATGACACAATTTGTCTTGATGTGTGCAGAGTTTTGCAGGGTATTGGGATGTGTTTTGTAGCAGCATGGCTTTTGTTTGTCCTGTGGTGTAGATCCTTTTGCATTTTGGTGTAAAGTTGATGTTGTGTAGGTTACTGTCAAACACAGATTTTTTGACCTAGGTGCCCTACTTTGAAAACAATAATACCAAACTACCCTAGTTTGAAACATATTTACGTGTTTGTCCCACTTTTGCAGGAGTTCGTCCAACAGAAGGACGAACCAGTGAAGAGGTTGAAGGAGTTCGTCCAATGAAGTGGCGAACTTGTAGGAGAAAATTTAGTGGAGTGAGTTTGCCCATTGAAAGGGCGAACTTGTGAGGGGTTATTTTTTTATTTTTATTTTTTAATTTTTTCAGATTTTGAAATAAATATATTTAATATTTTTAATTTCATTAATATTAAAAATATTTAATACTTTTAATATATATCATTAATGATGGAAAAAATTATTTAATTTGAAACATAAAAATTTTGTATAAAAATTAATAAAGTAGAATTTTTAATAAATTAGGAGTATTTTATTTTTGATTAAATTAATCTACTCTTTAACATGTGAAAACTATTTAATATAAAACTTATAAAATCTATTTAATTAAATTGATATAAAATATATTTGAAATTAATGAAATTAAAAATATTAAATATATTTATTTCAAAATCTGAAAAAATTAAAAAAAAAAAAAAATAACCCCTCACAAGTTCGCCCTTTCAATGGGCGAACTCACTCCACTAAATTTTCTCCTACAAGTTCGCCACTTCATTGGACGAACTCCTTCACCTCTACACTGGTTCGTCCTTCTGTTGGACGAACTCCTGCAAAAGTGGGACAAACACGTAAATATGTTTCAAACTAGGGTAGTTTGGTATTATTGTTTTCAAAGTAGGGCACCTAGGTCAAAAAATCGTCAAACACATGTAGGTGGTACAGTCTTGGTCAAAGAGCTGGGCTTGTACAATCTTAAAATAAAGCTGGCTACCTTTGGAAGCATATGGTAGTACATAGTCTCACTTGTCCAACGTGGAAAAATCAAAGGGAAAATGGCCATTTTATGATCCAATTCTTTGTGTCAATCATAACAACATCTTTGTTCCTTTGTGTTGGCAATAACACTGATTTTTATGATAAAAGCACATGTATGACATGCAATATGTTCTTTGCACAACTTTGTATGTGTCTCGATAACAATTTATACCGACAAAGTCATGTAGGACCGATCTCTTATCCCCTCATAACCACAATTTCGAAATGGACCAAGCACACTAACATTATTTCCTTTAAAAATTAAACTTGACATAACTTAGAATGTGGTTCAAAAATTAAATCGCCATAATAAAGCCCTATGATTCCTCTTGAATTCTACTTTGAGGTTAACGCATCCAATCACAAAAGCTTGTCAATTACAAAGAGCATTGACACCAATTCACGACCTACTCGGAAGATCATGACCAAAGGCCAGATGAACCTTTAAAGAGAAAACTGAATGTGGATAGGACAAATTTGGTTGATTCTTCCCTCAAATCTTGACTAATCAAGGCCTTCACGTTCTTGCACCAAATCCCTAGTTTCACAAAGAAACAAAAGAGCAAAAGCTAGATAATCTGGTTAGTCATGCGAAAATGATTGACGTAGAATGCTTATGCAAAAGACCAAAGAATCTGAGGGTACAATTTGGGGTATGACACCTGACAATGACCTATGCTAGTATCTTTGCTCAGTTGATAGAGAAAAAGGTTGTCGTTCCAAGAGATTTGGCTCCTCCAACTGTCATTCCTACCGATTAAAGATTAAAAGTGAAGACGTCGCATTTAACGCAAATGAGTAAGTGAGAATGAAGGCATCAAGCAAGGGGGAGGATAATGCCAGATATCATACAGACAGGTTATATGTGTTTTGCCATCATAAAAAAGGGGGAGTATGTGAGGGCAAAGCCTCAAATACTAGCTATGCATGTTTCGATGATGTCAAAACCGAGCCGCATGGAAGAATAGACATTTGGCATTATCACCATGATGCATAAGCATACCTTATTTCTCATGTTTATTTGCTTGCACTAAATATCTCGAGTACTGCATTTAGAGCTGTCAAAATATGCGTCATACGAGTCAAACTCAATTAGTCTATCATATGTTTCATCTAAGAGAATCAGAAATATGAATTTAGGCATTTTTTGAAGTTTCAGGTCTTTGAGTCGACCTAAAATCTGGTCGACTCATGGCAAGTGTCCTAGAAATGCATTTTCCTCGGGTTAGGTATGGTCGACCTACCGGTCGACGCATACTATTGTCATTTACATTTGTCTAAAAATTCAGGCTTTGTGTCGATGCATGCCTTGTTCCGGTCAACACATAGCTGTGTGTTTTGCACAATATGTTGCCTCGGGTTATCTCAGCTCGACCCTGCACTCTGCATGGGTTGACCACTCGCTGTTTGCTGCATATTTTATGATTTGTCTATTATTTTTGAAAGTTAGTTTCATCAGTTATAACAATTTTGTCTGGTATAAATATTCAGTTGCTCTATTCATTTCATATCAATTGAATCAATTAGAAAAACAAGAAAAGTGAAAGAGGTGTCAATTCAAGTTCTCATCATCTTCATCTTCTACATTTCATACCACAACAATCACACACAATAATATTTGCTGTGCATTATGGATTTTCTAAGGTGATAACGTTCGAAGCCGTGATTGGGTAATCCGGTTCGGGTTGAGGATTTGACAGGTTTTTCTTGAATAAAACCTCTAGGGTTTTATCCTCCAAAATTCTCTGAATTTGGGGGTTTTTTGGACGAGTCTTCTCAACACATATTCGGCTGAGTGAAGGTGATCGAGCATCGGTGGGTTTCGTCGATCTAGTAGCGGTAATCAGAGGATTGTGAAGGAGAGGTTCAAGTTCGACACGCGAGTGTTTGAGATCATCCGGGATGGGGTTTGAAGACGGAAGGTTGTTCAAAGACAAAGCTGTAATCGGAGGTTCATTCACAAGTTGTTGAAGGACTTGATTCGACTCGAATCAAGGGACAAGAGGAGTTAACATCTACAACAACAAGGGTGTTCATTTGTTTGATTGCTATTCTATTCTTGTATATACGATTCTACAACAAGTTAAATTTATATTATAAGAGCTCAATTCTATTGTTAGAATTGAGGGCAAATGTACCCCGAAGCGAGGACGACGGGGGAACTGCCTCAACAAATCCTTGTGCCTTTTACCTTTCGTTTTTAAATTGCTTAATATTTGTGTGGTTTTAGTACAAGCAATTATATAAAATTTAGGGCTGTTTTGAGTAAGTGCTAAACTGATTTTGACTTTATTATAATCGTTGATTGTACAAGGAAACTAGAGCAAATTACTCAAAGCAGAACTCACTTGTAGTGCTCTGCACTCCAAGTGTTTGATAAATTGCCTGAACGAAAAGCCTTGTGTGCTGTCCATTTATTGTGGTAATATTTTAAGGCATTGGAACTAGTCATACCATATTATGAGCTAAATCAAATTGAGAGTGTGACTAGCATAGTGATTCTCATTACTCGTTATCCGATTCCATCAGCTAAAACGCATATCTGGTTTTCTAGTAACCGTTCATTATAGACGGTATTTTTCCATGGTCGCTTCCGCAAATTAAATAATTTTTAAAAACCAATTTTACTGGTAGCACCGACTCATTTTTTAAAGGATCTATTCAACCCCTCTTCTAGATCCGTGCCATCGTCTAACAAGTGGTATCAGGAGCACCGGTTCACTTTGTGCTTCAAGTATAACTTAGTAGAAAATGGCTAACGAACCTAAAAGGGACTATAATAGAGCTCCTGTTTTTAATGGAGAAAATTACAGTTTCTGGAAAGACTGTATGCGGGTGCACATTAATTCCATTGATCGAAAGGTGTGGAATGTCATTCTTAACGGTCCAATTGAAATAACTATAACCGATGAGAATAACATGATTATGCCTAAGCCTGAAGTAGGCATGGAAAAAAAAACCCAGACCCGCCGGGGCCCGCCCCGAAATTAGCAGGGAAAACCCGGTTTGAGTGGGTACGGGTGCGGGTGCGGGGAAAATCCGATTTTTAATTACGGGTGCGGGAGACACTAAGACCCGCCCGCACCCGGCCCCGCCCCGCCCCCGAATAAATTATTTTAATTTAATTCTCTTATTTTACTTATTTTAATATTTATTTATTAATTATATTTTTTAATTAAATTATTAATACATTTATTACAATTAAAATAATTAAATTAATCAAGTTAATATTCATTTACTAATTAAAATTTTAATTAAATAAATAATTAATTTATTAAAATAATCAATTTTTTAATTAAATTATTAATTTTTATTGTAATTAAAAATATTTTTATTTCGGGTGGGGGCGGGGCGGGTGCGGGTGCACCCGTTCTCTACTGGGAACGGATCTGGGTGATAAATTTTCACCCCCGGTCGGGTTTGGGGGCGGGGGCGGGTGTGTTACATGAAAGCGGGTGCGGGTATAGTAAAACCCGTCCCCGACCCGCCCCGTTGCCATCCCTAGCCTGAAGCACAATGGACTGATGATGACGAGAAGAAATATAATTACGATTAGAAAGCCAAAAATATTTTGATCTTCTTATTAGGAGTTGATGAATATTATAGGGTTTTTCATTGTTTAACAGCAAAAGCTATGTGGGACTCATTGCAAGTTGCCCATGAGGGAACCAATGATGTTAAGCTAGCGAGAATCAATAAGAGTTTGATCTCTTTCACATGGAGTAAGGGGAAACCATTGCGGACATGCAAAAGAGATTCACTCATCTTATCAATAGATTGCACTCACTAGGTAGGCCAGTTGCCAATGATGTTTCTACTAACAAGATTTTGAGATGTCTTAACAGGGAATGGCAACCGAAAGTAACCGCCATCAAAGAAGCTAACAACCTCACAATTTTGGATCTCACAACATTGTTTGAAAAGCTGCAAGAGCATGAACAAGTGCTTCTAAGCCTAGAGCAATATGAAAAGAAGGAGAAAATAAAAAAATTGAAAAGAAGTCTATTGCTCTCAAGAATTCTTCCTCAAAGTCCCAAACTAAAGAGCATAGTGATTACACTTCGAGTGATGATGAAGAAGATGACAAGAGTGAGGATATGGGGCTGTTTGTATAGTGTTACAACCGCTATGTAAAAGAAAAGGTATCCAACACTCCGAGAAAAATCTTGTCAACTTCCGAAAACAATCAAGGTACTCTAGAAATGACGACACTAAAGGAAACAAGACAAAAGGGTCATGTTATACTTGCAGAAAGACCGGACACTACAAACCGGATTGTCCCTTGAACAAAAAGGGAAAAGAAAAGGAAATAAGTAGATCACATAAGAAGCAATCTAAGCCAATGAAAGCGTATTAGCTTGGGAAAACGATAGCGAATCCTCCGAGGATGGAAGCTCAAGTGATGAAGATGAATCTGTCAACTTTTATCTTTCCACCCATCAAAAGAACAAAAAGAAACAAGTACGACATGCCAAGTATGAAAATTTCTCTAAAATGTCTCATTTTGAATTACAAAATGCTTTTAATACTTTGCATTGTGAAGCAAAAGAAGCCTTTAAAAGGCTTGCCTCAAATAACCAAATCTTTGCTCACCTTGAGCAAAAGATTCGTGAGTCCGAAAAGAAACTTGAGGCACTAAAAGCTTCCATAGTGGAAAGTACAAAAGTAGGTTGTGAGGATCTAAGAAAAATAGTTATTAACTTTGGGTGTGATACTTTTTACATTTGGAAAAATGAAGTTAGAAACCTAAATGCCAAACTTAACAAGGCTCTAAAGCCCAAAATTACTTTTGCCATTGATAAAGCTAATTTTAGAAAGATTATGGTTAATCCATATCAAAAATACATATATGTTGTAAGAGACAATGATAGCAAAAGTAATTCAAAAGTTAATTTTTCTTGTTTATATTGTTGCAAGAAGGGCCACAACATTGCTAAATATCGTTTTAGGAGATTTTTGGTTCCTAAAGGCATTTATCAATGGTTGCCTAAATGCGACCATTTTGTCACTCACAACTTAGGACCCAATAAGCCATTGGGTACCTACTCTTGTTAATTGTTTTTTCATAGGTACAATGTCTTGAGATCACCAAGAGAAGATGGGTTCTCGATAGTGGCTGCTCAACACACATGACAGGAGACATATCTCTATTCATCGACTTCGTGGCAAAGAAGAAGGGATATGTAACCTATAGAGACAACAACCGTGGTGCAATATTGGGAAAAGGTAGTGTAGGTAACCCTTCTTCCACTACTATCTCTAATGTATTTCTTGTCGAGGGCCTTAAACATAATCTCATTAGCATTATCCAATAATGCGACAAAGGATACAATGTATCGTTTTCAAAATATTGTTTCCAACTTGTGCATAATAATGAAACAAAGAGTGTGTTTAATGGTCTAAGAGTAAACAATGTCTATATGCTGGATTTGAACGGAGTATCCTTGACAAGTGATAAATGTCTCATAAAAATGAGTGAAGACTCATGGTTATGTCATAGAAGTCTAACACATGTTAACTTTGACTTGCTAAACAAGGTAGTGTCAAAAGATCTAGTCATAGGTCTGCCCAAAATTAAGTTTACCAAGGATCACCTATGTGATGTTTGCCAAATGGGAAAGCAAACGAGGATCTATTTTAAATCTAAAAACATCATTTCAACTACGAGACCTCTTGAGCTTCTCCATATGGATTTATTTGGGCCATCTAGAATTAAAAGTCTATGTGGTAACTATTACGGTTTTGTAATAGTTGATGATTTTTCTAGATTCTGTTGGACTATCTTCTTGATTAGCAAGAGCGATACATTCGCAGCCTTTAAAAGATTTGCTAAGCTTTCTCAAAAAAATTAAACACAAACATAATATCAATTAGGAGTGATCATGGAGGTGAGTTTGAAAACCATTTGTTTGAGGAATATTGCGGTAAACACGGTATTGATCATAACTTCTCCACTCCGCGTACCCCTCAACAAAACGGAGTTGTGGAGCGCAAAAATCGTATTTTGGAAGAGTTAGGGAGAACCATGATCAATGAAAGTGAATTACCTAAGTATTTTTGGGCTGACGCCATAAGTACGATATGTTATGTATTGAATAGGGTGCTTATCTGCCCAATTCTAAATAAAACACCGTATGCACTTTTAAAAGGGCGCAAGCCAAATGTGTCTCATCTACATGTCTTCGGTTGTAAGTGTTTCATGTTGAATAATGGAAAGGAAAGCTTAGGTAAATTTGACTCCAAGGAAGACGAAGGTATCTTCCTCGGATACTCTTAGTCAAGTAAAGCCTATAGAATTTACAATAAGATATTACTTATCGTTGAAGAGTCTGTACACGTAACATTTGATGAATCTTATCCGAGAGATGTCAGAAAAGGTAGTGTTGTTCATGGTGCAAGTGTATCTTCAGAAGACATACTCAAAAGTGCCGAGCCGGGAATTGATCAACCCAACCTAGCCAAAATTGAGGAGGAAAAAGATGACTGTCATGAAAAAACTGAGGTAGTTCATCCGTCTGATAAAGATGATCTCCCTCCAGCTTGGAAGTCTTCCAAAAGCCATCCTATCGACAATATCCTAGGTGATATATCAAAGGGGGTGACGACTCGGTCTAAGATAAGTAATTTCTGTTATCACTTTGCTTTCGTTTCTCAGATGAAACCTAAAAACTCGAAATAAGCCTTACTCGATGAACATTGGTTCTTATCTATGCAAGAGGAGCTTAACCAGTTCAAGAGAAATGAGGTTTGGGACCTTGTCCCTCCTCTGTGAGGTCATCGAGTAATTGGAACCCCATGGGTGTTTAGGAACGAATTGGACGACAACGGGGTAATAACTCACAACAAGTCGCGTTTAGTCGCGCAAGGGTATAACCAAGAGGAAGGCATTGACTATGAGGAGACTTATGCTCCAGTTGCCCGACTCGAGGCTATACGCCTTTTACTTGCCTTCCCTTGTGCGAAAAATTTTAAGCTATTTCAAATGGATGTAAAAAGTGCATTCTTTAACGGCTATATAAATGAAGAAGTTTATGTTGCCCAACCTCCGAGTTTTGAGTCTCATGAATATCCTGATCACGTATACAAGTTAAAACGTGTCTTGTATGGACTCAAGCAAGCCCCTAGGGCTTGGTATGAGTGCCTAAGAAATTTTCTACTTGATCAAGGGTATTCAAGAGGCAAGGTCGACACAACCCTCTTCATTAAGCGTCAAGGAAAACACTTAATTTTGGTGCAAATTTATGTTGATGATATCATATTCGGATAAACTAACATGAATCTTGTAAGAGAGTTTTCTTGCCTAATGCAGGGTGCATTCGAGATGAGTATGATGGGGGAGCTCACATATTTTCTCAAGTTACAAATTAAGCAGCTTGAGGAAGGAACTTTTGTAAGTCAAACGAAATATTGTCTTGAGCTTCTCAAGAGGTTTGACATGGCAAACTCCAAAGCCATCGACACACCAATCCCGACCTGGGCAAATCTCAATAGAGATGAAAGTGGTAAAGATGTAGAGGTAAAAAGATATCGAGGTATGATCGACTCTCTTCTTTATCTTACCGCCTCTAGACCCAATATTATGTTTAGTGTTTGCATGTGCGCTAGATATCAATCTTCTCCTAAGGAATCCCATCTAAAAGCAGTTAAGCACATACTTCGAGACCTTTTGGGTACTCCAAAGTATGGGCTACGGTATTCTAAAGGAAACGATTGTTCCTTGGTTGGATTCTCCGATTCCGATTTTACCGGGTGCAAATCGGATAGGAAAAGTACCAATGGTACTTGTCACTTATTTTCAAACTCTTTGGTTAGTTGGCATAGCAAGAAGCAGGTTTATGTTGCTTTGTCAACCGCCGAAGCGGAATATGTTGTCGTCGGTAGTTTTTGCGCTCAAGTCCTATGGCTTAAGCAACAATTGCTATATTTTAATCTCAAACTTAAGCGTATTCCGATCTTTTGTGACAATACGAGTGCCATCAATCTTTCCAAGAATCCCGTGCTGCACTCACGCACTAAGAATATCGAAATACGACACCACTTTCTTAGGGATCATGTGGAGAAAGGAGATGTGGTTTTTGAACACGTTGATACGAAAAATCAACTAGCTGATATTTTCACAAAACCTCTTGCTACTGAGCCTTTCTTTTATATCCGACGGGAACTAGGTATTCTCGATATTTCGGATCGTGTTTAGTGAAATTTCTTGCATATCTTTTATATATCTATGTATATATCTACTTTGATTATCGGATATCTAACAAATTGAAGATGTTAAAAGTATATGTGTGTGTTCATCTAGCTATATTTGGAATGGAGGTATATCTTTCCTCAACTATCTCTCTCTTGATACTCATGTTCACAAAATGCATCAAATCATGTGTTACATTTGTCATATATGTCGTATTATATGTATGTTATCTCTTTGAATGCTTAAAATGTGTTTTGGATGGTTATCTATGTCTTTATGTATACCCATATGATCAAAAATGTCAAAATTTGCTAGTTTTACCTACATGAGTCGACCTAAACAAGGTCCGGTCGACTCACAAATATGTCTCCAAAATTGAAATTTGCTCGGGTATGCTCAGGTTGACCTACCGGTCGACGCATACCTTTTAATTTTTGAACGTGTAATTCTGTACACAGTATGCGTCGACGTATACACAGAGCGGTCGATGCATCGCGCGAATTCTTTTAATTTTTTTGCAAACCGTTCAAAATTCCCTCTTTAAATCTCTTTATGAATCATATTAACGTGTATCATTACATTTGTATAGAAACTTGACACCTACATCACATGCTACTCTCCTATTCTCCTCTTCCCAAAACCTAGAAGCTATTACAAAAGGGTCAAAGTCTTAAACTTCTCTCCATATTCAAGAATTCTCTACAATATTTATAATCATCATCAACCCATTTCCTCTTCTTCTCTTTGCAAGAAAAAACTATGGCTACTCGAAAAGTTACCGGTAAAAGATCCACAAGAGCTTCCTCATCTGCATCTCTCCCGATGACCGCCGTATTACTGGTTCCTCCTGAGTTTGTCGAGAGCTTCACTAAAAACTTTGGCAAGCGGTCTGTGGTGAAGCAACATGCCTATTATCACCTCTCTACTGAGCGAATGAACATTCCTCAGGTAATCAGTCTTTTTGATTTTCAAGGATTTAACAAAATTTCTGGAGTGCAATACGAAGTACAACGAAGACCTTGTGAGGATTTCTATACGTGTCTTCATGGTAAGTTTTTGGGTTCTGAGTTTCACACTAAAATTGGAAATACAAAGGTGTGTGTAAATAATGTTGTTTGGCTGAAATCGTTTGATAAACCTCCTGTTTTCGATGAGCCTCCCGTTAAGGTCACTGACACCCATACAGTTGATGGCTATGAGTTCAAAGAAGCTTTGAACTCAATGTAGAAGAAGTCGTATGCGGCTGATAATGTGGCTAGTGAGTTATTTTCGAAAGTTGTCACTACAGGTAAACTAAAACCCATGGATAGAATTTTGCAATGGATTGGGACGCACATTCTGCAGCCTAAGAAAGGAGGATTTTCTCGAGTTGATCAGACCGAAGTTCATTTGATCTATATCTTGAAGAAAAGGATCAAAATAAGCTGGCTTTATTATATTGCTAGTAGGATGTATGCCCTCCGAGATTCGAGTCGAGGTACCGCTCTCTCCTATGGTTCATTCATTCAGGAGATTTTAAACAACACTCAAGTTACACTTCCGGGGATTCCATATAGATCTCTCACTCCGGATCAAGAGTTATATTAAAAGACTCTTACAATGATGGGTTATTTATGGATTTCGGAAGAACATCATTATCAATTTGTTGTCAAAGCAACCACCTCTCGTTTGGAAGACTCCGATGGGAGTGACGAGGAAGATGAAGGAGATGAAGAAGAACAAAATGACCAAGGTGATAGAAAACCAATGGAAGTTGTCAATCACATAAATGTGAGTTGGGCTAACAAATCCCCTACTTCAGATCATGGAAATAGTCAAGGTTGGGGCGAATGGCAAAATACCGGTTGGATGTCGTTACGTGACAACTATCAACCTCAACAATATTCGAAGTATCAGGAAACTCCGCAGTGGGGTCATGAGGAGTCTTCACATTGAGGCTATGAGGAGCCTCTATAGTGGGGCTATGAAGAGCAAACACACTTCACGAATCCCCCACAACAACATTCTGCCGAACTCCTCGAGATGATGAGGAATATGCAATTAGAACAGCGTGCTTTCATGACTGATCAGGATGAACGTCTCTCATAACTTCAGACTCAATTTGAGACGCAGACTGAAAACTTCAACACATTCTCCTCTAATATCAATCAACGATTCGATGCTCTGGTTGAATCAACTAAAAGTCAGCATCAAGTCATTACAAATAGCCTCAACACCTTGAACCGTTCCGTTTTGGAGTTTACTGACATGCTCAAGGCTCAAATGCCTCCGCCGTATCCGTATCATGGGAGAGGCCAACATTTCAGGGGGAGGAGACATTGAAGACTATACACTCTACATCATTGTATTTCATTATTGTGTTATTTTGTCATGTTCTTTTGCTTTGTTTTAAGTACATTTCTATTATGTTAATAACTTGCATTATGAACCTATATGTCATTCCTTGGGTGTATTTTTTCTAGCAACAACTGTTATTTGTTTTATCATTCTATGGTGCTATTTATCTATTTGTTTCTTGATCATTAAATCTATCATGTGTGGACGATTGTTAATGTTTATCCTGTTGTGCATGTTTTGATATGAGCTTCGGTTATATTTTTTTATCACTTCTTAACGGACATTTCTTTCTTTTTGATGTTGTCAAAGGGGAGAAAGTGTCTAGCTGTTTAGTAGAACCATAAAGATCAAAAGTGAAGACGTCGCATTTAACGCAAATGAGTAAGTGATAATGAAGGTATCAAGCAAGGGAGAGGATAACGCCGGATATCATACAGACAAGTTATACGTGTTTTGCCATCATAAAAAAGGGGGAATATGTGAGGGCAAAGCCTTAGATACTAGCTATGCGTGTTTCGATGATGTCAAAACCGAGCCGCATGGAAGAATAGACATTTGGCATTATCACCATGATGCATAAGCATACCTTATTTCTCATGTTTATTTGCTTGCACTAAATATCTCGAGTACTGCACTTAGAGCTGTCAAAATATGTATCATACGAGTCAAACTCAATTGGTCTATCATAGGTTTCATCTAAGAGAATAAAAAATATGAATTTAGGCATTTTTTGAAGTTTCAGGTCTTTGAGTCGATCTAAACTCTGCTCCGGTCGACTCATGGCAAGTGTCCTAGAAATGCATTTTCCTCGGGTTAGGTATGGTCGACCTACCGGTCGACGCATACTATTGTCATTTACATTTGTCTAAAAATCCAGGCTTTGCATCGACGCATGCCTTGTTCCGGTCAATGCATAACTGTGTGTTTTGCACAATATGTTGCCTCGGGTTAGCTCAGGTCGACCCTGCACTTTGCATGGGTCGACCGCTCGCTGTTTTCTGCATATTTTCTGATTTGTCTATTATTTGTGAAAGTTAGTTTTATCAGTTATAATAGTTTTGTCTGGTATAAATATTCAATTGCTCTATTCATTTCATATCAATTGAATCAATTAGAAAAACAAGAAAAGTGAAAGAGGTGTCAATTCAAGTTCTCATCATCTTCATCTTCTACATTTCATACCACAACAATCACACACAATAATCTTTGATGTGCATCATGAATTTTCTAAGGTGATAACATTCAATGTCGTGATTGGGTAATCCGGTTCGGGTTGAGAAATTGACAGGTTTTTCTTGAATAAAACCTCTAGGGTTTTTCCCTCCAAGATTCTCTAAATTTGGGGGTTTTTGGATGAGTCTTCTCAAGACATATTCGGCCGAGTGAAGGTGATCGAGGAGCGGTGGGTTCCGTTGATCTAGTAGCGATAATCGAAGAATTGTGAAGGAGAGGTTCGGGTTCGACACACGAGTGTTTGAGATTAGTCGGGTTGGGGTTTAAAGACGGAAGGTTTTTCAAACATAGAGTTGTCATCGGAGGTTCATTCACAAGTTGTTGAAGGACTTGATTCGACTCGAATCAAGGGACAAGAGGAGTTAGCATCTACAACAAAAAGGGTGTTCGTTTGTTTGATTGCTATTCTATTCTTGTATATACGATTCTACAACTGGTTAAATTTATATTATAAGAGCTCAATTCTATTGTTAGAATTGAGGGAAGACGTACCCCGAAGCGAGGATGACGGGGGAACTGCCTCAAAAAATCCTTGTGCCTTTTACTTTTCGTTTTTACATTGCTTAATATTTGTGTGGTTTTAGTACAAGCAATTATATCAAATTTAGGACTGTTTCGAGTAAGTGTTAAACTGATTTTGACTTTAGTATAATCGTTGATTGTACAAGGAAACTAAAGCAAATTACTCAAAGCGGAACTCACTTGTAGTGCTTTGCACTTCAAGTGTTTGATAAATTGCTTGAACGAAAAGCCTTGTGTGCTGTCCATTTATTGTGGTAATATTTTAAGGCATTGGAACTAGTCATACCACATTGTGAGCTAAATAAAATTGAGAGTGTGACTAGTGTAGTGATTATGATTACTCGTTATCCGATTCCATCGGCTAAAACGCATATCCGGTTTTCTAGGAACCGTTCATTATAGACGGTCTTTTTCCATGGCCGCTTCCGCAAATTAAACAATTTTTAAAAACCAATTTTATTGGTAGTGCCGACTCATTTTTTAAGGATCTATTAAACTCCCCTTCTAGATCCGTGCCATCGTCTAACATTTGATATCTACCACTATTTCAGAAAACCCATGATGTCACAATCATCATAGCGGTTTCTGAAACATCTTATTAATGCACGCCAAAATATCTAGCCATCATTACACTTCCCAGACTCTAGGAGATCATGGGGCTAGGCATTAACTGCCAACGTTCCATCAAACAACCCTGGTGGAACACGTGTCCCACTAACCATTAGCTCTTTAATGCTGATTTGAAGTCCCTTAAACTTCCACGAGCTTATAAATAGCTCCACACTTAGCCAATTTCATTTTTTACGCTTCTCAAAAAACTCTCAAGCATTTTCTTCTCTCTTCACCTTTCAAATCTTCAAAGAAAATACCCAGATTTCTTCAACCTTCAACAATGGCGTCTTCAGCAGCATCAAAGACTCCAAAAAAGGCCAAAAATCTAAAGACCTAAATAAGATCTCTCAGCCTCCTCCCTTTGACACACTTTCAGGGCCAAAGATGGTGGGGAGCCAACAGTTCATTCCTGAGCCGCTTGAAGAGAAAAATCTAAAAATCTACGAATATTAGGTACTTGATCATAGCAAATCTAGGGGCTTTTCTCTTCTTATCACAAATCCAAACCCATAGGGCAAGCCAAAAAATATAGGGTTGAAAAATATTCTTCTAATGCAGTATAGTTGAATAACATAGATTTAAGGTATATGAATAACAACTTTAGAGTCTTTCGAGTGACCCCATCCTTTAAGTAATTTGATGACTATATGAACTTGGTTAGCAAAGATATAAAAAGTTAAGTCCCAAACCTGGAAGAACATGGGAATCTATGACCTGATCATGTTGTCGAAGACGGGTCTCGATTACTGTTCAACCATGTTGGTTTCTTCTCTGTATTTCTGGGATAACACCCATTATACCTTCCATCTCCCTTGTGGGATGATGACTCCCACACTATTCGACATAGCCGCTATCACAAGGCTCAAACCTACTGGAAGCACTTATGACCTAGACCTAAAATCTGATGACTCAATAGGTTTTGCATTCGCTAAGGCCACATATTCCCATTTCATAACACAATGATATGACCAAAAAACTGATGATATCTCAGATAGAGAATATATAGCCTTCTTGACCGTATGGCTGTCTCACTGTGTCTTCTGCTCGAAATCCCTCAAAGTAGCTAGAAGATATCTTACTCTGGCTACTCACCTTCATAAAGGCCATGATGTCTGTCTGAGCGAAATGATCTTAGGGAATCTTTACAGATCTCTGAGTGAAGGAGTGGCTCAACTCAAAGATTTGGGAGAAAAAGGGAACCTCTTGCTGTCTAGCCCCTTTTGGCTGCTACAACTCTGGCTGAATGCATCATTCGAAGCCAGTCTTCCCAAAAAAATCTCATAGATGAAGTCGCTGAAGAAATCAAGAACAGAAGAGTCGAAGGGACTCGTTTGGTCAAGCTTACTCCAAGTGAAGAAAATATCTCAGGCCAACATTCTTGAGCTATGTCATGATATTTGCCAAACGTCACGAATTCACGTCTAACATGGCTCCCTTTGCTACAAGGAAGTGCAACCCTGAATGGTTCACAAGACCCTTTCCAGCCCCAATCAAAGCTCAAGAAGCAGAGTCTTTACTAATCTGGGAGGCCTTTCTGATTCCAAGATTGTTAACCCTTCGACTGAATCTGTCAAAGTCTCAAGTGGCTCTGATTTCTTACCAACCAAACTTAGTTGCTCAATAGTTTAGGTTGGTTCAAGCTCTTCCTAAGTGTCAGTGTTCTTCTTCTCCATCATGTGAAGTATACCGAGGAGATGACTTCAACGCAGCTTGCTCGCTATGCTAACAAGGCTCAACTCATCCTTATTGGCTTCGAACCACATTTTCTTTGCACCCCAAAATTCAACAATTGATGGTCAACATATTATGTTGAGGAGTTCTTCGATGCTCTTTCATTCACTCAACTTATTAACCAAGCTTTCCTCTCTATGCAGGAGAAGACCAATAAAGGTATTTAGACACATATCAAAGAAATACAAGCATTTCAGAAGTACTTTGAAACTGTTTATTGACCAAATGATCTTAGTTGAACTATCCGTGATGCTGCTGTTACGCTAAAGGAAAAGTTTCTAAAGAAAATTGAGATTTACAACTCTCTTCGTTCGTTCCTCCTGGGGAACGATACGCAATGGCTTTCAACAAGTTTCCTCCTAGATTTCCTTGACTGCCAACTACTGACTATGGAGTGGCCTTTGCCCCTCCAAGTCCAGACTGGTTTATCTGTGGGGATTCTATAAAAATCCTTCACCAACAATAAAAACCAAAGGCTCAACGCGTGGTTGCGACTAAGTATACTTTAGACGGTTTCAAAGGGCCTCTTCATATCGATATCAAATATGTTCGCTTCGAGTCCGAAATATATGAAGGTGTGGAATGGGAGGTTTTCGAACTAGATTTCTCTTATTCGATTTTTATCATCTTACTTGCAATGACTTGTTTAAATTTCAGCTATCAAACTTGCACCCAAGAAGAAAAGGAAAAATGAAGAGAAGACAGAAGAAAGCAGCCAAGTTGCTAAGGTGATTTTCTTACTCATTTCTTCTTTACTGCACAATATCATACTTTTTAACACTTCGAATCTTTTCTCCTCAGAGCTCTCGAAGACCACCCCCTACTCCAAAATAGCAAAAATTAAAAGGAAATTCCAGCCATATAATAGTTGAATCGGGCAAGGAAGACCAATCACCGCCTAAAGAGCAGACCCTCAAAAGGAGGAGGAAACAAGCCAAAATAACTTAAGCTTTTAGTCAATCGAAAACAAAGGTTGGCAAGGTCTCGACAAAGGCATCTCCCGCTTGCAATATTCTGGAGCCTACCCATGAGGAGATGGCGAAGATAGCTGTAACACAAACTGAGAATGACAACTCCAGTCCTGGGGCTGATGATCCTAAGGTGATTATTACGCCTAGAACCTCGTAACTTTCTTCACCATCTACCCTTCTAATTCTTTGACTTTTTCCTAGGATACCACCGATGTCAGAGGACAGTGTATGGTGCAATGAATCATTTCGGAAACAAGCAGTAACCCTAGTTATCATCCAACAACTCCCTCTGAGACTTCTGCAAAAGGTTCTACCAAAGGATCAGACGAAGGAATCCAATCTGCAGGTGCTCCCAAGAAAACAAAAATTACTCATGTTGTTGAGTTTCCACATGTCAAAGTAGCCATTCCAAAAACAGATTTGATCGAAAAAGAAGTTGTTGATCTCTCAGGGGACACTGTGATGCCCAACATAGAACAAGTTGTTGAGGATAATCATGAAGAGAAATCTTCCATCAATGAACAAGGCGAAGATGACTAGCCTGAAGAAGAAGAAGAAGAAGTAATGAAGAGGAGGAAGAGGAGAAACAATCTACGTCTAATGCATAAGTTGTGGTGGAGGACCAAGAAGACAAAGTGGACGAAGGAAAACAGTCAAGGAACCTCCTATTACTGCTTCGACTGGCACTCCAACGACCATCCTTTCACACGAGGAACTGGAATCCTTATAAGTGTAATGACCATTGGAGTATCTAAAGGCTATGCTCAGTTCCCAATATAGCTCCGACGACAAAAGTACCAGCACCTCGACCGCCTCGGGAAATCTTCCAACTAGAAAAACTGATAGTGATTGCTCCTTCAGATAAAGGGAAAAATATTTGCAGTGGATTTGTTCCATATCTTAGAACATGATGTTTCTGTCAGCTTTGGACTCAAGAAACTTCTGAAGCAAATCAATGTCCTAGAAGTCTTACTAGAAGTTGCTGATGTTATAATAAAGCTAAGCACACTAATCAACCTTGTCGTTGCTGATCTAAACCGCCTCATAGACTTTTCAAACAACCTCACCACCAAAATTGGAAATCAAAAGGCTTCCTGGGAGGATGTCTTTGCATCTACCAAAAAAGTTTCGACTCTAGAAAAACTCTTTGAACAGAACAAGAAGGAAATCGAGAAATGCGACAAAAACATTGCAGAATAGGAGAGGTAAATTGTCACCTTGCAAAACAAAATATCTCAAGCCAAACAACGCAAGACCCACCTTCTTAGTTGAGAATGAGGTGGCGAAAGAGATCCAGGCCAGACTTCAACATTTCGAAACAGCTCAGCAGCTTGGGAAAGAAATTGGAACCCTCTCGACCAACAAAAATATTTGTGAATGCCGCATGATGCTCCAAAGGTCGAAGTAAGACAAGATTAAAGGCTCTCTTCCTTTTTGAAGTTTATCCTGTAGCACTTTTTATTTTTTGGTGATCATGACTTTTGGCCCTTTGTGGCACTTCCTTGTAATGGATTAAGCCATTTTGGAATTTTATTTACCATATTGGCTTCACCATTTTTGCGTGTGATTATGCTTTAGTTATTTTTATCTCTTGAAGTGGAGGCTTATATTTTTTCAAATATTTCCCATTAACCCTCAAGATTCTTTTATCTTCGTCTAACTCTTCAATCTCATTGCGTCATTAGAAAAAAACTTGTATGACTTGAAAAGGACCTTCCCATCTAGGGGACCACTTACCTAAGGCTCTATCTTTTCAATCCATAGGAAAAATTACTTTCCAAACCAATTCTTATGGTGAGAACATCTTGAACTTGACTTTCTTATTATAAGATTTCTCTACTCTTTTCTTCTGCCTTTTTAACAATTCCAAGGCGTTGAGCCTTTCTTCATCCAAATCAACCAACTCATCTAACATCATGTTCCAGTAGGATTTTGATGAAATTTCATGGTTCCTTTGGATCCTCGTTAACTGTAAGTAAATTTCCACTGGTAATACTGCATCATGCCCAAACGTTAATCGAAACGGAGTTGCATTAGTCGATTCCTTAGGAGAAGTTCGACATGCCCAGAGCACCTGATCTAAAGTCTTGTGACAATTTCTAGTCTTCTTCCCCACATGTTTCTTAATTAGACTAATCACAATTTTGTTCGCTGCTTCAACCTGACCATTAGCCTGAGCATAATAGGGCGTAGAAGTTAATAATTTGAAACCTATTTCCTTGGCAAATTCTTGCATCTTTCGACCAGTACAAACTGATCCTTGATCTGTTGTAATGGTCTATGGGATTCCAAACCTATAAATGATATGTTTTTTAATGAATTCGATTACGTCTTTTTGGTCGACATTTGGAAAAGGTATAACTTCAATCCATTTTGTAAAATAGTTAATACCTACCAAAATGTACCTTTGGTTTTTTGATGATGCTGGTCAAATTTCTCCAACTAAATCCAAAGCCCAACCCTTAAAAGGCCATGGTTTGACTATGGAATGTAACTCACTCGCAGGAACATGTTGTATATCTGTGTGCACTTGGCACTCTTGGCACCCTTTAGAGAATTCGACACAATCTTTTAACATGGTGGGCCAATACATGCCTTGTCGAAACAACTACCATTTCATCTTGTGGCCTATCTGGTGTGCCCCACATGCCCCACTATGGATAGTCGAAAGGGCTAAATATTCCTATGTCTCACTAAGGCATTTAAGTAAAACTTCCTCAGGAGTATTTTTAAATAACTCATTTCCCAAAAGAACATAACTTAAAGCACAATACCTGATTTTTTGCTCCGTGGATGCCGTTGGATTTCGTAGATACTCTAATATTGGTTTCCTCCAATCTTCGTCTGTCAAGCTATCTATTGCAAAGCTTTCGAAATTCTCTTTATCAATGTATCCTAGCTTTGTCATTTCCAAATCTGATGGGGAAAATATGGATGGCACAACTCTTCCTCTGACTTCGATTGCATCTTATAATTTTTCTTTCGAAGTTTTTTACCCAGAAGCAATCTGAGCCAAGTCATTGGCCACTAGTTTTCCAATCTTTTCAGTAATCGATTGGCTATTACAAAGTACATAATAAGGTTTTCTTTAACACATTTGTACTCTTTTGTGATTTTTTTATGACTAACTCTGAGTCTCCCATTATTTTGACTCGAGTTGCCCCTAATTCCAACAATATCTCAAGTTTGGCTATTAAAGCCCCATACTCAGCCTCATTATTCAAACAGAGACCTTCGACTTTATACTTGAATTTTGTTGGAATTTTGTCAGGAGAAATGATCAACACTCCCACACCGGTTCCATCTCTATGGCTAGAGCCATTGAAATATAATTTCCAAGGCTCAAGCTCGAGATAGTTTATGTTATTCTCATTCATTAAGTGGTCGACTATAAAGTCTGCTACCACTTGTCCTTTAACAGTCTTTAAATGCATATATGTTAAAGAATATTCAGTTAAAGCTAATGCCCATTTACCAATTCGACTATGCAAAATTGGTTTAGACAACATGTGTTTAATGATATCGAAATGAGGCAAAATATAAACATCAACAGGTTTTATATAATGCTTTAACTTTGTACAAGAAAAATACAAGCATAAACACAATTTTTCAACTATGTCATACCTAGTTTATGTATCATTTAAAACCCTACTAAGGTAGTAAATGGATCTTTCAACACCATTTTCATCCTCTTGGGCCAACATGCTCCCTAAAGTTCATCACATTTTCTTCCATTGCAAAGAATCAATTTTCGGAAACAACGAATCAATTTTCTTCCATTGCAAAGAATGAAATACATGGAAAAAATTTTCATCACATTTTATTTTATTTGTATGCCAAATAATATTCTTTGTATCATTCACATTAGCAAATAGTCTCTTAAACCTTAGAATTATAGGCATGTACCATAACACTTTAGCAGGAGGACGTTTCTTTCTAGCATCGTCATACTCATCACCATTGTTGTCCTTTATCTTGTAGCGCAACTCACCATATTCCAGACATTGATAGAATTTTTCACACTCTTTCATGTATAATATGCAATCATTACGGCATGCATTTATTTTAATATAATCCAAACTCATTGGACATAATATCTTCTTGGCCTCATAATAATGGCCCGAAAAATTGTTATCTTTTGGTACCATTTGTTTTAGAAACTCAAAAAATTATGTGAAACTTTTATCCGTTGACTCACTTTTTCCTTCAGATTAAACAATTTTAATATTGTAGACAATCATGTCAAACCTGTGTTCCCTTTGTATAACGAAACATCATTATCACTACATAAAGTATCATAAATATGTGATTTACTAAAATAAGATTCTCCAATATCACGAATCATATCTTCTAGTCGATCATCCATATCTTCATCACTTTATGTCTTTGTGACATTGTAGTTTTTTTTATCTACTTAACCATGCCAGATTCATATTGTATAATTTTGACAAATTCTATCACAACATGGTGATAAAATATTTCTCTCTTTGAATTTTTTTAATATTTCGCATACAATACAAGGGAAATAAAAGATTCTATTATTGTCATTATTGTGATCACAAATGATACCTTTCAATAAATCAAGATTGATAAACAGAGTTCTTGGGTGAACAAAGAAAGGATAAAGAAAGAAGAATAAGAAGGATTAGGGTAGAATTGCTATACTATTCACTTTCTCAATATTACAAAAGATTACAAGTGAATAACATAATCTAACCACACTCAACAAACTGAGTGATCTAGCCTATATATAGACTAACAAGATAACTTGTAACCCAAGCTACCTAAATAATTGGATCCATAACAAAAGGCCTAATTCGAAAAACATTTCGACAATACATATTAGAACAGACTTCTACTATAATATGTATCCTTCGACTATAGCATACGACCCAACTTTGACTTCATGCTTGTCTCCTGTCGAAATACATAAAAGTTATTCCTCAACAACGCTAGAGTTTGATCCAAAATCTCTCAAATCTCCACCTTAGTCTAACTCTACAAACAACAAGGAATAAACTAGCTTTCATCATGCAGCTTTATCAACTGCATACAGTGGAAAAACTTGTAACTTGGCAACATCTTGGTGATCATATCAGCAGCATTGTCATCAGTCAAAACCTTCATCACCTGGACTTCACCATGCTCGATTATCTCTCTGAAGAAGTGTAACCTCACATCAATGTGCTTAGTTCGCTCATGATAGGCTGAACTCTTCGAGAGGTGTGTTTCACTTTGACTATCACATTTAACAGTGATACTTTAACTGTGAAGTTTCAGCTCCTTTGCAAAACCTTCAAGCTATAATGCTACTTTCACAGCTTCAGTGATGACAATGTATTATGCTTCAGTGGTTGATAAGGTAACAACCTTCTGAAGCATTGTTTTTAAACTGATTGTTGTACCAAACATTGTGAACACATATCCAGAAATAGACTTTTCGGAATCCATACAACTTGCATAATCATAGTCGACAAATCCTTCGATTTCGAATATGCTATCGCCACCACAGACTCCACCATAAATCAAGACTCTTTCCAGAAACCCATTTATTTACCTGAGAATCCATTTTACAGCTTTCCAGTGCGCCTTTCCAAGATTGGTCATATACTTGCTTACACGGCTCACACCATACACTATGTTTGGAATCGTACAGACCATATCATGCATCAAAGAACCTATTACACTAGCACATGGAATGCTACTCATATAGATTCTTTTGGATTTAGTACTCGGACTTTGAGTAGTACTAAGCTTAAATTAAGGATCTATTGGAGTCACAACAGGCTTTGAACTCGACATACCAAACTTGTCGAGAAGCTTTTGTAGGTATGTCTTTTGAGATAAGGACAACTTCGAATGATCCCTATCTCTCCGGGTGTCATACCCAAGAATCCTGGTAGCAGCTCCCAGATCCTTCATTTCGAACTCCTTACTGAGTTTAACCTTCACCTCCATTACATCTTCGACATTGTTGCTACCTATGAGGATATCATCCACATAAAGTAATAAAATAACAAGTGAATTTCTAGGTCGAAATCTAAAGTAAACACAGTGATCGAACTGGCTCCTAGTGAAACCAATGTGTGCCATGAACTTATCGAATCTCCTGTTGCACTGTCGAGGAGATTGTTTCAGGCCATACAAAGACCTATTTAGCTTGCACACATAATCATCCTTATCATTTTTTGCACACCCTTCAGGTTGACGACCAGGATCATTTTGTCTAGGTCACCATACATAAATGCTCTCTTCACATCCATTTTCTCAAGTTACAAGTCAAACTTTTCCACCATGGCCAACAACACTCTAATGGATCTATGCTTTACAACAGGTGAGAACACAACATTAAAGTCAACACCTTCTTTCTGAGTGAACCTCCTAGCAACCAATCTTGCCTTAAAGCGCTTCGACATCACTCCTTTGATTCCTTCCTTAACCTTGAAAATCCACTTACAACTGACTAACCTTGCTCCTGTATATTTCTCAATCAACTCCCAAGTGTTATTATCATGAAGAGATTTCATCTCTTCATCCATGGCTTTTTGCTATTCAGTCTTGTTTCGACTCCTCATAGCTTCCTTGTAGTCTCTAAGTTCTTCCTCAAGTATCTCACATGCAGATATTGAGGAAAAAGCTATAAAATCTGCATAACCAAGTCTCTAAGGTGGCTTGATGACTCTTCTTGACCTATCTTTTGTCAGTAGGTAGTCATCAACAGTTTTCTTAGCCTCTTCAGCATCTTGCTCTTCTTCTTCGACTTCATCTGGGTCATGCACTTCAGCATCACTATGTTCCACCTCAACATGAATCTCTACCTATTCCACCTCCTCTTCAGAGATTTCTGCACTTCGACCAGCATCACCAGTTTTCTTGAACGCCATCTCGACTTTATTGAAAACTACATCACGACTTGTGATACATCTTTTGTGACCTGGTTCTAGGTGTCGCAGTGAGAATCGGATGTCAAATTATTAATTAACTTGAATCTTGATTCATTAGTTCACCACCGGTCTTTTATTTGTCCAAAGGAAGGGAAAAAGACCGAATTACCCACAATGCAATGCAAATGCAAAAGCTAGAGAGTTTAGGTTCGGGGGTTGGTTAAACTTAAGGAAGGTGCTAGCATCCTAAGTTTCTGTAGTACTCTACATGAACCTCTTGTTTTATGTTGTTTATTGCTAAGTATTATCTGCTTAAGGGTGAAAGACCTAGTGGTTTAATTCTAAGTATACTCGCCAAGACGTCATATCTTGTGCCTACATATCCTTACGGGAATGGAATTAGAGTATTTGTAGTTCCCCTAAAAGGGATTGAGGAACCATTAAATGTTGGTCAAAGTTCCAAAGGGATAAGGTTTGTTGATTGATTGATTCTAGGAGAAAAGATGAGTCTTCATCTTAAGGGAGAACACTCGACTTAACCACCACAACTTGTAGAAGATGGTCTTTGCATCGTCTTGAGAGAAGGGCTCAAACACTCTGATTTATCGACGAGTATGCCACTATGTCTCTCAAGCGAAAAAGATCTACATCACTCGATTGTGTTATGGGGCAGGAGAATTACATCTCGACGGTCAAGATGACTCACGTCTAATTCTCTTGTAGGGATAATAGTTTGATCAAGTTGAATGGTTTTTTTCTATGTTGTAAAGATAAAAGAAAAAGGTCCTCCTTATGGGGTGGGAACTAAACTTAAACTGATCAACTTGAAAAGGATCAAGGATCAAGTGGGGATTATGATGCATATGAAGATGCAATACGTACGAGTGTTAAGTCATGCGTAAGTTCCTCCTTTGGACATGCATAATGCGATAAAAATAAATAACGATAAAATAAAATCCATACAAACAGATAAAGGTGCTTAAATCGAGACAAACGCGAGAGTTGCAAATATTCGAATTGAATCGGTGCTTAGAGGAAGGGAAGAGATAGAGACGCGTGGATTACATTTTAAGCGATATTGATTTTAAGAAAGTTGGATCAGTTTTATTACCTTTAGTATAAAGCTTTAGGTGATATTAATTAAATTCTAATTAGCAAATAAAGCTTAGTTACTATTAATACAAATTAATTGGATTATGAAATAGGTTTTAATATTATTATAAAAAAGTTGTTACTAGAATTAATTAAATTAAGAAAGGTTTTATTATTAAAATTGTTTTAGTCACTAATAAATAAAATGCAAGTTATTTAGAAAAAGGATTTCTTATTGAATAGTTTTTTATTGAACAAATAAATACAAATTATTTCAAATTAAAAAAAGTCCTTTCTTATTATTTAGAAATAGGAATAATATTTTTATTAAGTAAAGCGGGATTATTAAATTGATAAATCGAATAAACTAATAACATTGAATTTATTAATAAAATTTGTGAGAAAGTTAATTATATAAAAAATTATTTAATTAGGAGAAAAAGTTAATTTAAAAATAAAAAAGATTTTATATGTTCAATTAAATTAAAGGCTAGTAAAAAGGTTGATTAAATGGTTAATTAAAAGTTAAAATGGGTTAATGAAAGGTTTTAGATTAATGATATTAGTTATTAGGTTAATTAATAAAATTAGGTTAGGTTAATTATTAAAATTAAATTGAGTGGCAGATTAAGGGAGATTAAGATGTTTAATGGGGGAGGCGTGTGATCTGTTGTGTGCAGGTGCATGGGTTTAACGTGGGCGTGCGGGTAAGGTGTGCGTGATGAGGATCAAGTGGGCAGCGTGTGGTAATGATACGCGGGTGTATGGTAGGGACAATGGACGTGCATGCATAGAATTACATGATACATAAGAAAATAAAATAAAAAAACCCTAAAACTCATTCCCCCCATTCTGTCTGCCGTTTCTCTGTTGCTCTCTCCCTCCTCTCATACTTCGCGATTCTTCTTCTTCATTTCTTTTTGCATGTCGCGATTCTCCAATCTTTCTCTTCCAACCGCCATGACCTTTCCCTCTTCTTCTTCTTATCACCTGAAACAATCAAAGAAAGCAACAAAACAGTGGTTAATGGTTTCCTTACCCAAAAAGGTGACGACTTGGTATTGGACGATGATGAGGAACGAAGCTCTTCGTACTCTGAGTCCTAGCGGTGGTCCGTTCGCTTGTGGTTGACGGCAATTTGATGAACTTGTTCGCAGCGGTTTCGTGACGGTTTTTGTTAGATTTTCGTTTTGTTGCGATTCTTTTTATGGCGATGATGAGAAAATTTAAGCCTCTTCTTTTATGATTTTCCGGACTTTTGATGGTGGTTTTGCAAACTGGGTTTTGAATGTTCTTGAACGACGATGATGGACGACGAAGGGACAACCCCTCCCGTCCTCTGAGTATGAAGGTTTAGCGGATTTGTGGTTTTGATTCTTTGTGAGTTTTGAGGCGATGATGAGTGAACTTTTTGCTCTGATCCTTTTGAGTTCTTCTTCCTCTCTTTATATAGCCCGAACTCAAAACAGTTTGAAATGAACTTTAAAAGACCTTCATTTTTCGGGTTGATCTTGTCCGATGATTTGGAGAGAGATTTAAAAAATCTTTAAAACCTTCCAAATCGTATCTTGATTTGCTGTTATTGTTTTGACGATTTTGGATTTGTTTGATTTTGGAAACTTTTTCTTTTGGACCCGTTTTGCCTTAATGGTGATGAATATCCAAATAAACGTGATTGATACTGATGTGGGACTTCCGTTCTCGGATTTTGGTGACTTTGCAATATTTTAAATCTTTGGATCTTGTGGTTGATACTATTTCGGATCTAGATCTTTTTAGGAATATTCCACCTCTGAAATTCATTGCTGACGTGGCCTATTTCATTTGAGGTTAATGTTGTTGTTAGATACTATTTTGCGGACCCAAATCTGTTTTGGCCATATTCCATTTCCGGACTTTATGTTGTTTTGATAAGGATGGTTGATTTTGAAAAGTTGGACCTTCGGCTATCTAACTTTGACCGTGTTATTTCCTTCTTCTTGCTGCGAAACAAAAACTTTACATTACTAAGAACAGATTCTGCCTTGATGTTGCTGGATGAAAAATACACTTGGTGATGATGATGTTAGTCTGAA
Source organism: Lathyrus sativus (assembly GCA_963859935.3). Taxonomy (NCBI): domain Eukaryota; kingdom Viridiplantae; phylum Streptophyta; class Magnoliopsida; order Fabales; family Fabaceae; genus Lathyrus; species Lathyrus sativus. The sequence continues at coordinate 632,267,765 of OZ012737.1, read as the reverse complement.
CCGCTTTGGAATTGTTGCTATCAGTTCTGTCCATATTTACCGGGATCTGGAAACATCCCAGATGTTTCCCTTCTGTTTTTGGCCCGATGATGATACTTTTCTGAGAGTCAAAAAAATGATAAAATCCTTCCTTTGAAGTTCTTGAAAATTACTAACTATTTTGGCCATATTTTGCAGGTTTAGAAGATGACAAAGATGGAAAACGAACTTGAAGATACCTTAGACTTTAGGATAGTCTTTTAGGAAATAAATTTAGAAACATTTGATGTAACCAAATAAGTCCAAAAATAGTAACTCTTGTAGCTTGTATCTTGTATCTTGTGAACAAAATGTGAATCTAAACGATTAATGAATAAATGTCTTATGTTCCCAAAAACAATCTTGATTATGAACTCAAATCCAATGTGCACGGTTGACTTAATAGAACTCGAACATCCGTAATCAAACGTTCACTTCATGTCTTCGGATATCTTAACTAAAAACGAAACCGTCCGGCCAAATCTTGAGAAATCCAATAATACGCCTAAAGCAACATTATTCCACTGTGAATCAGATTTGCGAATTAACACGGCTTGAAAATGGTAATCGGGGCACTTCAGATAAATAAAACTCAATATTTTGCCGCGCGGACCGAAATATCACTGCAATGTCTTAGAAGATCATAAAATCCAAAGTGTAGACGATTCTGCTCTTTTTTTAGAAATAGTGCTCTATGACCTTGTAGAATTCTTGATAATGACAGTGCGCCCTTTGGAAATGATCCAGAGATAGTTTGAGGAACTTAAATTTGATAGAAATAGTATCACTAATCTTGACATACCTGCACATACTGGTTAGTCGCAATAAACATGAATATGAAATTATAAATCCAAATAACGCAAGAAACGCACAAAGGAGGTGGGATCTTAAAGTCAAATATTAGGGTGTGACACTAGACACCACAACCTATAACCTTTGACTCCCTCAGAATATCCAAGGAACATGCATCTCAGAGCTCTAGGTTCGACCTTGTCTTTCCTAATGTGAGCATAGGCTAAAAAGACAAATACTCTCAGTTTGTCGAGATCTGGTGGTTGACCCGACCAAACTTCTTCAGGTGTCTTCATTCCCAAAGCAGTCGAGGGACATCTATTTATCACATAAGCTACTGTCGAAACAGCCTCTGCCCAAAACACCTTCTTCGATCCAGCATTAACCAACATGCATCTAACCCTTTCAAGGATTGTTTGATTAAATCTCTCAACTAAGCCATTTTGTTGAAGAGTACCTGCTACAGTCTTATGCCTTGCAATTCCAGACTCAACACAGTAACTATCGAACACTTTGTTGCATAACTCAAGGCGATTGTCGGTTCTCAACCTCTTAACCTTTCTACCAGTTTGAGTTTTGAACAAAACCTTCCAACTTTTGAAATTCTCAAAAGTTTCGTCCTTCGTCTTCTTAAAGAATACCCATAGCTTTCTAGAATAGCCATCAACGATGTATAGAAAATACCTTGCACCCGAGTGTGAAGGATTCGTTGCAGGCTCCCAAAAATAAGCATGAATATAATCAAGGGATCCATGTGTTCTTTGTTTAACTTTATTAAACTTCGCTCTATAGGATTTACCAAATACACAAGATTCACAAAAATCCAACTTTTTGACTTTGTCACCACCTGGCAGGTTATGCTTCCCCAATTTGACCAAGCCTCTTTCGCTGACATGGCCCAACCTCATGTGCCATAGTTCTGTATTCGATACAGGTTTTGTGGATGAAACATCTTTCGAACCACTTACTGTCACACCCTAATTTTTGACCTTAAGATTCCCCCTCCTTGTGCATTTTCTTGCATATCATTTAGCACGATCATTCAGGCATAACTAACCATTTTAACTATTTTTGTTATGTTTTGTGAGTTTAGGTCCACTGCTGAAAGTTCAAGAAGTTATAAAGGCTTTGTGTGTATTCCTTATCTTCTACAAGTTGTGCTGAAGCATCGTGGAACCCCATACTCTCATCATTATGACATCTTAATCAGTACACAACAAATCTTCTCTAAGGTTTCTCGGAGGATTCGCATCTGTTTAGTTCCAAGGATGTTTATTCAAGAATTGGTTGGACGTTCGTGGTGTATCGTTTGGCAAGTGGCATCTTCATCTTCAAAAGGTCCCGGGACATGACATCCATATTAAGTTCGTCTTCGGTCATGGACTTGAACAAAGTTCCTCATTTATATTCCCTTTGAAATTAAGGAATTGAAATTGGATTTTAATATTGCTTCGAAGAGATATAGGATTAAGTTCTAGAGTTTTAAAGAAAGGAAGTTTGGTTCAAGATTTTGGTTAATTTATTTCTCTATAAAATTCAAAATCAAGTTATAAGTCACAGGTGATGAGGTCAAAGTCCTTCAAGTAGACCATGGGAGTTTCATTTTGATTCATAAGAGTCATTATAGCTAAACATGGCTTGATTAATTAACGTGTTGATGCACTTAGTCTTTAGTCTTGGATTCAAGCCATTATTTTAAGAGATTCAAGATCATGATTGATTGTTGCCTTGTTCAAAATATATACAATATTAAAGTACAAAATCAGGAAGTCACCCATGGGGTTTAAAGAAATTTAAATTCAGTTAAAAGCTCAAGTTGCCGTGAAGTTTGAATTTCAAAATACCTCAGGAAGGCAAAAATTACTGCGTTGTTTACTCGAGACCATATGAAAGGCCCTTCCATGGTACTACTACATGGCACTTGTTTTTATCAAGCTAAGAGAAGTGGTGTTTCAAAGTCAATAATCCTCACCAATTAATTAAATGAAAGATGACGATACAAAAACTTCAAAATTAGCACATCCATTTAAAAATTACCAAATACGAAGCGGCTACACATTTGGCCCTTTACAGTGGAGTTCATATTCAGAATGGCAAAGATTATTACAATGTGCACACAAACTAAACAAAAAAAAACATAAGGCAACAGAGCAATGAATGGGAGACTCTCCAATTTGGATACCGTAACCGGAATCTACACTTTGGCTTTAAAATGTGAAAGTAGCCGCTCCTGCAACCTTTGTTTCTTGAGGAAGATACTACTTACGTTTTCCACTAGAAAGGAGTCATCGATTCTCCCTTTTGTTTGAGTGTTGTGGTTCACCCTTTGAAGGCATGCCGGTATAACTCGAAGCCCTGAAAACCTCTGATCAGAACTTCTGCACAGCAATATGAAAGCACAAGAGTTAAGCATATGAAAGCTAAAGAAGAAATATTCGAACCATAAAATTAAGGAAGTTGTGTAAGGCTAACCTATAATGACATTTCGAACTACTAGAGCTGCGACATAACAAACACAATGCGACAATCTTCACTTTGTCATAACTCTGTCCCAGAACGAGATGTAAATGTATCAGAGCACCATCCATCAAGTCCACTTGGAATTAGTTCCTAACTTACAAACTCTTTAGCCTGGTTGGAAAAAGAGATTACTGTTAGTCCTCTAACATAATGACTTGTTGCCTCCATTGTAATATTTTCTCCACTTGAGAGGATTTCATACTTCGGACTCAACAGTTGTGTCTCATCCTATCAATAACAGCAAGCATTGTTAATATTTTGAAAACAAGTCATCAATATTGTGAGTATGTAAAAGGTAGAGATACGGACAAGACAAAGGCAATAGCACGGGCAACGCCTTTGACATCATCTGACGGACACAAAATGACAGCCCAGCTCAACGAGAGGATTAACTCCAGCCTTCCTCTGGCACGTAAAACTGCAAACCAGCATACAACAAGCTAATTCCCTGCAAAACATTGAATGGAATATTAACAAATTGCAAGGAGGGGGAGTAGGTGAATATGGTTGTTAACTCAGGATACTTCAACATTTTTCGGTAGATCAATACAGTTTCTTACGGGATGTCGGTTCTTACCTCATGAGACATTACGAATTAGAACTGGAGCAGCTTCAATAGAACTAACTCGAAGCTTCCGTTAACCAGTTCGAAGGCATCTCTCCCGTTGGCAATCCGGTGAAGGATTTCTTCCATGATGACTGCACTCCAAGTGACAGTTTTTTCCTGAAAGCTAAAGTGCCAAACCAAGGATTTAGTCCATAATGAAACACAATTAAAGCATAGTTCATGATGATACTCATTAATTGCGATATCAAATTCATGAACATGTATGTCTCAAAAGGAAAGCATTCAAAAGAAATTCAATATGAATCGGAGAAGATTCGAGCAGATTCCAAATATGACTAAAGCGAAAACGGAAATAAATTCAAACTCATCAGGAAAGAATCATGAACCATCAAGGCTTTCATTACAAAATCATGGCTAAAACAGGACGAAACCAATAAGGAATATATTTTAATCGCATTCAACTCAGAGTTTTTCTGAAGATTATAAGAAGGAGGCAACAAACAATGTTCACAGGATCCACAAAACTCAAAAATCCCAAAATCATAAAACCCTAAGGAGTTTGTGAGAGGAACTTATCTTTTTAGCCGCTGTAAATCGATTATCCCCTTCCTCATAAACTTTCGCGTCGCTGTGAGCTTCAACCATCCTCTTCGTTTGCCATTGCCAGAATCCCTTCCACCGCGAACCGCGTTCCTCTCCCGTCTTCAATCACCCTATTCAAAACGCTCTTCCGTAAAACCTCGCGGAAGTCACCATTTCCACCCTTGACCACCACACCTGCGAAAGAAACCATTTAAACCGTGAGTTGTTAACTAACATTGACAATTTTTGTTTTGTTTATTTTTGTAGGAAATCAGAAGTCAAGGAAGGAGAACAGAATCGGAGAAGTTGAGAGAAGAATCAAGAAGTTGAAGAATTGGAGAGACGAGTGAGAGAATCGCAGATTGAGAGGGAGAGAGAATCGCAAAGACGAAGGGAAGGGCGAGAGGGGATCGAGCGAAGAAGGAGAGGGGAGAAGAATTAGGGTCTAGGGATTGGTTTTTTTTACATTTTTTTTTCATTTTTTTTGCTGTAATAATCTCACGCGCACACACCCGCGCGATCACTATGCACCATTCACACACTTTAGCGCTTTCATGCGTTTATGTATGGATTTACTTTACTGTCTTTACTTTCCGCAATTTATCATTACCACAATTTATATTATCGCATTGCATAACGTCCAAAGGAAGAATCTGCATATAACCTAAACAATTGTGCATATGCATTTCATTTGCATCATACTCCCCTTTGATCCTTGATCCCATTCAAGTCGATCTTTTAAGATAGATCCTACCCCATAGGAAGGAGCTTTTCTTTTATCTCTACAACTTAGACAAACACATTCAACAACTCAATTCAAACTATTCAAACACATTAGAGAATAAGATGTTAGTCATCTTAAGCAAGATAAAACTCTTACCCCATAAAAATTCAATCAATATGTAGGGACTTTGCCTTAAGAGAGATAGTGGCATACTTGTCAATTAAATTCCGAGTGCTTGAGCCCTTCTCTTAAGACGATGCAAAGACTATTTTCCTACAAAGTTGTGGTGGTTAAATCAAGTAATCTACCTTAAAATGACAACTCATCTTTTCTCCTAGAATCAATCAATCAACTACCCTAATCCTGTAGGAACTTTGACCACAGTCAAAGAACTCCTCAAACCCTTTAGGGGAACTACAGATACTCTGATTCCACTCCCGTAAGGATATGTAGGCATAAGATGCGATATCTTATTGAGTATACTTAGAAATAAACCCCTAGGTCTTTCTCCCTTAAGCAGATAACCCTTAGCAATAAACAACATAAAACAAGAGGTTCCTGTAGAGTACTACAGAAACTTAGGATGCTAGCACCTTCCCTAAGTTTAACCAACCCCCGAACCTAAAACTCTCTAGCTTGCATTTGCATTGCATTGTGGGTATTTCGATCTTTTTCCCTTCCCATTGGACAAATCAAAGTTCGGTTGTAAATGAATTAAGATTCGAGCTCATCAATACCTTGGTATCCAAATTTCACCGCGACAGAAATGGCGACTTCACTGGGGACTCTCAGTGGGTTTCCCTAACTTGTTTATTTTACTTGCTTATTGTTAGGTTTGATTATCTGTTTATTTGTATAATTGTTTAATTGTTGCTTTTTGGGATGATCTTTGAGTGGTGAGACAAAGTCCTACACCCGGACTTGAGTGAAATTAAGATAGTATGGTGATATATTCGACGAGGCTTATAGGGAGTGATTCTCGACCAAGTTGACTCGAGAATCACCGCTCAATTGAGACCCTTTCTAAAATAGTTCGGTTGAACGAGTATAGTCGTGAAAACTTTTACTATTTTTGATTGGAGTCCATGATATTGAGGGTCGTAGTTACCTTTAACCCCACTTTGGGCTTTATTAGGATGTAGTGCGGAACTATGAGGGAGTACTCCCGAAATAGTGCTACGCGATGCTACACTCAAAAGAAGTTCTCTTGAGAATATTATTAACCACCGAGTCAGTCGGGAAATTGATAATATTCGAAAGATGGACTAATGACTTTGGGAACCTTCCTAGAACCTTGTTCTGCAGGTACAATTCACCTTTAGTCCACGTCCTTTGGGAATGGGTATACCCTTTGCTCCATGCTCGTTGCAAACCTAGGGCTTTCTTGTTTGTTTACCTTTATGTCCTTATGTGCTTACTTGTGTTTGTTGCATCATATTGCATTGGTTTCATGGAATTCCTAGTTTATTTATAAACATTACAGAAACCAATAGGGATTACAAAAGAAAATATTTTGAAATATTCTTTTAAGAGTCCTAACTTGGATGACCTAAGGAAGTTAAGGGCACTAATTGAAGAATCAAAAGAAAAATACAAGAGGCTTCCCTTATCATTAAAGATCAACAGAAGTTCAAAAGACTTTCATCCATATTGAAGATCCAAGAAAACAAGGGATTCCTTTCTCATTTTCCAACAAGAAGAAGAGAGAGATGGAGGATTTATTTTCCTCTATCACACTACTCCTTAGAATTTGATCATGGACAACTTATATTCAAGAAAGTCCAAATAGAACAGCAAATCAACAAGCACGATGAAGAGCTTCCTTAGGACTTTATTTAGATTTTACTTAGCTATTATGTCAGGACTCTTATAAGAATATCTATTTGTAATTGATACCAAAAAATCCTTTAGAATTCTGTAACGTTTATAAATACTTGAGTTCCATGAAACTTTTCATTTCTGCATTCTACATTTTGCATAGCATCCTGCATTCAGCATTTGCATATGCATGTGTCTCTTCTCCGTTGTGGCTCATCCGACCTTCTGTCTTTGTCTGTCAGCTGACATCTTGACCATCTGACCAAGCTCGAAGTATTATCGAAGGATAGTAAAGAGAACAAAGGATATGGATCCCTTGACTGGTTTCAGAGAAGTGACTAATCCATTATTTGACCTTCCTTCTGATGGCCATGTTCAACAAGTGGATGTTTCTACACAATCTCAGCCTGTGCAAGATAACCTAGTTGATCAAGTTAATGAAAGAGCTTCTCAGTTTCCTCCGTTTATGTCGAATCCTCCAAATGTTCATGTTAAGATGAAGATGGACAATCCTAGATTTTTAGCAATTGAGAAAGGACTTCGTGATCTCAAGGAACAGTTGAAGATGATGAAAGGAGATGATGCATCTGATCTTGATGCTCATGACTTATGTCTAGTTCCAAGCGTAATTATTCCTTCAAAGTTCAAGATGCCTGTCTTTGAAGTATACAAAGGCGTTAGTTGTCCGAGATACCACCTGGCAATGTTTTATCGAAAGATGACTGCTTTTATTGACAACGACAAACTGATGATTCATTGCTTTCAAGAAAGTTTGAGTGGGGCATCCCTAATGTGGTATATGAAGCTACAAAGGAACTATATTCAGTCTTGGAGAGATTTAGCTGATGCTTTTGTGAAGCAATACAATTATAATTTGGACGTGGCTCCAGACAGTGACCAACTGATGAGCATGAGTAAGAATGACAACGGATCTTTTAGGGAATATGCACAACGATGGAAAGAGTTGGAAGCCCAAATTCATCCACCACTCCAAGAGAAAGATTTAAGTAAGATGTTCCTAAGAATGCTGCCAGACTCTTATTATGATAGAATGGTAGGTGTTATGCCATTAGATTTCTCCAAGATTGTAGAGGTTGGATTAAACATTGAGAATGCACTCAAAAGTGGAAGAATTTAGGATAACTTGAATCACCAAGCTAATGAAGATTCAGTCAGTGATTCCCTAGAGAAAGGAAATGTCGATGTTAATGCAATTTGGGATCCCTCTCAAATCTTGCCAGATCCAGTTCCACCAACTTATCCTCAACATTGGTATGCAGTGCCCGCTCACCCCAAGCAGCGACCACCTCATAAGCGAAGGCTGCTCCAGATCAACATCAGGATCGACGAGTTCGAAGACAGTTTCAAAGTCAGAAAGCACCTCTGAGTATTCCGAAAGAAGAAACTCGCTGGTTTGATCTTATCCCAATGACTTACAGTCAACTATGGTTTTATTTTGTTAGAAACTCAGTGATGACACCCAGAAAGACTAGAATCATGAAGTCTCACCCACCGTGGTTCAAGCCGAACGCCAGCTGTGAATTTCATGATGGAGTATTGTGGCATTAGGTTGAAGAGTGCAAAGTTTTTCAAGAGAAAGTCCAAGAAATGATAGATGATGAAGTGCTAACCTTCAGGGGAGAAAGCCAAATCATGAATGGAACCCCGTTACGCTGATATAAGTGAAAACTCCAGAAGATACTGAGAAGGGCTCTCATCATACTGTTTATCTTGTCTGCTCATATTTACTTTCGTTTCTTTGATTAAAAGCATAATTGGCATGTAAAAACATGTTATTTTGAATAAGTAATGCAATAAATGTTTGTCTTGAAGAAATCCATTCGTATTAACTCGTAAAAAAAATTTCGCAATTTATAAAGCTATTTTACCCAATTTTTTTTCTCACTTTGAGAAAGAATTGGAAGGAGGATGACGAATCAAAAACGCAAGGTCTCTTGATGTATGCTTTTGAATAAAACCCTACTAATGATGTAAGGCATTGTTTCAAACCACCTAAAACACCAAAGACATAAGGAAGTTAATCCATCTTTAACTCCTTCAAACCTTGATTGAGAATCCTTTTTGTTAACCTGGGGCAGGCAATTTTCAATCAGCTTGATTGAACACTCAACTTTCAAAAAGATAGTGAACATCTTTCAAAAATGGGTGAGTACAAATATACTTTGACCCTTATTCCTTTGTTTTACAAAACTAAGCCCATATATAACCCTCAAAAGTCCTAATTGAAGTAAGGTTTACTTCGAAAGCATACTCAGTGAGATAACATTTCCTGACTCCTTTGAGCCACACTCAATTTTGATTGGCTTTATAAAAATAAATTTATATCCTAACTAGTGATTTCGGTCACAAGTTATTGCGATATCTCTTTTCAAAACTTCAAGACAAACGTGTGTTGCATTAACAGTTTCAAAATTAACATTTCTGACTTGCTAACTTTGCTTGATATCTTAGAAAGATTCCATATAGACATCATTGTTGGAAATTGAAGAATCTGCTGACCTGGGGCAAGTTTGTTTCCCAGTGGTTTGTTCTATTGAAACTTGAAGATTCTGCTAAACAAGAGCCATCTTTGAAGACTCGGTCATAATACTGTCAATCAGGGCCAGTTACGCTGAGATTCAGCGAATCTCTACAAGGGTTTGAAAATAGTGGGGCATTCGGACGCCACGTTTTCTATAAAATCCTCTTGGGATGACTTTTCCTCATGAACCAGGTGACTTGGGGCATTTGAGAATTGGGATTTATTTTTTTTCAAAATGGAGACTACTACGCAGTTCATCAAGGCAGAATTACTTTGTTCTTCATGTCCCCGGTAAATTTTATTTTTGGTGGTCACGACATTTCTCCGATGAAGATTTTCAATGCAAGAATTCCCATTTATTTGCTCAACTGCATTTCCCCAATAAAATGGATGATATTCTAATCCTCAGTGACATCTTCTTAAACTTCACCCTCCCAGTGGAGTGGATGTTATCTTCCTCAGTGGATCTCTACAACGACATGTTTAACAACTATTTTTCCCAGGTTTCCCCGTTGAAGTGGATATTTATTCGTAGTTCGAGTATCTCTGTCTACAACTCTCGTGCGAATCTCTCCAGTGAAATGGATATTTAATTTATTCATGGAGTTTCTCCAGTTATGAGTTTGATCCACCCCTGGTAGATCTTTATTCTCATATTCAACCCTTCAAGATCAAGATGTTATACCCCAAGGGGAGTGTCTTCTATTCCCCAGAGTTTTGAAGCCTCGAAACAGGAGGGTGATCCCATATTTTAGCTCTCCACCTATCCCCAGTGGTGCTTCTATCTTTGAAGATTGGTCAGATGTTTTCTTCGAGATTTTTATTTCATCTCTGTTTGCCTTTGTTCTTTTGTTTTGTCAGCATAAGCATACGCATAACATATAGATAGGTGGCATAACATATGCATCCTGCATCTTTGTGTTTGTTTGTTCAGTCGCTTTGGCTGTGGTTATCCCCAAGCGGCTGGGTGTGTCCTCTCCTTCCAAGTAGAGTTGTTAGCCCTAAGCAGAAAGAGCATAATATTTCTATTTCCCCATGGAGTTTGATCCCCGTGGAAGACGGTTGTTTTAGTACATTCCCATTTGAGCTCATACCTCAATGGTCGAGTCTTGCTTGACAGTTTCTGTTCGATTATTTCCCGAAGTGAACTTCGGTCCTTGGCAAACACATTATGGACATCTCCAACTTTTGAATATGGATTAAGTATGCATTTATTTTGCACTTGGCTCCCCAGGAAGAGTTTTATGAAGATAACTATTGAAGATGGATATTTCTCCAACAATATTATCAGATTTCCTCGACAATTTACATCCAAATTGTAAGCAACCTCTTTATTTGAGCAACTCATTTTGACCAGGATCTTATTCAAAACGACAAATGACAGTCTCCTCAGGACGGTTTGTCCATCCCCAGTGATTATCGACTTGGTAAATGGAAAACCTTACAGATATTTCTCTTTATTTGAGAATTCGCACATTTTGCAACAACTAGGATGCTCCTCAGGAATGTATTCCCCAGCGAGTTCATCACACAAGTTTATTTCCATCAAGCGACATCTCCCCAGAGAAGTCGAGGAAGTTTATCACATTGGATCTCTCTTTATTTGAGAGGACATATTTTCAAAGCAACCGGCCTACATCTCCCCTGAAGATCCCCGGTGACGTTTTGCGATCTCCAGTACTCTATGGATTACCGCTGAAGTTCTACAATCTACAATGACTTTTTAACCCCCTGTGAAGATGCTCTCACGAGTTTTCATCATTTTGGGTAGAAACTGATACCAACTCATGGCATCTAGACCATGACGCTCGGGGAGGTTATTTCAAGAAACTGAGACCCGTTCATGGCAAACACACCATGAGACGTGGGGAGGTTATCTCAAGAAACTAAGACCAGCTCATGGCATCCAGACCATGACGCTCGGGGAGGTTTGTTTCAATTCTTTTCAAGTTCAAACAAGGAAACTGAGACTAGCTCATGGCATCCAGATCATGACGCTCGAGGAGGTTTATTTATCCCTTCAACAGTCATTCGAACATCTCTTGTTTCCTGGAAAATCTCGGCAGTAGATTCCCAAAAGACCTCGGCAGTAGGTATTTCTTTTATTTTCTGGATAATCTCGACAGAAGATTCCCGGAAGACCTCGGCAGTAGGTATTTCAATTTCATTTCCTGGATGATCTCGGCAGTAGATTTCATAAAGACTTCGTCAGAAGTATATCTCTAGCAGCTTCAACATAGAATCTCGGTAGTAGATTCCCTGAAAATTTTAACAGTAGATACTTTGGCAAAAAGTATTCTCCAAACGAGTTACAAGTCTCGACAGTAGACTTTTCCAGTTAATATTTTGAATCAATTACATTTGACATATGCAGTAGGTTCTCCAAGTGGATTTTCTCGCAAATTCTTCACAACATGTTTATAGAGACATTGTGATTGTCAATCCTTTCCCCGTGGAGTCTCGCTTTGTTGGGCCCTTTTGTTTCTTCATGTGTCATGTCTAGCTTCCCCCTGTGACATCATTTCCTCACAGGTCCCTCTGTTTTGCATTTCATATCATCTCATATCATATGTATTCGATGGCTTCTTAGGGCCAAAAATTCGTGCAATGTTTGTATTTAAGTCCCTCCTATCTCGTCGAGACGAAGATTTCAATCTCCATATCTCCGGATAGAAGAAACTTAAATAGGGGCATCTGTCACACCCTAATTTTTGACCTTAATATTCCCCCTCCTTGTGTATTTTCTTGCATATCATTTAGCACGACCATTCAGGCATAGCTAACCATTTTAACTATTTTTGTTGTGTTTTGTGAGTTTAGGTCCACTGCTGAAAGTTCAGGAAGTTATAATAAAGGCTTTGTGTGTATTCCTTATCTCCTACAAGTTGTGCTGAAGCATCGTGGAACCCCATACTCTCATCATTATGACATCTTAATCAGTACAAAGCAAATCTTCTCTAAGGTTTCTCGGAGGATTCACACCTGTTTAGTTCCAAGGATGTTTATTCAAGAATTGGTTGGACGTTCGTGGTGTATCATTTGGCAAGTGGCATCTTCATCTTCAAAAGGTCCCGGGACATGACATCCATATTGAGTTCGTCTTCGGCCACGGACTTGAACAAAGTTCCTCATTTATATTCCCTTTGAACTTAAGGAATTGAAACTGGATTTTAATATTGCTTCGAAGAGATATATGATTAAGTTCTAGAGTTTTAAAGAAAGGAAGTTTAGTTCAAGATTTTGGTTCATTTATTTCTCTATAAAATTCAAAATCAAGTTATAAGTCACAGGTGATGTGGTCAAAGTCCTTCAAGTAGACCATGGGAGTTTCATTTTGATTCACAAGAGTCATTATAGCCAAACATGGCTTGATTAATTAACGTGTTGATGCACTTAGTCTTTAGTCTTGGATTCAAGCCATTATTTTAAGAGATTCAAGATCATGATTGATTGTTGCCTTGTTCAAAATATATACAAGATTAAAGTACAAAATCAGGAAGTCACCCATGGGGTTTAAAGAAATTTAAATTCAGTTAAAAGCTCAAGTTGCCATGACGTTTGAATTTCAAAATACCTCAGGAAGGCAAAAATTACTGCGTTGTTTACTTGAGACCATATGAAAGGCCCTTCCATGGTACTACTACATGGCATTTGTTTTTATCAAGCTAAGAGAAGTGGTGTTTCAAAGTCAACAATCCTCACCAATTAATTAAATGAAAGATGACGATACAAAAAATTCAAAATTAGCATATCCATTTCAAAATTACCAAATACGAAGCAGCTACACATTTGGCCCTTTATAGTGGAGTTCATATTCAGAATGCCAAAGATTATTACAATGTGCACACAAACTAAACAAAAAAAAAAACATAAGGCAACATAGCAATGCCTGGGAGACTCTCCAATTTGGATACCGTAATCGGAATCTACGCTTTGGCTTTAAAATGTGAGAGTAGTCGCTCCTGCAACCTTTGTTTCTTGAGGAAGATACTACTTACGTTTGCCACTAGAAAGGAGTCATCGATTCACCCTTTTGTTTGAGTGTTGTGGTTCACCTTTTGAAGGCATGCCGATATAACTCGAAGCCCTGAAAACCTCTGATCAGAACTTCTGCATAACAATATGAAAGCACAGGAGTTAAGCATATGAAAGCTAAGGAAGAAATGTTCGAACCATAAAATTAAGGAAGTCATGTAAGGCTAACCTATAATGACATTTCGAACTACGAGAGCTGCGACATAACAAACACAATGCGATAATCTTCACTTTGTCACAACTCTGTCCTGGAATGAGATGTAAATGTATCAGAGCACCATCCATCAAGTCCACTTGGAATTAGTTCCTAACTTACAAACTCTTTAGCCTGGTTGGAAAACGAGATTACTGTTAGTCCTCTAACATAATGACTTGTTGCCTCCATTGCAATGTTTTCTCCACTTGAGAGGATTTCATACTTCGGACTCAGCAGTTGTGTCTCATCCTGTCAATAACAACAAGCATTGTTAATATTTTGAAAACAAGTCATCAATATTGTGAGTATATAAAAGGTAGAGATATGGACAAGACAAAGGCAATAACACAGGCAACACCTTTGACATCTTTTTTGTGTGACCCTCCTTCTTACAGTGATAACATTTAATACCAGAAATATCACCACCATAATACTTATGCTGACTCTTACCTTTCTTCTTCTCAAACCTACCATCCTTCTTCGATGATTTCCCCTTTACGAACAACCCATCGCCAACTAATTATGATGATTTCTACTTCTTTCTTGCGTTCAAATCCTTCGAATACAAGACTGCTTGAACTTCTTCAAAGGTAAGGGAATCTCTTCCATACAAGAGGGTTTCTTTGAAGTGAAAATGCAGTTTAGGTAAAGAACACAACAATAACAACATTTGATCTTCATTATTGATGGTAACATCAATATTTTCAAGATCAAGAATCAGCTTGCTGAACGTATCCAGTTGCTCCGCCAACGCTTTATCTTCAGTCATCTTGAATGAATACAAAGTCTGCTTCAAGTACAAATGATTCACCAAGGATTTTGTCATATGCAATCCTTTGAGTTTCAGCCAAACACCAACCGCCGTCTTCTCCTTCGAAACCTGCTTGAGAACTTTATCACCAAGACTCAGAATAACTGCGTTATGGGCTTTCTTGATCATCGTTGTATTTTTTTCTCTGTCAGTGCAGCATCCATGACATTTCTTCCCTTTAACGCTTCTAGCAAACCCTGTTGAACAAGAAGGGCTCGCATTTTCAAACACCATAAACCAAAATCATTAACTCCGGTGAACTTCTCAACTTCAAACTTTATTGACGGCATCTTCTCCATGCTCACTGCACCAGTTTATTATGATTATAAACAATAAATTTCAACAAATCAAGATTCAGAAACGGGGTTCTTGGGTGAACAATGAAATTAGTTATAACAAAGAGTGAAAGTAGAAAGGATAAAGAAAGAAGAAGAAGAAGAAGAAGAAGGATTAGGGCAAAATTGTTATACAATTCACTTTCTCAATATTACAAAAGATTACAAGTGAATAACACAATCTAAACACACTCAACAAATTGAGTAATATAACCTATATATAGACTAACTAGATAAATTGCAAGCCAAGCTACCTAGACAATTGGATCCATAACAAAAGACCCAATTCGACAAACATTTTGACAATACATATTAGAATAGACTTTGACTACAATATGTACCCTTCGACTACAACATGCGACCCGAGTTCGACTTCATGCTTGTCTCTTGTCGAAATACATGAAAGTTATTCCTCGACAACGCTAGAGTTTGACCCAAAATCTCACAGTCATAAAGATTTTGTTCCGCATATTCAAGGAACTCAAGAACTCCATTCTCATACACCGGACATAATCTATCAACTTTCAACCAACTATGATTCATAGTACATTCTGAAATTTATATCAAAAGCTTGTAGAATCATTAAATATTACAAAAACACAATAAACAAAAGTCTCAATAAAAAAATACAACAACACAACAAACAACAATCTCAATAAAAAAACACAACAACACAACAAACAACATTCTCAATACAAAAACAACATTGTCAATAACATGTTAACAATCTCAATACAACAACATAATAAGAATGAAACAACTATAAAAAAAAAAAAATTCTCAAAAACACAAAAACAATCTCAATATTACTCAATCACAACAACATATAACATTAAACAACATCAAAACCTAAAACTCAACATGAATGGTAATGAAATAGATAACGTACCATAGTTGTGAAGAAGAAGAAGGTAAGAAATGATTTTCGTGTACGCTTCTTGAAGTTTCTTCGTTCAACTCCTTGATTTGAACCAGAAATGATGGAGTTTGCTTGGTCTTTACTGTTGCTTTTGTTTGTTCATTCGCAGAGGCACTTGTGTTATGAAGGAAATAAACTAAAATCGGTTATGTTTTAATTTTAGAGAAAGACTTTTCACCAAGGTTGAAAAGAACAACCATAGTGATATATTAATTTTAGAGAAACATATTACCATGGTTGATAAAACCAACAATGGTGATAATTTAGAGATTTTACTATAAAACTGAACAAGCGAAACATTCACCTTTTTATTAAACCTAACTCATTCTGCTTTCAACGTGCATATTTCATTCTTTAATAGTTAATATTGTATATTGAAATTTTTTATTTAAAGATTAATGTTAAAATTCACTTTATCAAACAAACAATATGTTTGAATCTTAATATTGATCTTTAATGCCAAAATTTTCAAAGTATAAAAAAATAAATGAATATATCGCACACAAAGCGTATATGAGATTGTAAAAATTATGAATTTTTTTTTAAAAACATAACTTTGTGTTATTGTGAAAACTAAACTTTCTTTGATTTTGTGAACGCCATATTTCTCTACGATTATTAAAAATGACCGTAGTGAAAAGTATTTTAATTTTAATATAAATTAATATAAAGATTAAGCGACATGTCATTTTTATAAAGAAAAAATGAAAATATATTAATGTTGGAATTCAAAATCTATAAACCTTAACATATCACCACGGTTCTTAGTTTAAACCGTAGTGAAAGATATTTTAATAAAATAAAAATAAAAATAAAAATACAGATGTCTAAATAAGATGTTATGTTGTTTAGTGAGTAAACATAAAAACAAAGTATAGTTAAGGAAATTGTCATGTGCTTGGATCATCAAATACACTAACTAGTTTGCAAATTAAACGCATCCTTAATAATATTTTCATTAAAAAGATTTAAAAAGTTTAGGGTGAACACTCTGGTACCTTGAATTCACTTGGATACCAATACCCTAATCCAATAAAATATTCAAATTCAATATCATGTCATCTTATATATATATATATATATATATATATATATATATATATATATATATATATATATATATATATATATATATATATATATATATATATATATATATATATATATATATATATATATATATATATATATATATATATATATATATATATATATATATATATATATATATATATATATATATATATATATATATATATATATATATATATATATATATATATATATATATATATATATATATATATATATATATATATATATATATATATAATAAATTAATATTTTAAATCAATTTACACTAAAGGTATCAATACTCAACTACTCATCATGGGTACCAGTGGCGAAGCAAGAAATTTTTTGAAGCCTGGGCAAAAATTTAAAGACCGCAAATTCACATTGTATATAATATATAAATATTTATCAAACAAAGTAAAAGATCTTTAATTTAATTGGTCTCGGCAGAATTTTAAAACTAACATAGCCATATCCAACTTGAGGTTGATTCTTCATGAGACATCATTTCATGTGATTCATAATGATTCATGAAATTAGCAGCAAGTTAACAACAGGATTTTATTTGCTAAATACTGTAACTACAAACTAAGATTAAAAAACAAATTCTTAGTTAACATAAATTGAACCATATAATTTATATAAAGTGAACATAAATTGAAGTATTGGACCTCACGTAACATAAAGTGAAACAATCAATAACAACAATTCATCGCCATAATTCATAAACTACAACCTGCAACAACAACAATAATTCAACATCATGAAGTAAAATAATTGAAGCGAAAATAAGCGAGAAATTGGTTAAAGCATTCTATCGAACACCTAATATATTTTTTATACTATCTGGGGATAAAATTGTAAGTATGAAGTGCGCTTAAGAGTGGGGGGGTGGGGGTGGGGTGGGGGGGGGGGGGGGGGTTAATTAGGACTTTAAAATTTTACGGTTTTTAGAACATTTGTTCTGGAAAGTAAAGAACACAGAAAAATATCCTGGTTCCCCTTACAGTCAGAGAGTAATCCAGTCCCCTTTCAACATGAAAGAGATTTTTACTAGTGTTAGATCTTATCGACCAGACAATCATTATCTTCCTATACAGTCTCTAACAACAACAATTACCAAGAGCAATCCTCTTGGATTTTTCACAAAAGTTCACTAAGAGAACAATTCTCTCCTTAATGAACCTCTTGCTTCCAATAATTCTGGACAACAAGGAATACAACAAGAATTCTGAATTTACAAAAGTTTAAAGTGAAAATTACAAAGTATCAATCTCTTGATTGATCTTCTCCTTTAAGAAAATAATTCTCAATATGTAGTACAAGTGCTCAAGTATGATACGGATGAAACTATGTGAATGTATATTGAAAATTTTGTGCAAGAGTTTCGCCAAAAGAAAATTTTGTTTCAAGAACACTTGAGAAAATATTGAAAGATGAAGAGAAAAATAGTTTGAATTATTTTTGAATGAGATGAGTTGAAAATGAAAATTTGAATAGAATATATAGTGATGAAAGCAACCATTCAAATGTCATGCGAATGGTTTAATAAATTATGAATTTTCATAAGAGAAATAATGTAATGGATGCCATGAAAGTATATGATGAAAAAGTGGATTCAATTAAAGTATTTTTTAGAAAACGTATATGTGCAATCGATTGCAAAAGGATGACAATCGGTTGCACCAAGTGTAACATGCAAAAATTTGAAAATTTTGCTAGTGACAATCGATTGTCATAAGTGTAAAATTTAAAAATTGCTAATTTAAGTGATTCAAAACCTTATATCAACTATAGATATGATCAAGACATTGAATGATCTTTGAAAAATTTTTAATCAAGATTTTAAATCAAAAAAATGAATTTTTAATGCATGATTATGAAACTTGAGCGCAAAGTAGTTTTAATCAAGAAATTCATATACCTAAAAGTTTGATCAAACCAATCTTGCAAGTGAAGTCAAGTCTTAGGTATTATTTCTTTTTCCTTCTTTGATTATATCATTGTTGAGCTTGTCTTCATCAATGAGACTGTCTTCATCAAAATACATTAGAAACATGTCTTCACATTCTCCCCCTTTTTGATGATGACAATCATGAAAACTTATGAACTTGAGAAATAACAATTCTTGAAGCACAACCAAAATATATAAGTTTTCATATATAATTAAGGTCATAGGTATACTCCCCCTTAATTTTAATGTCCACATATTTTGAGAGAAACTGCTCCTAAGTTTGACAATTCATGCTTTCTTTGACTTTTCTTTTAAAAAAAAATGATTAATGAACAAACATGCATTTCTTCTCCCCCTTTGGCATTTATCAAAAAGAAGGGGAAAGAAAATGTTGAAAGTTTACAAACATTAGGAGCATATATAATAAGACATAGAAACATAACATAATGGTGCATCATAATATTTCAACATAAAAAGTATATAATTATCACAAAATACATAGTCTTAATCAAACATAACAACATGAAATTTGAAAATTCTTAAATTTTATGAAAAACTCACATACTTATAAATTTAATAAATTTTTTAGAAAAAAAAAATTTAAGTGTACTTTTGATTCATTTTAAAGTATAATGAATAAATGTTGAAGAATCATACATCACATTCATCTAAAATTCCAAGCTCTCGCCGAATTTTGAAAAATGATTCCTTTGCGAGAGGTTTTGTGAATGCATCCGAGATTTAGTCTGTAATCACTCAGTTATTGCTTTAGCCAAAGAATCGGAGCACAACAACTTTCTGCTGCTATGTATTCTGCTTTTGCAGTGCTAAGAGCAACACATGCTTGTTTCTTACAAGACCAAGAAACTAATGCATTTCCTAGGATGTGACAACTTCCACTTGTACTTTTTCTAACAGTTTTGCAATCTGCATAATCCGAGTCAGAATAACCAACTAAATCACATATACTACATTTTGGATACCACATGCCGATGTTCGTTGTTCTCTTTAAGTACTTCATGATTCTATTCACCGAGGCAAGATGTGATTCCTTTGGATTGACTTGAAACTGCGCACAAAGGAAAACACTAAACATAATGTCAGGACAGATTGCCGTCAAATATAAAATGAACCAATCATACCTCAATATTTTGTGATATCAACTGAAACACCTGATTCATCTTGATCCACATAAGTTTCAGATCCCATAGGTGTAGACATCGCTTTGCAACCATCCATGTCGAATTTCTTCAAAAACTCTTTGCAATACTTGGCTTGGCTGATGAAGATGTCATTCTTTAATTGCTTGATTTGTAATCCAAGAAAATAATTCATCTTGCCCATCATGGACATCTCGAATTCTCCTTGCATCATCAATGAGAATTTTTCACAAAGTTCTTTATTTGTTGAACCGAATATGATATCATCAACATAGACTTGAACCAATAAAGTGTTACCTTTTATTATCTTAATGAACAAGGTCTTGTCAACTTTACCCTTTTCAAATCCTTTTTCACAAAGAAAATTGCTAAGTCGATCATGTCACGCCCTTGGTGCTTGCTAAGTTGATCATACCATGCCCTTGGTGCTTGCATGAAGTTGATCATACCACACCCTTCAAAAATTTTGCCAGTGACAATCGATTGTCATAAGTGTAAATTTTAAAAATTGCTAATTTAAGTGATTCAAAACCTTATATCAACTAGAGATATGATCAAGACATCGAATGATCTTTGAAAAATGTTTAATCAAGGTTTTAAATAAAAAAATGAATTTTTAATGCATGATCATGAAACTTGAGCACTAAGTAGTTTTAATCAAGAATATCATATACCTAAGAGTTTGATCAAACCAATCTTGCAAGTGAATTCAAGTCTTAGACATTATTTTTTTTTCCTTCTTTGATTATATCATTGTTGAGCTTGTCTTCATCAATGGACTTGTATTCATCAAAATACATTAGAAACGTGTCTTCACAAAAATTTATTCTTTTCTTCTTCTTTTTTACAATAATGTACATGTTTTTTTTTTTAAATTTTAGTAGCTGCTACTTTTATATTAATTTTTATTTCTCTTAAGTATTTTTTTTTGTTTTTGGTTAATTTGGTCATAAATTGCAACTTTATTCTTTATTTTAATTCTTGCACTTTTTGTAATGTAGTTGAATCTAAATATTATAATATAAAAAAATTGATATAATGTATGCTTAATTGCATAAAAAAGGTAAAAAGAAAATCATGTTTTATTTGTGAAAAATGTTTAACTTATGGCTGTCAAAACTGCCATTATCAACGACAAAAACCGCCATTTTATTTAATGTATATTATGACATTTTTGTGTGGTGGTCAATTTTATTTAAAATTGCCATATTTTCTTCATTTTCGTTAATTGTTGTGGTTTAAATAGCCATAACAACACTTTTTAACCGCCCCAATTTTCATAATTTTTTTAAAAGAAGGAAAATTTTTGAGTCAGAGCCTAGGCACATGGCCAGTCTGGTCGGGCCTTAAAATCGCCAATGATGGGTACCTAAAAATTTGCCAAAGTTCAGACGGATATTTAAACTAAATTTGATTTATCGAATTGTTTATAACTTCTGATTCAATTCATTAACTATTTTAATGATTCAACTTTTTTTAATTAAGTGCACTTTGTTTTGTGATATGATTTGGCTAACCATAATTTTTTTCCAACCACAACCTAAGTTAAAAGAATGTTAAAGAAGAAAAAAGTTAATGCATTAGTGAGAGGAAGAAAATCAAATCAAATATAAGCAAATATTTAAAAAGTGTAGATTCTTAATTTACACTTACCTTTATTTTCCTTAATCGTATATGGATGATCTCACAAATTTATTATTAGTTAAATATCAAATCAAACTAAACACATTCATAATTAATTCTGAATGTGATAAACATAAACATGGAATTAAGTGAGTTGGGATCCTCTCCATTTCTTTGTCTCTCCATTTTTTCCATTACTATAGTTTTTATGTATATAAAATCAACTAAATATTAATTATATGTCACATGTCTTAGAAATGTGTGTTATTTACACACAAAACTATAGTAATGGAGAAAATGGAGAGACAAAGAAATGGAGAGGATCTTATCCCGAATTAAGTGTATGTTTGATTTTAATTTAGGCGAGAAAATAATTATCTAGTGTTGTATAATTGATTTTTTTTTATAAGCAACTTTATTTAATCAATAACTGAAGCAAGAAGCAATCCAACACACCAACATTACACTATTGATGCACTATCTAATGTGAAGTGCATCCCAAAACAAAGACAACATCCATTACAAAAAATCAGTTGGATGTTTTGTCCAATCATAAAATGTACAAACAATTGTCTTATAAGATCCTATTTATAACCACAACCAAGACAAATGCATAATTCTATAAACAAAATCTATATCACTAGTTATACCATCATTAAAAATGATTTGGTTTCTAACCCACCATATACTTCAACAAGTACAAAACCATATCAAAGTTGCTGAATTTTTAGACATTCGACGAACCAACCTGATAAACTATTCCAACAAATGGTCTTTACAATTGTCTTTCTACCCAAGGAACTCTAAACCAATTTGAAATTTCTTTCCAAACTAAACCAATATTTGGACAATTTATCATGACATGATTTAAATTTTCCACTTTATTAAAACAAAACACACACACACACACACACACACACACACACACACACACACACACACACACAATTTCATGGGATTAGAAATTACCGCCCTGACTGGGAGATTGTAACGTCTCGGTAATTTATCCAATAATGGTCGTCATTCAAACAATTTGACCTTTATCGGAATCAATGATTGCCACAAGAGTTCTAAAGCAGTTTTAGAGTTAATTTCCATCCAATCAATCATATTGACATGATGAGTAAAATCATATCATATTGTAATGAGCGAGTGAAAGAAAATGTATGCAGCCATGGCGGGAAAAGATGAAATTGAAAAGGAAGAAGAAGTTGGAAAAATGTTATTATGAAATTGTAATTATTATTTTTACAATGATACTATTGATGTGTGTTATACGAAGTACATCAGAGGAATATAAAAGATTATCGATCCCACAGAGACCAATGTCAATCTATTGATTACTATTGTTACAGTGTTTATCTAAAGCTAAGGAAAACATAGAGTATTGTGCATAGAGAAAAAATAATAATTAAGGGATGAATTAAAGTTCAGAATAAAGGCATACTAGAATGTAAATCTTATCGATCAAACAATACTCCTATTGTCTAAGTAGTAATACTTAAGGGCAATATTTTCTTCCTTAAAAAAGAGTTAATTAAAAAGGAATCGTCGCATTACCGTAATCGGAACTGGACCTGAACTTTAATCTATACAAGCCGCTCACGCTGCACCGATCGTATCTTGTGTTAAAGTGAAGAAGTTCTTTTTTATATAACTACCTCTAAGACTCAGTTAAAAAGTATTTTTGATTGGAAACTTTAATATCAAATGGTTTCTGTCATATGCTCGGCCAACCGGATCTTAAATCTATAAACGCGTCTGAAAATAGTTTTAAAATAACTTTATAATAATACCAAACTTTCCTAATTAATTAAAAAAGCACTTTCACTGTTTTTACCAATTAAAAACTAACCAACTCTTATCTAAAGTGTCAGACGACTTTTGATCTTACTCGACATAGTCATGGTTATTACGTAAACAGAAACACAGTCCCGTTCACGTAATGGATGATCAATTTAAGTTCAGAAAAGTTGCATTAAAATCCAAAACATCCCCTAAAGTGTTTCTACAAATACAACATATGGAGTACCGTCGAAACGAAGATCCTCACATCCCACCACAATAGATTTAACTAGACATGACGGTGATAAACATAATAAATTTGTTTGTAGAATAAATCATTTAGGGAAATAATTATGTGCGTGATTGGTTTTAAAATGAATGAAAGTGTCACTCTTAGATTCGGTTCAGAAAATGAATCCTTTGAAATAAAGCAATATGTAAATGTGCGGAAAATTAAACGCGTGATCGGTTTCCAAAAGTAAGAATGAAAGTGTCACACTTTAGTTCGCTCTTAGAAAACAAATCTTTGAAATAAAAGCGATATGTAAATCTTGCGGAAATTAAACAAATTAAAGCAAGGCGGAAAGTAATGCGAATAATAATAAAATGCGAATAAAATAAAACCTGCTCCAAATTGGAGACTTGAATTTGGTACAATGCTGGAAAGTAAATCTGACTTGAAAGTAAAATGACGGCAAGCTTACAGTTCTTATGCTACGATGCTCCAACCTCGGTTACAACAATGGTGCGGTAACCCCTTGATGTGACGAAGTATCGCTTCTAATAACTGGATATATGCCTATGCTGAGAATTAAGATTGGATGCCTAAAACTAAAGATCTAGATCCTATTTATAGTGTAATAATGTCTTGGAAGTTACGTAGCTCCTTCAGAAATCGTGTGGAGGAAATATCTCTAGTCATGGCATCATGCTCCAACCGTCCTTCACCGGACCACCTAATACACAGATGACGCCCGACATCTAGACATGGTGTCCTCCATGTGTACAAATGGTGGTGAACTTGGTCAAGTGGAGGTTAGTGTAACACCATTTTCTACCCCACAATTAAAAGGCACATTTATTCACATATATCATAGTAAATTGTTAAATTCAATAAAAGCCACCTCAAAAGGGAGTACATTTCCCAAATCCTCAAAATAGGTCAAGACTCCATAAACAACGGGTTTTCCCAAAATACATCAAATTGAACAAAGCAGCGGAACTCAAAAGGCACAAACCAAGGTTTTCCTCATACGGGAAGATAATCAAAAGAAACTCAATAAAACATAGTTTAACTCAAAAGACCTCAACCCGATGTTACCTATCAGAGCAAGACCCTCTAAGCTAACCAAAAAGGCTAACAACTCAAAAACTCCAAAAATATTCTCGACGGCGTCCACAGCTAAACCTGGTCATCTGCATGTTACCCACGTGGAGGTAACATTCAAACAGACAGGGTGAGTAAAACGATTCATAATAATCAATGTATAAAAATCAACATATAAAACAGCGTCATATTCATATTCAACACATTGATATCCTTCAATTGACCTCAAAGGCCACAACATCATAAATTATTCCAAATGACTCATAAATGCAAATGCAACAAGACTCAATGCATGTGGTACCAATCATCACAGCGCGATGGACACTGGGCCATCAACCCTCCATAGATCCTCATTGATAGGATCTATTCTACTTGATAACCGAAGCACATCAAAACACTTCACATCCGCACAATGGGATTAAAGCCAAAGTAATCGAGGTCCTGAACTGAAGTCCGGATGCACATGAATGCATGATGCACACGTCAATAATCATCCTCATATTAACATCATGGTGCATCATCATCCATCATCATCATATCTCATGTCATCATATAATTCATCAAAGTCATGGTAATATCATCATAGTTGTCACTACGCGAAAAATGACACAGAGTCGCCATCGAATTTTATTTATCCCAAGGAGGGAAAGGGAGATATCGATAAAATCTTTGGGAAAGATCATGGTCATCGCAACGAAATCTTAGGGTTCGGGAGTCGGTTATGCGAGGGGAAGGTGTTAGCACCCCCTCACATCCATCGTACTTGATGGGAACCTTCTAGGTTGTTTAGCGTGAATGGGTGTTTTTGTTAAGAGTTTGCTTATTTTGGGAAAATAGGGGTTGGGTTTTTTATAGTGCTCGCCAAGGATTGGGGCCCTTGTGCCTACGTATATTCACTTGTAATAAGTGAAGAATCAGAGCATTCGTAGTTCATGGGACTACGGGAGAAAAATTGGGAAGTTTGGGTGGACGATGCTAATGTGCGCATTTTAGCAGTTAGGTGTATTGCGGCTCGCTCGTTGGAGACTTAGGCGTTACCTGTTTGCGGTAGAACAGACGTAGCATGTCCTTGGGTTAAAAGTTATGGATGACTAAAGGTGGGAAAGAAAGAAAAGTGCTCGCTAGGATCGTCGCAATCCTATGCCTACGTATTCTCAACAGGTGTGGGAAATCAGAGCAGCCGTAGTTCGGCCACTTAAGAAATAATTGTATGTTGGTGGATTTTATACTTTGAAAAAAAAGGGTTTTTGAATGATGCCCTAAGGCGAAAAAGAAGTTTGATGTGATTTTGAGGGTTTTGAAAGAGAGTTGTCATTGATTAAGATTGCACTAAAGACTACAGGTAGAGGCGAATATCTCGAACAAACAAGTCGAGCGTCTTGTGTTCAAAATACTCAGAATGAGTGTAGGAGGGGCTCCATTCTCACTCCTTTTCCACCACTTAAGGCTCGTGGCGCACAATCCTAATCGTATTCTTATTATGTTTTGAATTTTATTGAGAAAAATAATTTGAGACGCGTATTGAACAAAATACTAATGAGTAGAGGTGAATATTTTGAACAACCAAGTCGAGCGTCTTGTGTTCAAAATACTCGGAATGAGTGTAGGAGAGCTCCATTCTCATTCCTTCTCCGTCAAGTACTATAACATGAGCACAAGGTACACGCAATGACATAGTAAAAATAAACGATTAATAGGAATTGAGAAACTAAACCTAAACGATTAACTTCCACGGAAAAAAAAAGTGAAAGAAAAAAAAGATTAATTCACAACCAAATTTGAGAAAATATTTTGAGTTATTAATTAATTAAAACGAATAAACTTATCCAATCCAAAAAAAAATTATAAGAACTTACAAAATTAATCATAAAATTCACAAAAATTTATTTGTAATATGTGGGGTGTGAAAATGAATCAAGGAGTGCAGTAAGCAATATGGGCCCAAGCCCAATAACAGATTTTAAGTATAAAACAAATTAAATAAAAAAGAAAGGAAAAAATAAATTCTGATGGGCCTACATAAACACGGCCCGAATACTTGTCAGCAAGAATGCAAACACGTTCAAAATCTAAAATTTATTTCAAGAAAAAAAACTTCAAGATCCTACCTCAGTTCCTGTATTGTTTGAAAGCGAGAAAATCAATCTCAATATTGACGTATCGCTCACCGCGAATGGTTTGTGAATCGGCGATGGACCTGATGCGTTAGTAAAGATGCTCCCTCGAAGGTGGCGATGAGATTTGAAGGGATGCGGTAGGCTTCACGGCGGTGCTGCTGCGTGGAGTTTTGACGATGATGTTAATGATGGTGGAAGGCGGTTCAAAGGGTGGTAGGTCGAGAGTATGGGTACTGTTTTGTCATCTTCTTCTCGCTTCACTTTATTCTTTCTCTCCGATCTAGTCGTGGCTCTCCTGTCTCTATCTCTCTTCGCGTCGTCTTTTTTTTTGGGGTGCGTCGCAGTGATGTGGCCGCCGTGAGTGGGGTTGTGAAATTTTGACTCAAGATTAAAGAATAATTAAGCAATGATTTTTGAGGTTTAGTTTTGTAGATGATGGATTTTATTGAGGAGAGTAATTTTGGGGTTTATTTCTGAGGTTTAAATCTGAGATTTTTGAGTTTGTGTTGCTAATAGTTGTGCTGGGAAGGTTTTTTCGAGATGCTGATGAAGTTGTTGTTCAGATTCACGGCGGTGGTTTTGAAGTGGTGATGAGTTTGAGTGGTTTGAAACTATGGAGATGGTGCAATGGATTTATGTTGCAGCAGTTGTTGTTCTTCGGATTTAGGTGAGAACAAAGGTTAAGATGAAAGATTTTTAGTTATAGTTTGATGGTGAATAAGTGGTTCTGCTTGTTGTATATGAACAGAGGGTGGTAATATTGTTAGAATGGAAGTCCATTTGAAAAAAGATGAAAACAATTCATTTCGATTTTGGAAGAGCTGCAATGGTATTTATTGTGGTTATGGATGAAAGTTTGAAGAAGGAGTAAAATGTGTGTAGTATGATTTGTGTGTGCTGAGTTGTTGTTGTTGTTGAGTAATGAAAGGAAGGTTCATGGAAAAGATAGAGAGATGAGATTTTATCGTAATGATGATGACAATACCATTCTGATGGAAACAGATGCGAAGGCACAATTTGGTTATGGTATTACCGCCTTATCGTTGTTTGAAGCTTTCATTTGTGGATAGAGCAGGGTAAGGGTAATGACTTCACTGCTGTGTTGGAGAAGTTGTGGTTGTGTGCATGAACAGAGGCTCGATTTTTTGGTAGCTTTATGTGTTTGATGGTGTATGATAAATGGTGGTGGATATGCCGTGCGAGCTTAAGGTGAGAGGAGATAAAGAATGAAAAGTTGTGTGTATGGTTTACAAAAGAAGTTGGTGTGAAATGGTAGTGCTCATGGAATTTTTGTTTGGAAGGAGGTTGAGTTTTTCTTATTGATGAAAGGTGAGTTTTGTTTCCGAAGAACTCATGGACAATGTTCTCTTTCAAAGTTTATTCTCCCTTTTTCCTCCCCTTATTTTTCACTTGCTGTCCTTTATTTAAACCACCTGTTTTTCTCTTTAGAAATTGTCTTGTTGCTGATGTCAAGTAGTTTTCAGGTGCATGATGTTGTTGTTGATATTTGAAATTGTTTGTACACAGGCTGCAGGTTTGTACACAGGCTGTGTTTGGTCATTTTCACATTGCAAAGTATGTTGGTTGTACATAGCAGGTTGTCATAGGCATAGAACTTGGTTAATTGCAGAGGTTTTGGATGCTTTGGGAGTTTTGCAGGACGCAGGTTTTTGAGGGTAATACCAATATTCTGTTTTGGTGTATGTGTTGCAGTGCTTTGGTACGGTTTGGAGTGTAGTGTAGGTTTATGCAGAGGTGTGTTGTAGCATGGTGTGTTTATCGTGGTGCTACAGGAGGATATCATTGAGTTGTCAAAGCTGTTGTGTAGCCTGTCTTCACTTGCAGGTTTTATAGCAGAGTTTTTATTGTGTGTGGTACGGATGGCTTGTAGTTTTTGTGTAGCCGTACGGTTTAGCATGATGCTGGTGAGAAGTGTTCTGAATCCGCTTTGTCCTGGAGCTGCGGTAGGTTATTCACATGGCTTTGTATTGTCATGTTGGTATGGTTTGTATGGTTGGATGTGTGATGCAAGTTGTTGTTTTGCAGGGTTTTTTGTTTTGGCATGGTTTGAACGTGGTAGTAGCTGAATTTGTTTTAGCCTGCACATAATTTTTCTTTCCATTTCATTTAGTTGCAATTTGTTATAAATGCTTCGTAGGCTTCCTTTGTTGCAATGAAATTTTGGTTGAGCTTATTTTTCTCTCTTTTTTTATGAGCCTTTTTGTAGCAACTTGTAATGGACTTAAACATGTTACATGGACTTTATTGATTTTTATGGAATGTAGTAATGGTTTTTTGTGTAACATAAATAATATATATAAAATATAAAAAATGAAAATGAATGTGGATAATGAAAAATGACTAAAAAATGGATATTATGGATAATTGAAGATGAATGAATATAAAATGGATTTTTGTGAAATTGGATAAGTTTGAATTTTGGAGAAGTGGATGTTGAGTTGATTTTAGAAATTGAAATGAATAAATGGATAAAAATTTGGATAATTGTGGAATGTGGATTTGCAACTTGACTTTATCGGTTAAGCTTTAACCTTACACAAAACCACGATCCGAATCCTCGAATACAAGTACTTGAATTCAAACCACACTTGTCCTCAAAATAACCCCTTAAACCAACTGCCTTTGCCACAACTTGATTTGTATGCACAATGGTTATATAATATGAATACAGATGATGAAAATGTTGTGATATGGAATGTTATGCAGATGATGTAAAGCAAGAACAAAGTTTGATGAATGAAAGCTCGAAAAATGTCTGGCCAAAAATTGGGGTATGACAATAGTTTTCCAATCAATATATCATAGAAATCATCATGTAATCATGTATACATCACATAAAACTCACAGTCATACTCATGTTAATTCGTCAAAGAAATCAAAAAAATCAAACATCAAAGCATCGCTGCACACGATCAACATTCATGAAACTCTGCTACGTTCGCTGACATGTTCTCTAGGCGAGTCTGAGGCGAGTTTCTTCGCTAGGAGAAGGACTCTTCGCTAGGTGAGTCTGAGAACAACCTGGTTCGCTAGGCGAAGCATTATTCACTAGGTGAACAGTGCGATAACAACAAATTCTGCTACGCACCAAAACCTAAATCCACCCAAATGTTCACACGATTCACTTCCCCAATGCCCCCAAAACATCCCTAAATCATCCATAATATCTTACGATGATAAAGGAACAAAACCTACAGTTTATTAAGCCAATCTCGTATCATATTCACGCCTTAAATCACAAATTTCCCTACAATTATCCCAAGGCATTAGAGTTACTCATTATCTAATATTCCTATCCCTTATGGGTTAGACAAATAATAATTCATGGTTTTGGCCACAAAGGCCTAACTTTCCTTTTCCCCAATGAATTCCACGGTTAGATTCACCAATAATATATTTAGGCCACAAAGGTCAAAGATCACTATTTCTCATATCCACCCTTAAAAACCTTAAACCTTAAATCGACCTTAAATACATTGAAATCTACACATGGAAAATCATGAAGGTAATACTCTTCATACCTTAATCGTTGATTCAAAGCCTTCACAAATCTTTCAGGGAATCCCTCGAAGCTTCTGCCTCCAATCCTCTCCTCAAAGCTCTGGCCTCAATACTTTTCACGGTCTAACAAATGAATCATAATCCCTTTCCAATTTCCTTTTTGTTAAACCTAGTCTTGGGCCTCACAATTGGGCTTTCTCCATAATACCCTCACTAACTCCTCTGAATTGTCCCAATTGCCCTTATTCATCTTATATTTATTTTAATTGATAATAATATTAATAAATTCATATTACATACTATTATTCAAAATAAATAACCCAAAAATGCATTAATTCCCAATATTCCACAAAACCACCGAAAATCACAGAAAAATGAATATTCTTGATTAAATAAATAAATTAAAGTATTCCACTTAAATTTGGGGTGTTGCAACTTCCCCCACTTAAAAGAATTTTCATCCTCGAAAATTACCTCAAGAAAACAGAGTCGGATACGACTCCTTCATCTGATCTTCACGTTCCCAAGTCCAACTTTCTCCAGCTGTTCCTCCCCAAACTACCTTCACCAAGGAAATCTCTTTACCTCGTAGCTGCTTCACTTCTCATTCATTAATCCGAACAGGCAACACCTCAAAATTCGAATTATATCTTACTTGTACATCATCCATTTGAATCACATGCGTCGGATTTGGAATGTACTTCTTCAACTGAGACACATGCAACAAATCATGCAAATTCGCAAGCGACAGCGGTAAAGAAATTCGATATGCTACTTCCCCCACCCTCTGCGAAATCTGATACGGACCAACAAAATGAGATGTGAGCTTTCAAGCGTAACTCTCAAAAACACGTGATCTCCCTCTCAGAATTCAAGTGCTTTCTTCCTCTTATCATGGTAACTCTTCTGACGACTCTGCGACACTTTCATCTTTTCTTGGATAATCTTGATCTTTTCAGTCGTCTCTTGCACAATCTCAGGTCCTAGTACAACACTCTCGCCTGACTCATACCAACACAAAGGAGTCATACACCTCCTACCATACAAAGCCTCATACGGTGCCATTCTGATACTAGAATGATAAATGTTATTGTAGGTAAACTCAATCAACGACAAATGACTATCCTACGATCCACCTTGATCCAACACACAAGCCCTCAACAAATCCTCTAAATACTGGATAGTTCTCTATGTCTGTCCATCCGTCTGCGGATGATAGGAAGAACTCAACCTCAACTTAGTACCCAAAGTTGTCTGCAAACTTTCCCAAAACCTCGACGTAAATCTCGGATCTCTATCAGACACAATACTCGAAGGAATACCATGCAGTTTCACAATCTGATCAATATATAACTCTGCAAGCTTCTGCAACGAATAATTGATCCTCATCAGTATAAAATGAGCTGATTTAGTCAATCTATCAACAATTATCCAAATCGAATCATATCCCTTCAAAGTCTTCGACAAACTTGTCACAAAATCCATAGAAATGCTATCCCATTTCCATTTTGGAATACTCAACGGTTGCATCAAACCTGACGGTCTCTGATGTTCAATCTTCGACTTCTGCCAAGTCAAACAAGCATACACAAACTCTGCAATTTCCTTCTTCATACTCGGCCACCAAAACAACTTCTTCAAATCTTGATACATCTTTGTGGCACCAGGATGAATACTCAGTCCGCTTCTGTGACCTTTCTCAAGAATGCTCTTCTTGATTTCTGGCACATCAGGAACACACACTCTATCTTTGAACCTCATCACACCATTCTCATTGATCCGAAAATCACTCCCATTACCTTGATTGATTAACATGAGACGATCCACCAACCTTAAATCAGATTTCTGACCTTCTCTGATTTCTCGGGGAATGCCATTAGTCAACTTCAGCATACCCAACTTCACACTGCTAGGAGTCTCTTCACAAACCAAACTTAAATCTCTGAATTTCTCAATCAGTTCTAACTCTCGAATCATAAGCATCGACATATGTAAGGCTTCCTGCTTAATGCATCAGCCACAACATTAGCCTTACCAAGATGGTAACTCAATTCAAAATCATAATCCTTCAGAAGTTCAAGCCATCTTCTCTGCCTCATGTTTAACTCTTTCTAATCAAACAAATACTTCAGACTCTTGTGATTGCTGAACACTTTGAATCTGAACCCAAAAAGATAATGTCTCCAAATTTTCAACACAAACACCACAACGGCCAACTCTAAGTCGTGCATAGGATAATTCCTTTCATGAACCTTCAGTTGTCTAGAAGCATAAGCAACAACCTGACCATTCTGCATCAATACGCTTCCAAGACCCATCTTCGGTGCATCATAATACACCACAAAAGACTCACTCGGGTTTGGCAAAATCAACACTGGAGCAGTCGTCAACTTCTTCTTGAGTTCTACAAAACTCTTCTCACAAGCAACATCCCGCACATAAGCTTGACCCTTTCGAGTCAACTGAGTCAATGGCAGTGCTAACTTTGAAAAGCCTTCTATAAACCTGCGATAATAACCAGCCAACCCAAGGAAACTTCGAATCTCAGTAGCAGACTTTGGAGTCTCCCACTGCAACACAACATCAACTTTCGACGGATCAACATCAATTCCTCCCCTAGAAATCACATGGCCAAGGAAACTCACTTATTTCAACCAAAACTCACACTTGGACAACTTGGCATAAAGCTTCTTGTCCTTCAAAACCTGCAATACCACTCTTAGATGTTGTGCATGCTCTTCCTCGGACTTAGAATATATCAAGATATCGTCAATGAACACTACCACAAACTGATCCAAATAAGGATGAAAAATCCTATTCATATACTCTATGAATATACCAGGTGCATTAGATACACCAAACGGCATCACAGTATACTCATAGTGTCCATACCTCGTCCTGAAAGCTGTCTTCGAAATATCATCAGGCTTAACGCGAATATGATGATAACCAGACCTCAAACCAATCTTGCTAAACACACAAGCACCCACCAATTGATCCATCAAATCACCAATCCTCGGAAGTGGATACTTATTCTTGATTGTTACTTTATTCAGCTGCCGATAATCCACATACAATCTCATGCTACTATCTTTCTTCTTCACCAACAACACAGGAGCACCCCACGGAGAAACACTCGGTCGAATAACCTTCTTCTCAAGCAAATCTTCCAAATATTTCTTCAATTCCCCTAACTCAGATGCAGACATCTGGTAAGGAGCCATCGACACAGGACTAGTGCCCGATATCACATCAATAGTAAACTTTACCTCACGCTCAAGAGGTAAGTCACTCACGTCGTCTGGAAACACCTTTGGAAATTCCCGAACAACTGGTAGCTCCACGCTCACTGCTTCATAATCAACTTAAAGTGATGCAAACAATGCAAACATTTGAGCCTCATCTTCTAAGAGTTCCTCTACTTGCTTGGCAGATACAAACATCAGCTTTCCACTATCACCAAACTCTGGGTACCTCACAGTCTTGCTGTAGCAATCTATATGAACATATTTGTACTCCAACCAGTTCATTCCAAGAATAACATCAATCTGATGCAAAGGTAGACATACCAAGTCCATCACAAAATTCTTATCATAAATGGTTAAAGGGTAGCTCAAACAGACTAACGCAGTAGTCACAGAACCATTAGTCGGGGTATCGATAACCATACTCCCAATCATAGAAGATAATTTCAAATTCAACCTCTTAGCATATTCAAGCGACATAAACGAATGAGTAGAACCAGTATCAACTATAGCAATCAATTCAACATCATTAATAAAATAAGTACGTCTGATCAAGTTATTTGTCTTGGATTCTTCTGCACCGCTCAAAGCAAACACTCTGCCATTTGTCTGAGCAGCAGTAGCAGTCTTCTTCGGCTGCTGACACTGGGTACTGATATGACCCTTCTCTCCATAGTTGAAGCAAGTCGGAGCTTCGTCTTTATAGTCAATAGCTCTATGACCCTTCTTGCCACAACGATGGCATCTCAGTGCTCTATAATTCTCAACACGGTGACCTTGCTCGCCACACTTGTAACACTTGCCTAGAGCAGTAGCTGCTCCCCCACTTGACTTCTTCCCATCTGAAGCCTTCTGATTCCCCTTATCACCAGAAGTCACATACAGCTTCCGTCTATATTGACCTTTCTCTTTCTTCTCGCTCAGCTGCTTGTAGTGAGTAGATCGAACTTGGCTATCCTTATCATAAATTCTGCTCTTGTCCGCCAGTTCAGCAAACCGACGAATCTGCTGGTACCCAATTCCCTGCTTAATCTATGGTCTCAATCCATTCTCAAACTTGAGACACTTCGACATCTTTGTGTCAGCACGGTTGTAATGCGGACAAAACTTTACCAAAGACTCAACCTTTGCCGCTTACTCAGCCACAGTCATATTCCCTTGTTTCAGCTCAAGAAATTCAACCTCTTTCTTACCCCGAACATCTTCAGGAAAATACTTCCTCAAAAATTCTTCCTTGAACACAGCCCAAGTTATTGCAATGCCAACATCTCCCAATCTCTGACGAGTGTTATCCCACCAGTCCTCAGCTTCCTCTGCTAGCATATATGTACCAAACTGCATCTGCTGAGCATCAGTGCACGCCATAACTCGGAAAGTCTTCTCAATCACTTTTAGCCACTTCTACGCACCATCGGGATCATGAGTGTCCATAAAAGTTGGTGGATTGTTCCTCTGGAACTTTCCCAAAGCACGAAACTCATCTGGAGGTCCACCATTCTGAGCCATCACTTGGAAAGTGATTCCAGCGCATCAACAATAGCACGACCATTTCTCCCAGCCATCTGCAACCACCAACAGGGTCAGAAGAAAACAACTCATCCAATAGTGTTCTCACACTATTGATTGATAGGGGACTAACAACATAAAAACTTGGCCGGACGGACGAACCTGCTCTGATACCACTAATGTAACACCCTTTTCTACCCCACAATTAAAAGGCACATTTATTCACATATATTAGAGCAAATTGTTAAATTCAATAAAAGTCACCTCAAAAGGGCGTACTGTAACACCCCACTTCCCAAATTAAATAAAATATAAACATTATAAATAAACATCAGAGTTTTCACAAAAACTGTGGGATATCACATCACCAATAGTTATCAAAAATACTTTATTCATTATTTTCAAAATAATACAGCGGAAATTATTATTCCAACATTCTCGGCCATCCGCCAGATTTACATGAAATCTTTATTATTATAATTCACCAAAATGTGATACGTCACAGGATTTTCAACAAGTTTAACATAAACAAATAAAACACCCATATCCCGTGTTACGTATCAGAGCATCCTAAGACTCGACTTGCACACCGCCATCCAAGCTATCTATGTACCTAGATTATCTGTACTTCCGAGGAAGCACAGACCACAACACAACAAAGGGGTGAGAAAACATGATCAAAATATAGGTAATTTAATACATGCAATAAAGGTAGTAAAACACATCAATATTCACCCCATCAACACCAATCACGAACCTACTGTTCAAACTTCCATATAACATATAATAATTAAAACACACCAATATTCACCCCATCAACACCAATCACGAACCTACTGTTCAAACATCCATATAACATATAATAATTAAAACACACCAATATTCACCCCACAACACCAATCACGAACCTACTGTTCAAATTACAATATAACGTATTATAATGCAAATATGCAACTCAACACCATGCATGCGGTACCGACTCATTGGTTCATTCAATCGAACCTTGGACATATCACTTACGCTCCTACTGAGATATGATATATCCCCGACAGATCACTTAGGCTCCTACTGAGATATGATCTATCCCCGACAGATCACTTACGCTCCTACTGAGATATGATCTATCCCCGACAGATCACTTACGCTCCTACTGAGATATGATCTATCCCCACCATTCTCCACAAAGGAGTACAGATGAATCACATACACTCCTCCTGAGCAATGATTCATCCCACCAGACACCATGATATGTACGACACCAATGCACGACAACAATGCACGACAAACAAACTCAAGCACACTAAGTGCACACGATCCTCCTGATCACATCACCACACATTATATATATTACACCACCAATAAACACAAGCACACTAAGTGCACACGATCCTCCTAATCACATCACCACACATTATATATATTACACCACCAATAAACACAAGCACACTAAGTGCACAATAATTAAACTCAAGTAAATAATCAATAAATCATTTCAATCGATCCATGGTTTAGTTACTATTTAATTAAACAATGACTCTCCAAAAATATTGGATATAAAAATATTTGGCAAATAACTATATTATTTATACCATGCTACAGATCTACTCAAGAGCTTTCCAACGCTTCGAACGGGGACTAAATCCGACTTACGGATCAAAAGTTATGGCCAAAATCGTCAAAACAGAAAATTCACCAATATACAGCTTTGAGTCGACGCAAACAGCGCAGAATGCAGAAAATTCTGTGTTTTCCATCGTTGGAGGTCTTCCGGACCTCCGATTTTAATTCCGTAAAAAGCCCCGGTTTCAGAATTCGAAATCCTACCATAATATGACAATTATAACAGCCAACAACATATTTTTAAAGATCATGTCATCATATATCATATAACCATACTTTTCAAAACCATGGCATTTAGGGGTTTCTATCCTAAATGTGATCCTACCCATCATACACTATTACACCATCACAATGATCATACGAAAACCCACCCTTACCGTCCAACACTGTCATCTTGCTCAATTCCAAGCTTATCACTCTTCATCCATCCTCTGCCCTATCATTATTACAACTATCACACACTACTCTAATCAATTGTTCCTTAAACTACATCTCAGAACCTATATCATGGTCATTACCCAAGCCACAGAGGTTACACAAAATCTCACCAATACTCATGGTTATTATCCAAACCACAGAGGTTATACAGGAACTTCCCTAAAACCGTAAACCCAACCAATACCCCAAACTCACCAAAAACAACAATTCATCAACATCGACATATATCAATTCCTCATTGGTTTATCAAATACCAATTCTCAACATCAATCAACAATTATAGGCATGACAACATAAAACTTCATACACCGATACATTCCTACGGGGTTAAGGAATCCCCACTACCCTATACATGTAAATACCATCCCAATCAAGTTTCACCCCCCTTACCTTGTTAATCGGTTTGATCGATGGAAATCCTCCTAGATTTGATCTCTTGGCTTTCTCCTTTCTCTTCCGTTCCTCGTTTCTTTGCTCGTTCCACGCTCTTCTCACTTCTCTCGTTCTTTCTCCCAACTCTCCAAATGTATCGTAAAAAAAAACCACTGACCCCTCACATTCCTTATTTTAATTATCTAATCTTAATAATAATAATAATAACTTAATAAAATAATATAATAATAATAATCTTAATAGTAATACTAATATAATATTACTAATATAAATAATTATAATAATCATTATAATAATAATAATACACATAGCAATATTAATAATATTATTTCACCCATAATAATAATATTAATAATAATAGTAATAATACTCCACCAATAATAATAATAATAATAATAATAATAATAATAATAATAATAATAATAATAATAATATTCTCCCACTAATAGTTATAATAATAGTAATAATATTAATAATAATAATATTCTCCGATATTAATAATATTACTACAATTAATAATAATAATAATAATAATAATAATAATAATAATAATAATAATAATACCATATTACTACTATTTATTTTATTATTATATTCACACCAATTCACCACCAATAATCCTCCCATATCAGGGACACCCATCAATCATCATCAAACACACCCCCACCAAAGGGCACACCAACATATAATAATTAAAATAGTAATAAAATTACTAAATAATTAAAATGGGTGTTACAACTCTCCCCCACTTTAATTATTTTCATCCTCGAAAATTACCTGATGGAAATAGTTCCGGATACGCTTCCCGCATCCTTCATTCCAATTCTCAGGTCACACTGCCTTCTGCAGCACCCCCTCAAGCCACTTTCACCAAAGTTATCTCCTCCCCTCGGAGTTGTTTCTCGTTCGTCAATTGAACTAGCAATGCCTCCACAATCAAATTATTTTTCACTGGTACATCATCCACCTGATTCAATGTAATTCCTCAACGAAGACACATGAAACACGTCATGCCAATTCACATCGACAGCGGCAAAACGATCTAACATGTTACTCCTCCCATGCCTCCGCTGCGCTACTCTGATACAACCACAGAACCCGATGCGAACTTCCGAGATTTCGAAGCCCGACCAACACCAGTCACCGACGTGACTCTCAAAACACATATTTCTTTATATCCTCTTGATCTTCTCAGCCATCTCAAGCATAATTCTCGGTCTGAGCACAACACTCCCACTCGACTTATTCCAACACAGAAGAGTCATACACTCCCTATCTCACCAAGCCATATATAGTGTCATTCCGACACTAGGATGGTAATCGTTATTATAGGTAACTCAATCAACGGTAATTACTCATCCCACGATCCACCTTGATCCAACACTCAAGCTCTCACCAATTCTCTACAGACTCAATAGTCCTCTTTGACTGACCATCAGTTTGCGGATGGTAAGCCGAACTCAACTTCAACTTAGTACCTGAAGCTTCCTGTAAGCCCCTCCAACATCTCAATATAAATCTCAAATTTCAATCTAACACAACATTCGACAGTATCTCATCCAACTTCACTACTTCCTCAATATGTATCTCATATATCCTTAACACGGAATAGTTCATCCACTCACAACAACCCAAATTAAAATTATGTCTTTCCAATTCTTTGGAAATCTCAACACCAAATCCGTGAAAATACTACCTGATTTCCACTCTGGAATATTCAACGGCTGAATCAGACTCAACAGTCTCTGATGTTCACTCTTCGAATTCCAACAATTCTAACCAGTATATTCAACCTCAACCACTCCTCTCCTCATCTATGGTCACCAAAACAATCTACTCAAATTCGGTTACTTCTTCATAGCACCGGGATGGACACTCCATCTACCTCAATGTATTTCTTCACGAGTACTCCTACTCCCCTCAACAACATCCGGTCCACATACCCCATCACAACATATCATGGTACTATTTCCACAAACCCGACAATCCACTCTCCGACTCTGATTTATCAATTTCAACTAATTCACCAACTCAACCCAAATTTCTGACCTCCTCGAATCTCCTCAAGAATACTACTAGTATGGTCTAACAATAAAGGCTTAACTCCATAAGAAATCTCTTCACAGACCAAACTCGCATCACAAAATTTCCTAACCGGTTCCAACTTTTTTTGCCATTTTCCTCGGTACAAGCAAGGTTTCCAAATCGAAGCATCAGCTACCACGGTATATACCGAAAACATACAGTAAGATAACACATCAAACGCACCCGATCACGACGGTAAAAGTTGACCAAATTATACGTTTCGAATATTCTGCTATAATTGGATCATCCACTGACATAAAAACCATTTTTCCCGGAAAGAGCATCTCGTTAGCTCTCCAATGCTTCAAACGGGGGTCAAAACGGACATACGGTTCAAGAGTTATGAATTTTCGAAGTTTTCCGAAAAACTAGAATTTTACCGAAAAACTGCTACGGGATTTTGCATTCTTGTCCGAAAATTCGACCGATTCAATTCGTTTCTTCGAAACAAACACATACTCATACTCACGTAACATATAGCCTCGAATTAGAATCATTAAACATGATTTCTACGACGTCCGATTTCGATTCCGTAAAAAGCCACGATCTCAGAATTCAGCGTACAACAACAATTTCATACCTAGGAGACCATCCAACACACTTTCAATCTTTACATATTTTAAAACCCAATTACTCCCAATCTCAACAGCAGGTCTTGGAGCCTCCCATTGCGATACAACTTCGACCTTTGATACCACAACCACAATAGCTCTACCCGAGCTCACACGACCAAGGAAAACTCACATCCTTCAGCCCGTTGATCCATCAACTCATCAACTCTTGGAAGAGAACGCTTATCCTTGATAGTCACCTTGTTCACTTATCCATAGTTCACCCAAAGCTTCACAAAACCTTCCGTCTGTCTAACCAACAAAATTGGTGCACCTTATGGTAACACACTCAAACAAAAGAACCTCTCTTCCAGCAGGTCTTCAAGTTGACTCTTTAACTTTCTCAATCCCAATGCAAACACACAATATGGAGTCACCCATATCGGGCTAGTTCCAAGAACGAAGTCAATGTGTAAGCTTTACTTCACATTCCGATAGTAAACCATTTACCTCCTCAGGAAAACTTCCGGACAATCACAATTAAGTGATAAACCCCAATTTCTCACTTTCCTTAACATTCAAAGTTTCCGTCAAAATACACACCTCAACACCGTCTTACGCCAACTCCTCAAAATAATCCCTTAAGCACTTAGCTTAACTCAAGACAATTCATTGCTCACACCACCTAAGCTTGCAAGACACGTCTATCCCATCCAACACAATCCCGTCTACTATTAACAAGAGATTGAGGGTGACCAGTTCCTTAATTTGTCAATAGACAGCCGAAAATCATGATGGGGTATAAACCATCTTTACTAAACTATAAGAGCGTAACACACTAAGCCACAACATTGCAGCATTCCGGAGAAATACCAACTTCTCCCCCACTGGAATCATTTCACTTCTACCGACAAAGTTTAAACAACAACATGTACCGACAGTGTTTTTACACACATGTCGCATACCAGGGAACAACAACACTAGACAACGTTGGTCGGACGGACCGACCTGCTCTGATACCAATTGTAACACCCCACTTCCCAAATTAAATAAAATATAAACATTATAAATAAACATCAGAGTTTTCACAAAAACTGTGGGATATCACATCACCAATAGTTATCAAAAATACTTTATTCATTATTTTCAAAATAATACAGCGGAAATTATTATTCCAACATTCTCGGCCATCCGCCAGATTTACATAAAATCTTTATTATTATAATTCACCAAAATGTGATACGTCACAGGATTTTCAACAAGTTTAACATAAACAAATAAAACACCCATATCCCGTGTTACGTATCAGAGAATCCTAAGACTCGACTTGCACACCGCCATCCAAGCTTTCTATGTACCTGGATTATCTGTACTTACGAGGAAGCACAGACCACAACACAACAAAGGGGTGAGAAAACATGAAAAAAATATATCGGTAATTTAATACATGCAATAAAGGTAGTAAAACACACCAATATTCACCCCATCAACACCAATCACGAACCTACTGTTCAAACATCCATATAACATATAATAATTAAAACACACCAATATTCACCCCATCAACACCAATCACGAACCTACTGTTCAAACATCCATATAACATAATAATTAAAACACACCAATATTCACCCCACAACACCAATCACGAACCTACTGTTCAAATTACAATATAACATATTATAATGCAAATATGCAACTCAACACCATGCATGCGGTACCGACTCATTGGTTCATTCAATCGATCCTTGGACAGATCACTTACGCTCCTACTGAGATATGATCTATCCCCGACAGTTCACTTACGCTCCTACTGAGATATGATCTATCTCCGACAGATCACTTACGCTCCTACTGAGATATGATCTATCCCCACCATTCTACACAAAGGAGTACGGATGAATCACATACACTCCTCCTAAGCAATGATTCATCCCACCAGACACCGTGATATGTACGACACCAATGCACGATAACAATGCACGACAAACAAACTCAAGCACACTAAGTGCACACGATCCTCCTGATCACATCACCACACATTATATATATTACACCACCAATAAACACAAGCACACTAAGTGCACACGATCCTCCTGATCACATCACCACACATTATATATATTACACCACCAATGAACACAAGCACACTAAGTGCACAACAATTAAACTCAAGTAAATAATCAATAAATCATTTCAATCGATCCATGGTTTAGTTACTATTTAATTAAACAATGACTCCCCAAAAATATTGGATATAAAAATATTTGGCAAATAACTATATTATTAATACCATGCTATAGATCTATTCAAGAGCTTTCCAACGCTTCGAACAGGGATTAAATCCGACTTACGGATCAAAAGTTATGGCCAAAATCGTCAAAACAGAAAATTCATCAATATACAGCTTTGAGTCGACGCAAACAGCGCAGAATGCAGAAAATTCTGTGTTTTCCATCGTTGGAGGCCTTCGGGATCTCCGATTTCAATTCCATAAAAAGCCCCGGTTTCAGAATTCGAAATCCTACCATAATATGACAATTATAACAGCCAACAAAATATTTTTAAAGATCATGTCATCATATATCATATAACCATACTTTTCAAAACCATGACATTTAGGGGTTTCTATCCTAAATGTGATCCTACCCATCATACACTATTACACCATCACAATGATCATACGAAAACCCACCCTTACCGTCCAACACTGTCATCTTGCTCAATTCCAAGCTTATCACTCTTCATCCATCCTCTGCCCTATCATTACTACAACTATCACACACTACTCTAATCAATTGTTCCTTAAACTACATCTCAGAACCTATATCATGGTCATTACCCAAGCCACAGAGGTTACACAAAATCTCACCAATACTCATGGTTATTATCCAAACCACAGAGGTTATATAGGAACTTCCCTAAAACCGTAAACCCAACCAATACCCCAAACTCACCAAAAACAACAATTCATCAACATCGACATATATCAATTCCTCATTGGTTTGTCAAATACCAATTCTCAACATCAATCAACAATTATAGGCATGACAACATAAAACTTCATACACCGATACATTCCTACGGGGTTAAGGAATCCCCACTACCCTATACATGTAAATACCATCCCAATCAAGTTTCTCCCCCCTTACCTTGTTAATCTGGTTGATCGATGGAAATCCTCCTAGATTTGGTCTCTTGGCTTTCTCCTTTCTCTTCCGTTCCTCGTTTCTTTGCTCGTTCTACGCTCTTCTCACTTCTCTCGTTCTTTCTCCCAACTCTCCAAATGTATCGTAAAAAAAACCATTAACCCCTCACATTCCCTATTTTAATTATCTAATCTTAATAATAATAATAACTTAATAAAATAATATAATAATAATAATCTTAATAGTAATACTAATATAATATTACTAATATAAATAATT
The DNA here is from genome assembly GCA_963859935.3 of Lathyrus sativus. Taxonomy (NCBI): domain Eukaryota; kingdom Viridiplantae; phylum Streptophyta; class Magnoliopsida; order Fabales; family Fabaceae; genus Lathyrus; species Lathyrus sativus. The sequence continues at coordinate 632,224,077 of OZ012737.1, read as the reverse complement.
ATAATAATCATTATAATAATAATAATACACATAGCAATATTAATAATATTATTTCACCCATAATAATAATATTAATAATAATAGTAATAATACTCCACCAATAATAATAATAATAATAATAATAATAATAATAATAATAATAATATTCTCCCACTAATAGTTATAATAATAGTAATAATATTAATAATAATAATATTCTCCGATATTAATAATATTACTACAATTAATAATAATAATAATAATAATAATAATAATAATAATAATAATAATAATAATAATAATAATAATAATACCATATTACTACTATTTATTTTATTATTATATTCACACCAATTCACCACCAATAATCCTCCCATATCAGGGACACCCACCAATCATCATCAAACACAATCCCACCAAAGGGCACACCAACATATAATAATTAAAATAGTAATAAAATGACTAAATAATTAAAATGGGTGTTATACGTACATTTCCCAAATCCTCAAAATAGGTCAAGGCTCCGTAAACAACGAGTTTTCCCAAAATACATCAAATTGCACAAAGCAGCGGAACTCAAAAGGCACAAACCATAGTTTAACTCAATAAAACATAGTTTAACTAAAAAAAAACCCAACCCAATGTTACCTATCAGAGCAAGACCCTCTAAGCTAACCAAAAAGGCTAACAACTCAAAAACTCCAAAAATATTCTCGAAGGCGTCCACGGCTAAACCTGGTCATCTGCACGTTACCCACGTGGAGGTAACATTCAAACAGGCAGGGTGAGTAAAACGATTCATAATAATCAATGTATAAAAATCAACATATAAAACGGCGTCATATTCATATTCAACACTTTGATATCCTTCAATAGACCTCAAATGCCACAACATCATAAGTTATTCCAAATGACTCATAAATGCAAATGCAACAAGACTCAATGCATGTGGTACCAATCATCACAGCATGATGGACACTGGGCCATCAACCCTCCATAGATCCCCATCAATAGGATCGATTCTACTTGAGAATCGAAGCACATCAAAACACTTCACATCCGCACAATAGGATTGAAACCAAAGTAATCGAGGTCCTGAACCGAAGTCCAGATTCACATGAATGCATGATGCACACGTCAATAATCATCCTCATAATAACAACATGATGCATCATCATTCATCATATTCATCATCATCACAATCATCATCATATCTCATATCATCATATAATTCATCAAAGTCATGGTAATATCATCATAGTTTTCCAATAAATACATCATAGAAATCATCATGTAATCATGTACACATCACATAAAACTCACAGTCATACTCATGTTAATTCTTCAAAGAAATCACAGAATCAAACATCAAGGTATCGCTGCACACGATCAACATTCGCAAAACTCTGCTACGTTCGATGGCATGTTCGCTAGGTGAGTCTCGAGCGAGTTTCTTCGCTAGGCGAAGGAATCTTTGCTAGGCGAGTCTGGGAACAACATGGTTCGCTAGGCGAAGCATTATTCGCTAGGCGAACAGTGCGATAACAACAAATTCTGCTATGTACCAAAACCTAAATCCACCCAAATATTCATACAATTCACTTCCCCAATGCCCCCAAAACATCCCTAAATCATCCCTAAGGTCTTACGGCGATAAAGGCACAAAACCTACGATTTATTAGGCCAATCGCGTATCATATTCATGCCCTAAATCATAAATTTCCCTACAATTATCCTAAGGCATTAGAGTTACTCATCATCTAATATTCCTATCCCTTCAGGGTTAGACAAATAACAATTCATGGTTTTGGCCACGAAGGCCTAACTTTCCTTTTCCCCAATGAATTCCACAGTTAGATTCACCAATAATAGATTTAGGCCACGAAGGCCAAAGATCACTATTTCTCATATCCATCCTTAAAAACCTTAAACCTTAAGTCGACCTTAAATACATTGAAATTTACACATAGAAAATCATGAAGGTAATACTCCCCATACCTTAATCGTCGATTCAAAGCCTTCACAAATCTTTCAAGTAATCTCTCGAAGTTTCTACCTTCAATCCTCTCCTCAGAGCTCTAGCCTCAATACTTTTCACGGTCTAACAAATGAATCATAATCCCTTTCCAATTTCCTTTTTGTTAAACCTAGTCTTGGGCCTCACAATTGTGCTTTCTCCATAATACCTTCTCTAACTCCTCTGAATTGTCCCAATTGCCCTTATTCATCTTATATTTATTTTAATTCATAATAATATTAATAAATTCATATTACATACTATTATTCAAAATAAATAACCCAAAAATGCATTAATTCCCAATATTCCACAAAACCACCGAAAATCACCGAAAAATGAATATTCTCAATTAAATAAATAAATTAAAATATTCCACTTAAATTTGGGGTGTTACAGTTAGAACGTGGGAGAAACCCTACACGTCATGGCTACCCCCATGGCCAACGCCATGTGGAATGTCGTGTGTGTAATTTTCACCAAAAACTCTATTTCTGCTCTTTTTGCTCCATTTTTTCGTGGAAGGCTCTTATTAAGCAATGTACCTGAAAACAAGACAAAACACAAGCATAATGCAAGAAAATAACAATTAAACGACAATAAACATGTGCAATCCGAGCCAAATACACAGTGTGTTTTAGTGTTATCAAATTCTCCCAGACTTAAACCTTTGCTTGTCCTCAAGCAAACTCTTATGAGTACAAAAGAAAAACAACAACACGCAAGTATTCATTTCAGGCTAAAGATTTTTAGTTCGATCAAAGTTGCGTCAATAGGTACTAACTAGTGAATCAAAGATATCATAGTGACACTTTTCGCGGGTCGCGGTCATAAGTTTCTTTCCTATACAAACTAATCTGCATCATGTCATTATACCTAGGCCTAACTCATTCATCCCTCTTTTATCCTTTTTCATTCAGGCGCAATCACATTAAGCTTGTTATGTTGTACTCATATGGTGAACGAACCTGTTGGTGATCCTGATCCAATATTGTGTCTAATTCAATGATTTATTTTCTTTAACACAGACACATAAGCAAATTTTTTTGAAATTTCGCTACTGTTGAACTAAGTAACCGGGTGAGGGTTACCCAACTTAGAAGGCGGATCCTTTTTCCAAAATGCTTTCTTTTTGTATTTTTTTTCTTTCTCTCATTGGATCATTCGCCTATTTGCATTGGTTCGCCCACTTAGCGGTAACTAAGATGGTGCTGACTGCTAAAATAAACTACTTAAGGATTAGTTCAAGGATGAGATTTTAAGGCCACTACATAATAAGTATCTGGATCGATTCCTATAATTAAGAAACTTATCGTGTCAAGACGATCCTAAACTTGTCCAACAGCCCAAATTTTCAAAATAAAAGTTGTTTTCTTATTCAAAATTTTTGGTATGGCTCAAGAAATGGGTGAAAATAGACAAACTACACATACGACTCATCAAGCATGTGTATTTATTAAAAACAAACTAAAAACAAGCTAAAAATATAGAACTAAACTAGAAGGAAATGAAATGAAAAACGTAAAGAGAAATAAAAATAGTAAATATCTCCTCCCAAACATAAACTGAACATTGTCCCCAATGTTTCCATAAAAGGTGAAGAAGAGATATGTGGAACCTATGTATGACTACTGCTGGCCACTGGTACCCTCTCCTCTCTGTCGCTACCGCAAAAATAAGGTGCCGGAAAAACAGAAGATTCGCCACCTTTCGTTATTTATCCCTCAGAACGGGAAAGGAAACGATCGGAAAAACCTGACGAAAAGGTACAAGACAAGGTCATCGCAACCATTGTCTGGATTCGGGAGTCGGTTACGCAAGGGGAAGGTATTAACACCCCTCACGTCCATCGTATTCGATGGGATCCACGCTTGTTGTGTTTATCTGACGGGTTGGTTTTGCTATCTACCTATCAAGGCCGGTCTGAAAAGAAAAGAAAATGACTCGGCAAAGCGTCGCACTTTATGCCTATCAGAAAATGAGAAATCAGAGTCTACGTAGTTCGGCTAACTACAGGTTACGGGGAAGGTGGCTCGCCAATACATCAGTATTGTGCCTACATACTCTCAACAGATATGAGAGATCAGAGCTTACGTAGTTCGGGATAATACGGATTACGGGAATTCAGATTCATCTGTTTTTTCGAGTAGAGTTAACAAACAGTTCCAGCAGTTTGGTGTACGCACCTCGACCCTTGGAGACTTAGGCGTTACCGTTTACGGTAGAACTGGGAGTTAACGACACTCTTTTCTTCAGAAAAGCTTCCTTTGAATTATGGGCCCATGGGGCAAAAAGGTTTGAAGTTTGTTTTTTGTCTTTTACGGAAGAACTGTTTTTTATGGTTGTCTGTAGTTGGCACAACACTAGAGACTATGACTTAGGAGCGAATGTGTTGTATAGCGTCCAAAGGACTTATACTAAACATCCTAGATGATTGAGAGGAGACCGCTCAATTATCATTTCCCAAGTAGCTTAAGGCTCGTAACGCGCTTATACTAACTTGCCTTTATTACGTTTTTTACTGTTGTTTTAAGATGAGAAGAGAACGACTTCTATGGGGAGACTGTCAAGTCCTAATGTTGTCATGCCAAGGATTCATCCTATGGTCGAGGTTTGAAACAAGGAACTCCTAGAAGTTATCATGCATAGGTTTCAACCTAAAGTTCTAATCATCACTTCCTTATCAAAGGAAGTGAGATTCCTAGGGGATCATGTCAATGGTATACAGAAAAAAATAAAGCATCAGCTTAAACAATAAATAGATATACAGAAGAAAACAGTAAAGATGCACATGTAATGCAGCAATACAAGCAGAGGGAGACTCACTCAACCTCTTAGCAATCAAGAAAAAGAAAAACAGACAAAACAGACAAGCAGAGGGAGCTCACTCAACCTCTATTATGCAAATATGGCAATTAGAAAAAGAAAAACAACACACAAGCAAGGGGAGGATCACCTCAACCCTTAATGCAAACAAGCAGAGGGAGACTGACTCAACCTCTAAGCAGTCATGATCCTAGCTTAAATTATTCTAATCATGCACTATCCTAATGCAACAAGCAATTCAATCAATGAATGAGGAAAAGGACTTATGGAAAATAATGGATTCACTCCACAAGTAATCATACAAGCATCTATCCTAAGGAAAGAAATTGGGTGTTGGGAGGCCAGGGTAAGTTCCACAGGAACTTATCCCAGGCACTCAACCAACTAAGAGGGATTTGGGGGAATCCTAAGGGTTTGGCTCCTTCAAGAGATGTGCAACATTCCCCCCACAGGAGGGACCGTGCTACCTCAAGAAGTTTCCTAAAAGGAATGAATGAGAAAATTTTAGGAGAATGGAGATGAGAAGCAAGGTAAGTTCCACAGGAACTTACCACAGACACTCAACCAACTCCATTTCCTTTAGAGAGAGAGGGAGCTTTCATGGACTCAACCCCTTTATGATAGTGCAATGTATTCCTCCACAGGAGGAAACATTGCTCACAAGAGGGATTCCAATCGAGCAAGAAAAATTGAAGAGGAAACTGCCCCTATAGGAAGAATCATCCACCTATTTAAGCTTCTAAAGAAGCCACAAATGATACCTTCTAAGGACCTCTATCCTAAATATACAAGGGTTCTAAAAGAGATTTTTGTCTAATACCAATCTATCAAGAGAGGAAATGGGACCTAGAATCATCTATAGGTCATTTACAAGCCAAATCTATACACCTAACCTAGTTAGGATCACCTATACTAAGGCCAATTTGTAAAATAGGAACTTAATAGAAAATCACGTCTAACAATCCCAAGAAAAATACTACACTATCCTACATGTGTCAACATACTATGGTAGAAAAATCAGAGGTTAAACCTAAGTCAAAAGGTTCAAACTAAATCTAAAACTTCAAGAGTACACCAAAGGGATTCAATCATGAACACTCCTAAACAACTACCCTAAAACCCTATTTAAAATCATCTAAAAATAAAAACAAAAATCACACAACATTATCAACATGTATATAACCAGCACAAAAAACCTCAATATCAAACTCCATGCCATGAGTGAGAAAGAAAATCAACAAATTCAGCACACAATTATTCCATTATTAAAAACATATTATAATAGAAAATATGAGATTAATTGCAAAAGAAATGGAAAATTAAAATAAAAGACATGATAATATCCTAGACATTCCAATATATATTCACAAATTATCTCATGATTTATTAACAACATTCACTATTTATTATGAATTAAACAAACATGCAATAAAACAAAAGAAATAAAGAAAAAAGAAATTAAAAGAAATAAGGGGAGGGGGTGTAACCAGCAGGCCATCCTAGTGTAACTACGCCTGGGCCCAATAAGGTGGGGGTGCAAAAAGCGCGTGGGAATGGGCCCAGTGGAAAATCAATTCAGCACATAATTTCTCATCTAATAAACGCCAGGGGGGTGCATTGAGTATGGTTTTCTACATGTTATTTCAGTTGGGCCTAACTAAGGGGGGTGTGGATAACATCAAGAATCCAAAGTCCAGAGTTTCTTCCATGAAACTCTGCGTTTCAGTAAAAGGTCTTGGAGGCACACTTGGACACGCTCACTATCGTTAGATCGCCTTACTAATTCAACTCTCAAGCAAGATCTAATGGTGAATTTATTGTCTTCTTCGTTTAAAAATTTCAAAGGAGGGAAACCAGTTCGGTGAAGCTCGCGGTGGCCGGAAAATGCGATCAGATTTCTCACAAACCTAACTCTCTCATAACTCAATGAAACACCATGATTCTTGAATGAAAATCGAAGTATTTTTCACAAGGACTACAAATATCCCACTCAATCATGCTGAAACCTCAAAACCAGAGAAATCCAAATCCAAACCGAAAACAGATTCAACCCTAATTCGTCTCCAAACCTCAAATTTTCTATCCAGAATCCTCCTATGCCTTAATTCTAACTTAACCACGTGGATCTAAGGTCTTAAATGCGTGTAAATTAAGAGAAAGTTTGAGAAGTAAGAACCTGAGTTTGAGCTTCGATCAAGGTAGCTTTCAGGCCTCAATTCCTCTCCAAAGAGTGCAGATCACTTCAGTGAATGATGATGAACGTTTCTTGATAGCCAATTTCTGCTGAAACTCTCCAAATCTCCAAATCCGAAAATCAAGTTCCAAGATCCTTCACAAACTTTCTCCAATGGATTCTCAACAGAATTTGCCACTAGAAGTTTCTCAGAATGATCTAAATCCAATTTATATTCTGTTTAAAATCTTTGGAGGCCCAAACAAAGCCCAATTTGTGATTTTCCATTTTCAATTTACATCCAAAAATTCAATGATGGTGTGCACGATTTGGAATTGCTCTCACTTCAAATTCACTCCAATTCACTCACTTAACAGTTGTGGAGTATAATTGAATAGTTTTCCCTCCTTGATTTCAATCAAAGGGATGCATTTGATATGTTTCTTCATCATGAAGCAATCTTCCAAATGGCCATGTTATGAACTTCAATAAAAAATGTAATGATGCCAAAGTATTTAGAATGTAAATTTCAATCAAAATGAGCACAAATTTGGGTTGAAAACATTCCATTACCAATTTTTTTGATTTTTCCATTTTAATTCATTAAAATGGTCTTTTGTGAATTTTCTTCAACCAATGCTTGTTTCAATCCATATCAATGGACTCTTGGTACATGGCTAAGCTAAAAACATCATTTTGAGCAACTCTTCATCATTTAGAAAGCTAAGAGAATAAGGAACAACATTCATGTTGACCAAAAGTTCATAGGAATCATCCTTCCAGGGCAAAAGTGTCATGCAAGTTGGGTAACTTTCAAGCTCCAAATTCACATGCCTCAGATGACTTGTAACTTGTCTGGCTCATAACTTGAGTTCTATAAACCCTATCAAGGACTTCTAGTACTCAAATTAAAGCTAAGATCAAGCCCTACAACAATCATGTTGGGGTCAAGATGAGATGACAATCATATCTTGAGTTAAATAGTCTTGAAGTCAGGGGTCAAGCCAGGGGATTTTACACTGTCAAGTCTTAGAAACCCTAGCCTGAAACTTCTCAAACTCTTCAATCATGACGAGTTGACCTTGGAATCATCCTTAGAACATCTCAATGAATCAATCCATGATCACATGGCTCTTGATTTAAGTCTCAAACTTCTTCAAACCCTCAGTTGACTTAGGGTTGACCCAGTCAAACCCTAATTGTGCCAATCATGGTTGAGGCTTCTTAACCTTGCACAATGACCTGTATAGGCCTCAAAGTGATCTTCAACACTTCTCATGAGCTCTTTCAAGACCTCAAGTCCATCCTCATGGCCTTAGAATCATCTGATGGCTTTCCACAACTCTCAAGTTAGGAGACACACACTCTTGGTTTCAACCACTCTCTCTGAGGCTCTTTTAACTTCTCTGACAAGGATATCAACCCTTGAACATCTGAATAACCTTCTTTGATAGCTTCAAAGTCTTGTGTAGATCTTAATTGGTACTCATATCTCTTGATCTCCTACATACATGTCAATGAAATGCAAATGATAATGCTAATGTGAATGAAATGAAACATAAGCTAGGTAGAGAAAATGTTGGGCAAATTTTGGGGTGCAACAGCTGCCCCTATTCAAACGGCTTGGACCTGACTGGTGAGAAGCGAACGACTCTCAAAAAATCAAGGTACTAGGCGGTTGAATACCAACAAACCCAGAAATTTGCCAATTGCACAAGTACACGGTACTCTGATGGGGACAAATCTTCAGGAACTGAAATGATGGTTGCACGGCCACTGGCTGGAGAAATACTGATTTGAACCTCTTTCAGGATGATTCTCTGATTGATCTGATACCATTGCGTCCTCAAATCATCAAGGGGTCACCGATTACGCGGTAACTGGTGATTTTCCAACCACGCAGGTAAACGATACCCTGATTGGTAGGAACATCTTCAAAACTGAGCGTGCCAGTTGCACGACAACTCTGCTGGGGAATTGGTCACACGGTAATTGGTGAAGGGTCTAATCTCAAATCTCCGTCAGGATGGTCATTTGATTTTGCTGTAGGTCTTCGTCCTTAAGTCATCAAGGGATCACTGGTCACTCGGTAACCGGTGATACATAGCTGATATTACCGTCAGGCATTCTGCGACACTGCGGTAGAAGGATTCTTCGGGACTCATCAGGCCATTAGGAACTTTTTAACAATCAAGTTAATTATGCCGTCGGGCATTCAAAGAAATTTTCGTGCATCATCCGGACTTCGTCAGTAAGTCAGGAATAGCATCCTCGGCCAATCATGAACCAAATAGGGATATCCAAACTCCTGCCATCAGACACTCCGCATCAGTTGAGAGAACTGATTCGACATCACAGTTGGACTTCATCAATAAGTCTTAAAATGGAATCCTTAATCCATCATGGACCAATAAGGATGCACAATCTTTTGCCGTCAGGCACTCTGCGTCAGCTATGCAAACTGCTTCGACATCGCAGCTGGACTTCATCAGTAAGTCAGGGGTTTTGGCACTGCTGCCGGACTTCAATCATCAAGTCTTCAAGGAAATTTCAACTTCTCTGTTTAAGACCTGCTGGGGATGACACCTCTCCGCTGGGGATTCTGCAGAACTATCAAGTAACTCTGCTTCAGGGATCCAGAAATCATTCTGGATGAATCAACTCTGCTGAGGACTTCAAGAATCATCTTGGACAAATAACTCCGCCGGGGACTTCAAGAATCATCCTGAACCAATAACTCTGTGGGAGATTTCAGGAATCATCCTGAGCAAACACTCTGCCGGGGACTCTAAGCATCAACTGGAGCAACCAACTCTGGCGACTTCACTGGGGATTTTAAGAATCATCTTAAGCACACAACTTCGCTGGGGAATTCAAGAATCATCTTGAGCAAACAACTTCGCTGGGGAATTCAAGAATCATCTTGAGCAAACCATTCTACGGAGGAACACCTGCAAAACAAGAACGGTAACGAACTAGCTCATGTTTCATATGCATATGCTTCGACAATGGCGTAATGCTCCGCACGGTGGAAATGCTACGCGTTTAGGGTAAATGCTATGCAATCATGCAAAATGCTACGACCCCACCAGCAAAATAAATGTTGAAGGGAGAAACCTCCTGTCAAGGAGAAAGGACCACTCTGGTGGAGAGGAGGAATCATCCTGCCGGGGAGAAGAAGTCACACCAATCTCGATTGGACTAAACTTGGGGAAACGAACTCCAGACGACTGCTGCAGGGGAACAAAGTTCTACGACAACCTGAACCCGCTCAACTGGGTATACGAACCACAACTGTTGAGAAAAACGATGTCAATCGCAGAAATAAACTGCACGGCCTTCGCGACTAAGCTTTCCTGAAGATAACGACTCCGATGGGGAAATACAGCATCATCTATTCAACACTTTACTGGGGAGCACCAATCATGGCCTGGACGCTTTCCAAGGACTCAGCTCTCTTGGGGGATTGCAAACTCGGCTGAGGATGATAACCGGACGCTGGAATCACTCTTACCTGTCGGGGAGAATACAACTCTGTGGGAATCTCAATTCCGCTGGAGACTTCAGTCTGGGACTATCGGAAGCTAAACATTTGCGAATAGTTTTCTACGAGAAAACTACACATTAACCCAGTGCTGGGAATGAACATACGCTTCAGCGCATGGCTCAGCTGGGGAAATAATGATCCTGCCTAGGATACATCTGGTTAGAGAGAATCTACTCTGCTTGGGGAAATATATCAATGCTCTTGGTCTCATGTTCAGACTCCGTGGGGAGACGCTGCTGAACTTGCTGGGGAAGGAGGAACCATCCTGCTTAGAGAACTTTCTGTGTGCTGCCTGGAATGTGTCGTACCTGCAACAACATGAACAAACAGACAAGATACCCTTCACAAAGGGACCTATCAAGGTTATCATCCTGTGACAACATTCAAGTAATTCAATGTTTCAGCAATTATCAACCTAGGCCAGTAAGTTTATGTATGCGCATTTTATCAAAAACATCGGGCGTTTTTTCGCAAACAAAATAGATAAAGACTAAACAAACAACAAAATTGCTGAATAGTATATGCTTTATTGATACCAAATCCCTGAATGGGAAAAAATGTTTTACAACAGATGCAAGCTCCTAAAATGAGGTAGCTGCGCAGGCATAATAACATAAATATATATCAGTATATACACAAATGTCGGCAATGTGGCGTAGACGAACACCATGAGTTGATCCCTCTATGACCCACTCGACTTCGATACTTCTCCGACGCTTCAGCTTCAGAAGAGATTGATTCAGATAAACGGCCCTCAGGTCTTCCAAACCACTAAACAATGAAAGTCCACACGCGGAACACAGTCATTTGCTTTTCAAATCCCTAACTTTTGCCTGAATCGCCCTTTCGGGTTTTCGATTCACCGGGACACCCTTTTTTGCCAAAGTCGCCCTTCCAGGTTTTCGACTTTGCGGGTGTACATTTTTCATTTATATCCCTAATTTTTGCCCGAACCTTTTCCCTTTTTTATGGTTCACCGGGATGCCCCATTTTTGCCTGGATATTCTTTTTTCTTTCCAGCGCGTCATTTTTTTAAGCAAAGTATTTTTTAACTGCGTCCGCGTTCACAGGGGATGCAAAATCTTCGCCATCCATCATGGATAACAACAAGGCTCCTCCCGAGAAGACCTTGCTGATGATGTACGGAGCTTCGTAGTTGGGAGTCCACTTGCCCCTGTGATCGGAGTGTGGATGAAGAATCTTCTTCAGGACGAGATCACCCGTCTGAAAGCTTCTAGGACGCACCTTCTTATTGTAAGCTTTCTTCATTCGGCTCTGGTACAGACGACCATATGCAATCGATGCTAATCTCTTCCCGTCCATCAGGCTGAGTTGGTTCAGTCGGTTCTTAATCCATTCTGCCTCATCGAGTTTCACGTCAACCAACACTCGCAAAGAAGGAATCTCCACTTCTAATGGTAGGACAACCTCCATACCGTACACTAGTAAGAAAGGAGTTACCCCGGTTGATGTGTGTACCATCATACGATAACCCTACAATGAAAATGGCAACATCTCATGCCAATCTTTATAGGTCACAACCATCTTTTGTACTATCTTTTAAATGTTTTTATTGGCCGCTTTAACCGCGCCATTCATCTTCGGCCGGTAAGGAGATGAGTTGTGATGTTCAATCTTGAAGCTCTGGCATAACTCCTTCATCATCTTGTTATTCAGATTCGAACCATTATCAGTAATGATCCGCTCGAGAATTTCGTATCGACAGATGATGTCATTCTTTATAAATCTAGCCACCACCTACTTGGTTACGTTAGCATACGAGGCTGCCTCCACCCACTTGGTGAAGTAGTCGATGGCTACCAAAATAAAGCGGTGACCGTTAGATGCAGTGGGCTCGATCTTGCCTATCATGTCGACGCCCCACATGGAGAACGGCCACGAGGATGACATGACATTCAACGGGCACGGCGACACATGAATCTTATCAGCATAAATCTGGCATTTATGACACTTCCTCACGAATTTAAAACAATCCGACTCCATCGTCAGCCAGTAATATCCTGCTCTCAGGATCTTTCTCGTCATAGCATGCCCGCCGGCGTGGGTACCAAATGTGCCTTCATGGACTTCTTCCATGAGCAAACTCGCTTCTTTCTCATCTACACATCTGAGTAGCATGAGATCGTGGTTTCTTTTATACAGAACTCCATCAGGATTGAGATAGAAATTCCCAGGCAGCCTCCTCAAAGTCTTCTTATCTTGGGTTGACGCTCCCACAGGATACTCCTTAGTCATAAGGAAGGTCTAGATATCATGGAACCATGGCTTGCCATCGGAGGCTTCCTCAATTGCAAAAACGAACGCAGGTCTATCAAGATGAGATAGGACAATTCTTGGAGCTTCATTCCAAAAATTGACTTTATACATCGAAGCCAACGTGGCTAAGGCATCAGCCATCTGATTTTCAGCTCTGGGCACATGATGGAGTTCCACTCGATCAAAGAACGGAAGTAGCCTTCTGGCGTAATTCATGTACGGCACCAAATTCGATTGACGAGTCTCCCACTCCCCTTTAATCTGGTTAACAACAAGTGCTGAGTCACCATATACATCTAGATTTTTGATTCTCAAATCAATCGCTTCTTCTAAACCCATGATGCATACTTCGTATTCTGCTTCATTATTGGTGACCGGAAACGTCAATCTAGCGGTGAATGGGATGTGGGATCCATGGGGAGTAGTGATGATTGCCCCGATGCCACTTTTGTAAGAATTAACCGCCCCGTCAAATATCAATTTCCACTGGGATTTCCTGTCTGGACCCTCGTCGGGCAACGGTTCATCACAATCTTTCACTTTGAGAAACATAATATCCTCATCAGGGAATTCAAATTTCATCGGCTGATAATCTTCGATCGGCTGTTTGACAAGGTATTCGGACAATACGCTCCCCTTAATGGCCTTCTGGGAAACTTACTGAATGTCATATTCTGTCAACACCATTTGCCATCTGGCAATCCTGCCCGAAAAGCTTGCTTCTCGAAGACGTACTTGATCGGATCCATCTTCGAAATTAGCATGGTTGTGTGATTGAGCATATACTGTCGTAAACGTTTGGCAGCCCACGCGAGTGCGCAACATGTTTTCTCCAGCATTGAGTAACGGGATTCACAATCTGTGAACTTTTTATTCAAGTAATAAATGGCATGCTCCTTTCTGCCAGTCTCATCGTACTGACCGAGAACACACCCCAAACTATTCTCAAGAACTGTCAAGTACATGATTAAGGGTCTTCCGGCCACTAGGGGTATCAAGATTGGAGGTTCCTGCAGATACTGTTTTATCTTGTCAAATGCCTTCTGGCAATCCTCGTTCCAGATAATCGCCTGATCTTTTTTCAATAGTTTGAACATCGGTTCACACGTGGCCGTGAGCTGAGATATAAACCTTGCAATGTAGTTTATTCTGCCCAGGAAACCACGAACTTCTTTTTCAGTTTTTGGCGCTGGCATATCTTGTATCGCTTTTATCTTTGCAGGTCCAACTTCAATGCCTTTTTCACTCACAATAAACCCCAGTAGTTTTCCAGACCACACTCTGAAAGTACACTTGTTAGGATTCAGCCTCAACCTGAACTTCCTAAGCCTCTCAAAAAGCTTCAGCAAATTGACCAGATGTCCCTCCTCCGTTTGGGACTTTGCAATCATGTCATCAACATAAACTTCAATCTCATGGTGAATCATGTCATGAAACAAAGTGACCATTGCTCGTTGGTAAGTGGCCCCTGCGTTCTTCAGAACGAAAGGCATTACCTTGTAGCAAAATGTTCCCCAAGGTGTAATAAACGTAGTTTTCTCCATGTCCTCCGGCGCCATCTTGATCTGGTTATAGCCGGAGAAGCCATCCATGAACAAAAATACGGAGAACTGAGCTGTATTGTCGACCAACACATCAATATGGGGGAGCGGGAAATCATCTTTAGGGATCGCCCTATTCAGATCCCGATAATCAACACACATTCGCACCTTACCGTCCTTCTTCGGTACAGGTACTATGTTGGCGATCCACGGAGGGTAAGTAGTGACTGCTAAGAAGCCAGCGTCGAGCTGCTTTTTCACTTCTTCCTTGATCTTAACGGCCATCTCTGGTCGTGTCCTTCTAAGCTTCTGCTTAACGGGAGGACAATCTTCTCGTAGTGGCAAGTGATGGATCACGATGTCAGTATCAAGTCCGGGCATATCTTCATATGACCAAGCAAAGATGTCACTATACTCTCGAAGCATCTCGACCAATCTCTGCTTGACATCACTCTGTAATGCATCCCCTATCCTGACATTCCTGACAAGTTCCTCAGAACCCAGATTCACAATCTCAATCTCTTCCTCGTGAGGCAGAATGACTTTCTCTTCTTGTTTCAACAAACGGGCCAACTCTTTGGGAAGGTCTTCGTCTTCATCAATCTCTTCTTCAGCTTGATAGATCGGGCAATCAAAGTCGAAGTGAGTCGTAGAAGGTCCATAGTCGATGTCATCTGCAATGTGAATCCTGCAATAACAAGGGTTAAGCTTAAAACAAGGATATGCAGGTTAGCACAAACCATATTGCCATTTTATTGTTTTTCGAAACAAAAATAAAACAGGAATAACAGTGATTACAACATTTGGATGCAAAGAAAAACGCCCTTTGATTTATTGATAAAATGTATGTACGTAACCAAACAAGGCCCTGACAATAAAGCCACTATGTCCCGGGAAGGACATAGGGTTGTACAATAATTGGAGAAAGTAAATCATTACTCTTTGCCTGTCACTTGGATGGTATCCCTGATGGACCAGTTATTGAGGCTCTGGCCTGATTTGCTTGGCTGAATCCAGGAATCCAGGTCGCACTCGCTGTCTTTGCCGTCTTCAGACACTGCGTTGACACTTTCAAATATCACCCCACCGCTTGTAAACTGGATCGGCCCTTTGACTCACGACGCACTGTTAGAGGAGGAAGCATCAGCAGAAGGCGAGTACCCTAACCCAAACTTGTCCTGTTTGTTAGGTATTTCCAGAACTTGCCCCCAGCCTAGGGCAGAGCCAGCTTGAACAACAGCTCGAGCTTCCTTGAAGGAAGAGAGAGTCATCTCTGGTTTCTCAATCAACAATGGAGTCACATCTTTGACCTTAACAGCTTCGAATGCCTGACACAAGGTTTCGTGGATCTCGCCATCCACCTTAACATATTTGAAAGATGACAAATGGCTCACCATTATGTCTTCTTCGCCATAGACAGTTACAATGCTGCCCCCCACAGCATACTTCAGCTTCTGGTGCAATGTGGAGGTCACCGCACCATCATAATGGATCCATGGTCGGCCTAACAGACAGCTATAGGCTGACATGATGTCCATGATGTAGAAGACTGCGTCGAAAGTTTCCGGCCCAACTTAGATTGGCAGAGTTACCTCTCCAAAGACATGACGCTTGGTTCCATCGAAAGCTTTCACAACCAAATCACTGGGTGTGCAAATCAATCCTCTCGTATCCAGCTTCATCAGTGCCTTATTCGGGAGAACATTGAGCGATGATCCGGTGTCCACCAACACATGGGACATAATTGTTCCCCTACACTCTATCAAGATATGCAGGGCGCTGTTGTGGTTTCTTCCCTTCGGCGTCAGCTCCAGGTCGGTAAACCCTAATCCGTTTCCAGCGTTCACATGGGCCACTACCCCCTCTAGATGGTTGACCGAGATCTCCTACGGTACATACGCGGCATTCAGGACCTTTAACAGCGCGTTACGATGTGCCTCAGAACACAACAACAAGTTCAAAATAGAGATTTTCGATGGTGTTTGATGAAGATGAATAACAATCTTGTAATCACTTTTCTTGATCAACCTCATGAACTCTTCAGCGTCCTTTATAAGTAAGTCCTTCTCTACCCCACGAGGGGTTTCCTCAACGACCTTACTCTTTGCTTTCTCATCTTTGTCAGTTTTGTCAACCACAACCTCAGGTGGAGCAAATACTCTTCCGCTACGTGTGATCCCGCCGGTTCCCACTAAGTTGTCCACAGACTTCCCAGATGGTTCCAATTCCAATTTCGGTCCGTTACAGTAGACGTCTGCCCCATAATGCCATGGAACAACGTTGGTACTTTCAAAGGGTATAGGCCCAGCCTTGGTGCTGGTAATTGTAGGTGGCCTGGACGCAGAAATGGTTATTGTCTTGCGAGGGATGGTAATGGTGGCAACTTCATCGTATTGTTTCAACATTACTTCTCCTGACCTGTATTCAGCCTTCCGGCTAAACTGCAAGATTCCTTCGGTCATCAGACTCTGAATCCCTGCTATCAGCTGCTCATAGTCGTCTGAACGGATCACACAATCCACATACAATTCTCCACAGCCCGGAAAGATGCCTCTCTTCATCAGCTTGGCTTTAACGAAGCTAAGTGGTGTCTTCAGATCCTTGATATCAGTCAACAAATATAAGTCTTCTTCAATAATGGCATTCACCCCATCTCCCCCATGGTTCGGCAAAGGGTTCTTTGTGACGTTCGGCACATTATCAGAGAAATTGATGATTTTAGCGTCCACCATGTCTTGCACCTTGTGCTTGAAAGCCTTACAGTTTTCTATCGTGTGGCCAGGTGCCCGCGAGTGAAAATTACATCTTGCATTCGCATCATAACCCTGTGGAGGTGTCCCTGTCAAGGGAGCCAGGGTTCTCTTCTGCACTAGCTGTAACTGAAGCAAAGTTTGTAGGAGTTGAGCATATGACATGGGCGGTGTCTCAAGATGACGATTTGCCAGAGGTGCCTTGTTCTGGTACCTTCTGTACCCTTGCTGATTTTGCTGCTGCTGCTGTTGAGGTTGTTGGACAGCGGGGATGGTTATGCTAGTAACCTGCTGGCACTGGCCCTTACCTTTCCTCCGAGCATTAGACATTGCGCTCGTCTCTCCTTCACGCCTCTTGCTACTGTATGGTTTCTTTCCTCCTCCAGCTGAGGATAGATCAACACCTTGAATTTTTCCCAGATTGATCCCATTTTTAACATGCTCTCCAGTAATGATGAGATCGGAGAAACTCCCTGACATACCACTGACCAATTTCTCGTAATAGACCCCCGGAATAGTGGCTACAAACATCTCAACAAGCTCTCGTTCAACCATCGGCGACTGAACTCTAGCTGCTAATTCACGCCATCTCTGGGCGTACTCTTTGAACCCCTCATTGTTCTTCTGAGACAAGTTCTGCAGTTGAACCCGATTAGGAGCCAAATCACTGTTATACTGATAATGGTGTACAAAGGCCTCAGCAAGTTCTTTCCATGTACGCACATTGGTGGGTTCCAAACCCATATACCATTCCAAGGATGGGCCGGACAAGCTATCCTGGAAGAAGTGCATTAGCAGCTTCTCATCCTCAGAGTGGGCAGACATCTTTCGGTAGTATGACCTTAAATGGACACGAGGGCAAGTGGTGCCCTTGTATTTCTCAAAGTCGGGTACTTTAAATTTGGGAGGCACCTTGAAATCAGAAATCAATCCCAGTTTAGTCATGTCAACCCCCAAAGTATTCAAGTTCACGAAACTCTTCATTTTGTCCTCAAGTGCTTTAAACCTCAGACGGGCTTCAGCATTCAATTCGCCCTCAGCTCCCTTCTGTGAGAACAAGTCTTCTTGGCAATCTTCTAACCATGGCTGATTGCCATTGCCAGCGGCAAACCCAACATTCTCAATACCATACAGATTCCCAGCACCAACATTCGCTACATTTCCAGTTCCCCCAGTGTTGCCATGGCCTAACCCAGCATTGCCATTGGCTACAAAGTTACCGTTACTGACGCCAGTCGTATTTCCATTAAGCTCGATGTTAGTGACCACATTTCCGTTACCACTTCCACTCCCTCCAGTCACAGGGATGCCATTCTGTGGGGTCTCAACAAGTGGAGGGATTGGAGTGCTCCCACCATGAAGCACACCGTTGCTGTCAACCCTTGAGATCAAAGGCTGGACCAGAGTCCTAAGCTGGTCTTGTCCGTTAGCGACCACTTGCATGAGCTCCATGAAGCGGTCCATCCTCTCTCTGAGTTCCTGGATGTCTGTCTGCACTTGTTCCATTGCTCTCGCTTGATTCGCTCTGGTCGAGTATCGGTGGATCGGTCTTCGGTCAATCTTGAAACAACCTGCACACACAAAGGGTTAGAAAAAATGGCCAGGTACCTGTCATGCAAATGCAAACACGTATCCATGCATTAGGAGGAAGTCCCCCTTGATTCTAGCTTCCAAGACAAATAAAGTCTACCGTCCAATCATGGAAAGAAAACCCTCATATACAAATTAAAGAAAACCCACGAGGGTAGCTTACAACAGCAACTGAATACAACTGAAGCGACAATCGTGATCCCAACCAACAGGCCTGGCGGTGATCAGCATATCAATGCATAAAATGTACAAAAGAAGTACAAATAACTTAGGTGCGGCTATGGGCATGGAAATCCTCTAGTAACTTCCTCGTAGCGGGATGGTCAGGCTGGGTGAGCAGGCACTGGATCAGCAGATCCCTCTGCCTAATGGACTCTGGGAGGTTCTCGGCAACGCTCCTAGAAACACCTTCTTCAGAACGATTCTCCACCCTACTCCTCTTAGCATCAGCCCGGAGTTGACAATCCATCAGGTTTGCCTTGGTCTCAACCAACTTATAATGGACATCTCGTCGTAGGGAGGCTTCAGCCTCTATCTTCTTGTCTTTGACTACCATCTGAGCTTCCAACTGGGCTATCTGCTGCTTCAGTTTTTCTTCCTGCTCCTTGTGGCTAGTCAAAGTATTGTTCCACAGCTTCTCGTACTGGGTCAACTTTCGGTACGCCTTATCCAACTCCTGCTTCTTGATGGTCAACACCTCATGCACTGCCTTCAGGTCCAACCCGAGACGTTCCCTGGAATCAGTCTCTTTGGTCAAATTAGCGCCCAGGTGGTTGATCAACTATGTCTGCTTCTTGCAGGTGTAGACGGCTTTGCTCTTTTCTCTTCGGAGTTGGGCGATCTCGTTTTCTAGCTCTTCATTCTTGGCCTGAAGCTGCTCATACTTCTGGATTTTAATCATGGTAGGCCCTGGAGGACAGTCCTGCTTACCAGAGGGAAAAGGCATCAGCACTTTCTCTGCTCTGTTACGAATCCAGTCCACGTAAGGAGGGTAAGCCTGATTATTTCTCTTCCCCAATGAAGTCTTTCCCTTGCGGTGGATGTTATTCCAAGCATGCTCGAATCTGACCAGATCATCTCCTTCTAATGCACCAGTGAGGTACAGAGATTCATGTACCTCTTCGTCTTTAGGAGGGCCCCTCAAGGTGTACCCGAATTGCCTGATGGCGATAGACGGATTATAGTTGATACAACCCTTCCTACCCATAAGAGGGACATTAGGAAAGTTCCCACAGCTGTAAATAATTTTGCTCCCCAGGCGATCTCTATCGAACCAATCAATGTCCTCGGCAGACAAGCTCATCATACGCTCAGACCACTCTTTCATCTCTGTAGTCTTTATAAAAGGACCATCCTTAGGTAGATGAATGACAAACCATCTGAAGAACAATGAAGCACAACAAGATACACTTTTACCTCTTCTATTCTCGTTCTTGTAGTGCACCGAATGGTACACGTCTCCGAGCAAGGTAGGGATGGGGTTCTTTGAAACGAAGATACGAAGGGCATCCACATCCACAAAATCTGGGATATTGGGGAATAACATGATACCGTATATGCATAGCGCCAAAATAGCTTTGAAAGCCACCCATCATTCCTTCTTGGCGTAGTGTCGGGCTCTCTCAGCTAGAAAAGGTAATGGGAACCCCCAGGCTCCATTTCTCTTGACGGTCTTCCCTTTCAACTCAGAAATATCAATATGCAGAGCTGCAGCAATCTTAGCCAGATCTGGCTCTTGATCAATAGGCCAAAAGGGTACCTGAGCAAGAATGGGTATCTCCAATATGACAAAAAACTCTTCTAGAGTAGGGGCCAGCACATAACTTAGAAATGTGAAGCAACGCAACGGTGGATCATAAAACTGAAGCATAGTCTGGAGTTCGTTCAATTCATACACAGATGGCTTGCACACAACACTGAGCAGCTTCCTATAGGTTCCTCTGAAGTCTCTCATCGCCTCCTTACCAGGCAAAGAAATCAAACTCCTCAGAGTAGTAATGTCTGGAGTAGGGAATTTGTAGGCCAAAGTTCTTCTCACATTGGGCTCCATGATGGACAAAGAACGGACAAGATTGCTAGAATCGAGAGGGAACTGCACACCTGCAACACAGATACGTGTTAGATGCAATGCAATATGAAAATGTAAATGCGGATGCAAAACGCAGCAGGAGATCAAGGGTGATGTGCTGTGAAGTGGCAGGTCATAGTTTAGCTTCAGCAAGAAAATACCACTGTCTGATAATAAAGGTCTACTAAAACCCATAATACTGATTCACTGTCAAGAAAACTAGGTTGTCTGAAGGTTACGGTTTCCTGCAATAACCCAACCCCGCTCACAGGTACGGACCTAATCACTGACAAAGGTACGACATCCTATGCGTTCGTCAGCGTCACAGACTTTCAAGAAACGATGATACGATACCCAGAAGGTGTGGCATCATCATCTCTTGAAGTGGCCTCACTCAGCTGAATCACAAGTGATCGGTTTCCAGAGTCGACAATCCTTAGATCTGAAATCCTTTCGACGGCCCACTGGGCTGGAAATGGAAATCATCTCAGAGAATCTCGTCTGAGTGCAGATTGCGTGGGAACTAGTGCATGCCTAACATGCAGGTTCACCACTAATCTGCTCTAATATTATGTAGCTCTTAAGCCTGGGTTTAGCTTATCACTCATCAGAGCCCCTCCCACAACAGCACAGATAATCATATCATACTGAAAATAAAATGCGAGAAATAAAATGCGATAAATAAACACAAACCCAACAGGTAAACACGCAAGCGTTAGGATTGACTCGCACAGGGGACGTTGGATCCCCAGCAGAGTCGCCAGCTGTTGCTACCGGAAAATAAGGTGCCGGCAAAACAGAAGAGTCGCCACCTTTCGTTATTTATCCCTCAGAACGGGAAAGGAAACGATCGGAAAAACCTGACGAAAAGGTACAAGACAAGGTCATCGCAACCATTGTCTAGATTTGGGAGTCGGTTACTCAAGGGGAAGGTATTAACACCCCTCACGTCCATCATACTCGATGGGATCCACGCTTGTTGTGTTTATCTGACGGGTTGGTTTTACTATCTACCTATCAAGACCGGTCTGAAAAGAAAAGAAAATGACTCGGCAAAGCGTCGCACTTTATGCCTACGTATTCTCATCAGAGAATGAGAAATCAGAGTCTACATAGTTCGGATAACTACGGGTTACGGGGAAGGTGGCTCGCCAATACATCAGTATTGTGCCTACGTACTCTCAACAGATATGAGAGATCAGAGCTTACGTAGTTCGGGATAATACGGATTACGGGAATTCAGATTCATCTGTTTTTTCGAGTAGAGTTAACAAACAGTTCCAACAGTTTGGTGTACGCAGCTCGACCCTTGGAGACTTAGGCGTTACCGTTTGCGGTAGAACTGGGAGTTAACGACACTCTTTTCTTCAGAAAAGCTTCCTTTGAATTATGGGCCCACGGGGCAAAAAGGTTTGAAGTTTGTTTTCTGTCTTTTACGGAAGAACTGTTTTTTATGGTTGCCTGTAGTTGGCCCAGCACTAGAGACTATGACTTAGGAGCGAATGCATCGTATAACGTCCAAAGGACTTATACTAAACATCCTAGATGATTGAGAGGAGACCGCTCAATTATCATTTCCCAAGTAGCTTAAGGCTCGTAACGCACTTATACTAACTTGCCTTTATTACGTTTTTTACTGTTGTTTTGAGATGAGAAGAGAACGACTTCTATGGGGAGACTGTCAAGTCCTAATATTGTCATGCCAAGGATTCATGCTATGGTCGAGGTTTGAAACAGGGAACTCCTAGAAGTTATCATGCATAGGTTTCAACCTAAAGTTCTAATCATCACTTCCTTATCAAAGGAAGTGAGATTCCTAGGGGATCATGTCAATGGTATACAAAAACAGATAAAGCATCAGCTTAAATAGTAAATAGACATACAGAAGAAAACAGTAAAGATGCACATGCAATGCAGCAATACAAGCAGAGGGAGACTCACTCAACCTCTTAGCAATCAAGTAAAAGAAAAATAGACAAAACAGACAAGCAGAGGGAGCTCACTCAACCTCTATTATGCAAATACGGCAATTAGAAAAATAAAAACAACACACAAACAAGGGGAGGATCACCTCAACCCTTAATGCAAACAAGCAGAGGGAGACTGACTCAACCTCTAAGCAGTCATGCTCCTAGCTTAAACTATTCTAATCATGCACTATCCTAATGCAACAAGCAATTCAATCAATGAATGAGGAAAAGGACTTATGGCAAATAATGGATTCACTCCACAAGTAATCATACAAGCATTTATCCTAAGGAAAGAAATTGGGTGTTGGGAGGCCAGGGTAAGTTCCACAGGAACTTATCCCAGGAACTCAACCAACTAAGAGGGATTTGTGGGAATCCTAAGGGTTTGGCTCCTTCAAGAGATGTGCAACATTCCCCTCACAGGAGGGACTGTGCTACCTCAAGAAGTTTCCTAAAAGGAATGAATGAGAAAATTTTAGGAGAATGGAGATGAGAAGCAAGGTAAGTTCCACAGGAACTTACCACAGACACTCAACCAACTCCATTTCCTTTAGAGAGAGGGAGCTTTCATGGACTCAACACCTTTATGATAGTGCAATGTATTCCTCCACATGAGGAAACATTGCTCACAAGAGGGATTCCAATCGAGCAAGAAAAATTGAAGAGGAAACTGCCCCTATAGGAAGAATCATCCACCTATTTAAGCTTCTAAAGAAACCACAAATGATACCTTCTAAGGACCTCTATCCTAAAGATACAAGGGTTTTAAAAGAGATTTCTATCTAATACCAATCTATCAAGAGAGGAAATGGGACCTAGAATCATCTAGAGGTCATTTACAAGCCTAATCTATACACCTAACCTAGTTAGGATCACCTATACTAAAGCCAATTTGTAAAATAGGAACTCAATAGAAAATCACTTCTAACAATCCCAATAAAAATAATACACTATCCTACATGTGTCAACATACTATGGTAGAAAAATCAGAGGTTAAACCTAAGTCAAAAGGTTCAAACTAAATCTAAAACTTCAAGGGTACACCAAAGGGATTCAATCATGAACACTCCTAAACAACTACCCTAAAACCCTATTTAAAATCATCTAATAATCAAAACAAAAATCACACAACATTATCAACATGTATATAACCAGCACACAAAATCTCAATATCAAACTCCATGCCATGAGTGAGAAAGAAAATCAACAAATTCAGCATACAATTATTCCATTATTAAAAACATATTATAATAGAAAATATGAGATTAATTGCAAAAGAAATGGAAAATAAAAATAAAAGACATGATAATATCCTAGACATTCCAATCTATATTCACAAATTTTCTCATGATTTATTAACAACATTCACTATTTATTATGAATTAAACAAACATGCAATAAAACAAAAGAAATAAAGAAATAAGAAATTAAAAGAAATAAGGGGAGGGGGTGTAACTAGCAGGCCATCCTAGTGTAACTACGCCTGGGCCCAATAAGGTAGGGGTGCGAAGAGCGCGTGGGAGTGGGCCCAGTGGAAAATCAATTCAGCACATAATTTCTCATCTATAAACGCCAGGGGGTGCATTGAGTATGGTTTTCTACGTGTTATTTCAGTTGGGCCTAACTAAGGGGGGTGGGGATAACATCAAGAATCCAAAGCCCAGAGTTTCTTCCATGAAACTCTGTGTTTCATTAAAAGGTCTTGGAGGCACACGTGGACACGCTCACTATCGTCAGATCGGCTTACTAATTCAACTCTCAAGCAAGATCTAATGGTGAATTTATTGTCTTTTTTGTTTAAACATTGCAAAGGAGGGAAACCAGTCCAGTGAAGCTCGCGGTGGCCGGAAAATGCAATCAGATTTCTCACAAACCTAATTCTCTCATAATTCAATGAAACGCCACGATTCTTGAATGAAAATCGAAGGATTTTTCACAAGGATTACAAATATCCCACTCAATCATGCTGAAACCTCAAAACCAGAGAAATCCAAATCCCAACCGAAAACGGATTCAACCCTAATTCGTCTCTAAACCTCAAATTTTCTATCCAGAATCCTCCTATGCCTTAATTCTAACTTAACCACATGGATCTAAGGTCTTAAATGCGTGTAAATTAAGAGAAAGTTTGAGAAGTAAGAACCTGAGTTTGAGCTTTGATCAAGGTAGCTTTCAGGCCTCAATTCCTCTCCAAAGAGTGCAGATCACTTCAGTGAATGATGATGAACGTTTCTTGATAGCCAATTTCTACTAAAACTCTCCAAATCTCCAAATCCGAAAATAAAGTTCCAAGCTCCTTCACAAACGTTCTCCAATGGATTCTCAACAGAATTTTCCACTAGAAGCTTCTCAGAATGATCTAAATCCAATTTATATTCTGTTTAACATCTTTGGAGGCCCAAACAAAGCCCAATTTGTGATTTGCCATTTTCAATTTACATCCAAAAATTCAATGATGGTGTGCATGATTTGGCATTGCTCTCACTTCAAATTCACTCCAATTCACTCACTTAACAGTTGTGGAGTATAATTGAATAGTTTTCCCTCCTTGATTTCAATCAAAGGGATGCATTTGATATGTTTCTTCATCATGAAGCAATCTTCCAAATGGCCATGTTATGAACTTCAATTCAAAAGTGTAATGATACAAAAGTATTTAGAATGTCAATTCCAACCAAAATGAGCACAAATTTGGGTTGAAAGCATTCCATTACCAATTGTTTAAAATTTTTCCATTTTAATTAATTAAAATGGTCTTTTTGTGAATTTTCTTCAACCAATGCTTGTTTCAATCCATATCAATGGACTCTTGGTACATGGCTAAGCTAAAAACATCATTTTTAGCAACTCTCATGTTGAACAAAACTCCATTTGAAGCTTGCAAGATAGTGAAATTGACCTATTTTTCAGAATGACCTGTAATGTCCAAATATCCAAAATACCCTTGACTTGTCAAAGCCATAACTTGAGTTCTACAAATCCAATCATGGACTTCTAGTACTCTTTAGAAAGCTAAGATAATAAGGAACAACATTCATGTTGACCAAAGGTTCATAGGAAGCATCCTTCTAGGGAAAAAGTGTCATGCAAATTGGATAACTTTCAAGCTCCAAATTCACATGCCTCAGATGACTTGTAACTTGTCTGGCTCATAACTTGAGTTCTATAAACCCTATCAAGGAGTTCTAGTACTCAATTTAAAGCTAAGATCATGCCCTACAACAATCATGTTAGGGTCAAGATGAGATGACAATAATATCTTAAGTTAAATAGTCTTGAAGTCAGGGGTTAAGCTAGGGGATTTTACACTGTCAAGTCTTAGAAACCCTAGCCTGAAACTTCTGAAACTCTTCAATCATGATGAGTTGACCTTGGAATCCTCCTTAGAACATCTCAGTGCATCAATCCATGATCACATGGCTCTTGAGTTAAGTCTCAACCTTCTTCAAACCCTCAGTTGACTTAGGGTTGACCCAGTCAAACCCTAATTGTACCAATCATGGCTGAGGCTTCTTAACCTTGCACAATGACCTGTCTAGGCCTCAAAGTGATCTTCAACACTTCTTATGAGCTCTCTCAAGACCTCAAGTCCATCCTCATGGCCTCAGAATCATCTAATGGCTTTCCACAAGTCTCAAGTTAGGAGACACACTCTCTTGGTTTCAACCACTCTCTCTGAGGCTCTTTTAACTTCTCTGACAAGGATATCAACCCTTGAACATCTGAATAACCTTATTAGCTAGCTTCAAAGTCTTTTGTAGCTCTTAATTGGTACTCATACCTCTTGATCTCCTGCATACATTTCAATGAAATGCAAATGATAATGCTAATGTGAATGAAATGAAACATAAGCTAGGTAGAGAAAATGTTGGGCAAATTTTGGGGTGCAACACTCCCTGCTCTGGATGTCGAGGACGACGGATTCTACTTCGGTGTTGTGAACTCTGTGAAAGCTCAAGCCGCTCAATCCTTGCTACTAGTGCTTCGTTAGCCTGTCAAAGCTCACAAAGGTTTTCTAGTATGGAGCCTTGAGTGGCTTCTACCAGCCTGTAATGGTTGCTGAAGCTTGCTTGCTGCTGTTGCTAGAGGGATGTGGCGGTAAGCTGAGACTTCATTAAAGTACGCATGGATCCCTCAATCTGCCATTGTGACTCACGCATGAAATTCATCATGTCCTGTTGCTGCTCATACATGGCATAGAATAGGCTATCATGTTCCTCTCTGTGAGCTTGTTGCTGCCTCCATATCTCCTCTGTGATATAAAATCTAGAAGGTGCACCTGCAGAAGGGTTAGTAAAAGGTGGAGTGTGTGCAGGTGATACCTGAGGAGGAATATCATGAACGGGGGATTGGTTCACCCATTTATATTCGTTGTCGGTCTCACTATCTTCGTCTTTCGAGATGTTTGGTGGCAACGGATCGAGAATAGGGTCAGCCTGTAAATCATACATCCAATTATTTTTGGTGTCGGACATTGATACGACAGGGACAAGGTAAAGCTACGATCGGCATGACCACATTTCGAACCATCAGTGTGTATCCTCCCTCCTTTATCACCTCGCACAATCGCATATCTCTCAAAAAATTTAAGTTTATGGTGCAAGGTGGGAGTAGTTCTAAAGTGGCTATCTCGATGTTGATTTTGAAGAAACGTGCAATGGAGGTAATCAATCCCCCGAATGACACGGTTCTTCTCTTTTCACAACAGCGCACATATGCGCTAACATAAAAAGCACAGGATTCAGTCTCCTATGATAAAGGGCAACCTGCAAAAAAATAAATTGCTTTGGAATTTAACTTATTAGAGCTTTCTCTGGCAAAGATGGTATCAGCCAGTAAATGATGGAAGATACGTATGGCTGGGTTATGTATGTTGGAGGCCAAGTTTCCCTCGAAGGAACTAATGGCATGACCTGTTAGGTCTCTCCATAGTTGGAAAGCTTCAATTTGCCACTCAGTGTCTAAAGGCGCCTCACAAATGGCACCCTCCTCAAATGGGAATCCTAACAGCCCTGTCAGCATATCAGTGGTAAATTCATATTCCATATTAAGCATTCTAAATTTCACCGTATCGACGATGCTGGTAGTGTTAGCTCTAACAGTATAAATGAATGAACTCAAAAACTCACGAGTCAGCCTCTCATAGTTGGGTTCTCTACAAATAAAAATGTCATGCAAATGTAAATTATTCAACACATAAACTACGCTAAAATGAATGCCTAGACTATACAGACAATTTTCATAAATGTACCTCGTCGCGAAATTTCACGTGTCTGCAAGTCTTCGAACTTCTGCCTTTGCTATCTCCATCTCTTCCTTCATGAAAAACTATTTGTCCCGGCTCCATGGCTGATTTTGTTGGTGGTTGTTTTGAAGAAAATGAGGTTTTAGTGGATTTGGGGATTTTTGTGGAAAATTAATGAAAGGTTGGATTTTTATAGATGGGAAGTGAATGGGATGGTTGGAAATGGTGGTTGAATAAGGGGCTAATGAGTTTGAGTGGGTTTTTAATGGGGTCAATAGTAGATAAAATGAGAGTTTTTGGAGGTTGAAGATGAAGAGGATAGAGAAAATGGGGATTTTCTCAATTCTGTCCCGTAAAGGTCCCAGACGTCTTGGCGTCCGCCTAGGGGGGATGATGCCCATCATCTTTGTCTTTTGGGCCTAACACGGAATTTGGGCCTTTGGCTGGGTTTGAATCCTCGTTTAGGGTGTGCGTAGTAGTGTCTTCTGCGATATTTGTACATGCAAGAAACATAGATAATATTTTTACATGGTATAAATAAAAATGTGCGCATTAGACATAAATAATAATAATAATAATAATAATAATAATAATAATAATAATAATAATAATAATAATAATAATAATAATAATAATAATAATAATAATAATAATAATAATAATAATAATAAAGATCATGTAAAAATGAAATATTTAAAATTTTTTGATAAATTAAAATTTGAAAATTAACCGATAAGTTTGTATATGCGAAAGTAAAAGAAATATGTCTGGGGTGAATTAAAATAGCCATAATAGTACGGTAAAAAAAGTTAGCAGCGCGGTAAAAATATGGTAGTAATGCAGTAAAAATCTCCTCCACAGTCAGTGTGAGCAATGTTCTTAGTACGCTAGTAACCCTTTAAAGTGATTGGCGATGGACACCTTGATTCATATGTGGACAGGATACCTGCGCCTCTGCAAGCTGGCGTATGAGACTATAGATATCCTGATATACAGAATCTTATTCAGTGGCATGTGTCACGTCAGAGACCTCCATTTGTAAGGTTAATTCAGTCAGCTCTTCATGAAGAGAAAAAATCTCCTTGCGCATAATATCGAACTCATCATATAAGTCTTGTTGTTGCAGATGAACATTAGAGGAATACAATATGGTCCTTTCTAAGAGGGATGTAGGATGGTATTCAAGAACAAGTGGGGTCTTAGGTCTAACAGGTGTCTCGTCTTGGCCTTCTAGGGCATTCGACCAATTTTCTTTATTATGAACATTGGTTTGGGTCGGGTTTGGTAATCCAAAGTAGTGAATGGTCTCATCGTCTATCAGGAGTTTGAAATCGGCAGGACCAAAGAAAACTCTTCTTACTAAGCCACAATCCAAATAATGGTTCACATCAATAAGGGTGTAACCACAATATAGGGACAAATGAGATAATTTTAGGGCGAGACCTAAGGCATAAGCTATGTGTGTCACTGTACCTCCTACATGGATGGGTCCTTTTAAAGATCTGGCGGTTAGGTTAAGGTTATCCATCAGGAAATTTCCACTGGCTATAGGACGTGACTGGGAGGTGCAAAAGAGTATAAGGATCTCTTCAGCACTTACATGGATATTGGTTTCAGTTTTTTCAAAGAAGGTATGAGCTAGAATCATTTGTAAATATCTAAAGGTTGGGTTATGGATCTTGTTTGACAGTTGGGTGGAAGGATCAGGGCCTCCTCCACCGGTGATTTGACTTCAGAATTTATCCAGCTCATCCTGTATGACATTTACTTCTGATATATCATCTATAGCATCTAGGCCATGCTGAAATCCTAACAGATTAGCAAAATCCTTGTGGTTGAGAATGTATTCCTTCCCAAATAATCTGAAATTAATATGTCCTCTTTTGAATCCTCTACCAGCGTAGGGTTCATAAATGAGAGAGCTGAGAAATTCCAAAGTTAGGTTCATGAATGTGACATTAATTACATCAGAGTACTCTTCCTATTAGAGTTGATGGTTGAGGTATCTCACACTGTCTTCAAGACCTAAGGTTTCAAGTCAGTTGGAGTCAAGGTATCTTGTTGGGAGCATGGGTCGCTCAGAAAAGATCACAAATTGTTTCCTTTGTTTATCATTCCTAAATACAACGTGCATATCATCCTGGTTCTGCATCCTGAAAAACAATATTAGTGGAGAGTGATGGGATCTGAGGCCCGAAATATAAACATCATACAAGTTAGTCCTGTTAAGAACATAATAAATGTAAATAATTCACCTTTGACAATAAAAATAACAAGGAAATAAAAATGGTCGTGGGTTGCCTCCCACATAGTGCTTGTTTAACGTCAGTAGCTTGACGATCATGGAATTTAATTAGTAGATGTGGTAATGGGTAGATCAATCAGAGTGTGACCGGAGTAATATGTAGGGATGTATCCTCCATAATAGTGTTTCAACCTTTGTCCGTTTACTATGAAAGGACCACAAGAATGATCTCGGATTTCCACTGCCCCAGGCCTCAGGACTTTGGTGACCTTATAAGGGACAGTTCATCTTGAGCGTAACTTACCAGGAAATAAACGCAGTCTAGAATTAAAGAGAAGTACAGGGTCACCTACGTTGAATTCTTTCTTAACAATCCTTTTGTCATGTCATGCTTTAGTTCTTTATTTATAGATAATGGCATTTTCATAAGCATTGCGACGTAGTTCTTCTAATTTATGGATGTCGAGAACGCGTTTGTCATCGGCTGCTAAGTAGTCCATATTAAGGGCCTTGATGGCCCAATAGGCTTTATGTTCTAACTCAAAGGGTAAGTGACATGATTTTCCGTAAACTAACTTGTATGGGGTTGTTCCTATAGGAGTTTTGAAAGTGGTCATGTAAGCCCACAATGCTTCATGTAGTCTCAGGGACTAATCTTTTCTAGATATTGAAACAGTCTTTTCTAACATTTGCTTAATCTCCCTATTTGACACTTCTACTTGTCCACTGGTTTATGGATGGTAGGGTGTTTCTACTCCGTGTTTAACTCCATATTTGTTTAAAAGGTTATCAAATATTCTTGATACGAAGTACGACCCGCCATCGCTTATGACAAGGCGAGGTACTCCAAATCTAGGAAATATGTAGTTTTTGAATAATTTTATAACTACACGAGTATCGTTGGTAGGTGAAGCCACAACTTCGATCCATTTATACACGTAGTCAATAGCTACTAAAATATACTTGTTTCCCATCGACGATGGAAAGGGTCCCATAAAATATATTCCCCAAACATCGAAGAGTGCTACTTCTTGGATATTTTGTAAGGGCATTTCATCACACCCCAAGACATTCTCAGTGCGTTGACATTAGTCACATCTTACAATGTAAGCATGGATGTTACACCATAAAGTTGGCCAGAAAAGGCCTGCTTGAAGAATTTTTGCGCAAGTCTTAGATGTGCCTGCATGTCCATCATAAGGTGCAGATTGACAGCGTTTGATTATGTTTTCTACTTCCTCTTCTGGGACACAGCGGAAAAATATTACGTCCATGCCTCTCTTAAACAGGAGTGGTTCGTCCCAATAAAAGTGTTTCACATCGTGAAAGAACTTCTTCTTCTGTTGGTAGTTAAGATCAGAGGGAATGATATCGACAACTAGGTAGTTCACAAAATCGGCATACCAAGGTACGTTTGTAATTGCTAAGGTATTTTCAATGTTTAATTCTAAGTGGAGGTCGAGATCATCACTATGATTGGTTCTAAATGCTGCTACAAGTCTATCATAAATAAAGTCATCGTTTATCGGGATGTGGTCTAGTTTTAAGTATTCTATCCTCGAAAGGTGGTCTGCAACCACATTCTCGATGCATTTTTTATCACAGATCTCCAAGTCAAATTCTTGTAGCAAAATGATCCAACGAAGTAATCTAGGCTTAGCGTCCTTTTTGCTTAATAGATATCGGATAGCAGCGCGATCTATGTAAACAATAATCTTTGCTCCAACTAGATAAGATTAGAGCTTGTCAATAGCGAAAACTATGGCGAGGAGTTCCTTTTCGGTTGTGGCATAATTAAGCTGGGTGGGGTTTAGTGTTATACTAGTGTAATAAATTACATGAAGTTTCTTATCTTTCTTTTTCCCTAAAACAGCACCAACTGCGTAATCGCTTGCATCGCACATGATTTCAAAAGGTTGATTCCAATTAGGAGGTTGCATAATAGGTGCGGAGATTAGTGCTCGTTTAAGGTGTTTGAAAGCTTCAAGACATTTATCATCGAAATTGAACTCAATGTCTTTCATAAGAAGGTTTTTTTAAGGGTTTGGTTATTTTGGAGAAGTCCTTAATAAATCGTCGGTAGAAACCGGCGTGTCCAAGGAAACTTCAGATCTCTCTAATTATTTTCGGTGGTTGAAGATTTTCTATAATTTCTATTTTGGATTTGCCAAAATTAACGCCTCTTGCGGAAACTATGTGTCCTAATATTATTCCTTCAGTGACCATAAAATGGAATTTCTCCCAGTTTAGAACAAGATTGACTTCTACACATCTTTCTAGGATTCTCTCAAGGTTGGTAAGGCAATTTCTAAAACTGGATCCACATACCGAGAAATCGTCCATGAAAACTTCCACGATCTCGTCAAGGAAATCTGCAAAGATTGACATCATACATCGTTGGAAAGTAGCTGGGGCATTGCATAGTCCGAATGGCATTCGTCGGTA
Source organism: Lathyrus sativus (assembly GCA_963859935.3). Taxonomy (NCBI): domain Eukaryota; kingdom Viridiplantae; phylum Streptophyta; class Magnoliopsida; order Fabales; family Fabaceae; genus Lathyrus; species Lathyrus sativus. The sequence continues at coordinate 632,191,407 of OZ012737.1, read as the reverse complement.
GGAAAAGGTTTCATATGGACAGGTCAAGGTTGTTTTCTCTTGATCATCGGGGTGAACAGGAATTTGGAAAAATCCTGAATATCCACCTAGATAGCAAAAGTAAGAACGTCTTGCTAGACGTTTAAGCATTTGGTCTATGAATGGAAGCGGGAAATGATCTTTCCTAGTTACTTTGTTTAGTTGTCTATAATCAATACACATACGCCAATCGCTTTCTATACGCTTAGCTATTTGTTCTCCTCTTTCGTTTTGTACGATTGTGACACCTCCCTTTTTAGGAACCACATGTACAGGGCTCGCCCACTTACTTTCAGAAATTTGGTATATTATTCCAGCCTCTAATAACTTTAACACTTCCCTTTTCACAACATCGTTCATTATAGGTTTAGCCTTCGTTGATGTTCTCTGGAAGGTTTACAGTCTTCCTCCAGCATAATCCGGTGCATACACATGAAAGGACTTATCTCTTTGAGATCATAAATGCTATAACCTAGAGCTGAAGGATATTTTATCAAAACATCTAAGAGTTGATTAGTTTCTTTACTATCTAAGGTGGTACTGACGATGACTGGATGATTCAGTTCTTCGTCCAAGAACTCATATCTCAGATTCTTAAGAAGTTCCTTAAGTTCTATTGATGGTTTCTTAGGACATGGCATATGATCTGGGGTGAGTGCCAATCATTCATAAAGTTTGTAATCTATATAAGGTTCAGTTTTAAATCCGTCGTTCTCCATTATGGGAGTCGAAGGTAATTTAATTGTTTTGACTGGATCTACTTGTTCTAATTCTCTTATGCATTCATCTATGATATTGATAGTGTAACATGAGTCATATATGCCTGGTGCCATCAGGAATTTGGATAATATGAATTATACTTTTTATCACCTACTTCAAACGTCATTTTCCTCTCTTGACATCTATTATAGCTCCAGCTGTTGATAAAAAGGGTCCACCTAGAAGGATTGGGATTTCGTTGTCTTCTTTAATATCCATGACAACAAATTTTGTTGGAATATAGAGTTAGCCAATCCTAACCAGGACGTCTTCTAAAATGCCTATAGGATATTTAATAGATCTATCGGCTAATTTAAGGGACATCCTAGTTGGTTGCAACTCTCCTAGGTCTAACCTCTTACAAACAGCTAAAGGAATTAATCTTACACTGGCTCCTAAGTCCAGAAGTGCTTTATCGATAACTTGATTTCCTAAAACACAAGGTATAGAAAAACTTCTTGGGTCTTTCTCCTTTTTATCAAGCTTATTTTCGACAATAGAATTGTATTCTAAGGGATTTGGATCATCAAGCTTTTGTTTGTTGGTTAATATGTCTTTAAGGAATATGGCATAAGACGATATCTGGGTAATGGCTTCGCTGAATGGAATCTCTACGTGGAGCTTCTCAATTACTTTTACAAACTTTTTATATTGGTTATCTAATTTGGTTTGTTTTAGTCTTTGTGGGTATGAAATTTGAGGTTTATAAGGAGGGGGTGGTACATAAACTTTATCGTCTTTCTCTCCTTCCTTATCTCTAATTCCTTCGTCCTTTGGTTGCTCAGATTCTATTGGTTTCTCTACTTCTTTCTCAGGTATGGTCACTGCATTTTTCTTAGGGTATTCTGGCTTATTCAACATAGGTTCTATAGGCCCATCGTAAGTATTTCCACTCCGTAGGGAAATAGCGTTAGCATGCCCTTTGGGGTTAGGTTGAGGTTGTCCAGGAAATTGTCCTCATGGTGAAACTTGAGTAGATTATTGTTGTGCCACTTGAGAAATCTGGGTTTCAAGCATTTTGTTGTGAGTAATTACAGAATCGAGTTTGGTGCCCAATTGTGTAATTAGTCCATTTATATGAATGTTTTGGTTCATGAAATCCTTGTTTTGCTGAAGTTGAGCTACGATAAAACCTTCCACCATTTTCTCAAAATTCGGCTTTTGAGGAGCAAATTGCATGGGTGGGTTTGGCTTTTGAGCTTGGAAAGCGGATGGTCTTTGGGGTGTAGAATTCTGAGTAGGGTTATTATTCTTATAGGAAAAGTTTGGGTGATTCCTCCATCCATGGTTATACGTGTTAGAATAGGGATTGCCTTGGGCGTAATTGACTTGGTCTATGGTTGTTTCAGCTAAAAGATTACATTCATCTAGAGTATGTCCTTGAGTTCCACAGATCTCACATCCGGGCTGAACTGCAACTATGGTAGTTGTAGGGCTGATAGTCAGGCTTTCTTCTTTTTAGGCTATGGCGTCCATTTTGGCATTCATATGGTCGAGGCAACTGACTTCATAAACACCTCCTTTGGTTTATTTCTTCTCTACTAGGGCTCATTCCATTCTCCATTAGTAATGGTTTTGTGTCATATCTTCAATGAGAGCACATGCCTCAGGGTAGGGTTTGTTCATCAAGGCGCCACCAAAAGCAACATCGATGGTCATCTTGGTGTTTTACATGAGTCCATTATAAAAGGTGTGAATTATGAGCCATTGTTCTAACCCATGGTGTGGACAAGCTCTTAGTAGTTCCTCGTATCTTTTCCAAGCGTCAAAAAGTGATTCTCCCTCGCTTTGAGTGAATCGGGTTATTTGGTTTTGTAAGACAGCGGTTTTACTCGACGATGTTACACCCTAATTTTGACCCTGAATTTCCAACCCTGCATATCATAGCATTTTCATCATCTGTGCATCTAACCATTCTACCTCCAAATTTTTTTTCTGCCGCCTAAACTCAGGTCTTGCAAGATTGATCCAAGGATAAGGCGAAATTATCAAGTCAAGTGCATATGCAGTCTTGGGTGAAATTCAATGTAACTTTGACCTATTCGTGGTTAGGCAATTGATTTATTCTGTATCAAGTCATCAAGCTGTGACAAAGGCGGTTTGTTGAAAGGTGGATGATTATCAGGGCAAGTGCAGATTGAATTCATGAGCTTTATGTTTAAGTTAGCATCCCATACCATTTCAAGTACCTGATAAAAATCATGTTACAGAGCCACCAAAAGTGAAGCCATTTGGCTAATACTTCAACCATTTGTTGTTCATGTTTTGGTCAGGGGAAATTTCAAGCTTCTTTCTCAATTTGAAATCATTCAAGATCCTACCTAATGTTGAAGTTCCGAAACTTTTGCAAATTCTACTCAATTTTCTTTCCGCTTTCCAATTCTATCCAGTTCAATTCTATTTCATCTCCACTTCAAATTCCATATTTAATTCATAGTCGAAACCATCCAAGTTTTCATTCCATTTTAATTTATTTCAATTATAATTCATGAATCTCAAATTCAATTAGTTCAAGTCTCTAACTCAAGTTTCAAGTCAAGTTCATTTGTTTTTCTTAATTTAATATAGGTTTCAAGTCTTAAAGTTCAATACTTTTTTTTCTAATCAAATTAAAGTTCAATCTTCAAGTTTTAAGTCTCATTCCTAACCTACTCCAAATCCCATTCAAATTTCAAATTCAATTTAATTATTTTTTATGAAATTTCAAGTCTCGTTCAGGTTTAAAGTTACCACTTCTTTCCAAATTCCAAATTCATATTTCATGTTCAAATAATACACAAGTCCATGTCTTTTTTGTTGCTACAACTTGAAAGTTTACAAGTGCATCAAAAAGGCCCATTTATCATTAACTTACAAAAAATATACAACAAGGATAAGGTGTTAAACCCATTTACAATCTCTCCAAAAAGGCATGCCACCAGGATCCTCCACGTGAGATCCCCATCGACAACTACATGCCTTCACTGCCCCACACTATAGCCTACACAATTAGGTTTTTTTAACTGTTCTACCCTGTTTTGAAATGAAAAATCCCATAATATCCCAGTTTGAAATTTATTTATCGGACTACCCCACTTTCAATAGAAGCTCGTCTACCGAGTGGGCGAGGAGGTGCAACGTGAAATGGCCATGTGTAAGTTCGTCCACTGGTTGGGCGAGCCAGTGCATTTCAAAATGGGCCTGTGGAAGCTCGTCCACCCAGTGGACGAGCGTGTGAAGTAGTCTTTTTTTTATAATTTTTTTTCTGTTTTATTTATTTAATGATTTACAAAATATATTTTAAATACTATAATTAATAATTAATACAATTAATAATTAATATTATAATAATATATTTTAATAATATATTTTAATAATTTAGTAAATATATTTTAAATAAATACTATATTTTTAATAATTAATAATAAATTTTAAAAACTAAAAATATTATACTATATTAATAATAAGTTTTAAAAATTAAAAATATTTTAAGAACATTAAAAATATTAACTAATTAAAATATTTTTCATTAAACTAAAAAATTATTATATATTAAATTAATTTAATTATATTTTATTTCATATGAAATAAAAAAATAATGACTGATATTCGCACATGGAGGTTTGAATTTTTTACAGACTCTCGGTCATTGAATGACTGAGCTCAAACGTAATTTTTTTTATAAATAGACGTATTGCGCATCAGCAAATATCATTCGTGTCCAGTGATCTGTTTTATAAAAATGTCGGTGCAAGCTGTTGTTTTTTATGGTCCAGAAAAAAAATCAGTGTTTACCTAGACCCGCTGTGGAATTTCAGAACCGTGGTTGCAGCAATTAACACGGGGTTTCGGCAGTTGGGTGGTCGTTGCATGATGGTGAGAAAAATGGAGTATCATTGTCCGTATATAACGCTGATTGATGCTAGCCCGGAGGGTACGTACATGTATTACTTGGATTGTATTGAAAATGATGAAGATGTCCATTGCATGTTTTCAGCACATAGTGGCGAAGTCAACAGAGGAGTCACTGATCCACTTGTGTTGGTCGCTGTTGTTTGTTAGAGTTTATGTTAGCTTCCTGAGTTTTATTCCTAAATTTATGTTTGTAATTCGCTGGTATTGTTGTAATTTGAAAGTTGTTTTGAATTAAAAATAATTGTTGGATCACATACAAAACTAGTACAATAAAATTATCTTTTCGGTCGGTTTGACAGACCGGCAACATTAGGACATTTTCTACGCATATGACCTATTTCTCTACAAATCCCACACCTTCTCTTCTCTTTTTCAGCGTCGTCCATCTCAGTTCTAATCCTACTATTGGTTGGACGTCCCTTTTTATTTCTTCTCATGGAACCGTCATGGCACAGAGTAAAACCTTCATATTTTGGCCAGTTCTCCTCGTGTGGTAGTCCCAAGAAGCTTTTCTTGTAGACTTTGAATATGTTAAGAACTATGAAGACCTCTGGAATGTGAATTGTGTAGTCCTGTCGTATGCTAGAACATGCTGCTATCACGTGGGAGCAAGGCAAGTGAAATGCTTGCAATTTTCCACAGTCACACAAACGATTCCTCAAGTCAATGCTGAAAGTACCCGTTGGACGACCATCGTTGTAATTAATCTTTTCCTGCACCATGAAACATAATCTTTCGCGATCAAATTGCATGACGTTGTGTGTGTTAGCCTTGGCTACCTCATCAGCCATTCCCTTGTTACAACCATCTGTGAAAACTTTCCTTGAAGATAGAATTTTGGTCCATTTGTGTCCTCGTTTACCAAAGAGTGAACTCATTCAATAGTATGTAGACTGGACCAATGCAGTGATGGGAAGGTTTCTTGTTGCCTTTAGTATAGAGTTTATTGCCTCTGCCAAGTTAGATGTCATATGTCCCCAATGTTTCCCTCTGTCAAATGGTCTAGCCCACTTCTCTCTAAGAATGTTGTCTATCCAATTTGAAGCCTCAATGTTTGTTCTTCTGATTTCTCCGCGATAGTAATTAAATGTAGCCTCCGTCAATGCGTAACCTGTAACAGAAATTGTGTGAAAAAAATGATAAAAGTGTGCTACAAAACTTGAGATAAGTGAAATTTATTTTGTTTCCCATGTTAACAAGTTTTTTGCATAGATCCTTGTCCTTAATCTCGCGCATGAAGTTCTGAGCAATGTGTCTTATGCAGTAGACATGTGAAGATGGTGGATGTTGCCATATGTTTTCGGGATTGTTGTATGCACTCTTTATTGATTCATGTCTATCAGATATTAGACATAAATTAGGTTGTGGTGTCACGTGTAATCTCAGGTTCCTCAGAAAAAAGCTTCATGCTTCCTTTGTTTCACCTTCAACCAACGTGAATGCTATTGGGAAAATATTTGTGTTGACATCCTGTGCCACCGCCATCAATAGAGTTCCTATGTACTTTCCATACAACCAAGTTCCGTCTACTTGCACAATGGGCTTACAGTAGGCGAAGCCACGTATACACGGACGAAATGCCCAAAACAGACGATGGAATATTCGTTTTCCAGAGATTTGGGAACCATCACTTGATATCGCAGGTAGGGTTTGCAAATTTATAATGGTTCCTGGAAGGAAGGTTTTCATTACCAGTATCCACTACGGGAGGTCGTTGTAAGATGTTTCCCAATTTCCATAAAGAGACTCTACCGCCTTGCACTTAGCGATCCATGCTTTCCTGTAAGATATAATGTACCCGTATTTTTCAAGAATATGGGCAATGATCACCTTTACCTTAAGTGAGGCGTCGCTGTTGACAAGTTCTCTGATGCTATGGCTAACCATTTCTGAACTGAGCTTCCTATGGTCTTGTGCCATAGACATCGTAGTACATGTGTGAGACCCAGACAGTTTACCAATCACCCATGTTGAGTTCCTTTTTCTCAAGGAAGTTCTGCACTTGAAACTGCAGTCTTCTCTTACACTTAATGACATATCATTCATTGTCAGACTGATACACCCAATAGTCCATACTATGTGTTATGTGACAATGTTGTAGAGCGGGGATGCAAGCTTCCTTGTTTTCGAACTCCATACTAATCTCTATTTCTTCACCTATATGGTTTGGAATAGCACTTCCAAACACGAAGGTTGTGTCGTCTTGTTCGAAACCTATATTTTGCATGTGCGCAGGCGGGTTGTACAAACTTATGGGTTGTGCACGGATCAGCTGCATAGATGCAACAACTATATCTTCATTGTCTTTGTCATCGCTGTCACGAAAAATATCTTGCATCCTGACCTCCTGAATATCATCATCGCTTGCTTCTCCAACCTCCTCATTTGGTATGAAAGGTAAATTGTTTTGTGTTGGTTCGTCGTCGGATGTTTGACTCATCCCGTACCAATGTGACTGTGTCTCTTGCGTTGGAAATGTTTCGGGATTGTCTAGTAGTCGGACATACAACTCAATTGTAGGTAACTGACCAAACATCATGTGGCACCAAAACATTTCCTCCACATCTTCGTCGTTCCTGATCGGCGTCATTATGTAAAAAATTATACAATCGTCTTCATTAAGTGTTGGATGGCGATAAATTATTTCCTCAACGCTTCGTGCCAATTTTTTTTCCATTCTATCTTTAAAATGGAAAAAATCAGAACTGACATGAATTTTGAAGGCGTAGGTATCTGTGTTGTTGAACGAGAATCCAACAGGGCTATTTGTTGAAACAACACCGTTAAAGTGGCATGTGAGAATTATGTTTCTCTAGGACATTTTGGAGTGTAAAATAGAAGTTCTTGGTAGTGAATATTGATGTGTAAAATAGAATTTTTTGGTAGTCAATATTGAATTGTAGATTATTGATGTGTAGAAATAATATGATACATATATTCGGATACCAATAATTATATAAGACAAATATGAGAAGAATTGTGGAATATTGGGACTTGGAGCTCGCCCACTCAAAGGGCGAGCTTGTTCACGGCTAGTGTGTATGCTCGTCCATTCCAAGGATGAGTTTGTGATGTGCTTTGTGTGCTCGTCCATTCCAAGGACGAGTGTGTGATGTTCATGCAGAATTTGTATTGCATGCACACGACATGCTGTAAGAAGCCTAATCAAGCTAGGTTTGCATGCATGCAAGCAAATGTGTTATCAATGCCATGCAAATGTCTTCTCACACATTTAAATTCAAATTTATTACATCTAAATTTGTATTTCATGTACACTACTATAAATTCAGATTTATACATCTAAATTTCAACACACATTTTTTACTTCCTCTACTCTCTTGCATTTCTACACACATTATTTACTTCCTCTACTCTCTTGCAATCGTAATACTCACTTAACATGGCATTGTTGTGGATGGGCGATGAACACCGTGGAACACAACAAAATATCCAAGCTAGTGTAAGTTTTTCCTCTATTAGAGCGCATTCAAAAATAATGTCTATAGTTGTTTGGTTAAATATTATTTCGTAGCAAAAATCGTGATTACATTTTGTTGGTTTAATATTGTTGCAGACTAATGCCCCAAGGTTTAGAGTGCATTCACATGCTCCTATTCAAGCGAGTGCGAGAATAATGGATTATCTTGAAATAGCAGGTTTTGCACATATATCAAAAATAAATAGTCTAAAAATCGACTCAAGCTTAGTTGTGGCTCTGTTGGAGAAATGGAGACCCGAAACACACACTTTTCACTTCCCAACAGGTGAATGCACAATAACGCTTGAAGATGTGTATATGTTACTTGGTCTACGAGTTGATGGAAAAGCTAACAACAGTCCTACCGAAGTAACAAACGATGTTTACATGGAAAACTTGGGGTTTGAACCTACAGAAGCGGATAAAAATAAAGGTTTTGTTAGGATCACCTAGCTAGAGAGTTTATATGAAACTTTAAAAAATAAACCTGCCCCACACAAGAAGAAGTTCTGTTAGAAGCTAAAATTTATATTTTACTTGTAATCGCCATTATTTTGTTTCCTGACAAAAGTCAAAACCTATTGCATTCTTCTTGGATCCCTTTCGTAGGGGATCTTGCTATATGTGGCACTTATAGTTGAGGTTCTGCATGCCTTGCAAAACTATACAGAGAAATGTGCAAGGCAGCAGTCAAAGATGTTAGGAGCATGAGTGGTTGTGCTCTCCTGCTAACTTCTTGGGCATTCACACGTATACCATTGTTCACTCCTGTCAGTACAGTGGAACCCTCATATCCATATGCACAAAGGTATTTCTGTATTAAAACACTCATTTATGTGTACATAATATATATATATATATATATATATATATATATATATATATATATATATATATATATATATATATATATATATATATATATATATATATATATATATATATATATATATATATATATATATATATATATATATATATATATATATTGGTTATGCAAGATGGGCGCAAAGAAGAATGAATTACAATGCAAATCCTCGTTTTTATCTCCAAGGATATCGAAATGCATTGGACCATCTGCAAGAACAAGATGTAAGTTTGAAACCATGTGAAAATAGTTGTCGGTTCTACTCCTTAATTGTATCTTAATTTTCTTTTTTTATGTGGCAGTTTATATGGAGGTCGTACATTAAATATCTGGTGCCCAGTCTTAGAGATAGCCAAATCTGGAGTGCAACAACGTTCCTTATTTGTTTCTATACCGTTGAGATGCATCAAACGGATAGGGTAAAACTCCAGTTTGGATTAGACCAACAAATCTCTCCCCCGCCAAGGTGTCTAAGGGAACACCACGCAATGACCATGAGAAAAGCCCAAAAAGTTCATTGGCAAGAGTTAAACAAGGAGGAGGTGAGAGAATGGAGACACAGAAGAAATGTGATTTTGCAGGGGGACGCTGTATTAGGTGAACGCAAGCCAAGCCAAAAGTATTTAACTTGGTTTCGTGCCATTCCTTATGTCCATGTTGCTCCAGACCAATTTTTGACCGACCCACGCATGCAAGCATCATCATCAACATAACCAACTTCCGCATTAATGCATCTGGATGTGCCACCAACCTACACATCTCAATTTGGGGGGCACGCATCTTCGTCAGCTCAACATACATACCGATAACAAACACCCTACAATCCACTCCCTCAACAAAACTATAACTACCACTACAACTAACAATATCAACCCCAACCCTACCTCCGACCACCCATACAGTTCACCCCAGTCCCACCGCCCAACTTTGACCAGACCAACCCTTATTTCCAATATCAAACCCACCTCGACCTTCAACACTACCTTCTCTCAACCCACCTCGACCTTCATGCCTAATGACGTCTACTACCCAACCCTTCAACAAACCCAACCCAAAACCTACCCGCAACCACCGCAACCATCACAATCATTCCAACATTTTTTGTTGACAGAGGAGCAACTGATGCAAATGCCGGATTTTAACATTGATGATATTCTCGATGAGAAACTAGGACCCTCTTCAAGGCAGACAAACCCCCTACAGCACATCACAATGAAGACATGTCTTTCGACTCATCTCCATCACCTACAAATGAGCGTTTGGGCAGGGGATATAGACAGCGAAGGACCACTAGGTGTGGAACTAGGGGTCATCTTCGATGAAATGTATTTTTGTTTAATCAATTTTATTGTTGTAATTTAATCTTGTAATGTTAAAATTATTAACATTTCTTATAATCTAATTTTATAATGTAGTTATTATTAATTATTATTAATTAATATTTTATAATTAAAATTATTAAAAAGTCAAAACCTATTAATTATTATTAATTAGCATTTCATAATTAAAATTATTAAAAATTATTAACATTATTTTATTATTATTTATTATAATAAAAATTATTAACATTGACATTTTAATAATTAAAATTCTTACATTTAACATTTATGAATAAATATTTAAAATCAGAAGAAAAAAAAAGACTACACACGCTCGTCCATTGGGTGGACGAGCTTCCACAGGCCCATTTTGAAATGCACTAGCTCGCCCAACCAGTGGACGAACTTACACATGGCCATTTCACGCTGCACCTCCTCGCCTACTCAGTGGACGAGCTTCTATTGAAAGTGGGGTAGTCCGGTAAATAAATTTCAATCTGGGGTATTATGGAATTTTTCATTTCAAAACAGGGTAGAACAGTAAAAAGAACCACAATTACAACACAATATTTCCTCAATGCTCCTATGTGGATCCTCCCCAAGGTACAACATAATAAATAAATAAAATACAACATTTGTAAAACTCCATAAAGCCAACAATCCCCACACTAGACAAACTCTTCTCCAAAACTGCTCACTGCCCATTGCCCGTACCGCTAACCTGCAGCTACAGAAACCATGACCCCACCAACAAACATCACAAAACAACTTTTCATAATGAACCTTATCACCCCACGGTACAAACTTGTGCCTCAAACTTGTAAACAAACTGCAATACTGCACTACCTCAAGTTGTTGCAACTTACTACTACAAGACCTACAAACGTACAAACCAGTAGCAGCAAAGGTACATCAACACCATAATTATAGCAAGCCAACATAAAGAAAAACAACACAACAAAACAAGGCTATACCCTACCATACGACCCCACAATGAGCCAAAAGACCACTACCTGCAACCAACGTACAAACGTCACCAATAGCTACAGACAAACCGTACCGTGCATGCTACAAACCACGCCTCAAAACCATGATGAACCTGCACAAACTGACAAGGACAGCAACATAATTTGCGTATTAAAAAAATAACAAAGTGAAAAAGGGGGAGGCTCACCATTAAGAACCCAATCACTCACCTTTCTTCTGCGACTTTTAAACCCTTCAGAAAACCATAGAACCTTCATCTTCAATGACCAATATCCTCACACTCTAACAAAAAAAAAAACACCATAAGTTGTTCAGCCTCATTTCAAACTTCATGAACTTTCTCCTATGTCACCATTTTTCTAACCATTCACCATGGAAACTTTTCTTCTTCCCTAATAAACTCATGTTGCTCGACTCTTCATCCTTACCATCATGTTGCCATCATCTTATGCTCCTTAACAAAACTCCATCACCTTCACCCATATGTTCATAACAAAACATCCACCATAAACAACCCCCAAAGCGACCCTTAACACAAATTTTCCGTCCACCATTTTCAACTTCATTAACCTCACAAGCTATGCTTTCGCCACCCTTAACAACACCTTGACTTCACCCATATAGAAACTTCTTTCATCAACCCAACGACAATGGCTTGTTCATCGGCAGCAACAATACAGTTATGTTTCAACAACTTAACAACTCAACAATTCCAAGCAACTCAGAGACTTTATTTATTCGACTCAACGGTTATTTTAGCATGTTGACAACATCTTCACAACCAGGGCACGCTCGAGAAATAAAGCAACAAATCCAACTCTATTTCAGTTATCTTTTGACTAGAATCCTGCATTGCAATAATAACGGTTATACGCCAATATTATTGTAGTGCTTCACTCAACTCAAGAGTTTCACCTACATTTTGCTGTTACAGTTTTGGATAATAAGCAAGCATTGATTCGAGAACTCATCCTCTGAGATCCACCTTCGCAGATCCATAAACAACAACTACCATATTAAATCGTAGCTTCTTTCCAAACAATCCACCTCCAACCTTCATACAAACCTCAACAACAATCCAAGCGACATAAACCCGTAGCAACCCAACAACATGCTCTACCTATTCCAAATCTTCATCAACAACCCATTTCCTCACTGTTGGAACTTTAATTAATTAATGTTGGAACTTTAATTAATTAGAGTGGGAATTGGAAACATTTGTTGACAATTAATGAGCAATAAATGAACACAAGTGAGAACTAATATAGAAGTGAATTTGAAAAGATTCATTTTAGTCCCACATTGAAGGGAATGGAAATATTAGTAGTGTTTATATATTCCAACTTTGTCTATTGGGTTGGGCCCTAAAGGGCACCCAATTTTGTGAAAGGAGTGAGGACACACCCATGACCAACAAGACACACGCGCGCGCCGCCGCCGTCTATCCGGCCGGCTCGGCTCGGCTCGGCTCGGTTCGGTCCGGTCTAGATGAATTATTTTTTGGACCCGAATTTATATAATTTAATTATCATTAATTAATTAATATAATTCGGTGGAAAATTAATTAATAATAAATATTAATTAATTAAGAAAATAATTGGTCAGTAATTGCCAGATCCAGTCCTCCACGAATTTCTCATTCTCCCACCATTTTCTCCACTCACCACGAATTTCTCCCCACTCAGGAGCAGGTAGATGCTTATAAATACAGGGTAGAAATTCAGAAGTGAGTACATCGGATTTCACAAATTCACACGAATTTTGATTTCCCTCTTCTCTTCCTTATTTCTCTTCATCTCAAAAACTTTCGTTTCTTGACTGGTTATTTTCACCAGATACTTAGACAGATGTATTTCTAGAGCGATTTATCAGTGTAAAACTGATAGTCGTAAGTTGTTTGAACGGGTTGTTTTATCCTGGAGGCGTCGTCGTAAATTCGACTGCTTTGCATAATTTGGCAGTACGGCGAAACGTCTTAAAGAAAGCGACCTATTACGCGACTCGTCCCGATAATTTTCTTGTGCCAAACTCAAATTTTAAATCTGAAAACAACAATTTTAAGACGTTTTAATAACTGCCATGGCAACTGAGGAAATTATCGGTTCTACTGCGACCGCTTCGGTCTCTGACAAACCTTTCAGGTTTGAGGGTTCCAATTTCAAACATTGGCAAGCTAAGATGAAATTTTTCTTAACTCTGAAAAATGTTGCCCACGTTCTGACTGAGGATATCCCGGTTGTCCCTTCTGTATCATCTGAACTACCTAATGGTAACTCACTTGCAGATTCAGACGGGATTTCCAAAATGTCTGACTCAGATGCTGCAAAAGCTAAGGCTGCAGCAGATGATCTACAGCTCCGAAAAGAAATCACCTTATGGCACGAGAATGATTATCTGTGCAAAAATCACATTCTGAACAACCTTGCTGATGATCTGTACGACTACTACAGTAGCTACAGGACTGCTAAACAGGTATGGAGGCTCTGCAAAGAAAATATGATACTGAAGAAGCAGGTGCGAAGAAATTTGCTGTCAGCCGCTACTTGAACTACAAGATAGTGGATGAGAAGTCGGTGGAAGCTCAAAGCCACGAAATTCAGAAGATTGCTCATGAGATCATTACAGAAGGTATGCCCTTCAATGAACAATTTCAAATTGTTGTAATTATTGACAAACTTCCCCCTGGTTGGAAAGATTTCAAAAATGTGCTTCGTCACAAAACAAAAGAATTTTCAATCGAGAGTCTGATAACTCGCCTCCGAATTGAAGAGGAGGCTCAGAAACAAGATCAGAAAGAAGAAGTCTTAGTTGTGTCTAACAACAAAAATAAATTCGGTGCGGTTCTGAAGCCTACGGGCAAACCTTTAAAGAATCAGAACCGCAATGCTATGAACCGAACTAAGAATGGGAATCCCTCTAGGGCCCCATCGGCTTCGTTTGCTAAGCAACAGCCACCAGCTCAAAGAAATGATGCTCCAGTTTTTTCTTGCTACAACTGTGGGAAACCGGGCCATATGGCAAAGAAATGTAGGAGCAGGCCTAAACCTGCAGCTGGCTCAAATGCTCAGGTCAACCTGACTGATGAGCAACTCATTGCCATGATCACTGAAATCAACATGGTTGGTGGAAGTGATGGTTGGTGGATAGACACTGGTGCCACTCGTCATGTTTGCTATGATCGTGCTATGTTCAAGACATACATGAATGCTGAAGATAAGAAAGTGCTGTTGGGAGATGCTCACACCACTAATGTTGCTGGAATTGGAGATGTTGAGCTGAAGTTCACTTCAAGAAAGACTTTGATCTTGAAGGACGTCATGCATGTTCCTGAAATTAGGAAGAATCTTGTTTCTGGTTTTCTTTTGAATAAGGATGGGTTTAGTCAAACTTTAGGGGAAAATTTGTACACCATCACTAAGAATGGTATTTTTGTTGGAAAAGGGTACGCCACTGATGGCATGTTTAAGTTGAATGTTGATTTGAATAAAATTTCTCCTTCTGTTTACTCTGTGTGTGACTTTAATATTTGGCATGGTAGACTTTGTCACGTTAATAAACGAATCCTTTCTAATGCAAGCAACATAGGCCTAATCCCTAAACTAAATGTTAATGATTCCAATAAATGTGAATTTTGCAGTCAAGCTAAAATAACAAAAACTTCACATAAGTCAATTATAAAAGAATCTGACCCCCTAGATCTTATACACTCTGATATATGTGAATTAGATGGAAGTTTAACTAGAAATAATAAACGTTATTTTATCACTTTTATTGACGATTGCTCTGATTATACTTATGTATATCTAATGAAGAATAAAAGTGAAGCGCTTGACATGTTTAAGGTGTATGTAACTGAAATTGAGAATCAATTTAACAAGAAGATTAAGAGACTTCGCAGTGATAGGGGAACCGAATATGACTCTAGCTTGTTTAATGATTTTTATGCTGAACATGGTATTATACATGAAACGACTACTCCATACTCTCCTGAAATGAATGGTAAAGCAGAAAGAAAGAATAGGACTCTTACTGAACTTGTAGTTGCAATCATATTGAATTCTGGTGCTGCACCTCACTGGTGGGGGGAAATTTTATTGACTGTTTGCTATGTCCTGAATAAAGTTCCCAAGTCAAAAAGTAAGATCTCACCTTATGAGATATTAAAGAAAAGACAACCAAATTTGTCTTATTTAAGAACTTGGGGTTGTCTGGCTTATGTCAGAATTCCAGATCCGAAACGAGTTAAACTCGCTAGTAGAGCCTATGAATGCGTATTCATTGGGTATGCAGCAAACAGTAAGGCATACAGGTTTTATGACCTAAATGCCAGAGTAATTATAGAATCAAACGATGTTGAATTCTTTGAAGACAAATTTCCTTTCAAATCGAGAAATAGTGGGGGCATACAATCGAGTCACATTCCTGTGATAAAAAGCACTGAAAGCAGCGACAATGTAGAAATAGAACTTCGAAGAAGTAAAAGAGCAAGAGTTGCTAAAGACTATGGGCCCGATTATGCGGCCTATAATGTAGAAGAAGATCCAATAAATCTTCAAGAAGCATTGTCAACTATGGATGCAGACTTATGGCAAGAAGCCATTAATGATGAGATAGATTCTCTAGAATCTAACAAGAACTGGCACCTAGTAGACTTACCTCCGGGTTGCAAACTAATTGGTTGTAAATGGGTTTTGAAAAAGAAACTAAAACCTGATGGAACGATTGAGAAATACAAGGCTCGCCTTGTAGCCAAGGGTTTTAGACAAAGAGAAAATATAGATTTCTTCGACACATTTTCTCCGGTCACTAGAATTACATCCATTAGGGTACTCATTTCAATAGCAGCCATTTATAACTTAATAGTACACCAAATGGATGTTAAAACAACTTTTTTAAACGGTGACTTAGAAGAAGAAATCTATATGGAACAACCAGAAGGGTTTGTAATCCAGGACAAGAAAGCAAGGTCTGTAAGTTAGATAAGTCTCTGTATGGACTAAAACAAGCCCCTAAACAATGGCATGAAAAGTTTGATAACCTAATGATAATTAATGGGTACAAAGTGAATGAAAGTGACAAGTGCGTTTATTACAAATCTGAGAATCACATTTGTACTATCATATGTCTATATGTAGACGATCTACTTATATTTGGATCAAACATTCAGGCCATTAATGATATGAAATCATTGTTATGCAATAACTTTGATATGAAAGACCTCGGAGAAGCAAGCGTGATCCGGGGTATCAAGATCATGAGATCCGACCATGGAATTTCTTTGGATCAATCTCACTATGTGGAGAAGATCTTAAAGAAATATAAATACTTTGATTGTAAACCTGCATGCACTCCGTATGATCCAAGTGTGAAACTGTTTAAGAACACTGGAGAAAGTGTCAAACAAGCAGAATATGCGAGCATCATTGGCAGTCTTAGGTATGCCACTGATTGTACTAGACCCGACATTGCATATGTCGTAGGATTGTTGTGCAGATTTACAAGTAGGCCGAGTAACGAACATTGGCAAGCTATTGAGCGAGTAATGAGGTACCTTAAAAGGACTCTGGACCTCGGCCTACACTATCAGAAATTTCCTGCTGTACTAGAAGGGTATAGTGATGCAAATTGGAACACCTTATCGGATGATTCCAAAGTTACTAGTGGTTATATATTTAGTATAGCCGGAGGAGTTGTATCTTGGAAATCAAAGAAACAGACCATTCTGGCACAGTCCACTATAGAGTCTGAGATGATAGCATTAGCTACAGCTAGTGAAGAAGCAAGTTGGTTAAGATGCTTGCTAGCTGAGATTCCTTTATGGGAAAAACCTATACCAGCTGTGTTGATCCACTGCGATAGTACCGTGGCTATTGCAAAAGTTGAGAACCGTTATTATAATGGTAAACGACGTCAAATTAGAAGAAAACATATCACTGTTAGAGATTGTATCTCTAAAGGAGCTGTGAGAGTGAATCATGTACACACTGATGAGAACTTAGCAGATCCTTTGACGAAAGGATTAGCTAGAGAGAAAGTCCATAATACTTCCAAAAAGATGGGACTAATGCCTATAAAGCAATTAGTTACTCATGATGGTAACCCGACCTAAATGACTGGAGATCCCAAGACTTAGGTTCAATGGGTAATAACAAGTTGTGAGTAATATGAAAATGATCATGCAAGTAAAGCATGAATCCTGAAGTAATGAGAGGATGAGATAATAGAAACTCTTAATGAGATCTATACTCTGTATGAGGGAGTACCTAGGCTACAGGAGTACTCTTGATAGATTCACCTATGTGACTGTGGAACTGAGGCCGGTTCCTATGGAATTTCGAGGCAGAATTCCTAGAGCATTCACTAAACCGGGATACACGTGCAGGGCCACTAAAGCATAGGCTAAAAGAATACACCTTACGGAAAGGTTGTGTGCGGGTTTGATTTCCGAGATAGAGTTCAAAACAATGGTGTCACTCTTGTTGAATCAGAATCCTACTCGCTACGCTAAGGTTCAAGTCGTAGACACCTTTGCTTATGCTCAACCTTAGAAACGTCTGACGTACTTCTGAAATCTCTTTTAAATTCAAGTGGGGGAATGTTGGAACTTTAATTAATTAATGTTGGAACTTTAATTAATTAGAGTGGGAATTGGAAACATTTGTTGACAATTAATGAGCAATAAATGAACACAAGTGAGAACTAATATAGAAGTGAATTTGAAAAGATTCTTTTAGTCCCACATTGAAGGGAGTGGAAATATTAGTAGTGTTTATATATTCCAACTTTGTATATTGGGTTGGGCCCTAAAGGGCACCCAATTTTGTGAAAGGAGTGAGGACACACCCATGACCAACAAGACACACACGCGCGCGCCGCCGCCGCCGTCCGTCCTTCCGGCCGGCTCGGCTCGGCTCGGTTCGGTTCGGTCCGGTCCGGTCTAGATGAATTATTTTTTGGACCCGAATTTATATAATTTAATTATCATTAATTAATTAATATAATTCGGTGGAAAATTAATTAATAATAAATATTAATTAATTAAGAAAATAATTGGTCAGTAACTGTCAGATCCAGTCCTCCACGAATTTCTCATTCTCCCACCATTTTCTCCACTCACCACGAATTTCTCCCCACTCAGGAGCAGGTAGCTGCCTATAAATACATGGTAGAAATTTAGAAGTGAGTACATCGGATTTCACAAATTCACACGAATTTTGATTTCCCTCTTCTCTTCCTTATTTCTCTTCATCTCAAAAACTTTCTTTTCTTGACTGGTTATTTTCACCAGATACTTAGACAGGTGTATTTCTAGAGTGATTTATCAGTGTGCAACTGATAGTCGTAAGTTGTTTGAACGGGCTGTTTTATCCTGGAGGCGTCGTCGTAAATTCGACTGCTTTGCATAATTTGGCAGTACGGCGAAACGTCTTAAAGAAAGCGACCTAGTACGCGACTCGTCCCGATAATTTTCTTGTGCCAAACTCAAATTTTAAATCCGAAAACAACACTCACTTATACCATCAAATCCTTTAGCCTTATTAAATTTTCACGACCATCACCTCCAAACTTCAATAACTGTTATCGCTGTAGCCGCACGCAGTCACCGAGTCGAAGTTGAAACCAAATCCTCCATCGATAACAAAAAAAAATGTAATAACCCTCATACCTTTTCTTTTGACAGCGTAGATCTCTTGTTTCCGTCGAAACCGCAATAACAAACCATCGATGGACTTGTAAACCACCTTTGGCTCGTCTGAGTTGAACCGCGCCATCGTGAGGGTATGGAAGACACAAGAGAGATCCAAGATCGAGAGTGAGAAAGTCACAACAGCTCAAACTTAAAGATAACAACGACAACAACTCTTGTTTCTGTCCTTGGCTTATCTTCCAACAATTTATTTCAAGGAAGCGGTGACGAAAAGAAATCTTCTGGTTTGGAGTTGGATCGTTTATTCGAATGACGATGATGATGATATTGAGGAAAAGTCCAAGGTTGTTGATTGCATTTTATTTTCTTCTTTACCATTATTTTTTTTGTTGAGTTTTTTAGGTTAATGATATTCAACAATTGGACTTCAAATTTCCTCATCTTCAAGGCCCAACCGATTTTCATACCCCTTTATTACTTTACACTCTTCTTGGTTTTTACCTTTTCTTTAAAGATTTTATTAATTGTTTTTTTGAACTCTTTATTTTTATTAAACCTTGTTAGTTTTCAATTTAAAACTTTTGTAAATTTATTTATTTATTTTTAATATTTCATTATTGCTATTATTTACTTAAGGTTTACTTTAGTAATTTTGTTTCTAATATTTTTCATAATTTATCATGATTATTTCTTTCACGTGCGTCTTGAATAAATTTTTTCAATTGGTTTTATGGCTCTTTGTTGATGTAACTTTGTGATTAATTCTTGATGTCTCGTTTAATTTTTGAAGTTTTGGTTGCGTTTATTTCTTAACGTTCATCTTGACTTTTGATCTTTGCTTTGCATATTTTAGTTGCTTGTAAATCCTCAAGATTTCCCAACTCGACTTAATATTTGATTAAGTTCGAAGTAGGATAAATATTAGGTTCTCAAACCATACCCAACTTATAAGTCGAACTTTTTTCCCTTACCATCGACCTTACCCTAGTCAATTGGTCCTCCTTTATATTGAATATTTTCTCAAATCAAACCAATATACTTAATCATATTTAAAACACATTTTCGGTAAAGATGAAAAGGGAGTTGGAATCGAGCCTTTGATTTTTCTTCTCGATTGTTTGGGCCCGAGGAGCCTTTCTTAAGTCCAAACAATTGTCTTCTTTAAAAGATGTACAATGCGAAATAAATTAAATCTATATTTCTAAACACTTAGATGAAAAAGAAAGAGAGTCAAGCCTTTGACTCGCTTTCCCGATTACTTGGACCCGAGAAGCCTTTCTTAAGCCTCGAGTAATCGTCATTCATAAGCCACGTTAATTATATAAAAACTATTTCTTAATATAAGATGAAAAAGAGAGAGAGCCAAGCCTTTGACTCACTTTCTGGATTACTTGGGCCCGAGGAGCCTTTCTTAAGCTTCAAGTAATCCTCATCCGTTTAAAATACTTGAATTATATTCCATCGTTAAATGTCATACCTTTTCATATTTAAGATGGAAATGAGAGAGGGTCAAGCCTTTGATCCACTCTCCAGATTACTTGAGCCCGAGAAGCCTTTCTTAAGCTTCGAGTAATTGTCATCCGTTTAACTTACTCGAACCATATCCAATCCTTCACCATTAAGGATGAAAAAGAGAGAGAGTCAAGCCTTTGACTCGCTTTCCCGATTACTTGGGCCCGAGAAGCCTTTCTTAAGCTTCGAGTAATCGTCATCCGTTTAACTTACTCGAACCATATCCAATCCTTCACCATTAAGGATGAAAAGAGAGAGAGTCAAGCCTTTGACTCGCTTTCCCGATTACTTGGGCCCGAGAAGCCTTTCTTAAACTTCGAGTAATCATCATCCGAACTGATTTACTCTAAATTATATCAAAGTTATTTCTTAATACCAGATGAAAGAGAGAGAAAGTCAAGCCTTTGACTCACTTTCTGGATTACTTGGGCCCGAAGAGCCTTTCTTAAGCTTTAAGTAATCCTCATCCGTTTAAAAAAAAAAACTTCAACCATCTTCTATCGTTCAATGCTTTCCCTACTCAGTCTCTTAAGGATGAAAAAGAGAGATAGTCAAGCCTTTGACTCGCTTTCCTGATTACTTGGGCTCGAGAAGCCTTTCTTAAGCTTCGAGTAATCGTCATCCCATCAATCTTACTTGAACCATGTCCATTCCTTCTCCGTTAAGGATGAAAAAGAGAGTCAATCCTTTGACTCGCTTTCCCGATTACTTGGGACCGAGAAGCCTTTCTTAAGCTTTGAGTAATCGTCATCCGATTAACCTACTCGAACCGCATCCATTCCTTCACAATTAAGGGTGAAAAAGAGAGAGATTCAAGCATTTGGCTCGCTTTCTCGATTACATGCGCCCGATAAGCCTTTCTTAAGCTTCAAGTAATCGTCACCTCTAGCTAAACATATGATACGTCAAATCTCGTTTCCTCGCCCCCGTGCAATCAAAACCCTATAATCTATTCAAATGTATCCTCTTTTTCAAACCCAAATACTAAACATTAACATTAATTCAATTTCTCGCTGCTGTGCGAACCTTCAAACCTTTCCATAAACGAGAGATATAGTGTCTTAAGAACGACACAAAATATTGCTTCGTCCATAACCTACTTGAGTCGATATAAGTGGCGTGTTCCCCATGAATGTTGATATATGGAAATCCATTCAAAGTGGTGCAAGCGTCCTCTCCTCACTAGTTTAAATAAAACAATATTTTTTGTCAAATACGACTAAGTATCTTTCGTTATAGTCAAACCGACAACCGTAGGCCGAACTACGGCTGCTCTGATTCCTTATTCCTTAATAAGGATACGCAGGCACGAGGATCTCTATCCTTGATGAGCACACTAACAACTAATTTCCCCTTTCTCTTGCCCCAGTGCAATTGAGACCAACCTGTTATTTAAAACCCTTTCTCTCGTCCTATTGTGATCGAGACCTTCATCCATAGTCTGAACTACAGACGCTCTGATTTCTTGTCTGTTAACGAGAATATGTAGGCATAGGATTGTGAGATCCTAGAGAGCAACCTCTTTCTTTTTCTATCCAAACCTTTACCCGTAGAAGTTCGAACTACGGACGCTCTGATTTCTCGTCTGTTAACGAGAATACGTAGTCACAAGATTACGATGATCTTGGTGAGCACATTTTCATAATTCCATATTTCTTCCTTTACCCGTAGTCTCACGAACTACGAACGCTCTGATTCTTCACTTCTTTCGAGTGAAAATACATAGGCACAAGGGCCCCAAGCCTTGGCGAGCACTCTTTTCTAAAACCACTCATTTCTCCTCAGTAGTCTAAACCTATTTACATTTACCTTTACACCTTTTATCATGGAAGAAAACAAACAAACTAGACTAACATTTCTTACAAATTGAATCAAGAGGTTCCCATTGAGTACAACGGACGTGAGGGGTGCTAATACCTTCCCCTCATGTAACTGACTCCCGAACCTAGAACTTGGTTGCGATGAACATGTTCTTTCCCTAAAGGTTTTATCGATATTTTCCTTTCCCTGTTTAGGATAAATAAAGTTCGGTGGCAACTGTGTGTTTTCCGCAACCATTCGCGAAGGATCGTGCTTTTTTTAGGTACGACAGGCAGAAAGTATCTAGTTAGGAATACTTTATTTAGGTCATTCCAAGTGGTTATGGAGTTTGCTGAAAAGGAATTTAACCATGATCGGGGTATATCTCTGAGGAAAAAGGAAATAGTCTTAGACGTATCGCCTCAGGAGGAGTACCGTTGGCTTTCAAGGTGTCAGCCAATTGGATAAAAACTTCAAGGTGTTGGTTCGGGTTTTCCGTAGAAAGACCTACGAACTGGTTCTGTTGCACTAATTGTAACAGTGATGATTTTAATTCAAAGTTATTAGCTGGTATAGATGGGTCTACTATACTAGAGTGGGGTTCTTAGTTAGATGGTAAGGCAAAATTCTTAAGTGGTTTATCGTTCTAATCTTCTTTCATTGCTCTTTTAAGTCTTCGGAGGAAAATATGAGCTCGGGTGTAACGTTCGGGTTCTTATATTAGATCAACTAGGTTTCCGGTGCTGCGAGTTCTTCGCATTGACCGGCTAAAATGGATGCTTTAGTCTAGATGGTGTAACAACAGGGTACGAAATTTGACAAAATTGGTCTCCGACAATGGTGCCAAAAACTTGATGTGTGATATTTGCAAGTATATGGAGTACGTCAGAGTAATATAAAAGATTATCGATCCCACAGAGACCAATGTCAATCTATCGATTACTATTGTTACGGTTTTTATCTAAAGCTAATGAAAACAAAGAGTATTATGCACAAAGAAAAATTAATAATTAAGGAATGATTTAAAATTCAGAATAAACGCATACTGGAATGTAATTCTCATCGATCAAACAATACTCCTATTGTCTAAGTAGTAATACTTAAGGGGCAATATTTTCTTACTTGAAAAAGAGTTAATTAAAAAGGAACTGTCGTGTTAGCGTAATCGAAACCAGATCTGACCTTTAATTTATATCAGTCGCTCACGCTGCACCGATCGCATCTTGTGTTAAAGTGAAGAAGTCCTTTTTTATATAACTACCTCTAAGACTCAGTTAAAAAGTGTTTTTGATTGTAAACTTTAATATCAAAGGGTTTCCGGCATATGCTCGGTCAACCGGATCCTAAATCTATAAACGCGTCCGAAAATAGTTTTAAAATCATTTTCTAATAATATCAAACTTTCCTAATTAATTAATAAAGTGCTTTTGATGTTTTTACCAATTAAAAACTAACCAACTCTTATCTAAAGTGTCAGGCGGCTTTGATCTTACCCGACATAGTCATGGTTATTATGTAAATAGAAACATGGTCCCGTTCACGTAATGGCCGATCAATTTAAGTTCAGAAAAGTTGCATTAAAATTCAAAACAACCCCTAAAATGTTTCTACAAATACAACATATGGAGTACCGTCAAAACGAAGGTCATCACATCCCAACACAACATATTTAGCTATACATAACGGTGATAAACATAATAAATTTGTTTGTAGAATAAATCATTTAGGGAAATAATTACATGCGTGATTGGTTTTCAAATGAGCGAAAGTGTTACTCTTAAGTTCGGTTCAGAAAACGAATCTTATGAAATAAAGGAATATGTAAATGTGCAGAAAATTAAATGCACGATCGGTTTCCAAAAGTAAGAACAAAAGTGTCACGCTTAAGTTCTCTCTTAGAAAATAAATCTTTGAAATAAAAATGGTATGTAAATCGTGCGGAAATTAAACAAATTAAAGCAAGGCGGAAAGTAATGCGAATAATAATAAAATGCGAATAAAATAAAACCTACTCCAAATTGGAGACTTGAATCTGGTACAATGCTAGAAAGTAAATCTAACTTGAAAGTAAAATGACGGCAAGCTTTAAATTCCTGTGCTACGATGCTCCAACCTCAGTTACAACAATGGTGCGATAACCCCTCGATGTGACAGATTATCGCTTCTAATAACTGGATATATGCATATGCTGAGAACTAAGATTAGATGTATAAAACTAAAGATCTAGGTCCTATTTATAGTGTAACAATGCCTTGGAAGTTACGTAGCTCCTTCAAAAATTGTGTGAAGGAAATATCTCTGGTCATGGCATCATGCTCCAACCGTCCTTGACCGGACCACCTAATACATAAATGGCGCCCACCATCTAGACATGGCGTCCTCCATGCGTAAAAATGGTGGTGGACGTGGTCAAGTGACGGTTAGAACGTGGGAGAAACCCTACACGTCATGGCTACCCCCATGGCCAACGCCATGTGGAACGCCGTGTGAGTAATTTTCACCCAAAACTCTATTTTCTGCTCTTTTCGCTCCATTTCTTCGTGGAAGGCTCCTATTAGGCAATGTACCTGAAAACAAGACAAAGCACAAGCATAATGCAAGAAATAACAATTAAACGAAAATAAACATGTGAAGTCCGAGCCAGATACATAGTGTGTTTTAGTGTTATCAACTATCAGGCCTTATATATAAGGCTACAAATCCCATAATGCATATCAGGCCCAAAGGAAAAAAATAAAAAAATATAATAATCCTAATACCCCATAAGCTTGGGGTATGTTAGTTATAGGCCAAGCTTAGTGATATTGTCAAGAAAAGGTTTAGCATCTAAGGGTTTAGTAAAAACGTCGGCAAGTTATTGGGATGAAGTAACAGGAAGCAGATGAAAAAGGTTTTGTTGGAGATTTTCACGAACTAAGTGACAATCCAATTCAATGTGCTTAGTTCATTCGTGGAAGGATGAGTTGGTTTTAATGTGCCTAGCGGAAGCGCGGTCACAATACAAAAGAGTAGGTTGATTGAATGTGATGGGAAGTTCATGAAGAAGATTAGTAAGCCATTGAAGTTCACAGACAGTAGATGCCATTGATCTATATTCTGCCTCAGTCGAGCTTCGAGAAACTGTGGGTTGCTTTTTGGATTTCCAAGAGATCAAGTAATCTCCAAGATAAATGCAGTAGCCGGTGATGGATTTGCATGTTTCAGGGCATGTTTCCCAATATGAATTAAAGAATGCTTTAAATTGAAGGCAAGATATGCAGGGAAAAAATAAACCTTGGCCTGGAGCAGCTTTGAGGTAGCGAAGGAGACGTAAAATGGCATTATAATGAAGGTCAATAGGGCAGCTCATGTGTTGGCTGAGTTGCTGGACTGGATAAGATATGTCTGGTCGAGTATTAAAGAGATAAATGAGCTGGCCCACGAGTCTACGATACTTAGTAGGGTCAGGCAAAGGGACAACATCAGTAGTTTACAAACGAGTATCACGAGCCATAGGTGTTGTTGCAGGTTTACATCCAAGTAAACCAGTGGTAGATAGCAGGTATAAGATGTACTTTCTTTAACAAATGTTGATGCCTGAGTTGCTGCGTGCCACTTCAAGGCCTAAGAAATACTTTAAGGAGCCAAGGTCCTTTATGTTAAAATGATGTTGGAGAATGTATTTGATTTGGTTGATGATTGTCATGTTGTTACCTGCCAATAAAAGGCCATCAACATATATCAGTAGGAAAGTGAAAGAGTCATGAGATGTATGAATAAAAAGAGAGTGGTCAGATGAGCATTGCTTAAAATTATTGTTGAGTAAAACCTTTGATGGCTTCTCAAACTATTTTCTACTAGACTGTTTGAGTCCATAGATAGATTTGAGAAGTTTACAAACTTGATTTGGATATGAGGGAGTAATACCTTTAGCAAAGTCATATAAAACTTCCTCATTCAAGTCTCCATGTAAAAAGGCATTGTGCACATTAAGTTGATGAATGAATAAATTCATAGAGGAAGCAAGAGCAAGAAGAATTCTTACACTGGTGAGTTTAGAAACAGGGGAAAAATGTCAAAGAAGTTAATACCTTAGATTTATTTGAACCCTTGAGCAACTAATCTAGCTTTATACCTTTGTAAAATGCCATCAAAATTAAACTTGGTCTTATAGACCCACTTACAACCTATAGATTTCTTGCCTAGAGGTAGGGAGGTGAATGTCCATTTTTGATTGGCTTACAAGGCTTGAATTTCATCTTCCATAGCCTTTACCCAATGAGGATGAACACAAGCTTGCTTATATGAAATAGGGTCACAAGTAGTAGTAATGGCAAAAACATATGAAACATGTGCAGGGGAAAAATGATCATAAGAAACATATTTAGAGATGTCATACATAATAGAAGACTTAGAAATATTACAAACAAAATCTTTTAAAAAAGAAGGTGCAAACTTAATTCTAGTAGACTTTCTAATGGTAGTGATTTCATGTGAGTTGTGACAGTCATGAGTGAAGCTTTATGTTATGAAGGGGAAGGTTGTGTGGAAGTGGATGGTTCAGGGGTATGATGTTGATCTGGAGTGATCAAAATGGATCGTTTTGGCCTTCAATGTAGGGCAGAAACAGTGGTTGTAAGAGAGGAGGGGGTTGTACTTGCAAGGTACTCCAATGCCAAAGTAAGTGTTCGGGCTAAAGAGAGAGAGCAAGTACGAGTGTTTAGGTATGAGCAAGAATGATTAGAATACCTTACCCTCTCAAGAGAGAGGGTATTTATAAGTTTTTCCCCTAGCGCGGGGCCAAGGTCTCCCATGTAACCGAAATATCTGGTCGGCCAATGGGGGACTGCCAAGTGGAAGATCTAGTGTGTGATCTTTGACCTGGTCCAACTGTCTCTGTGACTTTCGAAGGGGAAGTTGGTTGCGTGTACTATCAATCGTGTGATGGGCACGTCCCCAAAGGCTATATGCTCCAACGACTATATTGTGCCCTATGGTCGTATTGGGCCTGGCCTTAAGTTAGACTGGATTGGGCCTTGCCCAACTGTGGGGTAGGTGCCTGTCCAGTCCAGAACAAGAGCCCCCGAAGTCGTTGCTTCGAGGCGAGGAGTAATGACTTGAGTTAACATAGCTTGTGCAACCAAGGGGCAGGAACCGCATTACGGGGAGGTCTTTGAGATTGCTATTTATTAAGCAAAAAATTTCAGGGATGCGCAAATGAGTAAAATTGATATGGTCGATTGTGGGTCGCGTGGGAACTCCTGGGAGATGATAAGTGAGTTTTGTGTCGATCAGACTTGTTCTTAGGATGAAGAAAATGTCGGCGAGGCTCTTGCTCGGATATTGATTCAGTGACTTCGTCGAGGAGAATGTGGCCACGGGGAGCTGAGGAGATTAGTCTTTTCACAAGCATGTGAGGGGTCAGTTTAAGGATGACAAGTGGCAGCCATTCTGTTCCACGTTTGACGGTACAATAAATTTTCCTTAAGGCCTAGGATGCTAGGAGGTTAGGCAATGATGGCCTTTTTCCCTTTATGCTTCCCCATGCGAGAAAGGGAGCCTATATAAAGGGGGCGAAATTTCATTTCACACCACAAAGATTTCTCTTCTCCTTATCTTTTGCTCTGCAACACTTTTGTCACCGGAGATCTCGTCGTCGTTGCTGCTGCCCTTATCATCCCAAGATCTTCATCTTCAACCTTCGAATATTCACGTATGTTCTTCGATTTTTATGAATTTATGCAACTTGTTCTTGAATTTACCGGTGGTCATGAATTTTCCGATTGAAGTTCATGCGTCTCTTGAAGAACATATGAACTTTTATGAGAAATTCATGAAGGCTTTGTAGAACTTAAGATTTGGGTGTTGTATGCTTGTAGATCTTCCTAGTTAGTTGCGTAGGATTGTTTTATGTTTGTCGTCGGGCAGGGATGTCCTCGTAGCTGAGGGCTTTGTTTTTGGATGCCCAACAGGTCAGGGTAGTCGCGGGCTCCTCCCATTTAGGGTCTTTATAGATAGCGGGGATGTATCCTTGGTGTCGGTGACGCGTCTCGTTGATACCTCTTCCCGTTGATAAGGTCCTGAGTCAGGGAGATATCATTGCACTTAATCCTTGCCCTTTCACTCGATTTGTGGTGGAAGGGTGGATTTGATCTTTGTCGAATTCACTATTGCTTCCTCTGCTTTTCAGATGAAATGGATGGTCAAGATGAGGGAACCATCCCTGAAGTTGGGGTAAATATTAACAAAGACGTGCCTCCTACTGAGTATGCTAATGTGCGAGTGGCTGAAGGGGATCTTAGTTGGACCGCCTAGGAGCCCCTCGTAATGAAGTTCACGTTTACCGAGGAGGAGGCCAGTAGCTTCGATCTCCTCGAAGATAAAGCTGAAGATGCGCTTATGAATTGGAGGGCGATTAGTCCGTTGGAGAACGACCAGATATGCTCGGTGTATCCTGGAAGGAGATTCCCCATGTACGAATTCGCCTTTAGGGAAGCGAGATATCGTTTGTCCTTTACAAATTTCCAGGGGGATATTTTGCCACCTCGAACTGTGCCCTGCCCAACTTCATCTGAATGCTCTGGCGTTCATTCGAGCATTCAAATTGGTGTGTTGTTACCTTTGGGTAGGGGCTACTGTGGAGCTATTCTTTTGCATCTTCCAGCTGTACAGGAGCATTTTAGAATCAAAGCAAAGTTGGGTATCTTTCAAGCAGCAGAGTAGGCTGTTCTGGCCATATTCGAAGTCTGTTCGAAATTTCAAATTTAGGTTTCTGGTCGTAAAACTCCTTTTCGAAGCGACCAAGAGCTCTTTGGTCACGATGGAAACGCTAAAGGAAGGTGGTTGGAAAGTGGTGCGTCATGTATCAAAGTTTCTCTTGGAATGGGTGTACGCTCATTTCTGGTACAGGACAGACTAGTTCCTTGTGAAGCATGACCAGCATTGCTCCGAGGATAAGAAGTCTCTTCGAGCGCTGACATCGTTCGTTGAGAGTTTTACCCCGGCTATCATCGTGGATAAAGATGGTAACATACTATGCTCTGAAGATGGGGAGCCTACTCAGACGGCTCGTTATATAAATACTAAAGCCCTTCTTGACTGTTGGACTGAGGCGGAGGCTTTCTAGCTTCTAGGTATAGACGATGTGTTCAGTCTGTTTCTTAGTGTTTTAATGTTGTGCTGACCTCTTTGTTTCTTCTTTGAGAAAATATGTTGAGCTTACGTGAACGCTTGGTCAAATCCGCCACAGCTAAAAACGTCAAAAAGGTTTCGACCTCGAGGGTGGATGCGGTTAGGCAGCAGGCGAATCTGGAGAAGCTCATCGGTCCTTCGTCATCACCTGGAAACACCTCTAACCCTCCTACCCCGGATCCTCAGAAGAAGAGGAAGTGAGAGACCTTGGCTCGTCTTCGGCCGAAGGCCTAGGTTTTGTTGAGGGAAAATTCACCCTGCCCCCTGCTTTCTGCAAGATAAGATTTTTGACGGGGAGGGGTCTGTGCAAGTTCCCTATCTAGAGGCGCCATCCATCTTGGCCACTGATCTAAAGGTTAGGAGGTCACTCCTATGTCGTGATGTTGCTATGATGATGAGAATCTTGGAGACATCTCTGGCCCTTGGAGACGCGAAGACCATCCCGTTCAAGGAATTCAAAAAGGCACAGTCCAGGGAGGCTGAAGTTGAGTTGGAGACGGCAAACCTCTTAAACCATTTGCAGACCCTTAAAGGCAAGTACAAGGCCAAGGTCGCACTCCTCAAGGACATGAATGAGATGTCCGAAGAGATGAAGAAGATTAGGGAGGAGAAAGCGTAGCTGAAGGACAAGGTTACTAAGCTGGATGGCTCCTCGACTGTGGGGCCAGACTAAACTGAGGAGGAGAAGTCCTTCAAGACCCGACGGGACATGATCAAGAGAATACGCATTCTCGAGCAGGACGCCATTGGAGCTGTCGAATTCGGATTTTCTGCTATTGTGGAGCAGGTGACGGTCTTCAATCCCGATGTCCAGCTGGTTACCAAGGGGATGGATGTTCTGCACCAGGTGGTCGATGGTAAGATGGTCCCGCCGGAGATTCCTGATGATGATGACTGATCGTTATTTGTAACTTATTCTATTTTGGCCTGCGTGCCAGTTTTTGTAATTTTGATTGTCAGGCTTTGCTTGACACTTATGTAATATCTAAACACTTTTCCGGCCATGTGGTCGGGTATATATATGGATGTTTATTTGACATTGTATGCCTTGTTTATTTTTCCTTGCGGATTGTTTTTAAACTTTTCCCGACTGATCGTGTTACTCAATAGTTTATGGAACTTGTCGAGGTGGCGGAGTAATCTCGTCGGATACGGGACTAGGATCTCGATTGAGGTCCTGATCGCGCAGGGCTTGGACATTCCCATCGCGAGTTGGGTGTCCTTCCATGCTGTTACGATGATGGCGGAGGTCGATTGAGTTGTCCCCTTCGGGCACAAAATTCACTCTTTTCATGAGCAGGGACTTTCCTTCGTTATTGTTTGAGGATTGTGCTTGCACCAGGGCACGCTCCTTAGGCCGGATGGCCCTCCTTTGGGAGTATAATCATCGGTGGTCCATTCTACTTGCGTTAGCTATAGTATTGTTTGAGTTTTTCAGCATTTCAGGGTTGAGCAAATGGTTTTCCGTCCAGGTGTTCGAGGTAATAAGCCCCGGTACCTGTTTTCGATCTCACCCGGTAAGGGCCTTCCCAATTTGCGGCCAGTTTCACCTTGCGCGAGTCTTTTTTTTTTCAGGGTAGGACAAGGCTTCCCACTTGAAAGTCACGCTTTATGACCTTGGCGTCATGGTGCAGGGTTATTTTTTGTTTCAGCGACGCTTCGCAGAGAGCTGCCCCTGATCGGATTTCTTCGAACAGGATGAGTTCTTCTCTTAATACTTCGTCGTTTAGTTCCTCATCGGGGGAGATTCAGTCCGTCTCGAGGGTTCTCTAATTTCCACTAGGATTACTGTCTCAGTTTTGTATGCTAGTCGGAAGGGAGTTTCCTCAGTAGTGGAGTGAGGAGTTGTTCTGTATGCCCAAAGCACACCGTGTAGCTCCTCGACCCACCTCTTTTTGGCCTTGCCCAACCTTCATTTTAGTCCTCGAAGGATCACCCTATTTGCAGCTTCTGCCTATCCGTTGGTCTGGGGGTGTTCAAAAGACGTGAAATGTTGCTTGGTGCCTAGTTTGGCAATGAAGTCCTAAAATTTCCTATCTGTGAATTGTGTCCCATTGTCGGTCATGAGAGACTGGGTACATCGAATCGTGCGAGGATGTTCCTTTTGTAAAATAAGAGTATGTTAAATGTTGTGATTTTGGCGAGGGCCTCAGCTTCGATCCATTTTGTGAAGTAGTCGACGACCATGATCAGAAACTTGTTCTGATATGGTCCCATGGTAAAGGGACCGAGTATGTCCATTCCCTACTAGGCGAAAGGCCATAGGGAGGACATAGTCTTCAAATCATTGGGAGGTTCTAAGTTCATGTCCACATGGCGTTGACATCTATCGCATTTTTTGACATGCTCCTTTACGTCATGCTGCATAGTTAGCCAATAGTATCCTGCCCGAAGGGATTTTCGTGCCAACGATATTTCTCCTAAGTGTTGTGTGCTAATCCCGTCGTGAATTTCTTGGAGAACGTCTGGAATCTTGTTCTCTTTGATGCATTTTAGGAGGGGGATGGAGAATCCTCGTCGGTAGAGTTTGCCTTCGACTAGGATGTATGAGCAGACCCTTCGTTTGGTTACGTTGGCCTCTTTACTATCTTCGGGCAGCCTTCTCGTGGTGAGGTAGTCATGCACCGGGGTCATCCACTAATCGATGTCGCCGATGGCATTAACATTGAGCAATCTTGTCAGTTTCGTGATGCTCGGATGGGGAAGAGTCTCCTATATGACAAACTTGTTGCCATCCTTCCTTCTGGTGCTGGCTAGCTTTGATAAGATGTCTTCCCAAGCATTTCTTTCACGGGGAATGTGTTGGACTTCCCACGTTTCGAACTTGGATATCTTTTTTTGCACCAGCATCAAATATTCAACGAGGTGGTCGTTTTTGGCTTGATACTCTCCCCGTACCTAGGATGCTATGAGCTGAGAGTCTGTGAAATTTTTTATTTCTTTTGCGCCCAGGTCCTCTTCCAGTCGTAAGCCTGCGAGGAATGCTTCGTATTCGGCTTGGTTGTTCGAGGTTCAGAAGGACAGGACCAACGATACTTTGATTAGGATCCCTTCTTTATTATCGAGGATGACCTACCCCGCTGCCGGTGGGACTGGATGCTCCGTCAACAAAAACCGTCCACCTACACATCCTGCTTGAAGGGGATACTGGGGGTGTCATTTCTACCATGAAATCGGCCAGGACTTGTGCCTTGAGAGCCTTCCTGCTTTCGTAGTGGACATCAAATTCTGATAGTTCCAGAGACTATTTAAGCATCCTTTCGGCCATATCTGGTCGACCGAGTAGCTGCCTAATGAGTTAGTCTATTCACACTATTATTGTGTGAGCCAGGAAGTAATGTCTTAATCTTCTCGCAGCATTGATGAGGGCCAGGGCGAACTTCTCGAGCTGTTGGTATCTAATTTCTGGCCCTTGTAAGGCTTTGCTCGTAAAATATATTGGCTTATGCCCATCAAGGGTCTCTTGAATTAGGGCAGCTCTAATGGCATCGTTGGTGACAGAGAGATAAAGGTAGAGTGTTTTCCCACTGCCTGGTCGTGACAGAATAGGTGGTTCGGGAAATTCTTGCTTAAGGTGGAGCAGTGCCTGCTCGCATTCCTTCATCCACTCGAACATTGCCTCTTTTCGAAGGAGCTTGAAGAAAGGCAGGGCGTGTTGGGAGGATTTGGCCACGAAGAGAGATAGCGAGGTGAGCATCCCGTTGAGGGATTGTATGGACTTTTTTGACTTAGGTGTACGAAGTTTAGAAAACGCTCGACATTTGTCAGGGTTGGCCTTGATCCCCCTCTCAGTGAGGTAGAATTCGAGGAATTTTCTTGCTCGTACGCCAAAGGTGCATTTTTCTGGGTTGAATCGCATTTTACACTCCCTGGCTTGGTCGAAGACCGTATGTAGGTGGAGTGTATGATTAGATTCCTCGTGGGATTTCACGATCATGTCGTCCATTTATACTTCGAGCATGTCACCAATTTGTGATCGGAAGACTTTGTTCATCATTCCCTGGTATGTGGCCCCTGCGTTTTTCAGCTAAAGGGTATTACGTTGTAGTAATAGTTGCCCGACAAGGTCATGAAAGCGATGCAATTCTTGTCCTTCTCTGTCATGGGGATCTGGTTATATCCAGAGTAGGCATCCATGAAGGATAGAAGTTTGAAACTGGCGGAGTTATCCATTAGCTTATCGATGCTGGGCAGGGGGTACGCATCTTTCGGGCAAGCCCGATTGAGATCGGTATAGTCAACACACATTCTCCATTTTCCATTATATTTTTTGACTAATACAATGTTGGACAGACAGGTAATATACCTAGCTTCTGAGATAAATTTGGCCTTTAAGAAGTCTTTTACAAGTTTATTCGCCGCTTCAGTCTTCTCGTCGGATTGCTTGCGCATGCGTTGTGCTATCACTCGAGCAGATGGGTCGATGGTGAGCTGATGACAAGCAATTTCTGGGATGAGGTCAGGCATGTCCACGACGCTCCAGGCAAACAAGTCAGTGTTGTTCCTCAAGCAAGTCCTTAGTTGTTCTTTCACTTCATCCGACAGTCTCGCGCCAATCCTGACTCCTCGGTTGGGGTCGTCCCCTAACGGGATCACCTCAAATTTTCCATCTGGGATTAGGCGCATAATAGCTGAGGAGGATGAGTTTCCTGTGGAGACTAGAGTATCTTCTTCGCCTTCTTCTGGGATCCGGCTGTCAAGGTCGATAGTATGAACCTGGAGTGCTGGCTTCTTTCTGGGATGGCTTTCTTCGCTAGGAAGATCTTTGTCTCTTTCCCTTTTGACGCTCTGTGGTGCTGCACTGATTGAGCTTTTCCCTTTGGTAGCCGCTTTGAAGCATCGTCTTGCGGCCTCAATGTCCCCGTGTAGAGTGGCGAAATGCCCCTTTTCAGTATAATACTTTATCTTAAGATGAACCGGGGAAGGGACAACAATTAGTTCAGCGAGTTTCGGTCTTCCCAGGATTTAATCGTTTTGGAAGCATCCTCTTCTCTGAATGTAACTTAGAGCTCTACGTATCCCCAGGGTCTAGCTGTGGCCCCGTTGAATCCTTGTAGATCTGACCCTACATATGGGGACAGGTTCTTCTGGTCGAGTTTGAGGGCGTGGAATAAGCTGGTGTACATGATGCCCACCGAACTACCCTGGGAGACAAGGATTCGGTAGAAAGTGATTGGTTGGGATCGTCCTTGAAATTTTTTTAGTGTTGACAGACGATCTAGACTACAGTCGATCAGTTGTTCGAATTTTCTCTTTATTGATCCTACTGTGAGTTCGTTGTATCCTTTGTAGGAAATGACCATTGTGTCGGGGAAGGCTTCCCAAGGGCTGTGCATAGAGAAATATGCAGGCCCTTTGAACCCGCTAGGGATGAAAAAGTCCTTTAGTCGTGATATTGACATGGCGACCAGAGGGGAGGGCTAGAAGATGAGGCTTTCGTATCTTTCTTAGATTCTGTCGTTACTCCTCGAGGGGCCTCTCCTTTCTTCGTATACTGCTTTAGGTGGCCCTCTTTGATGAGGATTTCAATAACGTCTTTCAAGTGGACGCAGTCTTGTGTTACATGGTCGTGGCTGCGGTGGAAGCGACAGTATTTGCTTTGGTCGTTATTGCTCTTCGAAGCTGTTGGCTTGGGGAATCAGATGCCACCTTGCTTGAATTCGGCGTTGATACATTCTGATAGAATATGCTCACGGGGAGCGGTCAACAGGGTGTATTCGGTGAATCGACCTGCAAGACCTTTGTGATCTCGAGGACGGTCGTCTCGTTGCCTATCTTTGTCTCGCCTAGAAGTTTCTGCTTCGTCTTTCTTCGATGCTCTGGAACTCTCTTGGTCCCTCGAGTCTATGGCCTTACACGCGACTTCCTTTTCTTCGTACTGAATGTAGGATTGTGTCCAACGAAGAAGTTAGGCTAAAGACCAAGGAGGGTTGAGTCCTGCTGCCTTGCAAAAGTCGCTTTTTGACCTCAATCCCTTCTCTAGCAAATACTTTTTCATATGGTCGGTTGTGCAAATTTCTACCGCTTCCTTTGTGAACTTGCCAACATAATTGCACAAAGGTTCGTCCTTGCCCTGGATCATACCTTCAAGCGTAGCTTCGGATTTCGGGTGGCGCCTAGAGGTAGTAAAGTGTCAGGAAAACTGCTCATTAAGACTCCTCCATGAATTGATCGAGCCCCGAGGAAGGCTCTTGTACCAAGTCACAGCCCCTTTCCTGAGGGTGGTTTGGAATAACCTGCATTTGATCGCGCCAGGGATATTGTGGTAATGCATCATGGCCTCAATGTTTTCTATATAGTCACCAGGGTCGTTGGTACCATCATAGAGAGTTAGAGGGGCAGGTTTCTCCAGTCCGTGCGGAATGCGGGTGTCGATAATTTCTTATGACAGGGGGCCGCTTGCGTTGTCTTCGTCACTCGTGCTGGGAAATCTATTGAACGAATAACTGCATGCTCGGCTCCTGCTGCATCGAGGAGAATGTTCATATCAGCTTTAGTGCTCTTCTCGAGGCTTTCCGGAAGGCCTAGTCTTTTTGTATACGAGGGAGTGCCTGGATCTCCGAGGAGGGGTACGATCACGCTTTCGGATGGTCTCACATCCATGCTTCTCCAGTTTGGATCGTTCTTTGATAGGGAAGATGCTTCTAGATTCATCTCAGTGATGCTTCTAACGAGGGGAATAAGACCGGCGAGATGGACTGAGGGATCCCCGCGAGGGAGGTCGTTCTCCGATGGTGTTTTTCAGCATGTGAATTTTTTCTCCTTGTTGAAAGAGCAGATAGTTGGACTTGTTGAGGGCGGTGGTGAGGGCCGCGATGTAAGGTTTATCATCTTGCAGGATGGTGATAGGTTCGTATACATGGTCTGAGTCTTGGAAACGAGGCTTTACATTGTCAGGGGATGCTGTTTTTCTGTCCCTGCGATTAATTTCTCCGGTGGCAGCTCTAGGGATGAGGTTTTCGCCACAACCCAGAACGACGACGAGGAAATCTTGTTAGACGTCACTACAGTGGGAGGCCATGACGATGAAGGTACAGAGAGGTAGCTTTGGTATTTTTTTGGGGAAGATTGGGAAATCTTGGTTTAAAAAGACGGGGGAGCTGGTGTTCCCACAAACGACGCCACCGATCTGCAGTGATCAGAATGGATCATCTTGGCCTTTAATGTAGGGAAACAACAGTGGTTGGAGGAGAGGTGGAGGTTGTACCTGCAAGGACTTTTGCTGTTGTTCGGTCACCACTAAAATACCCTCCATAGTGTGAGTCATGGTAAGCCTTAAGGACAACCCTATGCTCTTCTTCAGGAAAACATCTCCTGACCAATCCATCTAAGCCTCTTTTATAAAAGAATGGATCATCCCATAGGTAGAACCTGCAGTAATGCAAAAAAACTTTCTTTTGATTAGCATTAAAATCATCGGGGATGATACCAGCTACCAGATAGTTCGTATGGTCTGCGAACCATGGGACACCAATAGCAGCGAAGATGTGTTCGTCAGCAAACTCATCCTTTATCGATCTCTTGTCCTCCGTTTCTTCAATGGGAGGCATTTGAGACAAATGATCAACAACGGTGTTTTCACGTCCGCGTTTGTCCCTAATCTCCACATCAAATTCATGTAACAGTATAATCCATCTTAGGAGTCTCGGTTTAGAATCCTGTTTAGCAAATAAATATTTCAAGACAACATGGTCAGTATAAACAATGACTTTGGACCCTAACAAATATTGCCTAAATTTATCAAAGGCATAGACCATTGCTAGCAACTCCTTTTCGGTAGTTGCGTAGTTCATTTGAGCAGGGTTCAACACATGACTCACATAGTAAATGACATGTAAAAGTTTTTCCCTGCGCTGCCCCCAAAACAGCCCCACTGCAATGTCACTAGCATCACATATGATTTCGAAAGGTAAAGACCAATCGGAGGCAATAACAATTGGTGCCGACACTAGCTCCTTTTTCAATTTTTCAAGAGCATAGGAACACTCCTTATTAAATATAAAAATTGTATCCTTAACTAATAGATTAGTTAATGGCTTTGCTATCTTGGAGAAATCTTTTATAAACCTGCGGTAGAACCATGCCATGCCTAAGAAACTCCTTATGCCTTTTTCATTAATCGGAGGAGGCAACTTTGAGATTACTTCAACTCTAGCTTTGTCCACTTCGATTCCCTTGTGGAAAATCTTGTGCCCCAAGACTATTCCTTCTCTTACCATGAAATGGAATTTCTCCCAATTCAGAATCAGATTGCTTTGCTGGTACCTATCTAAAACAAGAGCAAGGTTAGTTAAACAATTATCAAAAGAAGAACCGAATAACGAGAAGTCATCCATGAAGACTTCCATATGTTTTTCAAGCATATCAACAAAAATGGAGGTCATGCATCTGTGAAACATGGTCGGAGCATTACATAGCCCAAAAGGCATTCTTCTGTATGAAAAAATACCATAAGGGCATGTAAGAGCCGTCTTCTCCTAATCTTCCGGTGCAACAACAATTTGGTTGTAACCGGAGTAACCGTCCAGGAAGAAGTAGTAATCATGACCAGCTAACCTTTCCAACATTTGATCAATGAATGGCAAGGGGAAGTGGTCCTTTCTTGTAGCAAGATTAAACCTTCTATAATCAATACATACACGCCGACATGTGATTGTCCTCGTCGGAATCAACTCATTTTCCTCATTTTTTATGACAGTGGTTCCTCCTTTTTTAGGTACCACGTTTACCGAACTAGCCCAAGAGCTATCAGATATGGGATAGATAAGACCAACATCTAACAACTTCATGACTTATTTCCTAACTACTTCTTTCATAGAGGGATTAAGTCTTCTTTGAGGTTGAACCACAGGTTTATGATCATCTTCCATGAGAACTTTGTGCATGCACTTCGTGGGAATAATACCTTTCAAATCCTCAATTTCCCATCCAATAGCACTTTTGTATCTTTTGAGAACTTCAACGAGCTTGGCTTCTTGAATTCTTTTAAGGCTAGAACTTATGATGGCTAGACATTTACCTTCTGTATCAAGGTAGACATACTTGAGGTTTTCCGGAAGTTGTTTCAACTCCGTATTATTTTTGGTCTCTTCCTCCCCTTCCATTGACTGAGGTTGTCTTAGATCTTCCCACCGGTATGGTCGAGATCCTCTCCAAGGAGATGGTGCTTCCATCATAGCTAGTACCTCTTCCTCTTCACTATCCACTTCATGATCTTTCTCAAAAACAGACAAACTTAGAACTCTCTCCAATGGTGACTTTGGTTTATTCAGCAAGCTTTCCTCCGAAATCACTTGGTCTATTACTTCTATAGTATGACTAGTGCCCACATCATCCTTATACTTCATAGTATTTCGAACATCAATCTTTAACTCCTCATCATAGACCTTGAGAGTCATGGTGCCCTCCTCTATTTCTATTAGGCATCTCCCGGTCTCCAAAAATGGTCTCCCAAGAATAAGAGGTATCTCTTCATATTTCGGCATTTCTAGAATAACAAAATCCACAGGGAATACAAATTTATCAATCTTCACCAAAACATCTTCCACTACCCCATACGGTCTCTTTACCGAATGGTCGGTAAACTGAAGTGTCATCCTATCATCTTCCATAAGGCCTATACCCAACTTTTTGTAGATGGATAGCAGCATAAGACTTACACTTGCTTCCAAATCAATAAGCGCCTTTTTAAAAGACCGGTCACCGATAGTGCATGGGATAGTGACTGATCCTCGATCCTTTTTCTTCATCGAAATCTTCATACCCTGCAAAATAGCACTACAAGTTTCAGTTAGAATAATTGGGTCAGTGCAATGGTCTGCTTCTTTGAGATGATGTCCTTCATGAACTTGGCATAAGTAGGCATTTGCTCAAGTGCCTCCAAGAACTGAAAATTAAGCTCTAGCTTCTTGAACATCTCTAGGAATTTCTCAAAGTTCTTCTTATTCTGTCCCCTTTTCTTGTTCCTCATAGGAAACGGAAGCTTAATAACTGGCTTTGGCTCAACTATCGTCTCTTTCACTATCTCCTTCGGCTCATTGTTATTATCAGGGACAACTTCACTCTCTTTAATTTCCAAATCCACTTCTATCAACTGATCTTCTTTTTCAATAACTTTTCCACTTCTTGTAGTCACAACACTCACATTATTATGGCCTCTCAGATTCGTCACGGTTGAGCTGGAAAGAACATTTTGCGCTTAAAATTTGCTATTTTTTGTGCAATTTGGCTCATTGGTACCTCAAGATTCTTAATGGAAGCAGTTGCGTTTCTTTGATTTCTTCTTGCCTCTTCTTGGAATTGAAAGCTTTGTGTGGCAACTTTTTCAATGGCTATTTCCCAATCCGCTTTCTTTGGTGCTTGTTGTTGATATTGTGGTGGAGGTTGTTGATATTGCAGTTGTTGTTGTTGAGGATGGTATTGTTGTTGCTGTGGTTGGTTTGGAACCTTCCAAGAGAAATTGGGGTGATTCTTCCATCCCAGATTATAGTTCTAAGAGTAGGGATTATTCTGCTTTAGAAGTTTTATCTCTTTAATTTATTGAGCTGTAGTAATACAATGTTCAGTAAAATGAGATCCACTACAAATCTCATAGCTCACTGTCTGGCCAGTTTGAACTTGTGCTACCAGTTGTATATCAACTTTCATAGCTTTGAGTCTTCTCTCAACTTCAGCAGCAATCTGGTCTTCCATCTTAACCACTTAATTAGCCAATTTCAAATCTATCACTCCCTCAGGTTTGCTCACATTTTTGTCATACAATTCCAAATGCTCATTAGCAGCTATGGCCTCGATAATCTTTTTTATACCACTGGCTGTTGTAAAATTGGACCAGCCACCGACAACAGTATCAATAAGTTGCTTTGTTTTTATCCTAAGCCCATTGACAAACATTTGCATTTGTTCCGTTTGGTCCATGTTGTGGGCATGAGAAGCAACCAACAAACTCTTAAATCTCTTGTGCGCATCCCCAAGTGATTCTCCTTCCTTCTGTTTAAAATTCATGATATCATATCTCTTGCGAAAATAAATAGAAGCTGGGAAATACTCATTCAAAAAGGTCTTCTCCATTTCTTCCCAAGTAGTAATACTCCCAGCAGGTAAAGAGAAAAACTACTCTTCAGCTTCTTTGGAAAGAGTGAATGGGAACATCCTCAGTTTCTTGGCTTCTTTTGAATGTCCCTCTATCTTCATTGTTGTACTTATGGTAAGAAACCTCTGTAAATGCTTATTTGCATCTTCATTGATTTTTCCTGTGAAGGGTCTCTTCTCGAGCTGACGGATAGTAGTAGGGTGCAGATGAAAGTTTTCCACATTAACCGGTTGATTCACAATGGTCAACCGACCTGCTGGAGCATTTTCTCTTCCGTAGTCACCTAGAAGTCTCTCTGCAAGAGGGACTTCATCCATTTCCTCTGTCTTTGTGTCTGAATTCTCTGAATGAATTGAAACTTCTTCTTCTGAGAATTCCAGCACTTCTTGCCTAACCTAACAGCGTCTCTTGTGCAACAACCTTTCGGGTTCTGCGTCAAAAAGAAACTCAGCTGAAACCTTACCTCGCATACACAGATTAGACAGATATTAGTAAGAAAAATTATAATAATAACAAAAATAACAGAAAGTAAAATTTTGGTCGTAGAGCAACAAAATTTCAATTGACTTAAAATTAGCTTATATTTTGCTAATCCGGCAACGACGCCAAAAACTTGATCGGGAAAATAGCAAGTGTACTATTTCGCCCGTTGTAGTTAAAATAGGAGATTTCTCCCCAATATCGATCTCAGGAGCTGTGTAGGAAACATAAGCTTTTTATAACTCAATTGAACTAAAAGACTTTGGGAGTTTTTATGAGGGTTCGTTACAAACAGTAACAAGTTAATTGCAAGGAAAATAGACTAAATAAAATAGTAAACGAAAACAAAGATGAGTAGATTGCTAGGGTCTGGTGAATGATTCTTACTGTAATAAATTCAATTCATCAACACAATGACCTAATTCACAATATTCAATTACCGATTCTCTAGGGTATCCGATCCTAAGTCCTTAGTGAAAAGATCTTTAAACACATAACCTAATTACTATGTACATAGATATTTATCGTTATGTTCAACCATTTGATTATCGAGAATGTTCGGTTATGATAAAATATCCCTAGTCCTAGATAACATTTATTATCACATGCCCTTATTCATATTAATAAACAATCGTTGTCCAGCTAAAATTGTTTATAAAAGATCAAAATCCGTTTTTCCGACGGGTAAAGCATTAGGAATAGATATAAGAACAACTCAAAATGTATGAAAAGAAAATAGTCATTGTATTACTAAAAAGCATTTATTACATTCAGAATCAGGGTCACCCCATAGTAATGGGGGGTTTAGCTACTCATAACAATAAAAGAAAATGGAAGAAAAGAAGTTGTCATTACAGAAAATCAAAGGAAATCAATCTTCAATTGTGAAAACTCTTGAAAATAGGACTCTGTGGCGAAAATTTGAGTTCTCCAGCCTCCAAAACGCGTTTTTTCTCTCTCCAAATGTTCACCCCTTGAAAAATCACGTTCTGGGATTAAATAGTCAACTTCTGGGCTTTGGAAATTTTTGGGCCTCACTACGCGTAATGACCAAGGTGTTACGCGTAATGCCCACAAGAACACCCCAAGTATCATACGCGTAACCACTTTTCAGGCCATCTACGCAACTGATACAGGTAATGACTTGCCTATTATGCGTATCAGCAGAGAGTGGATTTTTTTCCCTTTCTCTGTTGAGTCACGTATCCTACGCATAAAGGTGAGGTCCATACGCGTAACAGCTAAGGCATTACTCGTATGGATAACAGAGTCTTAAAATTTTCATTTTCCTTTTTCTTTCTTGCTCCGGCTCGATCTTACATCTCGCATTTGATCATCTGAGCTTCCAAACCTGTATTTGACCTAAAAAATACCCAAAAGTGTAAAATATCCTCGAGAAACTCAAAATCTACGACACGCCACGACAAACCCTAATTACGACTAAAACATATGTAACTTCATATAGTTTACCTGACTTATTGATGATTACCAGATGATTCCATGATGATTACATAACATAAATGGTGACTGATCACAACCCTAAACTTAGCTCGTTGCTTGTCCTCAAGTAACGCTTTGAATTCAACTGATCACATCACGCCAAACTTCTTGTAAAAACAGGACTTACCACAATACCTCTGAAATCTTTCGCACTGGGCCACTTGGTATATTACCTTGGATTTTTATTTATACTCTTCATAACTAGCAATCCAAAAACACTTTGACTTGGAAACACTGCTTCACCTGTCAGATTATTTCTCACTCTCACCAATTCTCTCGAGTTAGAGTGTTTAGTGCTCAAGTCAGA
This sequence comes from Lathyrus sativus, assembly GCA_963859935.3. Taxonomy (NCBI): domain Eukaryota; kingdom Viridiplantae; phylum Streptophyta; class Magnoliopsida; order Fabales; family Fabaceae; genus Lathyrus; species Lathyrus sativus. The sequence goes on along the minus strand of OZ012737.1, from coordinate 632,148,575 downwards.
GTAAACAATATCATATCAACGATTTGAATAAATTCTCTTCTCTTATCAATCTGCATAGAACACACACTTTTTGAGGTCGTTAGGGTTGTAAAGGGGCTTGGGTTATAGGTGGATATAAAAAAAGGAACAAGCATTATGATTCAGAGTTAGCGAGGTCATCCTTAGTGTTATGTTGTTTTTATGATTTTTTTGGGTGCTCTAATTATGTCGGATGCGTGCACACAAGTTTTTTATCTTATTTTTATTTTCTAGGGTAAGACCTTATTTTTCAGATCATTTTATTTCACCCTCTTTTGCTTTTTTTCTTTCTTGCACTCTCCGTTTAAATGAATTGTCTTTTCTTTGATGCATAGCTACCCCAAACTTAAAGGTTGCTATTCCAACAACAACCCCAAACTTAAAAATTATCATAGCGAAAACGATGAACCTAAAGACTCTAAATAGGGTAGGAAAATGATGGAGCCATAGGTTAATTAGATGGGTGTAAATAAAACAAAAGGATACAGGCTCAAAGGGGGTAAACGAGGGATAATAATAATGAATGAACGGCTAGAAAGGCTCTAGGTGATAAACAAAAACTTGCTCAGTGTGTGCTCCTACAGTTAATAATAAAAAATAACGTACCTAAACCATGACTGATAAAGATATACCTGACTATGCTCTCATGATGATATACATGTTTGGCCTTTTTTAAACTCACCAGGATGGATCAAACTGACAGCTTCCATAGTGTCCCTTTGTTCAATGCTCTGTGGATACCTTGTTGGAAAAGCTTATTTACCCAGTGCGTCTAATCATATGCAGAGGTACAAATCATCCAGGATGATGGACATAGAGAATTTTTGCCATTGTATTATGGAGGTGATTCGTATTATCCACTATTGCTTGTAAACCTCATGTAGCTAATCAAATAAAGCAGTACTGTATGAAAGAAAAAATTTCATTAATTAATTTTTCAAGCCGAAAGGGCAATTACACCATAAAAAAACTAAAATAAAAAATAAAACTAAAAGAAAAGTACAGAAGATAAAAACTAAAAATAAAACATAAAAAAATAGCCAAAAGCACTCTAAATATGATCCTGAGTCGTCTGATCCTGCATCTTGGAATCAAAGTCAATCAACTCTATCGAGTCAATATGAGCACCCCTCACAAAAGCTGAGATCAGAGTCATAACCTCAGTCCCACCAAGAGGTATCTGATGCTGAGAGGCTAGACGAGGACTACTCTGCTGTGAATGTTGCCTAGGCGTCGGCTGAGGCACTGGTCTACCAAGTTGTATGGGATGGGCCAACCCGAGATATGTGTATCGGCCATAGTGCGGTGTCGACCGATCTCCAGAGAACCGATCACGGAAATGCCTAGAGATCTATCTGATGCATCACGTAACGACCTGGTATGCCCATGTGTGCATACATATCCTGCATAAAACAAAAATGAGATATCAAACACATGTGCTCACGCGAGCCCTTGTCTGCCGCCTGAGGCACTCCCTCAGGTGCATCCTGCTGCCGGTCCCCACTACCACTCGCCTCCTGGTCATGTGCACACCTCAGGGGTGGGGGGCCCTCACCAGAAATCGTGCGCTCTTTCATCCAATTTGCATCCAACGCAGGTACTGGTCGAATCATCCTGGCTCCTCCAAAATCAGTAAGTCCTGCCTTCTTGCACAGGAGTTAAATCACAGAACTGTGCCCAAGAGATTTCTTCGGTGGTTGGGCAATCTCATCCATGTCTGTAGAAATAATTCTCCCTAAATTCAATCTCTTTCCTTTCATCATATGAAAAAGAATCAGGGCGTGCTCGATTGTCAGGTCTGACCTGCTCCGATTGGTGCTCAGTTTATGATGGATGAAGTATGCCATGGCTTTAGGTATAGGTGCCAAATTCACGACCAAAATATTTTCCGGAAATGCGTTCGATGTCGGAGCCCAGGTCTCACAAGCAACTTTCTCATCTCGTCATATTTCCACCGGTTTTTGTCCGAATATTTCATCTCAGCAAAAGGGCAGACAAAATCATAAAGCTTACATTTGAGCAGACTGTTTATTGTCTTCCAATCATATTTGATTTGGTGACCTCTTACCCATGAAACCATCTCTGTTGAATCTTCTTCTCTATTTTGGACTATATATGCATTGGCGTAGAATTCACACATGAGTTGTAATGCTACAATCCGTATATTCTTATTCAGATAGTTCAATTCTGCTTCTTAAGAATTTTAGTGATCTCAGGTAGTTCCCCTTCTTGCAGAACCCATTTTTTTTCTTCGACAATTGCACGGGGGCAAATAAGATGGTACCTCTCTTTGTGATCCTCTGACAGGAAGATCTGGGTCTCAGACATAGTGTAACCTGTATTCTAGCACAAAGAAAAGAGAAGAAAACCGAAAGAAAACCAAGGATGCAGAGTAATACGATCGTAAGCGCGTAACAGATGAGGAAAAATGGACAGACAGTATGGAAAACAAATATATACAAGTGCCAAAAATCAGTACGCGTATGCTATGAGGCATTACGTGTACTGCTACTGTGATACGCGTATGATATGCAACAATTTCCTAAGCAAAACAGGTTTTTGCATAGTAGATCATGTATCACAGGATGATACGCGTATCCTATGCATAACACGTCCCATACGTGTATTTCAGATCTCGTGGGAGACTTTCTTACGCGTATGATGTGCAAACGAACAAAGGGACCCCATTTTTGTTGGTCGTTATGTGTAACAGCTAGTGCATTACGCGTCATGGCAATGATACCTCATTTTTTTCAAAAATAAAAATTTTTCTAAGTAAAAATGTGATATTAGGTTTTCTTCTGACACATTTGACTCGAGCAGCGTGTAAATAAAACATAAAAACTGAAACAAAGAATGGAAACAAATGATACAATTACCTTTGGGTTGCCTTCCAAGTAGCACTTCGTTTAACGTCACATGGCTCGATGGCTTACCTTCTTCTCAGGTGAGTCTTGCTTCTTCCACAGGGCCACTGCCTTGACTCTGATAGTAGGGCTTCAACCTTTGGACATTTACCTTAAAGGTATCCATGTTCGCTTGATTTTTCAGTTCAACTGCTCCATGGGGAAACACCATCTTTACCATAAACAGTTCTGACCATCTCGACTTCAGTTTTTCAGGGAACAGCTTCAACCTGGAATTGTATAATAGAACCAATGGTCCTTCCCAAATTTCCTTCCTTTGGGTCTTATGATCAGGCCATTTCTTTGTTGTTTCACAATGGTCAACCGACCTGCTAGAGCATTTGCTCTTCCATAGTCACCTAAAAGTCTCTCTGCAGGAGGGACTTCAGCCATTTGTTATGTCTCTGTGTCTGACTTTAAGTCTGAATTCTCTGGATGAATCGAAACTTCTTCTTCTGAGAACTCCAGCACTTCTTGCCTAGCCTGACGGTGTTGTGCAACAACCTTTTGGGTTCTACGTAAAAAAGAAACTCAGTTGAGGCCTTACCTCATTAGTAATAAAAATTATAATAATAACAAAAATAACAGAAAGTAAAATTTTGGTCGCAGAGCAACAAAATTTCAGTCGACTTAAAATTAGCTTATATTTTTGCAATCTCCGGCAACGGCGCCAAAAACTTGATCGGGAAAATAGCAAGTGTACTATTTCGCCCGTTGTAGTTAAAATAGGGGATTTTTCCCCAGTATCGATCTCAGGGACTGCGTAGGAAACACAAGTTTTTTATAACTCAATTGAACAAAAAGACTTTGGGGGTTTTTATGAGGGTTGTTACAAGTAGTAACAAGTTAATTGCAAGGAAAATAGAGCAAATAAAATAGTAAACAAAAACAAAGATGAGTAAATTGTTAGGGTTCGGTGAATGATTCTTCCTGTAACAAATTCAATTCATCAACATAATGACCTAATTCACAATATTCAATTACCGATTCTCTAGGGTATCCAATCCTAATTCCTTAGTGAAAAGATCTTTAAACACATAACCTAATTAGTATGTCCATAGATAATTATCATTATGTTCAAGCATTCGATTATCGAGAATGTCCGGTTATGATAAAATATCCCTAGTCCTAGGTAACATTTATTTTCACATGCCCTTATTCATATCAATAAATAATCACAACCCAGCTAAAATTGTTTATAAAAGATTACAATCTGTTTGTCCAACGGGTAAAGCATTAAGAACAGATAAGAACAACTCAAAACGTATGAAAATAAAATAGTCATTGCATTACTAAAAAGCATTTATTACATTCAGAATCACGGTTACCCCCTGGCAATGGGGGGTTTAGCTACTCGTAACAATAAAAGAAAACGAAAGAAAAGAAGTTGTCATTACAGAAAATCAAAGGAAATCAATCTTCAATTGTGAGAACTCTTGAAAATATGACTCCGTGGCAAAAATCTGAGTTCTCCAGCCTCTAAAACGCATTTTTTCTCTCTCCAAATGTTCACCCCTGGAAAGACCGTGTTCTTGGATTAAATAGTCAGCTTCTGGGCTTTGGTAATTTTTGGGCCTCATTACACGTAATGAGCAAGGTGTTATGCGTAATTCCCATAAGAACACCCCAAGTATCATACGCGTAACCACTTTTCAGGCCATCTGCGCAACTGATACGCGTAATGACTTGCCTGTTACGCGTATCAGCAGAGAGTGGATTTTTTTCCCTTTCTCTGTTGAGTCACCTATCCTACGCGTACATGTGAGTTCCATACGTGTAACAACTAAGGCATTACGCGTATGGACAACAGAGTCTTCAATTTTTCATTTTCCTTCTGCCTTCTTGCTCCGGCTCGATCTTACATCTCGCATTTGATCCTCTGAGCTTCCAAACCTGTATTTGACCTGGAAAATACCCAAAAGTGTAAAATATCCTTGAAAAACTCAAAATCTACGACACGCTACGACAAACCCTAATTACGAATAAAACACATGTAACTTCATACAGTTTACCTGACTTATTGATGATTACCAGATGATTTCGTGATTATTACATAGCATAAATGGTGACTGATTAGCACGTCTCCAACGACTATGTGGTCCAACGACTATATTGTGCCCAATGGCTATATTATGCCCTATGGTCGTATTGGGTCTGGCCTTAAGCTAGATTGGATTGGGCTTTTCCCAGTTGTGCGACAGGTGCCAATCCAGTCCATAATAGATGTGAAATGTGAGCATGTGGTGAGTGAGGTTGATTGTTAAAGGGTAGAGTTGTGGTGTTACCACTTGGACTAGTAATATTATTGTGGTTAGGAGAACTGACAATGTCAACAATATCATGGGTGGATTATGTGGGAAAATCTGTAGGGACTATGGGATCAAAGAGAAATGTGTATGTGGTGGAATGAGGGTTAGGATGCAAGGGCTGAGTGGAAGATGCTGTGTAAGGGAATATGTCTTCATAGAAAATACAGTTCCTTGAAGTGAAAGTAGATCTATGGTGGAGTTCAAATAAGAGGCGTCCTTTGATGCCCATAGTGAAACCAAGGAAAAGACACTTGGTGGTCCTAGGATCCAATTTGTCTCTATTTATAAGGAGGGTAAAGGCATATGTAAGGCATCCAAAGGTTTTGAGATTGGTGTAAGAAGGAGGGGTTTGAATAAAAGTTCATAAGGGGTATTATTTTGGATGGTGGGGCTGCAAATACTATTAATTAGATAAATAGCATGACATAATGCAAAAGACCAAAACTATTTAGGAAGATTGGCATGGAACAAAAAGGATCTGGTAACATTTAGCAAGTGTATATGCTTTCTTTCTACTATGGAGTTTTTTTTAGGTGTTTCAACACAGCTCCTTTGATGGATAATACCAAGAGAACCATAATAAGAAGGCATGAGAAATTCACTACCATTATCACTCCTAATGACTTTAATTTTACAAGAGAATTAAGTATTACAATAAGCTATAAAGTTCTTAATGTGCAGTCTAGCATCAGATTTATTAGTCATAAGGAAAGTCCAACTATATTTGGAAAAATCATCAACAATAGTCAAGAAGTACCTAAAACCATCCATACAAGCAACATAAATAGGGTCGCATATATCCATATGAACCAAATCAAATCAATTAAAGGAAATAGTAACACTATTAGGAAAAGGAAGCTTACATTGCTTGGATAAATGGCAAGTATTACATATGTAAGTTTTATGATATTTGATAACAGGAAATTGTTTAGACATAGTATGTAAAATCTCATTTGAGGAGTAGCCTAAATGATGGTGCCATAAGGAACTATCTAAAGGGACATCATTCTTAATGTTGGCATTATTACAAGTATTGGCACAAGTGAAATTGGGCACAGAGTGTTTATGCATAATGTAAAGATTATTATGCAGAGTCACTTGTCCAATCCACCGCTTGGTAGACACATCCTAAATATAGTAGGAATTGTGTGAGAAGCAAATAGTATAATTGGAATTATAAAAAAGTCTAGAAATGAAAATCAAGCTAAAATTAAAAGCAGGAATATAAAAGACATGATGCAATGTCAAGAAATCATTCAGAATGACAGTGCTAGAATAATGAGTAGTATTACAAGTGCCATTAGGAAGGTAAATATGGACAAGCTTAACAGCAAATATGTTGGAAAAACATTGAATATGAGGGAGAACATGGTTGGATGCCCCAGAATCCAGAATCCACAAAGAATTATTGGGAAATGCACTACCTGGATTAACAATACTTAAAATGACACCCTTTTTGAATTGGGAAGCTTATCATTCTTGATGGGTGTGTAATCCTTCTTGGACTGTTGAAGAAGCATCAAAAGGTGATTATAATCCTCTTTAGAAATGACCTGTTCTTTATCAACAGCATTAGAAGGCTTGGACTCTGATGAAGATCTGTTGCTCTTGTTGTTCCTATAGCCAGGTGGAAAACCATGCTTGAAATAACAGGTTTTCACGGTATAATTTGTTTTGTGATAGTTGGTGCATACCATAGAAGATTTGGAGTTGGTTTTTCCTTTATTTAGAGGGTTTGTGTAGTTGGCAGACAAAATTGTGGATGCAGATGAAGGAGCAACTGAAGGAGTGATCTGTTGTTGAGCAATAAGAGAGTACATATGACTAATGCTAGGTAAAGGGTCAAGTAGCAGGATCTGTGTACAAATGTTATGGTAGTTGTCGTTTAAACCTTTCAAGAAACAGGTGACATATTCCATATGTTTAAAAGGACACACAACTTTGGCCAAATCACAGGTACAAGGGATAGGGTAAGAGCAAGAGGGGGTAGGTCTTAAATCCTCTAATTCATCCCAAAGAATTTTCAGATCGATAAAATACATGGATAAACATCTATCACCTTGATGAATAGAATGCAAATCACGAAGAAGATCAGAGAAGCAGAAATGGTTGCCTTTAGTGAATCTTTCTCGAAAGTCCTCCCAAAGATCAAAAGTGAATCAAAACATATGGTGCTCTGTGCAATATGCATGCTGGAGAGAATGTGCGATTAATTCAAGATAAGACCACACTGTTGGTACGATCCGAAAACTCATAGTTAAGATCAGATAGAGGTGGTTTTGGGAGATTGCCATTGATGAAAGAGAGTTTATTCTTGGAGGTCAAAGCGCGACGCATCGATTTGCTCCAATTATGATAAATGTTATCATCCAAAGGTGGAGCGACGATGGTGGCGCCTGGGTTCTCACTGGGATGAAGGTAAAACGGGTTGTGAGGGTTCAAAATTGGATCTGGAGGATCATTCTTGGGAGAAGTAGGTTTTATGGGAGTTTCTTTAACAGAAAGTTCGTTATTGGGAGCCATGGAAGGAAAGGAAAGATTGATAAGCAAGAATAGAGGACGAAGGTGGAGATGAATGAAAGAGGTTTATATCTACTGATATCATATTACAGTGAGCGAGTGAAAGAAAATGTATGTAATTATAATTGAAAAGGAAGAAGAAGCTAGAAAAATGTTATTATGAAATTGTAATTGTTATTTTTACAATGATACTATCAGGCCTTATATATAAAGCTACAAATCCCATAATGCATATTAGGCCCAAAGGAAAGAAATAAACATATATACTAATCCTAATATAGCATACCTTAACTGAAAATAAAAGAGAGTTTCTTGCCCCACACCTTGGGGTTCTTAGGCACCATGTGTGCTTCTAAAAATACCTCGTGCTTCCGAAGATGTATCTTCAAACGCACCTTTCTTTTTACTTAACATTGGTTTTTTTTCTGGAGCTACATCTACAAAATATTTCCGTTTATATAGCTCAAGAATAAATCAGTATACATTCGCGCCAGAGTCGCTTCTCCTCCCTCATTCATCATTTTTCAACTTCCCACTCTCAAACTCTTCAAACTCTTCAAACTCTCTCAAACTCAAAAAAACTTTTCCCACCAAACTTAATTGTTTTCAATCAAGTTCGACAATGAGCATTCATCTTAATGATCAAGACACTCCAACTCATTCAAAGCTTGATATAATCGATAAGTTTTTGAGTTTCCGAGGTACTTTCGAGTATTTCTCGTAAACGAGTTAGAATATAGTTTTAGGGGTAGAAATTGTTAGATAGTTTTTGAAACATAGTTTAGAGGCAATGTAGGTATTGTTTGTTGGCCGAAACGGACGATCAGGGGTTGAAAAAACCGATTTTCTTGGGTAGGGGACGTCATTGACGTTGCTGTAGGAGTTGCAGGAAGTTCCGGAGCTCAATCTACATAACAAATTAACTTTAGGGAAATTCCGGAGATGTAGTTTCGGAACAAGTTTAACTTTCTGAATTCTAGGTTTTTTTCGCATGTATACATCTGAAAGTAAAAAAATGTTAATTTTCTTTTTCTTTTTTTTTTAATTTATTTGTATCTAATTTTTTTTATTGGTTATACCTTGCAGACGTTATGAAAAACAGAGAAGATAGATTACGACTTGGACGAGTTTCATAGCATGCATCTATGAGACGCGGGCGGAGCCAGGCCACCGTTACCGAGGCAGATACAATTGAGGCACGTATTTCTTTATCACATGCCCAGGACATTCCCTCGACCTTGTATCCCACCCCATAATCCACTTCTTCATCCCAGAGGCGTCAAGATTCAGTTGAGGGTTCATCACAGACATCGTCCTCCCGCAGGCCTCGTTGGGATACTCCTGGTTTTCCTCCTAATGTTGATCCGGTCTCACCTCCATATGGTGATGACCCACCACCGAAGGATGCTGGTGATGACGATGATGATGAGCCTGATGGTTTCCCAGGGGGTCCCTCAGATATGTCCCTGTTGACACGGTACGCCGACCATACCGCCAGACATGTTTGGGATGGAGAGGTAACATTACTCATATTTTATCTTTTTTTCATTGGAAATTTATAATTTTATTTTTTTTCTTATTAACATTTTTTCTTATTTATGGAAATTTTCAGACTCGTCCTTCGCATAAGTTCTATAACAACGGGCGGAAGATATTATCTTTGGAGCAATCACAGGAGCCTTGGTTCCAAAATGTCCTTGTCGCCTCTAGTTTGAAGGACCTTTGTGATATTGGTTACAACATGATCTATAACAGAATGCTGACGGACTTTGCTGAGAGATGGCACCCTGAGATATCCTCCTTCCATCTACCGTACGACAAGATCATGATTACACTAGACGACATCTCATGTCTGCTACATATACCAATCAGGGCTACCCTCCTCCATCACGGTAGGATGACGAAGGAGGATGCGAGAGAGATTTTGGTCGAGGAGCTTAGGGATGATCCATCGGATGCCCTGGAGGAGGTGGATAAGACCAGATGGGCTCATGTCATATTCTCCTTTCTCACCCGTAGATTTAGTGAGGCACTCGTTGCTGCATGCCAGGTAGACAGTGATCCAGCTAAGGTTGAGATACACAGACATCGAGTGCTGAAATGTTATTTTCTATTTTTAGTCAGTACTCAGCTATTTGTGGAAACTTCTTCCACATATACATATGTCGCTTCCCTGAGGTACTTTTTGGATTGCACACAGATCCATGAGTACAACTAGGGGGCGGCTACCCTTGCTTACACATATTCGAGGATGGGAGAGGGATGCATGTGGAAGACCAGGACTATGGCAGAGAGCGTGGCACTACTTGTGGTAACAATCTTATATCCTTCGACTTTTTTTCATTTCTTTTCATTCTATATTTGAGATAATGCTTGATCCTAGTGTTTTTTATTTTCATTTCAGGTTTGGATATTTTAGCACTTTCCCATGATCGTCGGGTGGGGGAGTGTACCTGATTACACAGAGCAGATACCGCGTGCTTGTGCCTTTCTTTCACTCAGGAGAACTAGGCGGTCGACCCTTACAGAGTCTATCTCGACCGCCTGGCTGTTGAGGACATCCGGTATGACGTCTATGTTGATCACTGTGTGATACGCCCGTTTGACGACATCTCCCTATTCTCAGGATGGTTGGCATGTAGTTCGACCATCATTGTTCCATATTTGCCCATGTGCGTCATGCGGCAGTTTGGCTACACTCAGACCATTCCCGGACACCCAGCTATCTCTGCTCCTCTCGGCTTGACCTGTATGCAGATAGACGAGATCTATGCCGATTACTAGAGGCACATGGTACCTGACGAGGCTCGGGAGACCATAGCACTGACAGATTGGAGATGCGTTGATGGCTACATCATGTGGTACTTCAGCATATCATACCCTCACATGGTGCCCACTGTCGAGGGATTATTTCCCAGACCAGCTCATCAGGAGATCTTAGAGGAGCAGCAGCCTCAGTTGGACCACACTCAGATGTCCTGCCTCATTGTCTTGAGATAGTGGAGATGAGGCGGTTCTGACCACAGGCATGTATTGGATGACGTCATTGTGGTGGCAGGAGAGGCACTTATGAACCACAAGCATCGCGCCAGGACGGACGGGATCGATGGCCGAGGATGCATACCAGTCGGTTGAGGAGGCGGGAGAGGCAGACGAGGCGGTCAGGCACACACAGTAGTGACTGTGATGTTTGTTTGATATACTATATTTTTGATGACATTGATGTACCACATTACTTCTTATATTATATCATTATTTTATTTACAGATATATATCATTTTATATTCATCTGCAATAATTAATTTTCATCTACGACCAACAAAACTTGAGTTTTTTTTCAAAAACTTGTTATGATAAGATTTTGAAGTTGTATCTTCGGAACTTTTTCTGTATATTCATCTCCGGAAGCATCTAACGTAAAGAGAGAAAAAAGGTGCGTCTGAATGTGTATTTCCGAAAGCATGAGACATAAAAGAAATTTCTCTAAACACCTAAGAATATCGATGAATGAATTAAGAAACTCTCAAATAAAATACTATCAAGCCAAATGAAACTATCATATAATCCCTCTATAGGCAATTTCTCCTGCAATATTGTAAGCAGCTCGTCATGCTGCATAACCAGCGCATCCCCCTAATTATTCATTTGAAAACCTAGGTCTCATTGCCAACCTGTGTCCAAATATCCCACCTCCTTGTGCATTTTTCTTACATGATATCTTTATACTTTTCTGTGTGTGCGTGTGTGTGTGTTTATTACGGCTAACCAGTTTGTGCATGTGTGCGCGGGGACGGTAATTTCAAGTGGAGATAGTACTCATTCTCACATTGAAATATTTCTGGACACGATCAATTGACCCCGACTTAAGGTCATCCTAAGGATTCTACCTAATACGCACTCCGCTTCCAAATTTCTACGTTCTTGAGGCTGTTCTCAGATCAAGAGAGGTTTATTTTGGAAATAGATTGGCCTAGGGTAGATGTGAGTCATAGCGCACCAGATGGACTTAAAGATTCAGTATTTACAAAACAATTATAAGGTTGATTTGATTCATAGGGTTTGAGATTTCAAACGATTCAATTGGATGGGATCATAAGAAGCCCGAAGTCTAAGGTGTTACCATGAAGACTCCCTTGTGCGAGAGATCAAGTTACAAAGGTTCTTATATGATTTGCACCAAGTTCTAACTTTAAATTCAAGAGGCTCACAATTTCAAAGACCCTTTGATTCAAGATCTTTTCTTTTTTGAAAATACAATTGGGCTTCATCCAAATATAAATGGAAGAATTAAAACTAATGATAATCAAACTCAAGGGTGTTCAAGGTTCCAATATTTATTCAAATGCCAAGATTAATCATATCAAATTCAACCCTTTTCTTCATGGCAAGACTTCAAACTCATCACAAATCCAAGCTTAGCATCTATTATGAAAATTCAAGATACAAAAGACTCATCCCAAGAGATCTTGCAAGTAGGATGTAATGAATTGAAAATTCCAACGCTACTAATCCTACAGGATTGTACACAAATCCACAGAGTTAAACCAATTCGTTTTCAAGATTATTTCCCGTTCATTGTGATCCAAAAATATTCAATTTTAAGAAGTGTAGTGCCCTTGAGAGCGGAAATCCAAGTCATTATTCCAAGACTTAAGTCATACACTCAAAGGTGGTTCAATTACATTCAAAATTTGGAAAGTTACAAGAGTCTCCTAATTAATACAACTTTGAATCCAAACAAATAAATACAAAGTTAATATGAAGACGCAGAGTTCTACTCGTGCTTCGCTACCTCGCCGAACTCATGCACGGTGAGCAGGAGTCTTAGAAACGTTGTTGTCTCGTCTTTTCCTTGTCTTTGCTTCATGATACAAATGGATAGATTGTTGAAGAGATATTTGAAGCAGTTCTCCCAGAGCTCTCAGAACCTAAAAAGAAACCGGAGAGACTATGACACATTCAATAAAACAATTCTTAAGGGGATTGGTATTGATTGTTTCATTTTTAAGTAAAATATGGACTTCTGCTTACCTGGCCAGTACTCCATAGGAAGCAGACTTAACAGGATTCGAACCTCCTGCAATTCATAAGACAGAGGAAATTGATGACGGGTCCATTTGTGGCAGCAACTTTTACGGGAGAGTGAGATTTAGAATGGTCTGAAGAACAAACTCGATGTTAAAGAAGAAGATCATAAGAGAACATCTTGTTCTCTCCACTTGAAAGACTTCCAGGTGGCCTTCACGCCTCGAGGTCACGCCCTTTTCCCGACAGTGTTTTGGTTGAAGGCAGCAAACCGACTACAAAACAAACACAAGCAAGTTCAGAAAACGGGAACGTGAAACTCAAAACACTTCCGATTATGTTCACGCAAGAAATGCAATAAAACGTATCAGACACAAAAGCAGGAGTTATGATAAGATACCAAACATGTCAAGGCAAAATTGGAAACGACACCATGTCGTGAAATAAAGGGTAATTATCAAACCCTCAACCATATCAGACAGGATACTACGGAAAGTGCAAGTCTCATCATCACAAATTAACATTCAAGACGATTTCTGCTTCTTTCCATTATAGTGCACCAGCATGTCCGATTTCATTCTTAATGAGCTTTAATTTCTTGCATCCACATTTAAGTTCTAAAGCATATATAAAGAGGCCGAAGAAAAGAGAAGGGAGGAGAACAATTTAATAGGCAATAGATTCATTTCAAAGAAGAAGGAATTAAGTGAAAGAGTGGACTTAAGATACTTATCTTCGATGAGCGGTCCCTAAGTTCGTCTTCGTTCATGGTGCGCCGCTGCTCTCAAGTAACGATAAAACCCTCGCGGTTGATTTGAGTTCTTGCATGTGATCAAACGCGTGCTCACTAGTCTATTTATGCACAAAAAACGAGGGTCACATAGACAACATACTAAAGTACTAAATTACCCTCTAATAAAACTTAATCACTAAATTTTGTAAAATATAAATTATTTCTAACACCATCCCTTAATTTATATTTACCCAAAACTAACAACACCAATTTCATCCCTTAAGCGAAGAAATTGATCGGTCTTGATAGCATTCGTTAGAACATCTGCCAACTGCTTCTAGGTGCTACAGTGTACAACTTCTAGCACTCCATTCTAAACATAATTTTTTAGAAAGTGATACTTAGTTTCAATATGCTTGCTTCTCCTATGCAACATTGGGTTTATGGCAAGATTAATTGCATACTTGTTATTAATTTGTTTGAAGTTTGTTTTAAAAGTCAAAACATTTATTTTTAAATTTGTTTTCTTCAAAATTTAAGTTGATTGTTAATTTTATTTTTTAAAAAAATAATTATTAATTTTGTTTTAAAGATCAATTTAATTTGTTTTTTTTACGAGTATAATTCTAATTCGAAATATATCAATTATTAGTAACTTTTTCAGATTAGTCACTTTTAATCTAAAATTTAAATTATATTGTTGATTTTGTTTTAAATTCAATTATATTGATTGCATCTTTGATTTGAAAAAACTCATTTATAATTGTTAGAACTTTGTCTAATAAATTTAATTATCTTGTTTTAACCTTGATCCAAATTACAATTGATAATTTCTGACTTGAGATCCGTTTATTATTGTTAGCAACTTTGGTCAAAAAGATTTAATATGATTTCAATTGTAATCATTGTGACACTAATGTTTCAATTAACTGTGTGGCGTTTGACTAGTAATTCCAAATAAATCACAACTTCTAGAACAATAGACTTCTAATTTCAACTTGCTTGATTCGTAACCCAATTTTTTAATTTTAAATTACATTATCAAATCCTATTGTATCCCGTTCTGTTTAACTCCACTTGTATGTATGTCAAATGGAAGAACCTGTGTATGACTTCCTTAAGTTGTACACGTTGCATCTCATTCGCATCACGTTCCCCCGCTTGATCCTTGAGTTTTCAAGTCGATCAGCTTAGGATTTATCCTTACACCTTAAGATATGACAGTTTCCTTTGAGATTTTTCAACTTAGACAAACCAATATACAATTCAGTCTTACTCTCCCCACAAAAGAATTAGACGTGATTCATCTTGACAATCGAGATATAATTCTCCTGCCCCATAATAATATCGAGAGATGTAGCATCTTTTCCGCTTGAGAGAGGTATGTGGCATACTCGTCGATAAATCCGAGTTTTGAGCCCTTCTCTCAATGTGACGCAAAAGCCATCTCCTACAAGCTGTGGTGGTTAAGTCGAGTATTCTCACTTAAGATGAAGACTCGTCTTTTCTCCTAGAATCAATCAACGAACCTTATTCCCCCTGGAACTTTGACCAACAGTTAATGGTTCCTCAATCTCTTTTAGGAGAACTACGAATACTCTGATTCCACTCCCGTCAGGATACGTAGGCACAAGATGCGACTTCTTGGCGAGTATACTTAGAAATAAACCCCTAGGTCTTTCACCCTTAGCAAACAACAATAACACAATAAAACAAGAGGTTCTTGTAGAATACTACAGATACTTAAGATGCTAATACCTTCCCTAAGTTTAACTGACCCCCGAATCTTAGATTCTCTAGTTTTGCATTTGCATTGCATCTTGTGGATAATTCGATCTTTTTTCCTTCCTTTGAACAAATTAAAGACCGATGGTGAATAATGAATTAAGAATCAAGTTAATCCAATAGCTTGATATCCAATTCTCACCGCGACAGATATCTATACAACATTTTAAAAATATTATTTTAAAATCTATTTTATAATTTTTTGAGACAAAATCTATTTTATGATTTTAATATATTTGATATCTATATAATATTGATTTTGTCTAAAAAATTATATAAAATAATTTTTTTATTTTAGTCAAAATCAATTTTAAATAATTAATAGACTCAAAGTTAATTTTAAAACAGATTTGATGGCTCGTTCACTGTCCCACGTATGATATAACTACGAATATGTGAGAGTTGACATCAATAATTCAGATTTGAAGTTGTGGTAAGATGGGGATCCTGGATGCATAATAATGACAATAAAATAAGAAGAATAGAATGTAACATTTTCATAAATGCTATTATTCAAATATCCAACCATGTTCTAGAGATTTTAAATTTCAACGCCTTTGATTTCAAATATTTTTTCCCCTTTGATTACTGATATGATTGTATATCCGACCCTAATGCTTGTTATATAATGTATGCTCTGATTATTAATTATTGTTATTTTTCTTAAATATAAATAACAAAATTTGAATTTTTTATTTTAATGAAAAAAAAACACAAAAAATGCTGAATTTTTAAAACATAAAATTTATCTAAAATAAAAACATATTTATTTACCCGTGCGGACGCACATATATCTTGTTAGTTTCGATTAAAACACTAACGTAATGCCTTGTCATTTATTTATTCACCGCTAGCCATATATACGTGTCAATATGACACGTCAATGTCCCTATTCATTTTCGTCTGCGCGTGATGTGTGAACACAAATTCACTAGATCAATTTTGATTAGATTATAATATTATTGATAATTTTTTATCATCATTTTTTTAATTCGATAACTGATATTCGATAAGGGATAATAAATAACATGTTTGTCTTATTAAGATATGTCTCACAAAAATCCGTAAAAAACTAGAAGGGAGCACACATTCTTAAGCTTGCTTAACTAAAACACGGGCTCGCTACGTAATAAAAGCGAGGGCGAGCAGAGAAAGTCCGCAAACACTATACCTTTTAAGTTAAAAATATAAAAATTTGTGTTCATCCCCACACCCGCAAAAGTCAGGAAAAAAAAACGAGGCACAGACGGGACTGACAGATTAAAGAGTGCAAATTTAAATTCTTGACTCATCCCACACTAAAATGTGGGCAAAATAGGCATGTTAAAATGGCCAAATATGTTTTGTCACTCCTAATCTCGATGAAATGCAATTTAATCTCGATGAAGTCATATATATCTTTATATGGAATTGTGATTTGTGACAGAAATAACATGTTGATTTGGTATACATGAACAATATCAAAGAGGTGCAGTTAATGGCTTTGCAATGACTGCTATGTCACCATTTAAACCAATTGTCCCAATTGGTGTTGGTGCACAAGGTTAAAAGAGCTGAATAGAGTGAGAGAATATATTTATATTCTGCAAATGACGGCTACAAAGTTGTAAGAAAGAATGATATAAAATGACATCTACCACTAGTCTATTTATACACAGAAAACTAGGGTCACATAGGTAACATACTAAAGTACTAAATTACCCTCTAACAAAGTTTAGTCACTAATTTTTGTAAAATATAAATTATTTCTAACACCATCCCTTAATTTATATTTACCTAAAACTAGCAACACCAATTTCATCCTTTAAGCGAAGAAATTGATCGGTCTTGATAGCCTTTGTTAGAACATCTGCCAACTGCTTCTAGGTGCTACAGCGTACAACTTCTAGCACTCCATTCTAAACCTAATTTCTCAGAAAGTGATACTTAGTATCAATATGCTTGCTTCTCCTATGCAGCACTAGGTTTCTGGCAAGATTAATTGCATACTTGTTATCAATCATCAGCTTCAAAGGCTTGTTAATTTTGATCTTCAAATCCTGCAGTAAGTTCAGAATCCGCACAACTTAACATGCAGTCACAGTGCCTGCGACATATCCAGCTTCACAAGTTAACAGCGCAACAACAGATTCTGTCTTGGAACACCAAGAAATAGGACCTCCCAGAAACTTAAATAAGTACCCAAAAGTACTTTTTCTATCAACTCTGTCTCCACACCAATCAGAATCTGAATAACTCAGAAGTTCTGATTCAATCTTTCTTCCAGAAGGGAATAATACTCCATACTTCAGAGTTCCCTTGATATACCTTAGAATTATGATAGCAACTTAGTAATGGGACCACGTAGGTTTACTCATGAACCTACTAACTATTCCAACTGCATAACAGATATTAGGTCTAGTATTACACAGATACCTCAGAGAACCAACCAACAGTTTAAAGGTTGTAGCATTCACATCCTCACCTTTAGAATCACAATCCAGTTTCTGATTTGTATCTGCAAGTGTGATAGAAGCCTTACAGGTCTGCAGCTTAAATCTCTTTAGAAGCTTAAGTTCATACTTCAGCTGATGCAAAATGATACCCTTCTCAGAGTATATAAACTTCATCCCTAGAAAATATGTCATTTTCCCAAGATCAGTCATTTCAAACTCATTCATCAGCACCTTCTTGAACTTAGCTATCTCTTGTTTAGAACTCCCTGTCAGCAGAATGTCATCAACATACAAACACACCAGAATCATATTTCCTTCAGAAGTATGCTGAACATAAACATCGTACTCCATCTTACATTTCTGAAACCCCTGCTCCTTGAAAATGAATTAATCTTCAGATTCCAGGCTCTGGGTGCTTGCTTCAATCCATACAAAGCTTTATGTAATTTGTACACCATTCCTTCCTGATTCTTTTTAACAAATCCAGGAGGTTGTGACACATATACCTCTCCTTGTAATAGACCACTCAAAAATGCAGATTTCACATCTAAATGCATCAGAGGCCAATTCCTGTTAGCAACTATTGCAATAAACAGTCTGATTATTTCATCTCTCACTACACATGCAAACACTTCAAAATAATTCATCCCAGGTTTCTGCAAAAATCCTCTTGCTACTAACCTTGCTTTGTGTTTGCTAATTGATCCATCTTGCTTTAGCTTCTTCTTGAAAACTCATCTGACGCTGATGGCTTTCTTGCCCTTTGGAAGTTCTATCAGCTTCCAAGTCTTGCTCCTCTCTATGGTATCAAGTTATTCTTTCATGGCCTTCAACCAGACTTTCTACTCAAGAGCCTATTGTGTGCTTACAGGTTCAGAGTCTACTAACATGGCACATTGAATAACTTCTCCTTCAGAATCTACTTCAGTGTCTTGCAGCATGTCAAACTCTGGAAATCTTCTCGAAATGTTTCTGATTCTCTGTGGCCTCTGACCTTGTTCAGAATCTCCTTCGAATGCTTGAACTTCAGATGTTCTATCTTCAAAAGCTTCTCCTTCAGAAGCTCTTGCTTCAGAAGTTTAACCCCCTTCAGAACCTTGACCACCTTCAGAGTCTGAAATATTCCCAGAATCTATATCATCACCAAAATCTGGATCATAATCATCTTCACCTTCTGAGTCTCCTTCAGAGTCAGAATCACCATCAGAGTCTACTTCAGCTTCAGAATCTTCTTAGTTTCTAACTCATCTTCAAAAACTTCTAATTCTGAACTTTCTTAAGAAGTTCTCACATCAGAGTTCGATTAAGACTTATTCCAATCCCAAGTTTCTGATTCCTTTATAATGACGTCTCTGCTGAATTCAACTTTATTAGTTTCTGGACAATAGAGCTTGTACGCACCTGTACTGTGTTATCCCACTAGTACCATTGTTTTTCTTATATCATCCAACTTCTGTCTTCTAGCTTCTTGAACATGTTTGTAGCATACAAAACCAAATACCTTCAGATGGCTAACACTTTGCTTATCTCTAGTCCATTTATGAATAGGAACTGTTTCCTTCAGCTTCTTCGTTGGACATCTGTTGAGCACATATGTTGCGGTGGCAATAGCTTCCCCTTATAAGGTATGAGGAAGCATCTTATCCTTTGGGATGCTTCTCGCCATATCAAGAAAAGTACGATTTCTTCTCTCAGCAAGACCATTGTGTTGAGGAGTATAAGGAGCAGTAACCACAAGCTCAATTATGTTCTCCTCACAGAACTTTCTAAATTTAGTGGAATTATACTCATCTCCACCATCGGTTCGGAGAATCTTTAGAGACTTACCACTCTTATTCTCAGCCTTCATTTTGAACTTCTCGAATTCTGCAAAGACCTCGTGTTTGAACTTTATAAGGGATACTCATGTCATTCTTATGAATTCATTAACAAATGACACGAAGTATTTATTCCTTCCAATTGATGCTATTGGAAATGGACCACACGCATCAGAATGCACTACTCCCAAGGTATGTTTTGCTCTTGGAGCTACTTCTGACGCAAATGGCAATCTTGGTTGTTTTCCTACCATGCACACTTTGCATGACTTCTCAGGCTTCTTAATTATAGGAATTCCATGTACCGGCTTCTTCAAACCCAAATTCCCTAAGCTTCTAAAGTTCAGATGACCAAATTTTCTGTGCCATAGCTCACTTTCCTTCACAACACTTGTTGCACTAAGACATTCAGAGTCTACAATTCTTAAATTCACCTTGAATGTTTTATTCCTTCCTTGTTCTGACTCCATAATCAGCTTTTGATTACAGTCATACAGCTTCAAAAGATTGTCCTTCATGGTAATTGAAAAACCTTTCTCAATTAGTTTCCCCACATCAGACTGCTTTTCATGCTAGGTACATACCATACTTTTTAAATCAATGTTGTTTTCCTATTGTTCATAACGACTCTAACATTTCCCATACCCTTAGCGTTGAGGTATTTATCATCAACACATCTGATCTTTGTCCTCTTACCAGAGTCAAAGTCAACCAACCATTTCTTATTTCCAGTAAGATGATTTGAGCAGCCAGTGTCCTATACCACCAGTCTATCAAACCCGTATCATAAGATTCAGAAGTCATCAGTAGCACAAATTCATCATTATAACGTTTGGATATATTTGCTTCTTCTGACTTCCTTTCCTTGTTTGACGAGTAATCAGCATCAAAATGGCCAAACTTCTTACAACAGTAGCACTGGATCTTCTTCTTGTCATACCTCTCTTTTCCCTTCTGAGCATTCTTCTGCCTATCAGAAGTTTAGGTTTCTGACTTCTGAACACCATCAAATCTTCTCCTAACTTCTGACCAAGACTATTTCTGATGCTTTTTACCAGAAACTATTTTTAGAGCCTCCTTCTCTATTTCCCTTTCAGAAGTTCTCTCAGTCAGACGCAACTCTTGTGCCTCTATACTATTTTGCAACTCTTCAATTCTCATGGTGCTCATATATTTAGAATGTTCTATTGCTACCACAATGTAATCAAACAAAGGGGTAAGGGATCTCATTATTTTCTCAATGATTACTTGTTCAGAAAGGGTTTCTCCATAAGCTTTCATCTCATTAGTGATTAGAATCACTCTAGAGATGTACTCAGATACCTTTTCATTGTTCTTCATGTTGAGATTCTCATACTACTTTCGTAGGGAGTGAAGCTTTACCTTCTTCACTAATGTGTCACCACCATAGCACCTAACCAGTGTATCCCACGCAGCCTTCGCCTTTGTTGAATCAGCGATTTTTTCAAACACATTTGCATTCACACACTGATGGATGTAGAATAATGCTTTTAGATCTTTCTTCCTGGTATCTTTCTGCGCGTTCTTTTGTTCCTCAGTTGCATTTGCTGCTACTAGAATGTAACCTTTAGTGGCAAGATCAAGCACATCTTGAGCATCGAACAATACATACATCTGAATCATCCAACGAGTCCAGTTTTTTCATCAAACACTGGAAGCTTGGTGCTCAGACCACCATTTTCGTTCATCTTCAACCTTGTATAATCACTCAGATCTCACCAAACACAGTGTTTCTCGATCACGTAGAATAAGAAAACATGATTCTGTTACGATTTCGTTCAAGATTCAACACGAATTCAAGAAACAAAATCAACCACACAACGCCTCACCGTTTCACTCGTGTTTATCGTGTGCCCCCGTGGATCCGAACCGGAGCTCTGATACCAATTGTTGGTGCGCAAGGTTAAAAGAGAGGAAATAGAATGAGAGAATATGTTTATGTTTTGCAAATGACGGGTACAAGTTGTAAGAAAGAATACTTTTAAATGATATCTACCACTAGTCTATTTATACACAGAAAAACTAGGGACACATAGGCAACATATTAAAGTACTAAATTACCCTCTAACAAAGTTTAGTCACTAAGTTTTGTAAAATGTAAATTATTTCTAACAATTACAATGATTGATATCAATAATTTTTCGGTAAGGTATGAAGCAATTTGGAGTTGACTGTGTGCATCATGTAAGTTTGAATTTTTGTCATTGGGATTTTAGTATAGGTGAAAGCATAGTGGACATAATTGGTTGAAGTAGATTTGTATAATTGTGTTTGAGTTTCATATATGTAATTTTATCTGTATATTTTATCTGTAATTATACACAAACACACACACACACACACACACACATATATATGTGTGTGTGTATGTGTGTACACACACACACACACACACACACACACACACACACACACACACACACACACACACACACACACACACACACACACAGATATATATATATATATATATATATATATATATATATATATATATATATATATATATATATATATATATATATATATATATATATATATATATATATATATATATATATATATATATATATATATATATATATATATATATATATATATATATATATATATATATATATATATATATATATATATATATATATATATATATATATATATATATATATATATATATATATATATATATATATATATATATATGAGTGGGGATCAACTTACTCCAAGAGTAAATTTTTATAACTTACTCCACAATCATAACCTTTAAATTAGATTAAATCGAATGGTTTTAAGTAAAAATGCTAATTTAACCACTAGATTATATTCAATTAGATTTTAATTTAGTTAGTCTCTTTTAGATTTTAATTTAATTAGTAATTAGAATTTAATTAGTCTTTTTAGAACTTAGTCTAATTAGTTTTTAGTGATTTTGTTAATTAATTAGATGTGGTTTAATTAGATTTCTTTTTTAAAAATTAATCATGACATTTCTAGATTGTTATTAATTCTTTACGTTTGATCTAATTTTTTTTTGCTTTTGGCTATAGTTAAATCCCGATTTCGATGTCCTATCTCTTGAGTTTTTGAATTGTCTGAGCATTTACTGTATATATTGCTATTGATACTTGAGGTACATCTCTTTGTCCCCCAGTTGCTTACTCCCTAGATTCCAAAGGAAAGGATCCTATAGTTGACTTCCATGTCATGTTGGATAGCCTTGTTTATCTTTCCCCCGAGACCTTGTGAGAGTCTTGTCTGTTATACCCTAGTTTAGATCTAGAGAGTTGGTTAACTCTGTGTAAGTATCATGGTTATGGATACTTACTCCCTTTTGGAACCTTGATCGCAGTCAATAATTCCTCATCCCTAGTTAGCCGAACTATGGTGGCTCTGATTCCCCTTTCCTAGTCAGGATATGTAGGCACAAGATGCGATATCTTGTCGAGCCTTCTAACCACTAACAACTAACACTTATCTCCTTCCATTTGGTCTGGTTATAATCAATTGGCTTTACAACTTAGAATTAGGTTAGAGTTTGTAAACTCTATGTGAGTATCATAGTTATGAGTACTCACTTTCCCCTTTGACTTTGGTTAAAGTTAATCCTAGTTAGGTTAGTTTTCAACTTAGATTTAGAGAGTTGGTTAACTCTATGTAAGTATCATAGTTATGGATACTTACTCCCCTTTGGAACCTTGATCGTTATCAAGAGTTCCTCATCCCTAGTTAGGAGAACTACGGTTGCTCTGACTCCATCCTAGTCAGGATACGTAGGCACGAGATGCGATGTCTTAGCGAGTATACTTAGTGTATATACCCTTAGGTCTTTACCTTAGCACAGTTCCCTTAGCAAGCAAACAATAACATAACACAAATACTAACAAGAGGTTCTTGTAGAGTACTACAGATACTTAGGTTGCTAACACCTTTCTTAGGTATAACCAACCCTCAAACCTTAGATCTCTAGCCGTGTTGTTACATAGCATACTTAGGATTTTTCTTTCGATCTTTACCCTTTCCTTTGGATAAATAAAAGCTCGGTGGTGAGCTTCATGATTTGTGATTCAAGTTAATTAATAGCTTGATATCTGATTCTCACTGCAACAACACTCTTAACATCCATCTGATAAAGAATGATGTTATGATTAACAACAAAAGAAACTAATAAGCGAATAAATTCTAACCTGAAAACTGGTGCAAAGGTTTCATTATAGTCTATCCTCTCTTGCAGGCTATAGCCTTGTGCAACCAATCGAGCTTTGTTTCTTACAATCTCACCTTTCTCATTGAGCTTGTTTCTGAATACCCATTTTGTTCCAATGACGTGGACACCTTTTGGTTTCTGAACAAGATTCCAGACATCTTTTATGGTAAATTGATTTAGTTCTTCTTACATGGCCAGAATCCACTTATTCTCCAAAAGAGCTTCATCAATTGATGTTGGCTCTATCAGTGATACCAAACCTAGAAGAGTTTCTTTAGAAGGTTTGAATGATGAACGAGTTCTGAATGGATTAGCTTTGCCTCCAAGAATCAATTCTTCAAAATGAGAAGTCCTTAGTCTATTCTTCTTCTGATGAGATGGACTATTTTCTATTTCTGGTCAAGTTGTATCTGATTCTGTAGTTTCTGCACCTTTGTCTCCTTTATTAGAATTTTCCTTCTTGGATTCTGATAAAGTAATCTTCAAATCTGCAAACTTTTCAACTAGCTTTGACTTTTCAAGGTCAAGTTTACCATCAAATATAACATGAATTAATTCCTTAACAATCTGTGTTTCTATGTTATAGATTCTGTAGCCTTTAGAGCATTCAGAGTATCCTAACAACAAACACTTTTGAGCTTTGGAATCAAACTTATCAATATTCTCTTTAGTGTTCAAAATAAATCAAATAAAACCAAAAGGATGAAAATAAGAAATGTTGGGTTTTCTATTCTTCCACAGTTCATAAGGAGTCTTACCCAGTATAGGTCTGATAGAAATCATGTTCTGAATATAACACGATGTGTTTACTGCCTTTGCCTAGAAGTGCTTAGCCATGTCAGTTTCTTGGATCATGGTGCGAGCCATTTCTTGTAAAGTCCTATTCTTCCTTTCCACTATTCTATTCTATTGTAGAGTTCTGGGACAGGAGAAATCATTGGATATGCCATGGGAATCAAAAATATTCTTAAAGCATTTGTTCTCGAATTCTCCATCAATGTCACTTCTGACTCTGAAAATTTTGCAATCCTTCTCTGTTTTCACTTGTGAGCAAAAGGTAGAGAACACAGAATGTGACTCATCCTCGTGTTTCAAGAATTTTACCCATGTCCAACGACTATAATCATCTACGATGACTAATCCATATTTCTTACCATTTATTGAGGTAGTTTTCACTAGACCAAAAAGATCAATGTGCAAAAGTTCTAATGGTCTAGAAGTAGAAACAACATATTTCACTTTAAAAGAGGTTTTGGAAAACTTGCCTTTCTGACATGCTTCATAAAGAGCATTTGAAGAAAACTTCATATTTGGTAAGCCTCTAACTAATTTAAGCTTATTTAATTGAGAAATCTTTCTCATGCTAACATGGCCCAAACTTTTGTGTCATACCCATTGCTCTTCATTTATAGACATTAGACATTTAACATTCTGGTCCTTAAGATCAGAAAGTTTGATTTTGTAAATGTTGTTTTTCCTCTTTCCATTAAAAATGATTGAGCTATCCTTCTGACTAACAGCCTTACATGACTTTTGATTAAAAATTATATCATAACCATTGTCACTAAGTTGGCTAATTATCAATAAGTTATGCATCAAACCATCGACCAAAAGAACATTAGTAATAGAAGGAAGTTTACCATTACCAACAATTCTAAAGTCAATGACTTTACCCTTCTGGTTTCCTCTGAAACCAACGAATCCTCCAGGCTTAAGTTCCAGACTTTGGAACATATGCCTTCTTCCCATCATATGTTGCGAGCAACCTCTATCCAGGTACCATGATTGGTGTTTCAACTGAGCTGCTAAGGATATCTGCAACATAGATTATCTTATCCTTAGGTACCCACTTTCTGGGTCCTCTTTTGTTAGTTTTCCCAGAGTTTTTTACAACTTTAGGTTTCCGTGCAACAAGATAATCAAGTGGAATTTGTGCATGATACTTTAGTTTAAGATCATATTTTCATGTCTATGAAGGTGCTTTCACAAGCTTAGAACAATCAAGCTTAGTGCCAGAAAGCACGAAATGATCATAGAGAGATTTTGGTTTTACATGTTGACTTTCGTCATTTTCAAATGTTAATGTACAACCCAATTTCCTTCCATTTTTTCTAACTCCATAGATCATGGAAGCTATCTTGCTTCTATATGTGCTTTTAGCAAAAAAAAAAGTGTTGGAATGCTCTATCATACTTGTTGACACAATTAGTCTCAGAGATGTTAGAGACTAGTTCTTCTTCTAATTTATAAATTTTGCTTTTCAAAGCACAATTACTATTTTTTAAAGATAAAATATTTTTATTCAGAGAAGAATTATTCTGTTCAAGCTTAAGTCTGGCTTCAGAAGTAATTATATGAGATTTTTTAAGATCCTTGTATTTACTTTGAAGAGTTTGATATCTTTCCATCATTTTTGAAAGGCACGACTCTAATTCACAACGAGAGAGTTTAGATAATACCTCTGAGTAAGAGTCTGAGTCTGATTCTGATAGCATTTTGTCTTCTGGTTCTTCAGAGACTTTAGCGTTAATTGTTGTTGCCACTAGTGCAACATTTTCCCGTTCTTCATCAAATTCTTCTTCTTCAGAATCAGAGTCATCCCAAGTTATCATGACTCCCTTCTTAACTTTGGTGAAGTTCTTCTTAGACTTCTTGTCTTTCTTAAGCTTTGGACGCTCGTTCTTGTAATGACCTGGCTCATTACACTCATAGTAGATGACTTCTTTTCCAGAACTCTACTTCTTTTGTCTGGATGTTGAGTCAGAACGACCATTATTCTTTCTTGATCCTATGAACTTCTATTGCCTATGTTTCTAGAGTTTTTTGATCCTTCTAGAGATAAGTGATAACTCATCTTCTGAGTCTTCATCAGAGTCTTCTGATTCTTCCTTAGCTTGATAAGCCTTTGCCTTTTTAGGTTTAGAATTAAGAGCAAGAGATTTACTCTTCTTCTGAGGTTCATCTTCCTCCAGCTCAATCTTGTGACTTCTTAAAGAACTAATAAGTTCTTCAAGACTTATACTGTTCAGATTCTTGGATAGCTTTAGAGCAGTTACCATAGGTCTCCATTTCTTGGGAAGACTTCTGATAATCTTCTTGACATGATCAGTAGTAGAGTATCCTTTATTTAGCACTCTGAGTCTTGCTACCACCATCTAAAATCTTGAAAACATAGTTTCCACATATTCATCATCATCCATCTTGAAGGATTCATATTTATGGATTAGGGCAAGAACCTTTGTTTCCTTTACTTGAGTATTTCCTTCATGAGACATTTGAAGTGAATCAAAAATGGACTTGGCAAATTCTATATTTTTTATTTTCTCATACTCAGTATAAAGAAATAGCATTCAATAATATAGTTCTTGCCTTGTGATTATTCTTGTATTCTTTCTTTTGTTGATTTGTCATAGCACTTCTTGATATTTTACTCCTTCAGCATCAACTGGGTGAGTGTAGCCATCAACTACAAGATCCTAAAGATCTACGTCGTAACCAAGAAAGAAACTTTCAATTCTATCTTTCCAGTAGTCAAACTTTTCACTATCAAAAACTGGTGGTTTGACACTGTAGTGATATTTCTCTTCTGGAATAGGATTAGCATTAGTGGCAGCCATGATATCTCACACAAATACTGGATCAGTACTGAACACGGTGAAGTGTTGATAAAACTTTTATCACAATCAGGACCGGAGCTTTGATGCCAATTGAAGGTGTGAGAAAACACTTTGAATTGGATTTTCAAAAATGAAAGCTTTTTATGAAACTCAATCAAATATCACAAAGATGCTAACAAGAGAGAAAAACACATGATATATCCTGGTTCACTTGAAAACTATCAAGCCAATCCAGTCCACCCACCAAGGTGATTTTTCCTTATACACAAGGACTCAATCCACTATAATCAACTGATTACAATTTGCACTAGCAATTGCTAGTGACTAACAACAAAGACTAATTGTCTCTTCTTAAGGATTCTGACCTAACTGGTCCCTTAAGGAATTACAAACAACTATTTGAAAAATAAAATGTTTACAATGAATTTGCTTCTACACAAGAAGGTATAAAGACTATAAATATCAAAAATACTTAAAGAAAATTTTCACAATATGAATAATACTCTTGCGTTGTATTGTATTGCTTCTCTACTGTTCTTATTCTCATACGTTGCTACTCTGCTTTCTTCAAGTGGTCAATTCTTTATATAGCCAGTAAAAGATCTGTTGGAGGGCACATCAGGAATATCCTTGAATGAGCTGGAGGCTTGAAGGAATGTCGTTACGCAGGGATGAAAATCGTACATAAACATTGTCCTTTGTACCTCCAAATCAAGGTAGTGGAATGAAATGTTTTAATACGTACTATGTACTATTTTCCCTCGTAAACTTTTGGTTTTATCTTTTGTATATCAGAGGCTTCTGAATAGAGATAATTGAAACATACATATAAGAATTGATCACTGGGTCTTCAGAGTCTTCAAAACTTGTTCACCAGAACCTTGTCTTCAGAACTTTTAGCACCCAGTCTTCAGAACTTGTTCACCGGAACATTGTCTTCAGAGTTTTTAGCACTTAGTCTTCAAAAGATAACAACTTCAGAAGTAAATCATCAGAGTCACGCTCATAAGCAGAGTCCAAGAGAATATTGCAGCAACAACATATTATCTTCTTATAATCTTTCTGAATATGAGTGGATCAGAAGCAGACTTGCTTCTTTGGCGCAGAAGCGACTTTTGGTCAAACCAAATTTTCATTGTATATGGCCTCTATCAGAGTCAGAGCCTGTTTGTTAATCCTTCAGAAAAAAAACATTAGAGTACCAAAATTATTCTCACACAAATACTACTTTGTTATTATCAAAACTTAGAGATAATGAGCATGACCAAATCTTTTTCTAACAAAAAGTTTGTGTTATTTTTATGAATGTTGTTAAGATTTCACTTAAATGATCCTTTCTTGAGATCTACTATCTCTGTTTTTTTAATTATAAGTCGTTTTGCAAGAAAAAGATTTGTACCGCAATATACGTCACTTTACATTACCAATGAATAATTAATGTTATTTTTCCTATTATACCATTAAAAGTTTATTATTATCTCTTCTTTCAATTATGTAAATTTATCTTTCTCATGTCATTAATGAATAACAAGTTTGTAAAAACATTTATAATTTCTCATTTTCATACAATAATAATCACTTGTGAAAAGTCAAAAACAACTTATAATAAAAAAACAGAGGTAGTATATAAGTTATAAACAAAGTGTTTGATATATGTTTGACGAAATGACTAAATGAACAATATTTAAGTTGATTTTAGTTTCAAACATGTGCCAAATAGAGAATATGAGATATTAACTTTCAATTGAAGGACGCAAGCAATTATTTTTTCTGAGAAGCCAAATAGAGAATTAGAAGAATGCATGAGAGGTACGTTGATAAGGCGATGGAGAAGCAAAGTTTGGATACAAGTTCGATTGATAAAGGACAATCTGATCGAAAATGACCTACTTTGGCTATGTTAATATTACTTCAATTTTCAACTTCAATTATTTATACTGTTTTTAGATGTTAGAGTAATTAGTTTTTGATAGATTCAGCTTAATTTTATTGTTTGTGTTGAATCAAAATGTTACTGACTTACTCTTTTTGCATGGAAATTCTGATGTCATGATTGAAAAGCAAGCAATTTTATCCTTTTACCATCTTTATTTTTTTGCAGATTTGGAACTCTGGATGTTTCTGTCGATAATGATTATTATCCTGTCAATGTTTCTCTTTCTTTAACTTCTGTAATTTCTGTATTATTTGTACAATCATCACTATACAATTCCTGATGAAGAATGGAGAGACATACTAAAGGACTTTGCAGTTACATTTAGTATAAGCAGATACAATTTATTTGAGTCTTTGACTTTTTACCTTCTTGATGATCATACAAATGAAGCTTTACATGTAACTTCAATTTAACTTAAATATAACATGTGTGAATTTTCAATTTTCTATGTTTCGTGCTTTTGGACTTTAATATGTTGAGAAATCATATTTGTATGACTTTAATCTATAATTTTCTGTGATTTTATATGATTATTGTTTTGGACTGGGCCCAAGCCTGCCCATCCGTCGGGCAGGCCCAGCCCAATGTCATTTGGGGAAAGCCCAAATAGGCCCAAATCACTCAGTGTCGGGCGCAGTTCCTTCTGTCAGACAGACACTCCCTCTGTCGGGCAGAGCAACACGTCTTCCACACGTCCTCCACGTGCCCCCTCCACAGGGACACGTCATCATCCAACTACCCACCTCCGAAAGAGCTGGTCAGCCCACCTTCCGGAGATCACAGAATGATTGAACTAGGGTGAAGACCATGTGCTGATCTTCACTACACCACGTAAGCCCTAGCAGTCACCTGGGTTGGGCCTGACAATCCAGCCCAACACAAGTGACCGTTGGCCCTGCGATGGGGTCTTGTCGCTACTGCGAAAAACGAGGATGGCAAGACAGAAGAGTCGCCACCTTTCGTTATTTATCCCTCAGAACTGGAAAGGAAACGATCGGAAAAACTTGACGAAAAGGTATAAGACAAGGTCATCGCAACCATTGTCTGGATTCGGGAGTCGGTTACGCAAGGGGAAGGTATTAGCACCCTTCACGTCCATCGTACTCGATGGGATCCACGCTTGTTGTGTTTACCTGACGGGTTGATTACATCTATCTACACTAAAGGTCTGGTCTGAAAAGAAAACAAAATGACTCGGCAAAGCGTCGCGCTATATTCCTACGTATTCCCGTCTGGAACAAGAAATCAGAGTCAACATAGTTCGCCTAACTACGGGGGAAGGTTGCTCGCTGAGATATCGCATCTCGTGCCTACGTACTTTCACACAGCGTGAAAGATCAGAGCAAACGTAGTTCGGGACACGAGAGACATAGGTTTTTCTTTTTTATCCGAGTAGGGTTAACAGACGACTCCAGCAGTTGGTGTATGCAGCTCGCTCGACGGAGACTTAGGCGTTTACCGTTTGCGGTAGAACCGAGAGTTAACAAAACTCTCCTTCTGAAAAAGGGTTTCCAAGGGATTAAAGGTCCAAGAGAACAAAAAGAGTTTGATCTTTGTTTTCTGTTT
Organism: Lathyrus sativus; assembly: GCA_963859935.3. Taxonomy (NCBI): domain Eukaryota; kingdom Viridiplantae; phylum Streptophyta; class Magnoliopsida; order Fabales; family Fabaceae; genus Lathyrus; species Lathyrus sativus. Next base: position 632,117,683 of record OZ012737.1, on the reverse strand, counting down.
TTTAGAGAAGTGTCTTTTATGGATGTTTGCAACTGATATCGCACTAGAGACTATGACCTGAGAGTGAATGCGTCGCATGTCACCCAAAGGGTGCCATACTAAACATCCAGACTGTTGAAAGAAACTCTCCAACAACCCTTTCTCAAGTAGCTTAAGGCTCGTAGCGTACGACGTCAATTAACCTTTATTACTGTATTTTAATTTTGTTTGCAGATGAGAAGAGAAAAGACGCACTAAAGGGGAACTGATCCAATCCTGAAGTTGTCATGCAAAAATGAACCTATGGTTGAGGTTAGGGGGGAACTACCTAATTTTATCATGCATGGTTAGAACCCTAATGTCTGTCATAACTTCTCTTGAACAAGAGAAGTCAGAGTTCCTAGGGGAACATGGCAAAGGAAAACAACAGCAAAAGAAATAATTGTAAAGAGATTATTGTAAATAAAATGCATGCAATGCAACAAACAAGCAGAAGGAGCCAAGCTCAACTTCTAGAACAAGCAAGCCCAAAGGCAACACACAAAACACAGGCAAGGGAGACAGACTCAACCTTAAGCCAGCAAGCAAAGCCAATCAATAACAGTCAAGCAGAGGGAGACAGACTCAACCTCTAGATGCAGACAAGCAAATGGAGCTATTCTCAACCTTTAGGATGCTATTAAGCCTAGATCACTATATGAGAGCCTAGTCTAAATGCAACACACATTCAATCAGTCACACAAGCAAAACAGAGCAGTTAGAAAAACAGCAGACAGACTAGCAGACAAACAGCTCAACAGCAAAAGCAGATAAACAACAAACAATCAAACAACTGCAAGCAAACAACTTCAAACCATCTCCAAGAGAAGTCTTCATCTCAATGCTCCAACAAGCTCCAACACAAGGGAAGAGAATAAACATCAAGAATATTGGATTGATGATGAGAAGCAGGAAGGAAACCAAAGGAATCCTACCAGACACTCAACCAATCATCTGAGAAAGGCATCCTCAAAGGTTCTACCTATTGTAAGATGCCACATATCCTTCAAAAGGAAAGATGAGGCTTTCACATAGGGACCTTGAATCATAGGATGAGAATGGAAAGCAATCAAAGCAAACCATGTTTATTTGGAAAAAAGAGAGAACAACTAAGCTCTTCCTAAACCCTAATTCCTACTAGCTTCAAGGAAGCTACCAAAAGGGGATCAAAACACCAAATTAATTTCTACAATTAATTCTACAGAGGCCTAAACATGTCTATTACATCACCAAAAGAGATTAGATACTTATTATGCACTAATGGTTACCATTGAAAATCAACTAGGGGAAGTGCTATGTTAGAAGCATCATAAGAACAGCCTAACTATTAAATCTATTTAAAATACTAAAACTACTTCTAAAATCCTATAAATTTTTCTAAGGGATCCTACATGTGCTAGGTATCTATAGTAGAAAAACCAGAGCCTAAAACTATGCTTAAAGGCACTAAAGAAATCACACACCAAAAGTGGTCAAAAGGGAAATCAAGTGGGGAAGCTTCTAAAGATCTAGTTCAAAACAGAACCTAAAGCTACCTAAAAATTACCCTAAACAATTCTGGGAGTTCCTTAATATGTCTATAACAAACCAGCAAAGAATTAAGTCCAAATTCTATACCAAACTCCAGAACAAAATCCGGCAAGAAACTATGCAGTTTTTGGCATTTTATTATCCAACTAAAGGAGAAAAAAGAAATCAAATTGAAAATTAAATGAAACTAAAATCCAGTTGCGCACAAAGATCATAGACATGATAAGGATCCTCCACGAATTTTCTCATATTTTTCTAAGCATTCTTGCTATTTTATATGAATTAAAATCAAACAGCACACAAAACAGAATTTTAATGCCATTAAATTAAAACAACAATCAAATGGTTAAATTAAATCGGAAAACCAACCTACAGATCGGAGATTTGATCCGGTGATCGTTGATCAAGTGAATTTGCAAAGATCCGAACAAGATTAGACGGAAAACTTCAAGATCCACAATAATTCTTGCAAGAAGATTAAGATCGAACACTTCGAATCCGAATTGCTCCGAATAAGTGCTTCCAACTTACGCTCCAATATCCAACTTCAATTTGCACGAAAATTGATTATGAAACTTGATTCGATAATGATGATGAGTGGAGGTTTATGCTCAAGATTCCATTGATTTCAATGAAAAATCAATGGATCCGATGACAAGGTGTAACACCCCCTTCTATACCCCAAATAAGTACATATAAAACAATTAAGCACATACAAATTATCAGAGTAAAAAGGTTTTATACTAAGGTATAAAAGAAGAATGCCACAATTTCACCAATAAAACACTTTCACATTTTTCTCCATAAGATATGTAACATTTTCAAAATTTAGCGGAAGATCAAATCATTTAATCGTTTTCAAAATATTAATCCACGTACACACAAGTTAATCCAAATTAATACATCATATCAGTTAGATTACAAAACCACATCAGCTGATACATCGCAATGTATCACAAAAGAATGACTATACTAGTCTAACTACTCGGTGTTACATATCAGAGCAACCGACTCAAAAGAATGAAGACTAACTTCACAAAGGACTCCAGCATCCTAATCTGCAATGCCTCATAGGGCATTATAAAACAGCAGAAGGGTGAGAAATATAACCATAATAATCAAGGCATAAGATTACGTATATATAGGTATCATATAACACATATTCACATTTCTCACCACACTTCATTCTCATAATCATAATCAGATCACGTTCATATATATCAACATTATGAACATCCACAAGCACATCCCTTCATGCTTGACTTCACAATCATTCACAAGCACATTTGTACCACAACAATATTATGCAATGTGACTCAACATATTCAATGCAACTCAATGCTATGCGGTACCGACTCTCGTTATCTTTTTTCGGTTTTCACTCTAAACCGGGTCCACCCTTCTAGACCGATAACTCGCTATCATTTTTCGGTTTTTTTACTTTAAACTGGGTCCACCCTTCTAGACCGATAACAACCAAGCCCGTCCCCTAGGCTTCAAACCCACCCTTCTAGGTTTGGGACAAGCCACTAGTTTCCACGAAACTAACAGACATTGCCTCTTGACTGAATGATGCATGTACAATCAACCAATCACAATAAATGCACTTAAGACCGTCCCGCGTCTTAACCCCATGCATTCGAATAATTCACCCCTTCGAGAATTTCATCATGATTGCACATACAACATATATCAAACATTTATCAATGTATTCATTTCACACATCATCATATTCAACAACAATGCACACATATCACATATGTTCCCATGCATTCACACAACAATCGCATACATATATGCATTCACAATTCATTAGACGATACACATACATTCCTCATTGTATTCCCATGTATCTCTAATTATCCCAACAATCAAGGTATTCACATCGCAATACCAATCATACAATTATAAGTTATGCACACATATTCAAAATGTTCTCATGCATACTCGTTACATAATTGTATACACATCGAGCATTCGCAAATTCATTAAATAATACACACATAATCACTTATTATGTTCACATGTATTTATACTTGATGCAATTAACCTTTGAATCACAATTCTAGGATTCACGCCCGTAGGCTACCCACAGCACACATTATCACAATAGATCATATCTATATTCATATCATAATGTATCCACCTATGTGAAACAACCAAACTATCTCCACATGATCAACACAGCAAAAGAAAAATGTTGTCAAACTCGCCCACATTCGCCTGGCGAGACCCCGCAGCGAACCTTCGCTAGGCTTCGCCTGGCGAGACTTCCCAGCGAGCCCAAGTCAGTAGCTACTGACTTCATTCGCCACCACTCGCCAACACCTTCGTTGGGCGAACCTTCGCTATCCAACTTCGCCTGGCGAACTCGCCAGCGAAGTCCACTGGGATTTAACTTATAATTATTCGCCAGCATTCGCTAGACTTCGCCCGGCGAAGCCTCGCTTCCATTCGCCTGGCGAAAGCCAGCGAACCTGCGCAGAACAGAATTTCATTCTGTCTTCTCCTTCTCAATCCACCATCAACCAACTTCTCACACAACAAAATCAGTACAAACAGCATAAACACATGTTACTCGACTATTCTACGGCATTACATTCAGTTTCTAACCGATTAAATCCTCGATCTACCGATTAATCCAACTTTTGCCCTAAATAGAAAGTGATGAAAACTCTACCAAAACCCCAACCCAACATATATAACATCATGCAATGATCAAATAGAAACATTTCTCACCCTTACCTCGATTAATCGGAGCTCTGATGTTGGTTCTTGATGATTTCCACTTTTCCTCTTCTTCTCTTCTCTTTCTCTCCTTTCTTCTTCTTTCCTCTTTCTTTCCAAATGTTTTCTATCTTTCTTTTCTTTTCTTTCTCTCTTATATATTTCTTTCATTTTCCTTCCTCTCCAATTCCTTCTTAATTTTCTATCCATACCAATTAATAAAATTAATTCCAACATTAATAAAAACCCCACTAAATCAATTAATTACTATAATTAATTATTTAATGAAATTTGGGTTGTTACAACCCTCCCCCACTTAGGAATTTTCGTCCTCGAAAATGTTACCTGATTCAAACAGTTCTGGATAAGACTCCTTCATCCGGCTCTCAAGCTCCCACGTAACATTTCCACCAGCCGGTCCTCCCCAAGCGACCTTCACTAAAGCAATCTCTTTACCTCGAAGCTGCTTCAATCTCCGATCCTCTATCCGCATAGGTGATGTCTCAACAGTCAGGTTATCTCTCACCTGCACATCATCTATTTGGACTACATGAGACGGATCCGCAATGTATTTCCTCAACTGAGATACATGGAATACGTCGTGAAGATTAGCAAGCGACGGTGGTAAAGCCACACGATAGGCCACTTCTCCTATCCTTTGCAAAATCTGATAAGGACCAATGAAACGCGGCGACAACTTGCGCGACTTCAGTGCCCTACCAACACCTGTCATCGGAGTGACTCGAAGAAACACCCGATCTCCCTCTTGAAATTCAAGTGCCTTCCTCCTCTTGTCATAATAACTCTTCTGACAACTCTGAGTAATTCTCATCTTCTCTTGAATCATCTTGATCTTATCAGTAGTCTGTTGAACTAACTCGGGTCCAACAACAAAACTCTCTCCGGACTCGAACCAACACAATGGTGTCCTACACCGCCTACCATACAACGCCTCAAATGGTGCTATACCAATACTCGAATGGAAACTGTTGTTGTAGGTAAACTCAATAAAAGGCAAGTAGCTATCCCAAGCTCCTCCTTTTTCCAATACACAAGCTCTCAAAAGATCTTCGAGCGACTGAATCGTCCTCTCCGTCTGACCATCAGTCTGAGGATGATACGCTGAACTCAAACGCAACTTAGTACCCAAAACACTCTGCAGGCTCTCCCAAAATCTCGAAGTAAACCGCGGATCTCTATCCGAAACAATACTTAACGGAATACCATGCAGACACACAATCCTCTCAATATACAACTTAGCCAACTTCTCCAAAGGGTAATCCATACGCATAGGAATAAAGTGAGCAGATTTAGTCAACCTATCCACGATGACCCAAATAGCCTCAAAATTACTTGGCGTCCTCGGCAAACCTGATACAAAATCCATGGAGATACTATCCCATTTCCACTCAGGAATAAACAACGGCTTCATCAAACCCGATGGTTTCTGATGCTCAATCTTTGACTTCTGGCAAGTCAAACAAGAATATACAAATTCCATGATATCCTTCTTCATACTAGGCCACCAAAATACTTCCCTCAAATCCTGATACATCTTAGTAGCACCCGGATGAATACTCAATCCGCTACGATGTCCTTCCTCAAGGATGCTCTTCTTAAGCTCAACCATGTTCGGAACACAAACTCGATCCCGACATCTCATAATACCATTCTCATCAATCCGAAAATCACCACCTTGGCCTTGGTTGATTAAAGTCAACCGATCAGCTAAGCTCAAATCCGATTTCTGTCCTTCTCGAATTTCGTCCAAAATACCACTTGTAAGCTTTAACATACCCAACTTAAATCCAAAAGAAGTTCTCTCACATACCAAACTCAAATCTCGAAATTGCTCGACCAATTCTAACTCTTTCACCATCAACGCCGACATATGCAATGATTTCCGACTCAATGCATCCGCTACTACATTCGCTTTACCCGGATGGTAGTTCAAGCCAAAATCAAAATCCTTCAAAAGTTCAAGCCATCTTCTTTGTCTCGCATTCAATTCCTTTTGATCAAAAAGATATCTCAAACTCTTGTGGTCACTAAACACTTCAAATCTTGCGCCAAATAAATAATGCCTCCAGAGTTTCAACACGAACACAACGGCGGCCAACTCTAAGTCATGCGTCGGATAATTCTTCTCATGCACTTTGAGTTGCCTCGAAGCATAAGCTACAACTTGGTTATTCTGCATCAACACACCTCCTAAACCCATCAAAGAAGCATCACAATACACAACGAATGGTTTTTCTGGATTTGGCAGGATCAAAACAGGAGCTGTCGTCAACCTTCGCTTAAGTTCTTGAAAACTCGCTTCACACTTGGCGTCCCAAACAAAGGCTTGACCTTTCCTAGTCAACTGTGTCAACGGCAACGATAACTTAGCAAATCCTTCGATAAACTTCCGATAATAACCGGCTAAGCCAAGAAAACTTCTGATCTCAAAAACTAACTTCGGAGTCTCCCATTGCGACACCGCTTCAACCTTCGACGGATCGACCGCAATACCATTACTCGAAATCACATGACCAAGGAAACTAACTTCCTTCAACCAAAATTCACACTTAGAAAGCTTCGCGAACAACTGCTTCTCTCTCAGCACAGATAACACAATCTTCAGTTGCTCGGCATGCTCTCCTTCGCTCTTCGAATAAACCAAGATGTCGTCGATAAACACCACCACAAACTTATCCAAATAAGGATGGAAAATCCTATTCATGTACTCCATAAATACACCTGGTGCATTAGTCACACCAAATGGCATCACGGAATACTCATAGTGTCCATACCTCGTCCGAAAGGCCGTCTTCTGAATATCCTCAGCTTTCACACGGATCTGATGATACCCAGATCTCAAATCAATCTTGCTGAACACGCTTGCACCAACCAACTGATCCATCAGATCATCAATCCTTGGAAGTGGATACTTATTCTTAATAGTCACCTTGTTCAACTGTCTGTAATCCACACAAAGCCTCACAGAACCCTCTTTCTTCTTAACCAACAACACCGGTGCACCCCACGGCGACACACTCGGACGAATAAACCTCTTTTCAAGCAAATCCTCAAGTTGACTCTTCAACTCTTTTAACTCCGAGGCCGACATACGATATGGAGCCATCGATATCGGACTAGTTCCAGGAATCAAATCTATCGAAAACTCCACTTCTCGCTCCGGCGGTAAATCCTTTATCTCTTCAGGGAATACTTCCGGAAAATCTCTAACAATGGGAAAGGCATCAATCTCTTCACTCTCACCAATTCCCAAAGTTGCCATAAGCATGAATACCGTAGCCCCATCTTGCACCGATTCCTTCACTTGTTTCCTCGTCATAAACAAATCCCTATCAACATCCGAATCGGGAAAAATAACCGTTTTGTCAAAACAGTTAATATACACACGATTGAATTTTAACCAATTCATTCCAAGAATGACATCAAGTTGATCCAAATGAAGACACGCTAAATCGATCCCAAAATCTCTACCGAAAATACTCAACGGGCAATTCAAGCAAACATACGGTGTAGTTACCGAACCCATAGCAGGAGTATCAATAACCATACCGCCACCAATCACAGACAACTCAAGATTCAACCTCTTAACACAATCCAAAGAAATAAAAGAATGCGTAGCTCCGGTATCAATTATAGCGATCAAAGGTATACCATTAATAAAACACGTACCTCTGATCAAGCGATCGTCACTAGCAGTCTCAGATCCAGATAGAGCGAACACTTTTCCGCTCCCTTGATTCTTCTTCGGCTTATCACACTTGGTACTAATGTGTCCTTGCTCACCACAATTGTAGCAAGTCACACCCGCACCACTTCTGCATTCCAGAGCCTTGTGGCCTGGCTTGCCACACTTAAAACACGCCTTCTCAACACTTTTGCACTCCGGAGCACGATGCCCCGCTTCACCACAACGGTAACACCTAACCGGGGTAGAAACTCCCCCACTTGGCTTCTTGCCCAAACCAACCTTTTGTTTCCCTTTATCGGCAGGAGTTACGTAAGGTTTTCCTCTGAATTGTCCCTTTCCTTTCTTATCACTTAGGCTCTTGTAGTGGCTAGACCTAGCCCTACTGTCTTCGTCATAAATTCTGCTCTTGTTAACCAACTCAGAAAACCGTCTGATTTCCTGGTACCCAATAGCTTGTCTAATCTCGGGTCTCAAACCGTTCACAAACTTGAGGCACTTAGACCTCTCAGCATTACCAGTATTATAGTGAGGACAACATTTGATCAACTCCTCAAATTTCGCCGCATACTCAGCAACCGTCGAATTACCTTGCTTCAACTCAAGAAATTCGATCTCTTTCTTCCCCCGCACATCCTCTGGAAAATACTTCTCCAGAAAAGTTTCTCTAAACAAATCCCACGTAATCACAATATCACCTTCCTCAAATCTTTGGCGAGTATTACCCCACCAATCTTCAGCTTCTTCTTCGAGCATATGTGTCCCAAACTGCACCTTCTGTGCATCTGAGCAATTCATAACTCGAAAAATCTTTTCCACAGCTTTCAACCAAATTTGTGCCTTGTCCGATTCATGAGTCCCCTTGAAGACCGGAGGGTTATTCTTTTGGAATTTCCCCAAAGCATGGAATCCATCATCAGCATGATTCCTCACATTCACATTGGCCGGAGGATTCTGCCCAATTGCCCCCGCCAATCTCGTCAATGCCTCCGCAATCGCTTCGTCGTTCCTTCCTGCAACCATCTTACTAATTCCAACACAGAACCACGTAAGAACAACCATTATTGATAATGCAACACACGCATATCAATAACACACAGGAAAAAAAACACTCTAACAACTTGGCCGGACGGACCGACCTGCTCTGATACCACTTTTGTAACACCCCCTTCTATACCCCAAATAAGTACATATAAAACAATTAAGCACATACAAATTATCAGAGTAAAAAGGTTTTATACTAAGGTATAAAAGAAGAATGCCACAATTTCACCAATAAAACACTTTCACATTTTTCTCCATAAGATATGTAACATTTTCAAAATTTAGCGGAAGATCAAATCATTTAATCATTTTCAAAATATTAATCCACGTACACACAAGTTAATCCAAATTAATACATCATATCAGTTAGATTACAAAACCACATCAGCTGATACATCGCAATGTATCACAAAAGAATGACTATACTAGTCTAACTACCCGGTGTTACATATCAGAGCAGCCGACTCAAAAGAATGAAGACTAACTTCATAAAGGACTCCAGCATCCTAATCTGCAATGCCTCATAGGGCATTATAAAACAGCAGAAGGGTGAGAAATATAACCATAATAATCAAGGCATAAGATTACGTATATATAGGTATCATATAACACATATTCACATTTCTCACCACACTTCATTCTCATAATCATAATCAGATCACGTTCATATATATCAACATTATGAACATCCACAAGCACATCCCTTCATGCTTGACTTCACAATCATTCACAAGCACATTTGTACCACAACAATATTATGCAATGTTACTCAACATATTCAATGCAACTCAATGCTATGCGGTACCGACTCTCGTTATCTTTTTTCGGTTTTCACTCTAAACCGGGTCCACCCTTCTAGACCGATAACTCGTTATCATTTTTCGGTTTTTTACTTTAAACCGGGTCCACCCTTCTAGACCGATAACAACCAAGCCCGTCCCCTAGGCTTCAAACCCACCCTTCTAGGTTTGGGACAAGCCACTAGTTTCCACGAAACTAACAGACATTGCCTCTTGACTGAATGATGCATGTACAATCAACCAATCACAATAAATGCACTTAAGACCGTCCCGCGTCTTAATCTCATGCATTCGAATAATTCACCCCTTCGAGAATTTCATCATGATTGCACATACAACATATATCAAACATTTATCAATGTATTCATTTCACACATCATCATATTCAACAACAATGCACACATATCACATATGTTCCCATGCATTCACACAACAATCACATACATATATGCACTCACAATTCATTAGACGATACACATACATTCCTCATTGTATTCCCATGTATCTCTAATTATCCCAACAATCAAGGTATTCACATCGCAATACCAATCATACAATTATAAGTTATGCACACATATTCAAAATGTTCTCATGCATACTCGTTACATAATTGTATACACATCGAGCATTCACAAATTCATTAAATAATACACATATAATCACTTATTATGTTCACATGTATTTATACTTGATGCAATTAACCTTTGAATCACAATTCTAGGATTCACGCCCGTAGGCTACCCACAGCACACATTATCACAATAGATCATATCTATATTCATATCATAATGTATCCACCTATGTGAAACAACCAAACCATCTCCACATGATCAACACAGCAAAAGAAAAATGTTGTCAAACTCGCCCACATTCGCCTGGCGAGACCCCGCAGCGAACCTTCGCTAGGCTTCGCCTGGCGAGACTTCCCAGCGAGCCCAAGTCAGTAGCTACTGACTTCACTCGCCAGCACCTTCGCTGGGCGAACCTTCGCTATCCAACTTCGCCTGGCGAACTCGCCAGCGAAGTCCACTGGGATTTAACTTATAATTATTCGCCAGCATTCGCTAGGCTTCGCCCGGCGAAGCCTCGCTTCCATTCGCTTGGCGAAAGCCAGCGAACCTGCGCAGAACAGAATTTCATTCTGTCTTCTCCTTCTCAATCCACCATCAACCAACTTCTCACACAACAAAATCAGTACAAACAGCATCAACACATGTTACCCGACTATTCTACGGCATTACATTCAGTTTCTAACCGATTAAATCCTCGATCTACCGATTAATCCAACTTTTGCCCTAAATAGAAAGTGATGAAAACTCTACCAAAACCCCAACCCAACATACATAACATCATGCAATGATCAAATAGAAACATTTCTCACCCTTACCTCGATTAATCGGAGCTCTGATGTTGGTTCTTGATGATTTCCACTTTTCCTCTTCTTCTCTTCTCTTTCTCTCCTTTCTTCTTCTTTCCTCTTTCTTTCCAAATGTTTTCTATCTTTCATTTCTTTTCTTTCTCTCTTATATATTTCTTTCATTCTCCTTCCTCTCCAATTCCTTCTTAATTTTCTATCCATACCAATTAATAAAATTAATTCCAACATTAATAAAAACCCCACTAAATCAATTAATTACTATAATTAATTATTTAATGAAATTTGGGCTGTTACACAAGGAGCTATGGGTGAGGGTTTGGAGAATGAAGAAATTGAGAGAATTGAGAGAGTGAGAGAATTCTTGAAAATGAAAAATGAAAATTGTGAGGATTTTTTCTTTTTTGTTTAGAGTAGATCACTTAAGTACTCCTTAGGCTTGGATCCCAAGGTAAGGTTTGGACTTTGGCTTGTGAAAATTGGTTTGGAGCTTAATGGTATGATTTTGGTACGTAACTTCCTCTTGAAGCAATCCATAAAATGACCATTAAATATGACTCAAATTGAAATTCTAACAACGCCGTTGTGTTTAGAATGTCATTTGAAATCAAAATATGTACCAATTTGCCATTTTTTGAACCACTGTGAATTATTTTGGATTTTTCAACTTAAATGCCTTTAAAATGCCTTTTGCAAAATTTCTCAAACCAAGTTTCACCCTAAGCCAAATCAATTCATCATGAGGACATGGTTGACCTAAAAACATAATTTGGAGCAAGTTTTGTGTTGAACAAAATTGCATTTGAAGATTGCAAGATGGAGAAAATGACCTATAATGCCAAATGACCTATAATCTTACTTTCCCAAAATACCCCTAACTTGTAAACCTCATAACTTGAGTTATACAAATCAGATGGAAGACTTATAATACAATTTGGAAATCTAAGATCAAGACCTACAACTTTCATTTCGGCCAAAAGTTTAGGAGAAACACCCTTCTAGGTCAAAAGTTCCTTGGAAGTTGGTGAACTTTCACAGACAAATTTCACATTCCTCAGATGACCTGTAACTTGTCTGAATCATAACTTGAGTTCTATACATCCAATGTAGGACTTCTAGTACTCAAATTAAATCTAAGAGCATGCTATACAAGTTTCATGTTGGCCAAAAGTGGAGATGAAACTTGCATCTTGAGATAAGTGGTCTTGAAGTTAGGCACTAAATAAGGGATTTTACCCTGAGAACCCTAATTTAGCAACTCCTCACACTTTGAATTCTTCTTGCATAGATCTTGGAATATCATCTCATGTGTCTCAACACAACTATCCATGATTTCAAAGACTCAAAAATGAACTTTGATCCTCTTCAATTGCACAGTTGACTTAGGGTTACTTAGATGAAAACCCTACTTACAACACCCTCAACTGTGGCTCTTCACACTTGGCACAATGACTTGATTGAGATCCACCATGACCCTCAAGACACTCTATGAGCTCTATCCACACACTATCTCCTTGACCAAGGCTCCACAACCCACTGATGATCTTCAATTGGTCCTCAGATTAGGAGATTAACCACATACAAACAACTAAACTTCTCAAGAACCCAACTCTCTTCCTGATGACTTTGGTGACTTATCAAGCTTGAATAAGACCTCTGGATAGGCTCCTCTTGATATAAACCACACTTGATCCCCTGCACAAATGAACAATGCTATGCTATGCAAGTGTTAGATCAATGATATGCTAATGCAATGAAACATAAACCAAGTAAGAAAAGGTTAGGCAAATTTTGGGGTGCAACAGCTGCCCCTATTCAAGTGGCTTGGACCCGACTGCATGAAAAGCGAATGGATTTCGAACAATCGAGGTAGAAGACGGTTGAATACCAGAGAACTCGGAAATTTGCCAACCAAAGAAACACACTGCACAAACTGCTTGGGGAGAAATGTCCAGAAAATTGAATCTGGTTGTCACGGCAACAACTGATTAATCATCCGATAAAGAAGCTAATTTCACCATCAACCACCTGTGTGACGCCACAAGCATTGAATCAACAATCAACCTTCAAAAATACGCTACAATAAGCAAGCACCGAGCCGTAAGACCATATCACAATATTATTCCTGACTTTCTATCTCCGAAGGGACGGGTGAGCAATACGTAAAGTGCGAATCGTCAATGTATTATCCTTGACCTGTCGTTTGCGAGGAAACGAGCAAAGCACTAAATAAAAGTGCTCCGAATACTTGAACGAACAACTCTGCGGGGCACATTTTTGACACTACCGGCATTTGCACTACGTAAAGTGCGAACTTGGGTAACAACTCCGCCAACACGGGTAAAATTCTCAGTCAACATGGGTAACAATCTCTGCCAATCACAGGTAACAATCTCTATCAATCACGGGTACAATCTCTGTCCATCACAGGTAACATCTCCGTCAACACGGGTCGAAATAGGTAAAGCCTCCGTCAACACGGGTAAGATCTCCGTCAACACAGGTAAGGATAGGGAAAATCTCCGTCAACACGGGTAAACTATCTGTCAAAACAGGTAACATCTCCGTCAACACGGGTAACAACTCCGTCAACACGGGTAACAATCTCTGTCAATCACAGGTAAAAATCTCTGTCAATCACAGGTAACTTCTCCGTCCATCACGGGTAAAAATAGGTAAACTCTCCGTCAACACGGGTAAACTCTCCGTCAACACGGGTAACAATCTCCGTCAATCATGGGTAAGGATCTTCGTCAACACGGGTCAAATGGGTAAACTCTCCGTCAACACGGGTAACAATCTCCGTCAATCACAGGTAAAAATCTCCGTCAACACGAGTAACAATCTCCGTCAATCACGGGTAAAAATCTCCGTCAGCACGGGTAACATCTCTGTCCATCACGGGTAAACTCTCCGTCCATCACGGGTAAAAATCTCCGTCAACACGGGTAACATCTCCGTCAACACGGGTAAAAATCTCTGTCAATCACAGGTAAAAATCTCTGTCAACACAGGTAAAAATCTCTGTCAATCACAGGTAAAAATCTCTGTCAACACAGGTAACATATCTGTCCATCACGGTTAAACTCTCCGTCCATCACGGGTAAAAATCTTCGTCAATCACGGTAAAAATCTCTGTCAACACGGGTAACATCTTCGTCCATCACGGGTAAACTCTCCGTCCATCACGGGTAAAAATATCCGTCAATCACGGGTAAAAATATCCGTTAACACGGGTAACAATCTCCGTCAATCACGGGAAAAAATCTCCGTCAACATGGGTAACATCTCCGTCCATCACGGGTAAACTCTCCGTCCATCACGGGTAAAAATCTCCGTCAACACGGGTAACATCTCCGTCAACACGGGTAAAAATCTCTGTCAATCACAGGTAACATCTCCGTCCATCACGGGTAAAAATCTCCAAAGGTTTAATCCACGAGATTTTTTAACACTGACGTAACAGCAATCCGAGGAAAACTCTACTGGGGAAACTCTGACGTCAACTGCCAGGTACTTACTTTGACCACAAGTAACGACTTCAAAGGTCTAATCATGAAATCTTTAAAACGCTGACGTAACAGCAATCTGAGGAAAGCTTCGCTGGGGAAGAAAATGGAAACTTAATCAAGCACCTCCGATGAGGGAACATATGATAGGACGAACGTTATCATCACAGGTCTCATGCCAAAAATTTGAATATCCGAAAGCCACCCTGAACAAGAATTCCAATTACCTGCAGGGAAAACACCTGAGAGCAAAGAGGTAACCAACCTGGCTTATGTTTCAAAATGCACATGTTTGAAAATGGCGTAATCCTCCATATAAGATGGAAATGCTACGCGTTTGGGTAGATGCTATGCAATGGAGATATAATGCAAATACAGGCTCGAGCTGTCGGAGAAAAGATGGATACAGAACCGCTTCAGCAAAATAAATGCTGAAGACAAAGCCAACTCCGCTGGGGATAACCGGGTATCATAGAATTATGCCAGCAAAATAAATGCTGGAAAGGTGAAACGACTCCACTGGGGGAGCAACAATCCTGCTGAGGAATAGCTTAACAAATCCGGAGTTACGATCTCTGCAGAGGATGAATAACCTATTGGAGGAAAGACAACCTGCTGGAGAACAGAAAGGACGGTCCTGCGTGGGGATGATCCTTACAAACCACTGACAACCTGGTTGTACTTTGTGAGGACTTCATTGGGGAAGTAAATGTGCACATGACCACTGCTGGGAATGCACCTCACTGCCTGACCGCTTGCTAGCCTGCATTCAAATCTTCTGGGGATAAAATGCGAACTTACATCTGCTGGGGAGGAATAAGTTTCACGTAGAGCTTGCTCCTACGTTAAGGAACTTTGGCTGGGGAAGCAAGATCCCTGCCTAGGATGCATCTGGTTGGGGAGAATCTATCTCCATTCGGGGAGACACATTAATGCCCACACTCTCATGTTCAGACTCCATGGGGAAACACACCTGAACCTGCTGAGGAAGAAGGAGTCATTCTGCTTGGAAAAACATGCCATGAAACAAACTCGAAATGGCTTGCCCCAGAATCTACAACAATCTTTTGACTAACTCTACAGATATGGAGAGGAACGTCTCTTTCGCTTTCAGCTTTTGCCCCAGCCCTGCAGGATTTTCGTCATATCCTTTCAAAAAGAAACCTGAGATCTCTGTACTCTGGCGGTTTGATACGATCGGCTTCAGCACTTCGAACCTCATGGTGGTGCTTCAATTTAATCGACTTCAGGATAAGGATAGCTTTGGCGCTCTTGGGGTGACTTGCCCCAGTCTTGTCATGACTTTGCCCCTCATGGGCTGATCTGTGGGGAGTAGTACCCTCAGCTGCGAGAGGTTTGCTGAATCTCAACCTGATTGCCCCGGATTACCTGACTTCTGGATGATTGACTCCAATGCCGCGATCATTTGACATAGCTTGCCCCAGTTCATCGGGATATTCTGGTGTCCTGCATTCTGTCTTGATTAAATCTTTCCATCATGGAAACTTTCCCGCTGTCAAGCGCTTACTCGCTAGTAAAACACGATGTTCTGCACAAAAGACATATCAAATGCAATGCATATGGCAATTTTCAAAATCCAATTTGTTCACTGGAAAAACTTTTATGACATAAAGTGTATGAATCAGTTATCAGAATGTCAATATTAGTGCAACGCTGCAAGAGGAATCCTTTTAGGAGTCAGTTCCGATGCGATCTTTACCGAAGTATGCTCTCGAACTAAACCTGTTTCAATTAGGACTTTTAAAGGTTGTAACGTGGTCAGGTTCACGGTTTACGAAAGAAAAGATAAAGGCTCAAAATTTATTTTAACCCACCCATTCTCCGTGATGTTCTCCGATCCTACGTTCAGCTAATTCGACCTTAGCGTTCTCCTTTCAAAGGTTGAGCGACAGTTCAAGAAATTACACTTTTCGAAGTGACAGTCGCTCCCTTTTCGTCTTTTGGCGTCCGGAGCCACACGATTTCGTTCTTGTTTGAGGATTTTTCTTTCGCAATCCCTTTTCGCTTTTCGTTTTTTCATTTTCCCCTAACTTTTGCCTGGACTAACTCTTTAGAGTTCCTTCAATTTTGACGTCCAGCGGGGTACCCTAATTTTTGCCTAAGTCGCTTGCTTTCAAGATTCGACTTAGCGGGCTTTTCTTTTCGATTCTTTTCTTTCTCTTTTTTTTTGGGAATAAATCGTATGACCTCGGCTCGTATGATTTGTTTGAAAAGAGATTGTGATTGTTTCACTCCTGATCGACCAGGCTTAACCGTCGTGGTTTTTTAGGTACGACCTATATAGGTGTGCTCTATCCTCGAACAGACACTCCTTTTGTAATTCGAGCGCTTGGTCAAATTAACTGACACCTACCCTACCCCGGGTTAATATTGAGGGTTTTTTTTGTTTTCAGAAAGAAACTCCTACTACTCGGCTCAAAGGGGTTAACAAGGGATTATCTTCCTTATATCTTCGGTGTTTGTGAATTGAAACAATGCCTGTACATCATCAACAGGTTTTTATTCAAAAGCATAGCATCGGAAGCTTACGCATCATTGGATTTCGTCATCCTCCCTGGATTCCACTTAAACAAGCGTTAGAAATAAAAGAAAGCAATAGAGTGAACACGAATGGATTAATTCAAAACATGCATATTTATTCCATTATCAATGTCAATTGAAAACAACATGTTTTACAAGCAAAATTTGCAATTCTAACAGGAAAGAAACTACAAATGTAAAGAAATGGCATGATAAAATGCAGATTGCCAACTTCTAGGAACTGAGCTCCTTGTATCTTGTCTTGTTTGCGACTTAGCCGCTTTCAGCTTGTCCCTGGTTTGGCAGAGGATTTTGTGCCACGTTGGGAACATCATCGGAGAAGTTGATTGCCTTGTTATCGATCAAGTCTTGTACCTTGTGCTTGAACGCATGACAATTCTCTATGCTGTGACCGGGTGCCCCGGAGTGGAAGTCACAATGCGCATTGGCATCATAGCCAAAAGGAGGCGTGCCCTTCGGCGGAGCTAACGTCCTTTTCTCAACAAGCTGCAGCTGTAACAAAGTTGGAAGAAGCTGAGCATACGGTAGTGGAGGCGCATCAAATACCCTTCTCACGACCCTATCTCTATCCTGAATTCTTCGCTGAGCGGGATGTTGTTGTTGTTGTTGTTGTTGAGGTACGGGAATTGTCACACTAGCAATCTGTTGCTGATGGTTCCGACCTCTACCTCTTCCTCGGGAGCTGTATACTGAATTAGTATCCCCCTGCTTCTTATCCCCAAAAACCTTTTTAACACCTCCAGCTGAGGTTGATTCTCCCGCTTAAATCTTACCGGTCTTAACGCCATTCTCTATATGCTCTCCTAAGAGTATCAACTCAGAAAAGTTAGTCGTCGTACAATTGATAAGCCTGTCATAATACAATCCGGAGAAAGTGCCCATGAAAATATTCACCAACTCACGCTCTACCACAGGTGGGTGCACCCTAGCTGCAAGCGCACGCCACCTCTGGGCGTATTCTTTGAAACTCTCGCCATTCTTCTGAGAAATATTTTGAAGTTGGACCCTGTTGGCGCAAGGTCGCTGTTATATTGGTAGTGCTTGACAAAACCTTCTGCCAACTCCTTCCAGCTACAAATCTGAGTAGGCTCTAACCCCATGTACCATTCCAACGACGGTCCCGACAAGCTGTCCTGGAAAAAATGCATCAGCATCTTTTCGTCATCAGAGTAGGCAGACATTCTTCGATAGTAAGATCGCACGTGAACTCTCGGGAAAGTATCCCCCTTATACTTGTCAAAAGTGGGCGCTTTGAACTTGAGTGGCACCTTCAAGCCAGGAACCAATCCCATGTTAGCCATGTCCAATCCCATGACTCGGCAAAGCGTCACGCTCTATGCCTACGTATTCCCGTCTGGAACGAGAAATCAGAGTCAACGTGGTTCGCCTAACTACGGGGGAAGGTTGCTCTCCGAGATATTGCATCTTGTGCCTACGTACTTTCACACAGCGTGAAAGATCAGAGCCAACATAGTTCGGGACACGAGAGACACAGGTTTGTCTTTTTTATCCGAGTAGGGTTAACAGACGGCTCCAGCAGTTGGTGTATGCAGCTCGCTCGACGGAGACTTAGGCGTTTACCGTTTGCGGTAGAACCGAGAGTTAACAAAACTCTCTTTCTGAAAAAGGGTTTCCAAGGGATTAAAGGTCCAAGAGGACAAAAAGAGTTTGATCTTTGTTTTCTGTTTTTTAGAGAAGTGTCTTTTATGGATGTTTGCAACTGATATCGCACTAGAGACTATGACCTGAGAGTGAATGCGTCGCATGTCACCCAAAGGGTGCCATAATAAACATCCATACTTTTGAAAAGAAACTCTCCAACAACCCTTTCTCTAGTAGCTTAAGGCTCGTAGCGTACGACGTCAATTAACCTTTATTACTGTATTTTAATTTTGTTTGTAGATGAGAAGAGAAAAGACGCTAAAGGGGAACTGATCCAATCCTGAAGTTGTCATGTAAAAATGAACCTATGGTTGAGGTTAGGGGGGAACTACCTAATGTTATCATGCATGGTTAGAACCCTAATTTCTGTCATAACTTCTCTTGAACAAGAGAAGTCAGAGTTCCTACGGGAACATGGCAAAGGAAAACAACAGCAAAAGAAATAACTGTAAAGAGATTACTGTAAATAAAATGCATACAATGCAACAAACAAGCAGAAGGAGCCAAGATCAACTTCTAGAACAAGCAAGCCCAAAGGCAACACACAAAACACAGGCAAGGGAGACAGACTCAACCTTAAGCCAGCAAGCAAAGCCAATCAATAACCGTCAAGCAGATGGAGACAGACTCAACCTCTAGATGCTGACAAGCAAATGGATCTATTCTCAACCTTTAGGATGCTCTTAAGCCTAGATCACTATATGAGAGCCTAGTATAAATGCAACACACATTCAATCAGTCACACAAGCAAAACAGAGCAGCTAGAAAAACAGCAGACAGACTAGCAGACAAACAGCTCAACAGCAAAAGTAGATAAACAACAAACAATCAAACAGTTGCAAGCAAACAACTTCAAACCATCTCCAAGATAAATCTTCATATCAATGCTCCAACAAGATCCAACACAAGGGAAGAGTATAAACATCAAGAATATTGGATTGATGATGGGAAGCAGGAAGGAAACCAAAGGAATCCTACCAGACACTCAACCAATCATCTGAGAAAGGCATCCTCAAAGGTTCTACCTATTGTAAGATGCCACATATCCTTCCAAAGGAAAGATGAGGCTTTCACATAGGGACCTTGAATCATAGGATGAGAATGGAAAGCAATCAAAGCAAACCATGTTTATTTGGAAAAAAGAGAGAACAACTAAGCTCTTCCTAAACCCTAATTCCTACTAGCTTCAAGGAAGCTACCAAAAAGGGATCAAAACACCAAATTAATTTCTACAATTAATTCTACAGAGGCCTAAACATGTCTATTACATCACCAAAAGATATTAGAGACTTATTATGCACTAATGGTTACCATTGAAAATCAACTAGGGGAAGTGCTATGTTAGAAGCATCATAAGAACAACCTAAGTATTAAATCTATTTAAAATACTAAACCTACTTCTAAAATCCTATAAATTTTTATAAGGGATCCTATATGTTCTAGGTATCTATAGTAGAAAAACCAGAGCCTAAATCTATGCTTAAAAGCACTAAAGAAATCACACACCAAAAGTGTTCAAAAGGGAAATCAAGTGGGGAAGCCTCTAAAGATCTAGTTCAAAACAGAACATAAATCTACCTAAAAATTACCCTAAAAAATTCTGAGAGTTCCTTAATATGTCTATAACAAACCAGCAAAGAATTAAGTCCAAATTCTATACCAAACTCCAGAACAAAAATCGGCAAGAAACTGGCATTTTATTATCCAACTAAAGGAGAAAAACGAAATCAAAATGAAAATTAAACGAAACTAAAATCCAATTGAGCACAAAGATCATAGACATGATAAGGATCCTCCACTAATTTTCTCATATTTTTCTAAGCATTCTTGCTATTTTAAATGAATTAAAATCAAACAACCCACAAAACAGAATTTTAATGTCATTAAATTAAAACAACAATCAAATGGTTAAATTAAATCGGAAAATCAACCTACGGATTAGAGATTTGATCTGGTGATCGTTGATCAAGTGAATTTGCAAAGATCCGAACAAGATTAGACGGAAAACTTTAAGATCCAAAATAATTCTTGCAAGAAGATGAAGATCGAACACTTCGAATCCGAATTGCTCCGAATAAGTGCTTCCAACTTACGCTCCAATATCCAACTTCAATTTGCACGAAAATTGATTACGAAACTTGATTCGATAATGATGATGAGTGGAGGTTTATGATCAATATTCCATTGATTTCAATAAAAAATTAATGGATCTGATGACAAGGAGCTATGGGTGAGGGTTTGGAGAATGAAGAAATTGAGAGAATTGAGAGAGTGAGAGAATTCTTGAAAATGAAAAATGAAAATTGTGAGGAGTTTTTTTTTATTTTGGAGTAGATCACTTAAGTACTCCTTAGGCTTGGATCCCAAGGTAAGGTTTGGACTTTGGCTTGTGAAAATTGGTTTGGAGCTTAATGGTATGATTTTGGTACGTAACTTCCTCTTGAAGCAATCCATAAAATGACCATTAAATATGACTCAAATTGAAATTCTAACAATACCGTTGTATTTAGAATGTCATTTGCAATCAAAATATGTACCAATTTTCCATTTTTTGAACCATTGTGAATTATTTTGGATTTTTCAACTTAAATGCCTTTAAAATGCCTTTTGCAAAATTTCTCAAACCAAGTCTCACCCTAAGCCAAATCAATTCATCATGAGGACATGATTAACCTAAAAACGTCATTTGGAGCAAGTTTTATGTTGAACATAATTGCATTTGAAGCATGCAAGATGGAGAAAATGACCTATAATGCCAAATGACTTATAATCTTACTTTCCCAAAATACCCCTAACTTGTAAACCTCATAACTTGAGTTCTACAAATCAGATGGAAGACTTATAATACAATTTGGAAATCTAAGATTAAGACCTACAACTTTCATTTTGGCCAAAAGTTTAGGAGAAACACCCTTCTAGGTCAAAAGTTCCTTGGAAGTTGGTGAACTTTCACAGACAAATTTCACATTCCTCAGATGACCTGTAACTTGTCTGAATCATAACTTGAGTTCTATACATCCAATGTAGGACTTCTAGTACTCAAATTAAATCTAAGAGCATCCTATACAATTTTCATGTTGGCCAAAAGTGGAGATAAAACTTGCATCTTGAGATAAGTGGTCTTGAAGTTAGGCACTAAATAAGGGATTTTACCCTGAGAACCCTAATTTAGCAACTCCTCACACTTTGAATTCTTCTTGCATAGATCTTGGAATATCATCTCATGTGTCTCAACACAACTATCCATGATTTCAAAGACTAAAAAATGAACTTTGATCCTCTTCAATTGCACAGTTGACTTAGGGTTACTCAGATGAAAACCCTACTTACAACACCCTCAACTGTGGCTCTTCACACTTGGCACAATGACTTGATTGAGATCCACCATGACCCTCAAGACACTCTATGAGCTCTATCCACACACTATCTCCTTGACCAAGGCTCCACAACCCACTGATGATCTTCAATTGGTCCTCAGATTAGGAGATTAACCACATACAAACAACTAAACTTCTCAAGAACCCAACTCTCTTCCTGATGACTTTGGTGACTTATCAAGCTTGAATAAGACCTCTGGATAGGCTCCTCTTGATATAAACCACACTTGATCCCCTGCACAAATGAACAATGCTATGCTATGCAAGTGTTAGATCAATGATATGCTAATGCAATGAAACATAAACCAAGTAAGAAAAGGTTAGGCAAATTTTGGGGTGCAACAGCTGCCCCTATTCAAGTGGCTTGGACCCGACTGCATGAAAAGCGAATGGATTTCGAACAATCGAGGTAGAAGACGGTTGAATACCAGAGAACTCGGAAATTTGCCAACCAAAGAAACACACTGCACAAACTGCTTGGGGAGAAATATCCAGAAAATTGAATCTGGTTGTCACGGCAACAACTGATTAATCATCCGATAAAGAAGCTGATTTCACCATCAACCACCTGTGTGACGCCACAGGCATTGAATCAACAATCAACCTTCAAAAATACGCTACAATAAGCAAGCACCGAGCCGTAAGACCATATCACAATATTATTCCTGACTTTCTATCTCCGAAGGGACGGGTGAGCAATACGTAAAGTGCGAATCGTCAATGTACTATCCTTGACCTGTCGTTTGCGAGGAAACGAGCAAAGCACTAAATAAAAGTGCTCCGAATACTTGAACGAACAACTCTGCGGGGCACATTTTTGACACTACCGGCATTTGCACTACGTAAAGTGCGAACTTGGGTAACAACTCCGCCAACACGGGTAAAACTCTCAGTCAACATGGGTAACAATCTCTGCCAATCACAGGTAACAATCTCTGTCAATCACGGGTACAATCTCTGTCCATCACAGGTAACATCTCCGTCAACACGGGTCGAAATAGGTAAAGCCTCTGTCAACACACGTAAGATCTCCGTCAACACGGGTAAGGATAGGGAAAATCTCCGTCAACACGGGTAAACTATCTGTCAAAACAGGTAACATCTCCGTCAACACGGGTAACAACTCCGTCAACACGGGTAACAACTTCGTTAACACGGGTAACAATCTCTGTCAATCACAGGTAAAAATCTCTGTCAATCACAGGTAACTTCTCCGTCCATCACGGGTAAAAATAGGTAAACTCCCCGTCAACACGGGTAAACTCTCCGTCAACACGGGTAACAATCTCCGTCAATCATGGGTAAGGATCTCCGTCAACACGGGTCAAATGGGTAAACTCTCCATCAACACGGGTAACAATCTCCGTCAATCACAGGTAAAAATCTCCGTCAACACGGGTAACAATCTCCGTCAATCACGGGTAAAAATCTCCGTCAACACGGGTAACATCTCTGTCCATCACGGGTAAACTCTCCGTCCATTACGGGTAAAAATCTCCGTCAACACGGGTAACATCTCCGTCAACACGGGTAAAAATCTCTGTCAATCACAGGTAAAAATCTCTGTCAACACAGGTAAAAATCTCTGTCAATCACAGGTAAAAATCTCTGTCAACACAGGTAACATCTCTGTCCATCACGGGTAAACTCTCCGTCCATCACGGGTAAAAATCTTCGTCAATCACGGTAAAAATCTCCGTCAACACGGGTAACATCTCCGTCCATCACGGGTAAACTCTCCATCCATCACGGGTAAAAATATTCGTCAATCACGGGTAAAATTCTCCGTTAACACGGGTAACAATCTCCGTCAATCACGGGTAAAAATCTCCGTCAACACGAGTAACATCTCCGTCCATCACGGGTAAACTCTCCGTCCATCACGGGTAAAAATCTCCTTCAACACGGGTAACATCTCCGTCAACACGGGTAAAAATCTCTGTCAATCACAGGTAACATCTCCGTCCATCACGGGTAAAAATCTCCAAAGGTTTAATCCACGAGATTTTTTAACACTGACGTAACAGCAATCCGAGGAAAACTCTACTGGGGAAACTCTGACGTCAACTGCCAGGTACTTACTTTGACCACAAGTAACGACTTCAAAGGTCTAATCATGAAATCTTTAAAACGCTGACGTAACAGCAATCCGAGGAAAACTTCGCTGGGGAAGAAAATGGAAACTTAATCAAGCACCTCCGATGAGGGAACATATGATAGGACGAACGTTATCATCACAGATCTCATGCCAAAAATTTGAATATCCGAAAGCCACCCTGAACAAGAATTCCAATTACCTGCAGGGAAAACACCTGAGAGCAAAGAGGTAACCAACCTGGCTTATGTTTCAAAATGCACATGTTTGAAAATGGCGTAATCCTCCATATAAGATGGAAATGCTACGCGTTTGGGTAGATGCTATGCAATGGAGATATAATGCAAATACAGGCTCGAGCTGTCGGAGAAAAGCTGGATACAGAACCGCTTCAGCAAAATAAATGCTGAAGACAAAGCCAACTCCGCTGGGGATAACCGGGTATCATAGAATTATGCCAGCAAAATAAATGCTGGAAAGGTGAAACGACTCCACTGGGGGAGCAACAATCCTGCTGAGGAATAGCTTAACAAATCCGGAGTTACGATCTCTACAAAGGATGAATAACCTATTGGAGGAAAGACAACCTGCTGGAGAACAGAAAGGACGGTCCTGCGTGGGGATGATCCTTACAAACCACTGATAACCTGGTTGTACTTTGTGAGGACTTCATTGGGGAAGTAAATGTGCACATGACCACTGCTGGGAATGCACCTCACTGCCTGACCGCTTGCTAGCCTGCATTCAAATCTTCTGGGGATAAAATGCAAACTTACATCTGCTGGGGAGGAATAAGTTTCACGTAGAGCTTGCTCCTACGTTAAGGAACTCTGGCTGGGGAAGCAAGATCCCTGCCTAGGATGCATCTGGTTGGGGAGAATCTATCTCCATTCGGGGAGACACATTAATGCCCACACTCTCATGTTCAGACTCCATGGGGAAACACACCTGAACCTGCTGAGGAAGAAGGAGTCATTCTGCTTGGAAAAACATTCCATGAAACAAACTCGAAATGCCTTGCCCCAGAATCTACAACAATCTTTTGACTAACTCTACAGATATGGAGAGGAACGTCTCTTTCGCTTTCAGCTTTTGCCCCAGCCCTGCAGGATTTTCGTCATATCCTTTCAAAAAGAAACCTGAGATCTCTGTACTCTGGCGGTTTGATATGATCGGCTTCAGCACTTCGAACCTCATGGTGGTGCTTCAATTTAATCGACTTCAGGATAAGGATAGCTTTGGCGCTCTTGGGGTGACCTGCCCCAGTCTTGTCATGACTTTGCCCCTCATGGGCTGATCTGTGGGGAGTAGTACCCTCAGCTGCGAGAGGTTTGCTGAATCTCAACCTGATTGCCCCGGATTACCTGACTTCTGGATGATTGACTCCAATGCCGCGATCATTTGACATAGCTTGCCCCAGCTCATCGGGATATTCTGGTGTCCTGCATTCTGTCTTGATTAAATCTTTCCATCATGGAAACTTTCCCGCTGTCAAGCGCTTACTCGCTAGTAAAACACGATGTTCTGCACAAAAGACATATCAAATGCAATGCATATGGCAATTTTCAAAATCCAATCTGTTCACTGGAAAAACTTTTATGACATAAAGTGTATGAATCAGTTATCAGAATGTCAATATTAGTGCAACGCTGCAAGAGGAATCCTTTTAGGAGTCAGTTCCGATGCGATCTTTACCGAAGTATGCTCTCGAACTAAACCTGTTTCAATTAGGACTTTTAAAGGTTGTAACGTGGTCAGGTTCACGGTTTACGAAAGAAAAGATAAAGGCTCAAAATTTATTTTAACCCACCCATTCTCCGTGATGTTCTCCGATCCTACGTTCAGCTAATTCGACCTTAGCGTTCTCCTTTCAAAGGTTGAGCGACAGTTCAAGAAATTACACTTTTCGAAGTGACAGTCGGTCCCTTTTCGTCTTTTGGCGTCCGGAGCCACACGATTTCGTTCTTGTTTGAGGATGTTTCTTTCGCAATCCCTTTTCGCTTTTCGTTTTTTTCGTTTTCCCCTAACTTTTGCCTGGACTAACTCTTTAGAGTTCCTTCAATTTTGACGTCCAGCGGGGTACCCTAATTTTTGTCTAAGTCGCTTGCTTTCAAGATTCGACTTAGCGGGCTTTTCTTTTCGATTCTTTTCTTTCTCTTTTTTTTTGGGAATAAATCGTATGACCTCGGCTCGTATGATTTGTTTGAAAAGAGATTGTGATTGTTTCACTCCTGATTGACCAGGCTTAACCGTCGTGGTTTTTTAGGTACGACCTATATAGGTGTGCTCTATCCTCGAACAGACACTCCTTTTGTAATTCGAGCGCTTGGTCAAATTAACTGACACCTACCCTACCCCGGGTTAATATTGAGGGTTTTTTTTGTTTTCAGAAAGAAACTCCTACTACTCGGCTCAAAGGGGTTAACAAGGGATTATCTTCCTTATATCTTCGGTGTTTGTGAATTGAAACAATGCCTGTACATCATCAACAGGTTTTTATTCAAAAGCATAGCATCGGAAGCTTACGCATCATTGGATTTCGTCATCCTCCCTGGATTCCACTTAAACAAGCGTTAGAAATAAAAGAAAGCAATAGAGTGAACACGAATGGATTAATTCGAAACATGCATATTTATTCCATTATCAATGTCAATTGAAAACAACATGTTTTACAAGCAAAATTTGCAATTCTAACAGGAAAGAAACTACAAATGTAAAGAAATGGCATGATAAAATGCAGATTGCCAACTTCTAGGAACTGAGCTCCTTGTATCTTGTCTTGTTTGCGACTTAGCCGCTTCCAGCTTGTCCCTGGTTTGGCAGAGGATTTTGTGCCACGTTGGGAACATCATCGGAGAAGTTGATTGCCTTATTATCGATCAAGTCTTGTACCTTGTGCTTGAACGCATGACAATTCTCTATGCTGTGACCGGGTGCCCCGGAGTGGAAGTCACAATGCACATTGGCATCATAGCCAAAAGGAGGCGTGCCCTTCGGCGGAGCTAACATCCTTTTCTCAACAAGCTGCAGCTGTAACAAAGTTGGAAGAAGCTGAGCATACGGTAGTGGAGGCGCATCAAATACCCTTCTCACGACCCTATCTCTATCCTGAATTCTTCGCTGAGCGGGATGCTGTTGTTGTTGTTGAGGTACGGGAATTGTCACACTAGCAATCTGTTGCTGATGGTTCTGACCTCTACCTCTTCCTCGGGAGTTGTATACTGAATTAGTATCCCCCTGCTTCTTATCCCCAAAAACCTTTTTAACACCTCCAGCTGAGGTTGATTCTCCCGCTTAAATCTTACCGGTCTTAACGCCATTCTCTATATGCTCTCCTAAGAGTATCAACTCAGAAAAGTTAGCCGTCGTACAATTGATAAGCCTGTCATAATACAACCCGGAGAAAGTGCCCATGAAAATATCCACCAACTCACGCTCTACCACAGGTGGGTGCACCCTAGCTGCAAGCGCACGCCACCTCTGGGCGTATTCTTTGAAACTCTCGCCATTCTTCTGAGAAAGATTTTGAAGTTGGACCCTGTTCGGCGCAAGGTCGCTGTTATATTGGTAGTGCTTGACAAAAGCTTCTGTCAACTCCTTCCAGCTACCAATCTGAGTAGGCTCTAACCCCATGTACCATTCCAACAACGGTCCCGACAAGCTGTCCTGGAAAAAAATGCATCAGCATCTTTTCGTCATCAGAGTAGGCAGACATTCTTCGATAGTAAGATCGCACGTGAACTCTCGGGAAAGTATCCCCCTTATACTTGTCAAAAGTGGGCGCTTTGAACTTGAGTGGCACCTTCAAGCCAGGAACCAATCCCATGTTAGCCACGTCCAATCCCATGACTCGGCAAAGCGTCACGCTCTATGCCTATGTATTCCCGTCTGGAACGAGAAATCAGAGTCAACGTAGTTCGCCTAACTACGGGGGAAGGTTGCTCGCCGAGATATTGCATCTCGTGCCTACGTACTTTCACACAGCGTGAAAGATCAGAGCCAACATAGTTCGGGACACGAGAGACACAGGTTTGTCTTTTTTATCCGAGTAGGGTTAACAGACGGCTCCAGTAGTTGGTGTATGCAGCTCGCTCGACGGAGACTTAGGCATTTACCGTTTGCGGTAGAACCGAGAGTTAACAAAACTCTCTTTCTGAAAAAGGGTTTCCAAGGGATTAAAGGTCCAAGAGGACAAAAAGAGTTTAATCTTTGTTTTCTGTTTTTTAGAGAAGTGTCTTTTATGGATGTTTGCAACTGATATCGCACTAGAGACTATGACCTGAGAGTGAATGCGTCGCATGTCACCCAAAGGGTGCCATAATAAACATCCATACTGTTGAAAAGAAACTCTCCAACAACCCTTTCTCTAGTAGCTTAAGGCTCGTAGCGTACGACGTCAATTAACCTTTATTACTGTATTTTAATTTTGTTTGTAGATGAGAAGAGAAAAGACGCTAAAGGGGAACTGATCCAATCCTGAAGTTGTCATGCAAAAATGAACCTATGGTTGAGGTTAGGGGGGAACTACCTAATGTTATCATGCATGGTTAGAACCCTAATTTCTGTCATAACTTCTCTTGAACAAGAGAAGTCAGAGTTCCTACGGGAACATGGCAAAGGAAAACAACAGCAAAAGAAATAACTGTAAAGAGATTACTGTAAATAAAATGCATACAATGCAACAAACAAGCAGAAGGAGCCAAGATCAACTTCTAGAACAAGCAAGCCCAAAGGCAACACACAAAACACAGGCAAGGGAGACAGACTCAACCTTAAGCCAGCAAGTAAAGCCAATCAATAACAGTCAAGCAGAGGGAGACAGACTCAACCTCTAGATGCTGACAAGTAAATGGAGCTATTCTCAACCTTTAGGATGCTCTTAAGCCTAGATCACTATATGAGAGCCTAGTCTAAATGCAACACACAGTCAATCAGTCACACAAGCAAAACAGAGCAGCTAGAAAAACAGCAGACAGACTAGCAGACAAACAGCTCAACAGCAAAAGTAGATAAACAACAAACAATCAAACAGCTGCAAGCAAACAACTTCAAACCATCTCCAAGAGAAGTCTTCATCTCAATGATCCAACAAGATCCAACACAAGGGAAGAGAATAAACATCAAGAATATTGGATTGATGATGGGAAGCAGGAAAGAAACCAAAGGAATCCTACCAGACACTCAACCAGTCATCTGAGAAAGGCATCCTCAAAGGTTCTACCTATTGTAAGATGCCACATATCCTTCCAAAGGAAAGATGAGGCTTTCACATAGGGACCTTGAATCATAGGATGATAATGGAAAGCAATCAAAGCAAACCATGTTTATTTGGAAAAAAGAGAGAACAACTAAGCTCTTCCTAAACCCTAATTCCTACTAGCTTCAAGGAAGCTACCAAAAAGGGATCAAAACACCAAATTAATTTCTACAATTAATTCTACAGAGGCCTAAACATGTATATTACATCACCAAAAGAGATTAGAGACTTATTATGCACTAATGGTTACCATTGAAAATCAACTAGGGGAAGTGCTATGTTAGAAGCATCATAAGAACAACCTAAGTATTAAATCTATTTAAAATACTAAACCTACTTCTAAAATCCTATAAATTTTTCTAAGGGATCCTATATGTTCTAGGTATCTATAGTAGAAAAACCAGAGCCTAAAACTATGCTTAAAAGCACTAAAGAAATCACACACCAAAAGTGGTCAAAAGGGAAATCAAGTGGGGAAGCCTCTAAAGATCTAGTTCAAAACAGAACATAAATCTACCTAAAAATTACCCTAAAAAACTCTGAGAGTTCCTTATTATGTCTATAACAAACCAGCAAAGAATTAAGACCAAATTCTATACCAAACTCCAGAACAAAAATCGGCAAGAAACTGGCATTTTATTATCCAACTAAAGGAGAAAAACGAAATCAAATTGAAAATTAAACGAAACTAAAATCCAATTGAGCACAAAGATCATAGACATGATAAGGATCCTCCACTAATTTTCTCATATTTTTCTAAGCATTCTTGCTATTTTCAATGAATTAAAATCAAACAGCACACAAAACAGAATTTTAATGTCATTAATTTAAAACAACAATCAAATGGTTAAATTAAATCGGAAAATCAACCTACGGGTTAGAGATTTGATCTGGTGATCGTTGATCAAGTGAATTTGCAAAGATCCGAATAAGATTAGACGAAAAACTTTAAGATCCAAAATAATTCTTGCAAGAAGATGAAGATCGAACACTTCGAATCCGAATTGCTCCGAATAAGTGCTTCCAACTTACGCTCTAATATCCAACTTCAATTTGCACGAAAATTGATTACGAAACTTGATTCGATAATGATGATGAGTGGAGGTTTATGATCAATATTCCATTGATTTCAATAAAAAATTAATGGATCTGATGACAAGGAGCTATGGGTGAGGGTTTGGAGAATGAAGAAATTGAGAGAATTGAGAGAGTGAGAGAATTCTTGAAAATGAAAAATGAAAATTGTGAGGAGTTTTTTTTTATTTTGGAGTAGATCACTTAAGTACTCCTTAGGCTTGGATCCCAAGGTAAGGTTTGGACTTTGGCTTGTGAAAATTGGTTTGGAGCTTAATGGTATGATTTTGGTACGTAACTTCCTCTTGAAGCAATCCATAAAATGACCATTAAATATGACTCAAATTGAAATTCTAACAATACCGTTGTATTTAGAATGTCATTTGCAATCAAAATATGTACCAATTTTCCATTTTTTGAACCATTGTGAATTATTTTGGATTTTTCAACTTAAATGCCTTTAAAATGCCTTTTGCAAAATTTCTCAAACCAAGTCTCACCCTAAGCCAAATCAATTCATCATGAGGACATGATTAACCTAAAAACGTCATTTGGAGCAAGTTTTATGTTGAACATAATTGCATTTGAAGCATGCAAGATGGAGAAAATGACCTATAATGCCAAATGACTTATAATCTTACTTTCCCAAAATACCCCTAACTTGTAAACCTCATAACTTGAGTTCTACAAATCAGATGGAAGACTTATAATACAATTTGGAAATCTAAGATCAAGACCTACAACTTTCATTTTGGCCAAAAGTTTAGGAGAAACACCCTTCTAGGTCAAAAGTTCCTTGGAAGTTGGTGAACTTTCACAGACAAATTTCACATTCCTCAGATGACCTGTAACTTGTCTGAATCATAACTTGAGTTCTATACATCCAATGTAGGACTTCTAGTACTCAAATTAAATCTAAGAGCATCCTATACAATTTTCATGTTGGCCAAAAGTGGAGATAAAACTTGCATCTTGAGATAAGTGGTCTTGAAGTTAGGCACTAAATAAGGGATTTTACCCTGAGAACCCTAATTTAGCAACTCCTCACACTTTGAATTCTTCTTGCATAGATCTTGGAATATCATCTCATGTGTCTCAACACAACTATCCATGATTGCAAAGACTCAAAATTGAACTTTGATCCTCTTCAATTGCACAGTTGACTTAGGGTTACTCAGATGAAAACCCTACTTACAACACCCTCAACTGTGGCTCTTCACACTTGGCACAATGACTTGATTGAGCTCCAACATGACCCTAAAGACACTCTATGAGCTCTATCCACACACTCTCTCCTTGACCAAGGCTCCACAACCCACTGATGATCTTCAATTGGTCCTCAGATTAGGAGATTAACCACATACAAACAACTGAACTTCTCAAGAACCCAACTCTCTTCCTGATGACTTTGGTGACTTCTCAAGCTTGAATAAGACCTCTGGATAGGCTTCTCTTGATATAAACCACACTTGATCCCCTGCACAAATGAACAATGCTATGCTATGCAAGTGTTAGATCAATGATATGCTAATGAAATGAAACATAAACCAAGTAAGAAAAGGTTAGGCAAATTTTGGGGTGCAACAGGTCTCTCTATAAATACCCTCTTTCACTAGAGGGTCAGATATTCAATTCTCTATCTCTCTTCTGTATTTGCTCTCACTCTGATCCATTGCTTACTTTGGCATCAGAGTGTCTTGCAGGTACACCCCCTCCTCCTCCCTACTGTTGCGGTGAAATTTGGATACCAAACTATTGATTAGTTTGAATCTTTAATTCAATTTGCAACCGAACTTTGATTTGTCCAAAGGAAGGGATAAAGATTGAAATTCCCACAATGCAATGAAAATGCAAGGTTTAGAGAGTTATAGGTTCGGGGGTTGGTTAAACTTAAGGAAGGTGCTAGCATCCTAAGTTTCTGTAGTACTCTACAGGAACCTCTTGTTTTATGTTGTTTATTGCTAAGGTTTATCTGCTTAATGGTTAAAAGACCTAGGGGTTTAATTCTAAGTATACTCGATAAGATGTCGCATCTTATGCCTACATATCCTTACGGGAGTGAAATCAGAGTATTTGTAGTTCCCCTAAAGGGTTTGAGGAGTTCTTTGATTGTGGTCAAAGTTCCTACGGGTTTAGGGTAGTTGATTGATTGATTTTAGGAGAAGAGATGGGTCATCATTTTAAGGGAGATTTAACCGCCACAAATTGTAGGAAAATAGTCTTTGCATCGTCTTAAGAGAAGGGCTCAAGTACTCGGATATTGATCGACGATGTACGCCTCTATCTCTCTTAAGGCAAAGTCCCTACGGTATTGATTGTATTGATGTGGGGGTGGAGATTCTATCTCGCTTAAGATAATTAACATCTATTTCTCTATTGTGTTTAAATATTTGAATTGTGTTGTATTTGTTTGTATCTAAGTTGTAAAGATAACAGTCCTTCCTATGGGGTAGGATCTAACTTAGAAATATCAACTTGAATAGGATCAAGGATCAAGCGGGAGTATGATGCAAATGATGTGCACTACACACAAGTGTTGACTTATGTGTAGGTTTTTCCTTTGGACGGAATGCAAGGCGGAAATATAAATTGTGGAAATGTAAATTGCTTGTAAAATAAAGGGGGCAAATAAATAAAGCATTCACATATGCGTGAAAGCGCTGAAGTGTGTGAGAGTGAATCGTGAAGTGGGGTGCACGATTAGATTGTATTTTACGCTGTGAGTTGATTTTAATTAGTCGATTTTAAACGGCTTGATTTTAAGATGAACTGATTTTACATGAGATTAATATTAAAGTCTAAAGTCGAATAAGACGCTATAACGATTAATTTATTAGGTAACATAATTTATTTATAAAAGAGAGTCTAATGTGAGAAACTAATTATAATAAAAAGTTGTTTATTTTTTTATTCTTAAGCGTTTTAATATTAAATACAAGCTATATAAAAGGTTTTCTTGAGTTATCAAAATTTAGTTTAATAAGTGAGTATAAATTATTTAAATTATTCCTCGTTATAAAAATGTTTTATTTTATTTAAGTTATTATAAAAAAGGGTGAGTTGGTCACTTAATTATATTATTATTTTTTTTTAATAAAAGTTATTATTATTATCGAAAAGGAGTTCTTAATTATAAAACTAGAGATTGATTTTAAATTTAAAAAAAAAAGGTTTTACTATTTCTAAGTTATTTAGAAATATGATTTTGAATGACTGTTATTTAAGGAATTAATAAAATAGAAAAAAAGTTGATTTAATTAATTATAAAAGGTTATTAGTTTTTATATTAAAAAAAAGTCTAATTAAAATTATAAGATTAACTAGTTAATAAAATAAAAGAGTTAGTTATATCAAACGTTAATTATCAGGTTAATTAAAGCTTGATTAATTAGGTTAATGAGGTTATTAAAAGGCTTAATAAGGTTAATTAGGGGGGCGCAGACGGATTGTGTGTGTGGCTGGCAAGGGTGTAGCATGGGGATGCAGCGTAGGGGGTTGCATGATAAGGTTACAGAAAGGCGAACGGTGGGGATCGTGAGGGTGTACGTGAGTTACTGTGAGTGTGTGTACAGGTGATTAAGAATTACAACAAAAATTGAAAAACACAGACTGTTTTGGGCCAACAGACTTTAATTGAGAATGAATCTCCTTCCATTTTCGCCTTGTGTACTTTAATAACTTTCCTTATATACTTGATTATGTTGGTGATTACTGATGTGGATTTCATTTTCCAGATTGGTGTTGAGCTGATTTTGGAAGGGAATCATCATGTTACTAATGGTAAGTTTGATTACGCTTTTCAAATTTGTTGACTCCGTATCGGTGTTCCGTTACTTCCTTTCTTCAATTAATTTTAAATTCTTCTGGTGTATTGTTCTAATGCTGCCTGTTATCTCTGCTTCCACAAGGTATGCTAGAAGTTTCTCGGTCGATCGAATCCAAGCAGATAAAGTGTAATGCAATCCCTTCCGTAGATAAATCTTCTGGGAGACACTATCATATGGTTGTTTCCCAACGAATTTGTTGCCTAATGATTCTCAATGTTCAATTTGCTACACCAAATGTTATCCAACCTTGCAGTCCATTGTTGAGCTTTAGGTCTTATATCTTTAATGGTTGACGTTCCTTGTACATAAGTTAATATCATTTTACACGTCTCTGCAAAGTTTAATACTCCCAATATTAGGAGGATGCCTCGAACTATTTAGTTAATGTATGCTTTGAAATTGTAAAAATATCGTCTTGAGCTTTCAACGTCATAGATTCATGACTCTTGCCATCAAACATGAGATTTCTTGGATTTTCCCTTGTAGGAACTTTGGGACCGGTTCACACGACTGACGTGCCCTTGTTACTCTCCCAAGAATGGAGATTGGTGAGGAAGACCTGTTGATCATTTGCTTCGGAAGGAAATGTTAGGCTAATGAAAGTCTGCTTCTACGGTGGCGTCGTCTTCCAAAAACATGCTTGTCCTTTATTACTAATCATTAGCTGCAACTAAAATCCGATATATTGTTGCTCATGTAAATTTTATGCAGAGTATGACAGTGGTAGCAGATGAAGCCATTCCTTAGAGCTACCGAAGATATCGCGTTTTCTGTGACTGTGCACCTCTTTTCCAGGCTAGTTATCCTTTCTATAATGCTAAAGCACGTCGTATCGGTTTGTTGTGGTGAATCAAGTATCTTATTAACTCAATTCTTGTTGGCTCGGCAGGCGTATATTCATGAAACATGTTTAACACTAGTGGAAAATGGATAGCAGCGTACGGCCAGATCGAAAAACTCAATAACAGTGACCTTATTCAATCTAAGGAAACACAAACTGCTTCTAAAATCCTGCATATTAGACCAGGATAGTTATTACATCTATACCCTGTTTCACAATTTATGCTTGCTTTTCCATGGAGCTAACTTGGTTATTGTAGCATTTGGTTCTATAAGAGGCTGTAAATCTCTTAGCACTTTCAATGGCACTACTTCCTTTTTCTCAACAGACCGTATAGCATTCAAAATATCACTATGCAGGGACTTCACTTCAGGAGAGAACCGGTAAAGTTCTTCTAAACGTGCTACCAAAACCAAACATTAGTTTTAGTGATAAGTCCGCTACTGACATAGCTTTGGCTAATGGCTTTTGTAGCTCATTTTCTTCATCAAGTTTTAAAAGCATCTTTCTATATATCTAACGGTTTTAAACTTTACGTCTTTATGACATCTTAATGTTTTCTTAGTGGTTTCCGCCTACAGGTGCGCAGAGGCCGCGATAACGGTGTTGCTCTTACTGTCATGGTTGGTGCTTGAGGCTGCGAACGGGGCTGTTGATATTGCTCTGCTATTGTAAAAAGTCTTAAACCAATGTCATGTGCTTGGCAGGTTGTTCAAGAGCTGAGGTTGTCGGTGTTATGCTTCGGTATTTCAAGGTCTCCGTTTGCGGCGTTATGCTCAAACCCTCCGGTATTGAACTTTCAAAATTAGATCCTCTTTCTCGTGAATTCGCAAGGAGGAAACGGTGGTCTATGTGAGTGTTTTGATTTGTTGTTCTCGGTTTTGTTAACAGGGTTAGAAACTAAACTCCGTGGGTAACGATACAACTGTAGCATCAAAGCCATTGTGGAAAGGAACAGGTATCTAGTTGACCATAATAATCAAGATTGTTAAATTGTATATAGAATGCTGATGTGAAGTTGGTTTTTGCAGGTTGTAGCTGAGCTTTGACCTGTCCAAATTATGTTGTGACTGCTCATGAAGTCGGGACATTTCTTTTGAACACAGGTACATCTACATTTGAAGGACATAATGAGTACGACACGAGATAGTATCGGTAATTGCAATATTAACTTTATCAAGTTCTGTTGGCAGGCTTGGAATGTGAGCTTGGAAAGAAGAGCATGAAGATTTGTCGTAGGCTTAGTTCATGGTTGGAGTTTGTCGCTTTTCCAACAAGCTCAACACAGGGGATCAATGCGGGTTGCTGCTAGTGACTTGCTGGGATTCTCGCAAGAAGGCCATGTTTTGTAGGATAGCAGGAGAAGATTTATTATGCTTTAAGCAACTAAGTCCTTCTATCAATGTGTTGTGTAACTTTGGCATGGAATTGAATTTTGTTTTTTTTTGTGTAAGCTTGATGTAATGATCCATGATTATCATGGTTTAGGGGTTAATCATTCAGGGAATTTCATGACTTTGAAAACACACGTGAGAAGTGGCATGTGACTGCTTGTATTAGTAATTTAATTCCTTGTATGGAAATTAAATAGTTTGAGAATTAAAATAGTTTGGATACTTCACGTCTCACCCTGCTTGAATTTCCAGTTTGTGACTTTACTTGAATGATCCCTAAATTCTTCCAACCATGAGACTTTGAAAGATGACCTTTGGATTTTGGTGTCCAACCTCATAAATCTTCTCCTTATAGTTTAGAAGTTGTATGAACCAAAAATTGTACTTGGATGGGTAATGGGCTTGCAATTGGATATGGATACGGCAATGACAGCGGAAGATAGAAATGGTTAACTGATGAACTCGCACAATCTAACTGTCACTTGAATTCGCAGAAATTCCTGTAGAACTTGAATTTAATTCTTGGCTGAAACTAAATGTTCCAGATACTTGATGTCTTTGAACAAGTCTGGATTGGTGAACCATTAGTGGAACTCCAAGCAAGCCTTTAAACTGTGATGATCTCTTTGCAAGAACCGGGCCTTGCGGATTCTTTAAAACACAACCTTGCCATAATTAGATTCAGGAAGCCACAAACCAAGCTTGAAATACCATGTAGGTACACCACAAACCAAATGACACCAACTTGGTCGACTTGATCTCGGTAAGAATCTGAATTCAACTTTTCTATCTGAGTAAAACCTTGTCTTCAACATCCCAGTTTCAAAGTACCTTTGAATGGGAGAATGAGCGACGTGTGCTTGAGACTATTGCACCTGCACAATCTGGTTAGTCGTAATAAATAAAAAGGGCAATGCGTAAAAACAAGGAGGTGAGATCTTAAG
This sequence comes from Lathyrus sativus, assembly GCA_963859935.3. NCBI lineage: Eukaryota > Viridiplantae > Streptophyta > Magnoliopsida > Fabales > Fabaceae > Lathyrus > Lathyrus sativus. The sequence continues at coordinate 632,079,941 of OZ012737.1, read as the reverse complement.
GTAAAAAATTAGGGTGCAACAGATGCCCCTATTTAAGTTACTTCTATCCGGAGATATGAAGATTTAAATCTTCGTCTCGACGAGATAGAAGGGACTTAAATACAAACATTGCATGAATTTTTGGCCGTAAGATGCCACCAAATGCATATGATATGCGATGATATGAAACGCGAGACAGACGGGGAAAGATTGACAATCACAAAGTGTCTATAAACATGTTGCGAAGAACTTGTGGGAAAATCCATTGGAAGAACCGACCGTATAAGTCAAATGTAATGATTCAAGATATCAGCTGGAGAAGTATACTGTCGAGACTTGTAAGTTTAATTGAGAATACTTTTGCCAAAGTATGTACTGTAAAAAAACTTTTAAGGAATCTGCTACCGAGATTCTGTGTTGAAGTTGTTGGAGAGATACTTTTGTCGAAGTCTTCTGGAAATCTACTACTGAGATTAGCCAAGAAATGAAAGAAAACACCTACTGCCGAGGTCTTTTGGGAATCTACCGTCGAGATTAGCCAGGAAAAAGGATAGAAATACCTACTGCCGAGGTCTTCTGGAAATCTACTGCCGAGATTAGCCAGGAACAAGATGTCTTTGAATAAACCTCCCCGCGCCTCATGGTCTGGACGCCATGAACGGGTCTCAGTTCCTTGATGTAAAACCTCCCTGAGCGTCATGGTCTGGATACCACGAGCTGGTCTCAGTTTCTTGATGTAAAACCTCCCCGAGCGTCATGATATGGGAATCATGAGCTGGTCTCAGTCTCTGATGTAGAACCTCCCCGAGCGTCATGGTATGGGAACCACGAGCTGGTCTCAGTTTCTTCTTGAAATGATGAAAACTCGCGAGAGCATCTTCACAGGGGATTGTAGATTTTGTAGTTTGTAGAGTCATTGTAGATTGTAGATGTTGTTGTAGATTGTAGAACTTCTTGGCTGTGAGCCGTAATGTATTGTAAATTGTAGAATCTTGTAGGTGTGGAACTTCTTGGCTGTGAGCCATAATGCACTGGAGGTTGCAAAACTTCACCGGGGATCTTCAGGAGAGATGTGAGCCGGTTGAATTGTAAAGTATGTCTTCTCAAATAGAGAGACTAATGTGATAAACTTCCTCTACTTCTCTGGGGAGATGTCACTTGATGGAAATAAACTCGTGTGATGAATTCGCTGGGGAACACATTCCTGAGGAGCCAAGTGCAAAATAAATGCACGCTTAAGTCATAGTCAAAAGTTGGAGATATCCAAAATGTGATTGTCAGAGACCGAAATTCAATTCAGGAAATAACTGAAGAGAAACTATCAAGTAAGACTCGACCATCGAGGTATGAAACTCAAATGGGATGTACTAGAGAAACCGTCTTCCATGAGGATCAAACTCAGTGGGGAATTAGAAATATTGTGCTCTTCCTGCCTAGGGCTGACGACTCTACTTGGAAGGAGAAGATGCACCCAACCACTCAGGGATAAACACGACCAAAGAGATAGAACAAACAAACGCGAAGATGAAAAATGCATATGTCGTGCTATCTATCTATATGTTATGTGTATGCTATGCTGACAAACCAAAAGAACAAAGGCAAACATAGATGAAATAAACATCTCGAAGCAAACATCTGACCAATCTTCAAATATAGAAGTACCATTGGGGATAGGCGGAGAACCGAATATGGGATCACAATCCTGCTTCAGGGCTTCAAAAACTCCTCCTGGTAAATGGGGAATATTCCACTTGGGGATATAATGTCTTTATCTTCCTTGAAGAATTGTTTTGTTGAAAATGAGAGTAAAGATCTGCTAGGAGCGGATCAAACTCATAACTGGAAGACCTCTACGTAAAAAAAAAATATCCATCTTGATAAGAAATCCTGGATCGTCATAGTTGTTGAAAATGTTGTAGCCAGACCCAAAGGGGATGAAATAAACACCCGCCTTGCTGGGGAAGATCGGTGTTGTACAAGATCCACTGGGAGTACAGTAACATCCACTTCACTAGGACAGTGAAGTTTGAGAGGATTCGCTGAGGATTAAAATAGTGTCTACTTCATTGGGGAAGTGAAGTTGAGCAAATCACTAGGAATTCTTGCATTGAAAAGTTTCATCAGAAAAATTCACCCGGGACATGAAGAATGTTGTGAAATTGCTGAAAACTTGTATTGAAGACTGCGTGGTAGTTGCCATTTGAACAAGATAAGATAATCTTTGTTTCTCAGATGCCTCAAGTCATATGGTTATGAGAAGAAGTCATTCCAGAAGAATTTTACAGAAAACATGGCGTCCCATTATTTTCAAACTCTCTAGAGAGATTCGCCGAATCTCGACGTAACTGGCCCTGATTGACGGTATTATGACTGAATCTTCAAAAACAAATCTTTAGGTGAAGTCAAATTCTGTACAAAATAACCACTTGGAAATAACTTGCCCCAGGTCAGTAGAGTCTTCAAATTCCAATATAACAAACTTAATGTTGATGCTCGCATACAAAACCTTCTATGACCTCGGCAAAGATCAACACGTATGAAATGTTAATTCTGAAACCGTTAATGCAACATATATGTTTGTCTTGAAGTTTTGAAAAGAGATATCCCAATAACTGGTGACCGAAATCACTAGTTAGGATATAAATTAATTTTTATAAAGCCAATGAAAATCGAGCATAACTCAATAGGAGTCAGGAAACGTTATCTCACCGAGTATGCTTTCGAAGTAAATCTTACTTCAATTAGGACTTTAGTATAGATGTATCAGGGCTTAGTTTAAGATTTGTGAAGCATAGTAAATAAGGGTAAAAGCTTATGTACCCGCCCATTTTTGAAAAAATGTTCACTTTTTGAAAGGTTTTAAGTGTTCAATCGAGCTGACTAAAAAAATTTCCTGCCCCAGGTTTTAAAATGAGGTTGGAAAGGGTTAAAAAGGATTTAACTTCCTTATGTCTTTGGTGTTTGGGAAGCTTGAAACAATGCCTTACATCATCAGTAGGTTTTATTCGAAAGCATACATCAAGAGACCTTGCGTTTTACTCCGTCATCCTCCTTCCAATTCTTCACCAAAGTGAGGGAATTGGGTAAAGTTGGCGTTATAAGTTATGAAAAACATTTTACGAGTGAAACGAATGGGTTTCTTCAAGACAAACACTTATTGCATTACTTATTCAAAGTAACATGTTCTTACATGCCAATTATGCTTTTAATCAAAGAAATGAAACACATAAGCAAACGAAAATGAATGGTTCGATGAGCTCTGAAGTTTTCACACGTATCAGCACAATGGTATTCCATTCAAAACTGGTCTTTCTCCTTTGAAGGTTAGCACTTCCTCATCAATCATTTCTTGGACTTTCTCTTGGAAAACTTTGCACTCTTCAATTGAATGCCCCAACACTCCATCATGAAATTCACAACTGGCGTTTGGATTGAACCACGGTGGATGAGACTTCATGATTCTAGTCTTTTGGGGCGTCAGTATTGAGTTTCTAGCAAAATAAGACCATAGCTGAATGTAAGTCATTGGGATAAGATCAAACCAACGAGTTTCTTCTTTTGGGATACTTAGAAGTGTTTTCTTACTCTGACACCGTCTTCAAACCTGTCGATTTTGATGCTGATCTAGGGATATCATTCTTCGCTTATGAGATAGTCGTCGCTTGCGTTGAGCAGGCGCTACATACTGATGTTGAGGATAAGGTTTTGGAACCGGCAGGATTTGAGAGGAATCCCAAGCTGCATTAACATCAATGCTTCTTTCCTCTAGGGAATCATCAATTGAAATTTCTTCATTAGCTTGGATATTCAAATTATCTTGAATTCTTCCACTCTTGAGCGCATTCTCAATGTTTACTCCAACTTCCACAATTTTGGAGAAATCTAATGGGACAACGCCTACCATCCTAACATAATAAGAGTCTGGACGTGTTCTTAGAAACATCTTGGTTAAATCTTTCTCTGGAAGTGGTGGACGAACTTGGGCTACCAACTCTTTCCATCGCTGAGCATATTCCCTGAAAGATTCATCATCATTCTTACTCATTCCTTCTAGTTGATCACTTTCTGGAGCCACGTCCAAATTATAATTGTATTGCTTCATGAAAGCATCGACTAAGTTTCTCCAAGATTGAATACAGTTCCTTTGTAGCTTCATATACCAAATCAAGGATGCCCCACTTAAACTTTCTTGAAAGCAGTGAATCATCAATTCGTCATCGTCAACATAAGCAGCCATCTTTCGACAAAACATCGTCAAATGGTATCTTGGACAACTAACACCTTTGTAAACTTCGAAGATAGGTATCTTGAACTTCGAAGAAATAATTACGCCTGGAACTAAACACAAGTCACGAGCATCAAGATCAGATGCATTAGCTTCCTTCACTATTTTCAATTGTTCTTTAAAACCACATAATTCTTTCTCCATTGCTATGAGGATTCGGTATACTCTGTGGAAACTGAGAAACTCTTTCATCAACTTGACCAACTAGGTTATCTTGCACAGGCTGAGGTTGTGTAGAAACATCCACTTGTTGAACATTATCAGAGGGAAGATCAAATAACGGATTAGTCCTTACTCTGAAACCGGTCAAGGGATCCATATCTTTCGTTCCCTTTACTATCCTTTAGTAATACTTCGAGCTTGGTCAAATGGTCGAGATGTCAGCTGACAGAAAAAGACAGAAAGATCGGATGAGCCACAGAAGGGAAGAGACACATGCATATGAAAAATGCTAAATGAAGGATGCTAATGCAAGAATGCGGAAAATGAAAGATTTCATGGGACTCGAGTATTTATAAACGCTACAGAATACCAAAGAAAATTCATTTATTATTTTTTTGATATTGGATTACAAAGAAAAAGCCTTGTAAGAGTCCTTACTTAATAGCTAAATAAAAGCTAATAAAGCCCTAAGGAAGTCCTTCATCGTGCTTGTTGATTTTCTGTCTACTTGGATCTTCTTGAAGATAAGTTGTCCATGATCAACTTCTAAAGATTAGTTTGATGGAGGAAAATAAATCCTCCATCTCTTCTTTTGTTCTTGTTGGAAGTAAGGGGGAACCCTTTGGATCTTCAACGATAATAAGAGTCTTTTGAACTTCTAATGATTCTCTATGATAGGGGAATCCTCTCGTATTTGTATTTTTGAGTTTCTTGATTCTTCAATCGCTGCCCTTAACTTCCTTAGGTCATCCAAGTTAGGACTCTTAGAAGAATATTCCAAAATATTTTCTTTTGTAATCCTTATTGGTTTCTATAATTTTTATAAATAACTAGGAATTCCATGAAACCAATGCAATATGATGCTATATGGATGCAACAAACACAAGTAAGCACATAAGGACACACAAAGATAAACAAACAAAAGGGAGACCCTAGGCTTGCAACGAGCGTGGAGCAAGGGTGTACCCATTCCCAAAGGTTATGGACTAAAGGTTGATTGTACCTGCAGAACAAGGTTCTAAAGAGGTTCTCAAAGTCATTAGTCCATCTTTCGGATATTATCAACTTCCCAATTACTCGGTGATTAATAATATTCTCAAGAGAACTTCTTTTGAGTGTAGCATCGCGTAGCACTATTTCGGGTGTACTCCCTCATAGTCCCGCACTACATCCTAATAAAGGCCAAAGTGGGGTTAAAGGTAACTAGGGTCCTCAATATCATAGACTCCAATCGACTATAGTAGAAGTTTTCACGATCACTCGTTCAACCGAACCATTTTCGAAAGGGTCTCAACTGAGTGTGATTTCCAAGTCGACTTGGTCGGGATTCAACTCCCTATAAGCCTCGTCGAACATATCACTATCCTATCTTAAGTTCACTCAAGTGAGAGAATTCTTGAAAATGAAAAATGAAAATTGTGAGGAGTTTTTATTTTATTTTGGAGTAGATCACTTAAGTACTCCTTAGGCTTGGATCCCAAGGTAAGGTTTGGACTTTGGCTTGAGAAAATTGGTTTGGAGCTTAATGGTATGATTTTGGTACGTAACTTCCTCTTGAAGCAATCCATAAAATGACCATTAAATATGACTCAAATTGAAATTATAACAATGTCGTTGTATTTAGAATGTCATTTGCAATCAAAATATGTACCAATTTGCCATTTTTTGAACCATTGTGAATTATTTTGGATTTTTCAACTTAAATGCCTTTTGCAAAATTTCTCAAACCAAGTCTCACCCTAAGCCAAGTCAATTCATCATGAGGACATGGTTGACCTAAAAACATCATTCGGAGCAAGTTTTGTGTTGAACAAAATTGCATTTGAAGCTTGCAAGATGGAGAAAATGATCTATAATGCCAAATGACCGATAATATTACTTTCCCAAAATACCCCTAACTTGTAAACCTCATAACATGAGTTCTACAAATCAGATGGAAGACTTATAATACAATTTGGAAATCTAAGATCAAGAACTACAACTTTCATGTTGGCCAAAAGTTTAGGAGAAACACCCTTCTAGGTCAAACGTTCCTTGGAAGTTGGTGAACTTTCACAGACAAATTTTCACATTCCTCAGATGACCTGTAACTTGTCTGAATCATAACTTGAGTTCTATACATCCAATGGAGGACTTCTAGTACTCAAATTAAATCTAAGAGCATTCTCTACAGGTTTCATGTTGGCCAAAAGTGGATATGAAACTTTCATATTGAGATAAGTGGTCTTGAAGTTAGGCACTAAATAGGGGATTTTACCCTGAGAACCCTAATTTAGCAACTCCTCACACTTTGAATTATTCTTGCATAGATCTTGGAATATCATCTCATGTGTCTCAACACAACTATCCGTGATTGCAAAGACTCAAAAATGAACTTTGATCCTCTTCAATTGCACAGTTGACTTAGGGTTACTCAGATGAAAACCCTACTTACAACACCTTCAACTGTGGCTCTTCACACTTGGCACAATGACTTGATTGAGCTCCACTATGACCCTCAAGACACTCTATGAGCTCTATCCACACACTCTCTCCTTGACCAAGGCTCCACAACCCACTGATGATCTTCAATTGGTCCTCAGATTAGGAGATTAACCACATACAAACAACTGAACTTCTCAAGAACCCAACTCTCTTCCTGATGACTTTGGTGACTTCTCAAGCTTGAATAAGACCTCTAGATAGGCCCCTCTTGATATAAACCACACTTGATCCCCTGCACAAATGAACAATGTTATGCTATGCAAGTGTTAGATCAATGATATGCTAATGCAATGAAACATAAACCAAGTAAGAAAAGGTTAGACAAATTTTGGGGTGCAACAGGTCTCTCTATAAATACCGTCTTTCACTAGAGGGTCAGATATTCAATTCTCTATCTCTCTTCTGTATTTGCTCTCACTCTGGTCCATTGCTTACTTTGGCATCAGAGTGTCTTGCAGGTACACCCCCTCCTCCTCCCTACTGTCGCGGTGAAATTTGGATACCAAACTATTGATTAGTTTGAATCTTTAATTCAATTTGCAACCGAACTTTGATTTGTCCAAAGGAAGGGATAAAGATCGAAATTCCCACAATGCAATGTAAATGCAAGGTTTAGAGAGTTATAGGTTCGGGGGTTGGTTAAACTTAGGGAAGGTGCTAGCATCCTAAGTTTCTGTAGTACTCTACAGGAACCTCTTGTTTTATGTTGTTTATTGCTAAGGTTTATCTGCTTAATGGTTAAAAGACCTAGGGGTTTAATTCTAAGTATACTCGATAAGATGTCGCATCTTATGCCTACATATCCTTACGGGAGTGGAATCAGAGTATTTGTAGTTCCCCTAAAGGGTTTGACGAGTTCTTTGACTGTGGTCAAAGTTCCTACGGGTTTAGGGTAGTTGGTTGATTGATTTTAGGAGAAGAGATGGGTCATCATTTTAAGGGAGATTTAACCGCCACAAATTGTAGGAAAATAGTCTTTGCATCGTCTTAAGAGAAGGGCTCAAGTACTCGGATATTGATCGACGATGTACGCCTCTATCTCTCTTAAGGCGAAGTTCCTATGGTATTGATTGTATTGATGTGGGGGTGGAGATTCTATCTCGCTTAATATGATTAACATCTATTTCTCTATTGTGTTTAAATATTTGAATTGAGTTGTATTTGTTTGTATCTAAGTTGTAAATATAACGGTCCTTCCTATGGGGTAGGATCTAACTTAGAAAGATCAACTTGAATGGGATCAAGGATCAAGCTGGAGTATGATGCAAATTATGTGCACTACACACAAGGGTTGACTTATGTGTAGGTTTTTCCTTTGGACGGAATGCAAGGCGGAAATATAAATTGCGGAAATATAAATTACAGAAATGTAAATTGCTTGTAAAATAAAGGGGGCAAATAAATAAAGCATACACATACGCATGAAAGCGCTGAAGTGTGTGAGAATGAATCATGAAGTGGGGTGCACGATTAGATTGTATTTTACGCTGTGAGTTGATTTTAATTAGTCGATTTTAAACGGCTTGATTTTAAGATGAACTGATTTTACATGAGATTAATATTAAAGTCTAAAGTCGAATAAGACGCTATAACGATTAATTTATTAGGTAACATAATTTATTTATAAAAGAGAGTCTAATGTGAGAAACTAATTATAATAAAAAGTTGTTTATTTTTTTATTCTTAAGAGTTTTAATATTAAATACAAGCTATATAAAAGGTTTTCTTGAGTTATCAAAATTTAGTTTAATAAGTGAGTATAAATTATTTAAATTATTCCTCGTTGTCGCTACTGCGAAAATCGGCGCCGGCTGACAGAAGAGTCGCCACCGTGCGTTATTTATCCCACAGGAGGGAAAGGAAACGCTCAAAGTAAACCTACCGCAAAGACGGGAAAGGTATGGTCATCGCAACCAAAACCTGGGTTCGGGAGTCGGTTACGCAAGGGGAAGGTATTAGCACCCCTCACGTCCGTCGTACTCGACGGGATCCACGCTTGCTTGGGTTGTCTACAGGATGCAAAAAACAATCTATCTACGGCTGCTAAGTCTAAACGGGATGGAATTGACTCGATAGAGCATCACACTCTATGCCTACGTATTCTCAAAAGAGAAAGTCAGAGTCAACGTAGTTCGGGACTACAGGGAAATTGGCTCGCCAAGACTTCGCGTCTTGTGCCTACGTACTTCCACACTGTATGGAAGATCAGAGCTTACGTAGTTCAGGCTAACTACGGCTAAAACAGGGTGTTCTCACACAGCAGTGAGAAAATAACTGGCCTTAAAGGTACGAGAACCTATGGGAAAAACTACGGTCTGGTCTCAAATGCACTCGGGCAAGAGAGAAAAAAGGGTAACAATTAGTCGTCAGCGGGAAAGTCTCGATCGCACAGCAGCGAGAGAACAAAAGGTCAGTTGTTAGTGTGCTCGCTAGGATATCGCATCCTATGCCTACATATCCTCGTCTGGTACGAGGAATCAGAGCAGCTGTAGTTCGGCTACTTTCGGGACCACAGCTCAAATCTCATTTTATTAACATTCTGAAAAAATGATTACAATGATTGAGAAACTGAAAATAAACTCCTAGGAAATACTATCCTATCCTATCCTGAAAAATCAAATGGAAAATAGTCCCCTAACAAGTGGAATCCTAAAATTATCTCTGAGATAAACTCCCTGAAAATATACCCTAAAAAAAATATTACATCTATACTAATATTTTTTCTCTTTTTCATACTTCTATTTTCTTCTTTTTTCAATATTCTTTTCTCTTCCTTTTTTATTTTTCTCCCAAATATTCTTTTTTCACTTCTTTCATAATATTTCTTTTTATATTTTTTTCCCTACACTTTCACCCTTTTCTTTTTCAATATTTCTTTTCCTTTTTCTTTTTCTTTTTATTCAAATATTCTTTTTCACTATTTTTCTTATTATTATTTTTTTCCACATTCTTTTTCAATATTTCTTTTTCATTTTCTACTATTTTTCAAAGATACTCTTTTTCTCTTTATTGTTTTTTTTCTTAAAAAACTAAGTATATAAAAAACAAAGAAAAGAAAACAAAAGGGGGAAGGGGGGGTGCAGCTGCTACAAAGGGGTATGCTAGCAGTAAAATAATAAACAAACTGGGCCCAGCCCAGTATACAACAAAAACGGGGGGAGGGGGTACTGTGAGTGAACTGGGGCGTATCAGCAAAAACAATGGGCTTGGCCCAATCCATCAGTAAGCAAAAACGGGGGGGATGGCAAAATGAGGGGGGTGTACGGACAACCACAAACTGATGGGCCCAAGGCCCAATCCACATGAGGTTTCGCCTTCCTCTCAACTCTTTGGCCAAACCCCAGTTTCCCTCTTCTGAACCATAGCTTCATCCCTTCCAAATCGCCGCCGCCTGGTTCTCCAACGCAACCTCATCATCGCCGGTAAAAACAAAACTCCCCTCAACAACCACCATCCCCTTCAACTCAAACTTCTCTCAAACTCTCCCTATTCATCCTTCACGAAGGAAACTCATCCGCACTGAACATCCATGGATTCGGACACGAAGGTGAGTTGATAGATCCAAAGTTGATTCGAGCTTCGATGAAGATTCACGGAGAGGATGAATATCTGAAAGATCTTCGCGAAGCAGAAGAAGATTCGACGAACCCTGGAACATTTTCTGATGATCTGGAGATCTCTGGAGATTTGGAGCTTCGCTGACGAACGCATTAAGATTGAGACGATCTTGATGAAGCTTTGAAGAAAAACGAAGAAGATCTTTGAATGTTGTTGGGGTTTGATTCGTGGATGATGAAGGTTGATCGGATTCTGGAATTTTTTTGGGTGCTTTAGGGTTTCCGGCGACGGGTATGGCGGCCGGAGTAGGTTAATGTGGCCGGAAGTTGTTGTTACGGTGGTCGGCGGCCATTGCATGCTGGCCGGTGGGAGGTTACCGGCGAGATTGCATGCATGAGGGGGAGGAGGAAGTGGTGACAAGTGTCACTGGTAGTGGAGGCGGTGAATACATGGCTTACACGTGGTGGGTGAGTGGAGAGGGTTTCTGCATGAGTCCCACGTGTTGTGAGGCGTGGCAGAGAGAGGGAGAATGTGGGTGATGCGTGGCAGTGCGTGAAGTGTGAAATGTGGGGTCCCCCTTTTGACTTACACATGGGCATGCTAACTTTATAGGACTTGCTGGATTTTTCTGGACTCTTCTGAAGAACTGGGCTTCGCAAATGGATAAAAAAGAATGAACTGGGCCTCCGCCCCACTCATGGCCCAATACGAAAATGAATGATAAAAAACCCAAAAAAACTGCATTAAGATGGATTAATACTAATGACTAATTAACAAACCAAATAAAATGCTGAATTAATACTAACGACTAATTACTTGAATGAAACAATTAGTAACCTAATAATATCCTAATCAAAATTAAAACAAACAATTAATATTCTAAACTAATACTCTAGTAAATCCCCTAATCTAAAATTAAGCTAAAAACTCTAGTAATTCTCTATTAAACCAAAATTAAGCTAAAAAGCTCTAATAATCCCCTACTCTAATAATTCCACTAATTAAACTTCTATAAAAGAAAATCTATTAAAATTCTATTAAGAAAATCTATATTATTCTATTAAGAAAATGATAAAAAATCCATTTAATATCTAATATATTCTAAAAAGATTAAAACTATTAAAAATATTAAAAACCTATTAATATTCTAAAAAATGATTTAAAAAATCTATTTAAATTCTAAAAAAATAAAGCCTATTTAAAATCTACAAGAAGCTATTAAATTTTAAAAAATGCAGACAAAGGAAAATAATCAATATAAAAGAGAGCGCGAGACCAGATCGAAGCAAAACAATAACCAGATACCCAAAATCTCAAAAATCACTGCATAAACTGAAAACACCCAGGAAGCGCGCGACTTCCCAAAATAACCTCCGATTATCCGAACTGGTCTGAGATACCTAAAATGCGACAGCAGGGCTGTAATCCCGATAAAATCACCATGATTGAAGAAATGCACTATATGCAGTATGTAAATGCGGATGCGAGATGCGTCGAAACATCGAGTCAGATACGGGACCCGGTTGGTCAAATTTTAGGGTGCAACAGCTGCCCCTATTCAAGCAGCTTGGACCTGAATGGTTGAAGAGCGCCCAGCCTTTGATCATTCAAAGGTAGAAGATGGTTGAATACAAATGGAACCCTGAAATTTGCCAACCGCAGAAATAAACTGCACTACTGCTTGAATAACAACATCTGCTGACTGGATCTGGTTGTTACGGCAACAACCACCCAATCATCTGATAAAACCACGGACCTTGACCGACCACCTCTGTTGGGGTGACTTGGAAATGTCGGAACCTGAGTGTTCAACGAGCACAAAATTTGAATCTTTCTACGCAATTTGCCGGAGTCTGAGCCCTCAACGCAATAACAGGATCACACCAAAAAATGGGTATCTATCGGAGTCGGGATGCTCAACGTAATAACTGGGACCAAAATGCTTGACAAACTTAAGAAAATCTATATTATTCTATTAAGAAAATAAAATCCATTTAATATCTAATATATTCTAAAAAGATTAAAACTATTAAAAATATTAAAAACCTATTAATATTCTAAAAAATGATTTAAAAAATCTATTTAAATTCTAAAAAAATAAAGCCTATTTAAAATCTACAAGAAGCTATTAAATTCTAAAAAATGCAGACAAAGGCAAATAATCAATATAAAAGAGAGCGCGAGACCAAATCGAAGCAAAACAATAACCAGATACCCAAAATCTCAAAAATCACTGCATAAACTGAAAACACCCAGGAAGCGCGCGACTTCCCAAAATAACCTCCGATTATCCGAACTGGTCTGAGATACCTAAAATGCGACAGCAGGGCTGTAATCCCGATAAAATCACCATGATTGAAGAAATGCACTATATGCAGTATGTAAATGCGGATGCGAGATGCGTCGAAACATCGAGTCAGATACGGGACCCGGTTGGTCAAATTTTAGGGTGCAACACTCGTTATAAAAATGTTTTATTTTATTTAAGTTATTATAAAAAAGGGTGAGTTGGTCACTTAATTATATATTTTTTTTTTAATAAAAGTTATTATTATTATCGAAAAGGAGTTCTTAATTATAAAACTAGAGATTGATTTTAAATTTAAAAAAAAAGGTTTTACTATTTCTAAGTTATTTAGGAAAATGATTTTGAATGACTGTTATTTAAGGAATTAATAAAATAGAAAAAAAGTTGATTTAATTAATTATAAAAGGTTATTAGTTTTTATATTAAAAAAAGTCTAATTAAAATTATAAGATTAACTAGTTAATAAAATAAAAGAGTTAGTTATATCAAACGTTAATTATCAGGTTAATTAAAGCTTGATTAATTAGGTTAATGAGGTCATTAAAAGGCTTAATGAGGTTAATTAAGGGGGCGCAGACGGATTATGTGTGTGGCTGGCAAGGGTGTAGCATGGGGATGCAGCGTAGGGGGTTGCGTGATAAGGTTACAGAAAGGCGAACGGTGCGGATCGTGAGGGTGTACGTGAGTTACTGTGAGTGTGTGTACAGGTGATTGAGAATTACAACAAAAATTGAAAAACACAGAACCCTAATTCCCAAACTGATTTCCCCCTCTTCTTCCCGATTGCGCCTCATTCCCCTATTCTCTCTCTCCTTTCCGTCTTCGCGATCTCCCTTCTCTACGGGTCTTCGTCCTTCTCCTCGTTTGTGAACCTTCCGTGAAGTGTATCGGCGGTGGTGAATGGCTTCGATGCAAATGGCGCTAGAAGGAGGAGATTCTTCGCAACGGTTTCGAGCGAGATCTTCCGACGACGATGACGCAGGTGGAGGTTTCCCAGCAATGGTTGAAGGGTGGCTGTGAGTAGCGGATGATGGACCTGCGGTGGACAACGACGGAGGTTCGAAAAGAAGATGAGTTCTTTAACCTTTTTTTTTTAAAAATTACTTTTTAGGTTTCTTTGGATTTGGGGTTTCTAAGTTTAGAATTTGTTTGTGAACTCCGAGTGGATTTTTCGGTCCCCCTTTTTTCACCTCAATTCTCCTTCTTTTATAGACTGTTTTGGGCCAACTGACTTTAATTGAGAATGAATCTCCTTCCATTTTTGCCTTGTGTACTTTAATAACTTTCCTTATATACTTGATTATGTTGGTGATTATTGATGTGGATTTCATTTTCCAGATTGGTGTTGAGCTGATTTTGGAAGGGAATCATCTTGTTACTAATGGTAAGTTTGATTACGCTTTTAAAATTTGTTGACTCCGTATCGGTGTTCCGTTACTTCCTTTATTCAATTAACTTTAAATTCTTCTGGTGTATTGTTCTAATGCTGCCTGTTATCTCTGCTTCCACAAGGTATGCTAGAAGTTTCTCGGTCGATCGAATCCAAGCAGATAAAGTGTAATGCAATCCCTTCCGTAGATAAATCTTCTGGGAGACACTATCATATGGTTGTTTCCCAACGAATTTGTTGCCTAATGATTCTCGATGTTCAATTTGCTACACCAAATGTTATCCAACCTTGCAGTCCATTGTTGAGCTTTAGGTCTTATATCTTTAATGGTTGACGTTCCTTGTACGTAAGTTAATATCATTTTACACGTCTCTGCAAAGTTTAATACTCCCAATATTAGGAGGATGCCTCGAACTATTTAGTTAATGTATGCTTTGAAATTGTAAAAATATCGTCTTGAGCTTTCAACGTCATAGATTCATGACTCTTGCCATCAAACATGAGATTTCTTGGATTTTCCCTTGTAGGAACTTTGGGACCGGTTCACACGACTGACGTGCCCTTGTTACTCTCCCAAGAATGGAGATTGGTGAGGAAGACCTGTTGATCATTTGCTTCGGAAGGAAATGTTAGGCTAATGAAAGTCTGCTTCTAGGGTGGCGTCGTCTTCCAAAAACATCCTTGTCCTTTATTACTAATCATTAGCTGCAAGTAAAATCTGATATATTGTTGCTCATGTAAATTTTATGCAGAGTATGACAGTGGTAGCAGATGAAGCCATTCCTTAGAGCTACCGAAGATATCGCGTTTTCTGTGACTGTGCACCTCTTTTCCAGGCTAGTTATCATTTCTATAATGCTAAAGCGCGTCGTATCGGTTTGTTGCGGTGAATCAAGTATCTTATTAACTCAATTCTTGTTGGCTCGGCAGGTGTATATTCATGAAACATGTTTAACAATAGCGGAAAATGGATAGCAGCGTACGGCCAGATCGAAAAACTCAATAACAGTGACCTTCTTCAATCTAAGGTAACACAAACTGCTTCTAAAATCCTGCATATTAGACCAGAATAGTTATTACATCTATACCCTGTTTCACAATTTATGCTTGCTTTTCCATGGAGCTAACTTGGTTATAGTAGCATTTGGTTCTATAAGAGGTTGTAAATCTCTTAGCACTTTCAATGACACTACTTCCTTTTTCTCAACAGACCATATAGCATTCAAAATATCACTATGTAGGGACTTCACTTCAGGCGAGAACCGGTAAAGTTCTTCTAAACGTGCTACCAAAACCAAACATTAGTTTTAGTGATAAGTCCGCTACTGACATAGCTTTGGCTAATGGCTTTTGTAGCTCATTTTCTTCATCGAGTTTTAAAAGCATCTTTCTATATATTTAACGGTTTTAAACTTTACGTCTTTATGACATCTTAATGCTTTCTTAGTGGTTTTCGCCTGCAGGTGCACGGAGGCCGCGATAACGTCGTTGCTCTTACTGTCATGGTTGGTGCTTGAGGTTGCGACCGGGGCTGTTGATATTGCCCTGCTATTGTGAAAAGTCTTAAACCAATGTCATATGCTTTGCAGGTTGTTCAAGAGCTGAGGCTGCCCGTGTTATGCTTCGGTATTTCAAGGTCTCCGTTTGCGGCGTTATGCTCAAACCCTCCGGTATTGAACTTTCAAAATTAGATCCTTTTTCTCGTGAATTCGCAAGGAGGAAACGGTGGTCTATGTGAGTGTTTTGATTTGTTGTTCTCGGTTTTGTTAACAGGGTTGGAAACTAAACTCCGTGGGTAACGATACAGCTGTAGCATCAAAGCCATTGTGGAAAGGAATAGGTATCTAGCTGACCATAATAATCAAGATTGTTAAGTTGTATATAGAATGTTGATGTGAAGTTCGTTTTTGCAGGTTGTAGCTGAGCTTTGACCTATCCAAATTGTGTTGTGACTGCTCATGAAGTCGGGATGTTTCTTTTGAACACAGGTACATCTACATTTGAAGGACATAATGAGTACGACACGAGATAGTATCGGTAATTGCAATATTAACTTTATCAAGTTCTGTTGGCAGGCTTGGAATGTGAGCTTGGAAAGAAGAGCATGAAGATTTGTCGTAGGCTTAGTTCATGGTTGGAGTTTGTCGCTTTTCCGACAAGCTCAACACAGGGGATCAATGCGTGCTGCTGCTAGTGACTTGCTGGGATTCTCGCAAGAAGGCCATGTTTTGTAGGATAGCAGGAGAAGATTTATTATGCTTTAAGCAACTAATTCCTTCTATCAATGTGTTGTGTAACTTTGGCATGGAATTGAATTTTGTTTTTTTTTTGTGTAAGCTTGACGTAATGATCCATGATTATCATGGTCTAGGGGTTAATCATTCAGGGAATTTCATGACTTTGAAAACACACGCGAGAAGTGGCATATGACTGCTTGTATTAGTAATTTAATTCCTTGTATGGAAATTAAATAGTTTGAAAATTAAACTAGTTTGGATACTTCACGTCTCACCCTGCTTGAATTTCCAGTTTGTGACTTTACTTGAATGATCCCTAAATTCTTCCAACCATGAGACTTTGAAAGATGACCTTTGGATTTTGGTGTCCAACCTCATAAATCTTCTCCTTATAGTTTAGAAGTTGTATGAACCAAAACTTGTACTTGGATGGGTAATGGGCTTGCAATTGGATATGGATACGGCAATGACGGCGGAAGATAGAAATGGTTAACTGATGAACTCGCACAATCTAACTGTCACTTGAATTCGCAGAAATTCCTGTAGAACTTGAATTTAATTCTTGGCTGAAACTAAATGTTCCAGATACTTGATGTCTTTGAACAAGTCTGGATTGGTGAACCATTAGTGGAACTCCAAGCAAGCCTTTAAACTGTGATGATCTCTTTGCATGAACTGGGCCTTGCGGATTCTTTAAAACACAACCTTGCCATAATTAGATTCAGGAAGCCACAAACCAAGCTTGAAATACCATGTAGGTACACCACAAACCAAATGACACCAACTTGGTCGACTTGATCTCGGTAAGAACCTGAATTCAACTTTTCTATCTGAGTAAACCTTGTCTTCAACATCCCAGTTTCAAAGTACCTTTGAATGGGAGAATGAGCGACGTGTGCTTGAGACTATTGCACCTGCACAATCTGGTTAGTCGTAATAAATAAAAAGGGCAATGCATAAAAACAAGGAGGTGGGATCTTAAGGTAAAAAATTAGGGTGCAACACCTACTTCCGGTGAACAGCTTGCAGATCAATGACGCGTGGCAGGTCATTGATTCCCTTCTGATCAGGTCAGATTAGTGGTGTCGTTTGTGGGAAACTAAGCTTCCTTGCTCCTCCAAGCAGAAGAACCAAAGCTTCTTATTTTCAAATTCCGAAGATCATGACTAGCCCACGTCACAACGACGCTGTTCACAACTCTGCCCTCGTCCCAATCACCAACAGCGACAACTAGGCGGGGACCTCCCACGCCCGTGAGGGCGACACCAGAGACAGACATACTGCCTCTCCATCGTCCAAGGACGCGGCACATTACGTCGCACCTCGGACAAGGAGCCCGGCTGTCTTCCAGCCCGGCTGTCTTCCAGCCCGTTCCTACGCCAGCTAGAGTAGACCCAACGATGATTGTCCTCTTTGCAGCCATCAACCAAACAAACTTGATGATGTTCCAACAGAATGAGTGCATCGGCGCACTGGAACAGGATACCTCGTCCCGCTCTCACCCGCGGAAAAATCAGCACGGGAACTCCCGGAGCCCCTTTCCCCGTCCACGAAATCGCCGACCACAGCTGGAGAGGCCCCAATCTGTGGCCTCCAAGAAACGTGCCAGGTCACCCTCCTGGAAGGAGAGGCGTTCCCCAGAACCAAGAGCGAACAGGCCTGAAGCCCCGGCCAGAAGACCGAGGGGACGTAATCAGCCTCCTCGACACGACTCGTCGCCTCCACACTCTCCCATCCGCAGTGACGAAGACAACTATAAGACCCCCTATAACGGGAGATCATGGCAATCCCCATCCCCCACGAGATGGAGAAACCTCTCGTACTCTCTACGCACGACGGTACTTCGGATCTGGAAAATCATCTAGAGGACATCAAGGCCATGCTCGACTACAGGAATGTCCGGGAAGCCATCAAGTGCAGGCTCTTCCCAACGATGCTGAAGAAAGGGGCCATGGCTTGGTATAAAAGCCTAGAACCTAATTCCGTCACATTGTGGAGGGTCCTAAAGGATCTTTTTCGCAGCATTTCACAGCATCGTGACGACATCTGAAGATGGAGGCTGTCTTGGGCACAATCATCCAGGCCCTGGATGAACCGCTTAGAAACTACATTGAGAGGTTCACGAAAGAGGTAATCCAGGTGACGACCTCAGGCGATATGAAATGCTACTTGATGGAGCAAGGCCTACATCGTGGCTCCAAATTCTACAAAGTCGTGGCGATCCACCATCCGAACACCCTGCAAGGCTTCCTCGAGAAAGCCCGTCACTACATCCGATACGAGGAAACCGAGGCCGCTAACGCTGCCCGGGAGTCCCGAAACTGCGAAACCCCCCGCGGGTCCCGAGAAGAATGAGCGTCAGCCCCCCGACATGGGGGAGATCGTCGCCGAGACGATCGTCCCAAAGAGCCCCGAGAATAGAGGGGCCCAGCATGCCACTTCACCAAATACACCTCCCTAGTCGCTTTTCGCGAGCGCATACTGGACGAATGTGCCAACTCGGAGTTCATTCGGGGAGGTGTCCGCTTCCCCAAACCAGCGCCCCTAAAGCCAACATGGACAAATCCAAATACTGCCGCTTCCACCGGGGACACGGGCACGTTACGGAGGACTGCATCCACCTGAAGGACGCGATCGAAATACTCATCAAGAATTGACACTTGAAGAGATACACCAGGGAAGGAGATGCCCCACGACAAGAGGCCCAGGAAGTCAAGAGAGTCGAGGACATCCCCTCTCCCACGAGCGAAACCGGGCTACATGTGGCCCTCTGCATTGATCGCCTTGAAGACTAGTTCTCACTGAGAGAACACAGCCTTTCTGCTGGGCATGATCTACCCGAGGAACCAATATGTCCAATCAGCCAGTGGGAATACTTTCCCAAGGAGATGTTCATCTCGGGTGGTACCCTAAGCAAGCTCCCGATCGGGTTGGTGAAAAGGAAGTTTGACGAACTGATGAACAAAAACTCCAGCAAAATGAGCATGCTCGACAAATTCCACAGCCGATCAAACCCGATCATATACTATCTCGGCCATCCCCCTATTGATACAAGAACAAATGGCTAATTTCGATGTCCGCCGCATCCTAGTCGACGGAGGAAGCTCGGTGGATATCATGTATACCCACCTCTTCTCAACGCTACAGCTGGACGAGACCAACCTAACTCCCTACCTGGGCTCCGACCTCCAGGGCTTCAACGGGATGACGACAAGACCATGGGGATACGTGGAGCTCAAGGTCATCTTTAGGATGCAAGAAACGGCCAGGGAAATCAACGTCTGCTTCCTAGTCGTCAAATGCCCATCCCTGTACAACTGCATCCTAGGAAGGACAACGTTGGCCGAGCTCACCGCAGTGCCGTCAACCGTCTACCTCAAGATGAAGTACTATACCAGGCTGGGTGTCGTCGTCACTCTCAACAGGGATATAGAAGCAGCCCGACGATGTTTTGAAACAACAATGAAGGGCCTTAGTACGATCGGTTCCCCGATCAAAGAAACTAAGCTTTCCCCCGTCCAGGAGAACAGATCGAAGGACCACGACTACTGCTTCGCCGAAGAGCCAAATCACAAGGACGAAGCCGAAGACACTCCTCCAAGCACCAACGGGAAGCCTATCCATCCAACGCACCCCATTTTGGACGGGGGTGGTGAAGATTGGAGCAGGACTAACCGACCTGGCGAGGAAGCAGTTGAAGGTCTGCCTCCGTGAGAATGTCGACCTCTTCGCTTGGAGCGCTGCTGAGATGCCCGGACTCGACTCTGAGGTCGCCTGCCACCAACTCTCCATCAACCCAGCCGCTTAGGCCGTAGTATAACATAGACGTAGGCAGTCCCCCGAAAAGTCGGCGATGGCTGAGAAAGCTGTAAAAGACCTCATAGAGGAAAATTTTATTTCAGAAGCCCGGTATTCAACCTGGTTGTCCAACGTTATACTTGCAAATAAATCTAATGGAAAATGGAGGATGTGCGTTGATTACACAGATCTCAACCGGGCGTGTCCAAAGGACGCCTACCCTCTCCCCAACATCGACAAACTCATCGACAACTCGGAGGGTTTCAAACTATTGTCCTTCATGGATGCCTACTCGGGATACAACCAAATCCCCATGGCCGAGGTCGACAAACAGAGCACGACGTTCATGACCGAGTCGGGAAACTATTACTTCAACGTAATGCCCTTCAGCCTAAAGAACGCCGACACCACCTACCAGTGGATGATGAACAAGGTCTTCCGGGGAGAGATAGGAGACATGCTCGAAGTCTACATGGAAGACATGATCATAAAGTCTCACGCCGAGGTCGACCACACGACACATCTCAAAAAAGTCTTCGAGACAGTGAGGAAATGCCGGATGCGGTTCAACCCGGAGAAATGCACCTTTGGGGTACACACGAGGAAGTTCCTCAGATTCTACCTGACCGAATGGGGAATCAAGGCGAACCTGGACAAATTCCGAGCCTTCTCCAAGATAGAGACGCCGAGCATGATGAAATCGGTACAGTCCCTCAATGGGATGCTCGCGTCCTTGTCCCACTTCGTCGCCAAATTCGCGCAGCACGCTTTGCCATTCTTCAAACTGTTATGAAAGGAAGACGCGTTCGAATGGAAGGAGGAATGCGAGCAAGCCCTCCTTCATCTCAAACGTGTCCTATCAGAACCACCTGTCCTAACGAGACCCGACATCGGGGGAACCCTCTACCTGTACCTGGCTGTCTCAACCGAGGTCGTGAGCGTCGTACTAATCCGGGAAATCTCCAACGGGCAAAAATCGATCTACTTCACGAGCAACACTCTCCACGGCCCAGAAGTGAGATATCAACAGATAGAGAAAGTTGCCCTGGCCCTCATCAACGCAGCCAGGAGACTTCGATACTACTTCCTGGCACATACCGTTGTAGTCAGAACTGAGCAACCGATCAAACAGATGCTCGGTCGGCCCGACATGGCGGGTCGCATGCTGAAATGGTCTCTAGAGCTCTCCGAGTTCGACATCATCTACGAAGACAGGAAAGCGCTTAAGGCCCAAGTGCTGGCCGATTTAGTCGCCGAGATGACCCCCGCCATGGAGCCCACTTCCAGAGCCCACAAGTTGACCATCTTCGTGGACGATGCTTCAATCCCCTCGGGGAGCGGCGCAGGCATCATCCTGGAAAACGAAGAAGGTACGATTGTGGAGGTCTCCTTGACCCTAGCATTCCCGACGACAAACAATCAAGCCGAATACGAAGCCTTCTTGGTCGAACTCCGCTTGGCAGGAGACCTCGGAGCCAAGGAGATAAAAATATTCACGGACTCCCAGTTGGTCGCCTCCCAAGTCCGGGGCGAATACCAAGCGAAGAACGATAACCTGGCCGAATATTTGGCCTTTATCAGGGAGCGGATGAAGAGTTTTGACTCCACAGAAGTAAAACACGTTCCACGCGAGCAGAATACCCGGGCGGACGTCCTCTCAAAGTTGGCGAGCACCAAGAAGAAGGGCAAAAACAAATCCGTCGTCCAGGAGATCCTTGCGCAACCGAGTACGGAGAAGGCGAAAACACTGCTCGACGTTAACGCCATCAAGGACGCCGACTGTTGGATGACTCTGATACACGCTTACCTTAGCACGGGGCGCCTCCCCGACGATGCTAAGGAGGCCGGTACGGTCAAACGACGTGCCTGCTCGTACGTGCTGCTCGAGAATAGACTATACCGAAGAGGCTTCTCGATCCCTCTCCTCAAATTCGTCGACAAAATCCAAGCCTCAACCATCCTGCAAGAGGTCCACGAGGGCATCAACACGCAACACCTCGGAGGATGGTCCTTGGCGAGGAAAGCCTTACGGGCTGGATACTACTGGCTGACAATGCAGGAAGATGCGAAGGAACACGTAGAGAAGTGTGACACGTGCCAACAGCACGAGGACATACACCTCGCTCCCCCGAGTGAGCTCAAGTCCCTCTCCTCCCCCTGGCCGTTTTCCTGGTGGGGGATGGATATCCTCAGTCCATTCACCTTAGGCTCCTATCAGAATAAGTACCTGATAGTCGGTGTCGACTACTTCACCAAGTGGGTCGAGGTCGAGGCCCTCGCCAAAATCACGGTGCACAACATACTCCGCTTCTACAAGAGGAACATCCTCGTCAGGTTTGGCGTGCCCATGACCATCATGACCGACAACGGTATGCAATTCACTGAAAAAAAATTTCAAGACTTTATGACCAAGCTCGGGACAAAGCATCACTTTGTGTCAGTCGAACACCCGCAAACGAACGACCAGGCAGAAGCCCCGAACAAAGTCATTCTGCGAGGCCTAAAACGCCGGCTCGGAGACGTTAAGAAGAGATGGGTTGAGGAGCTCCATAACGTGCTATGGGCATACAGAACGACACCCCACTCAACCACCGGGGAAACACCCTTCCGGCTAACGTACGGGACCGAGGTTGCAATCCTGGTCGAAATAAGGGAACCGTCCAGAAGAACATAACCCCCCTTCGAAGAGGAGGCCAACGAAGAGGCCCTCAGAGACGAGCTCGACTTAGTCGAGGAAATACGCTCAAGGGATTCTCTCCGGGAAGCCTCACTGAAACAAAAAAGTTTCCCTCCGCTACGATTGCAGGGTCATAAAGCGCAAATTCCATATCAGCGATCTGGTCTTACAGAGAAACCCGAAAGACTCGCGCGAGGGCAAGCTCGCCGCCAATTGGGAAGGGCCCTACCGTGTCCGAGACAAGACGGCGCATGGGGCCTACTACCTCGAGAACTTACACGGGGACGAGATAGCTCAACCATGGAATGCTGAGAAGCTAAAAAAATACTACAGTTAAACACTGCCCGAGAAGAAACGCCTCGTGACCACGGGAGCGCGACATGGTACAATCGTGTCTCCTCAAAATCAACGAGATAACAAGCGTTTTCCCTTTGTGTGTGGGGGCAGAACACTCTGTTCGACGGTGACCCTTCGACCGAGAGCCACCGCCGCAGTACCGAGGTTGGCAGAACACCCAGCTCGCAATGGGACATTCACGCCGCGGGTATAGGTCCCCGACCGTGGGCCATCTCCGTAACCGACCAGGTAACCACCCTGGTCAACCGGCCAGTTCCCTACACTACCGGATATACATACAAAAGCGTCGAGCAACATTCCCCACAAACATACGAAAACACATACAAGCATACGAACATGCAAACATATGAACATGCAAACATAAAACGAGCACACACTTAAAGAAAAATACTGTATTATAAAAGGGGCACTAGCCCAGTATTCAGTTACAACACAAAAGGGCACGCAGGGCCGACAAAAAGAACTTAACAAAATTTGGCATGCAAGCCTAAAAAACAACGGGCACGCAGGCCCGGAAACATCTACCCTAATCTTCGAGTCGGTCCGCTTAGGGCTCATCGGTTGGGGTGGTGTCCTCAACATCCTCGGGACCAATGGAGACCACACGTCCATCGACAACCTGGTGGAAGGGCCCAATCCCGTCGGTGACCAAGACGACCTCGGAATTCACTATCTTGAGTTGGTCCACAACACTAGAGAACCCAACCTCGACAACACCCAGGCAGTCGTGCTCCAACTCGCGGATCCTCCCCATCAAATCAGCACGGGAGATAAAAATCCTTTCCTCTTATGTCTCATCCTCGGTAGGACAAAGCAACGTCTCTAGCTCCACCACGCGGGCCCGTAGCCTCGACAGTTCCTCCTCAGCAGCCTCCACCTTGCCCTCAGCATCGATCCCCCTCTTCCGTTGCGCAGTGGCCTCTTTCTTGCTCAGCTCCAGCTCGGCAGTCAGTTTATTCAACCTCGACTGAACAAAGGCGAGGTTCCCTCGCAACTTAGCCAGCTCAGCAGAAGAGCATCCCTCATTGTTTAACACCAGAGCGGTTGAGAAAACCTGCATCATTGCGGCCAGATCCTCGGTGAGCACCTGCCTCCGAGCGTCTCGACTTCCCCCGAGGATTGCCTTCGATTCCAAGGCCGACACAGCTGGCGACCTTGCACCATGAAAGAACCCAGGATTCTGATGGTAAGGGGGGATGAGAAATCCCTCCTCAGAGAATCCCTCGGTGAGATCGACGATGATCCCCGAAGACTGAAGTTTAGCCTGCTTCACAACCCCTTGTGACGTCGGGGACTGACTACCTTGAGGTGATGACGAGGACCCCCTTCCTCCCTGGTCTGCGACGACCTACTGCACCACCTGGGCAACCCTGCTCTTCCCAGCTTTTGCCGCGGCTCTAGAGGCCGCCAATTTCCTCACACGCTCTTCGATGGACGACATGCTTCCTGTAAAACAAAATAGAAAAAGGCCAGCGAACAAACAAATGGAGACCAAAATGTTGGGCAGAATATCGACCACCCCTAGGAAACGGAGAGCCTCCTCATCGGACGAACACTCGAGCAGAGCCTTCGTGTTGATCAACCTCCTTTGTTGGAAAACGTGCCCCTGGCTGTCGAGGATATAGTTACTGTCGGGTGTCACCAGCCTGGCCGAGGGTAAGCTGGCCACAATAGACACTATCTTCTGGTAGCCCGCCAAGTCGTCCTCATCCATGGTCCCCGCCCGCACTATATAGTGATCCATGTCCTTCTTGACGTGCTCCTCTGTCCACTCCAAGGGCACCCTCAGCACCATGACATCTTCTCGCTGCCCGTTCACCTCACGGGCTTCTCGATGATACAGGGAGGCGCACGCCTCATAGGAAACGGGCCGGACCATAAAGAAGCACGCCTTGAAGTCCTGAATAGAATCCATGTATGTCTGGAAGAGTCTTCTCGGCTGCTTCAGAGAGACCCACCCTTGCCGGTCATCCACTGTTTGCCTCTGCAAGTGGAAAAGGCGAAAAAAAGAGCGATAAAGTGGCCCCGATCTCCAAATGTCGGCAGACGAGCTCGTATGCCCGGATGAAAGCTATGGTATTGGGGTACAGCTGCGTTGGAGCCAACCTCAGCTAGTCGAAGACGCCCGGCTGGAAATCTGTAAAAGGCAGCCTCAAATTAGCCTCCCAGAAGCAAAACTCGTACATCGAGAACCTCATCTTCCCGTATGTCGAGCATATTCGATGGTGCTCCCGCAGTCGGTACACCTGCCAACTAACGAGGGATTCCGCACACCGGTCCTCAACAGTCGCGTAAGCACCAGTCTCATCGTCGACAAAATAAGAAGGTGTACTCAGCGGTTCCTCGGCTACCCAGTCCTCGACCGGGCAAGTACGTGCCTCGGCAGCTGGAGCCTCTGGCTCCACGTCGATGTCCATGGTCCCTGACACCTACGAGGTCATCTTCACCTGAAAAGCAGAAGGAAATGGTGAATTTGACATTCAAGATCAAATTTACCTTTCCACCACATATCAAGTGAAAGGGCGACGGGGACGGCGATCACATCCCGGCGGTAGCTCGCGCTCACGCAGTGTCCACTTCCGCCCGAGCATCCCTCCCCGGGGTATTCATCCAGTCCCCTTCAGCCTCCCCGGGGTATGCATCAAACCTACCCTATGTCCCCGGGGTATTCATATAAAACTAAGGTATGTCCCCGGGGACCCCATCCTCATCATGTCGATCGTCTGCGAGACATTTATCCTACAGCCCCAAGTGTCCTCGGGGCCTTCATCCTAAACCTAAGGATACGCCGCCATATTCGACGGAAAACCCTCGCCCTCCTCGGGGCATTCATCATGCCCCCGACGATGACATCGAGTGTAAAGAAAATAAAAGAATGGAAGAAAGGAACTTACTGGATTGGAAGAAACGGCGGAGTACACGGTGGAAGCTACGGTGGCGCTGGGGAACAAATGTGAGTACGGAAATTCAAACGTCACGTACGAGAGTGAAAGAAGGCAAAAAATGGTAAATGGGCAGGCGCCAACCTATTTATACACCCAACGCAGGACTCGAAGCGCTCCTAGGGACTCGAGTACCCTAGGGTAGCCGCCCTACAGGACCCATTGAACGTTAGACACGTGGCCACTATGATCGGCAGCGACCTTTCATTCTCCCCGCGAGCACGGACAAACGAGGACGCTCCCACCTTCCCCTCCTCTACCGGACGGTCTGACGAGACCAAGATCCTCGCACTCCCTCGTCCCTGACACAGCATACCCACAAAGATTATTCCTCGCACCTTCTTCCTCTCTGACACAGTATCGTCAAGTCCTCACTCCTTTACTTTGGAGCTACGACTTAGGGGGCTCCTGTTCTAGACTGGGCCCAAGCCTACCCATCCGTCGGGCAGGCCCAGCCCAACGTCATTTGGGGAAGGCCCAAACAGACCCAAATCACCCAGTGTCGGGCATAGTTCCTTCCGTCGGGCAAACACTCCCTCCGTCGTGCAAGAGCAACACGTCTTCCACACGTTCTCCACGTGCCCCTCCGCGGGGACACGTTATCAGCCAACTATCCACCTCCGAAATAGCTGGTCAACCCACCTTCCGGAGATCAAGGAACGGTTGAACTAGGGCGAAGACCACATGCTGATCTTCACTACGCCACGTAAGCTCTAGCAGTCACCTGGGTTGGGCCTGACAATCCAGCCCAACACAAGTGATCGTTGGCCCTGCGCCGGGGTCTCTCTATAAATACCCTCTTTCACTAGAGGGTCAGATATTCAATTATCTATCTCTCTACTGTATTTGCTTTCACTCTGGTCCATTACTTACTTTGGAATCGGAGTGTCTTGCAGTTACACCCCCTCCTCCTCCCTACTTCCGGTGAACAGCTTGCAGATCAACGACGCGTGGCAGGTCATTGATTCCCTTCTGATCAGGTCGAATCAATTATTTTTATCACCATTTGGTGATCTATCTAACTCACTAAAACCTATTGATGTAGTTGATGGAAAGAAAGTCCTCAATGGTCCATTTAATAATGATTAACCTTCTTTAAGTCAGACATCAAAACTGCTCAAGTCCAAGAACAATCTTGTTATTCTGAATAAGGAAATTATTTCTGCCAAGGAAAAGAATATTTAAATCGACAAAAAGACCGCAATCAAATCGTCTAAGAGATCAAATACTAGTGGCAAGAAAGCATTTTCTGACATTTCAAACTCAGAGAAGGAAAATGCTCATGGTGTAAAAAATAACAAAGCCTGAAGACAAGTTCTTTTGCAAGGAAATGTCTACAAATGTCTACAAATGGGGACCATAACCCATATAATTAACCGTAGGATTTTTTTCTTAATTTTAAATATTCAAATTTATCCTTTCATCAAATTAGATATTGACTTATTTTATTTATACAATAACCTTATCTTTCATGACATTTATGTTTTTAGTCACAAACTTAATATTAATTAGACCACTATAGTTTGGTTAATTAAATAATGGTCATAACGCATCTAAGATTACAATTGTGGTCCAAAATTCTAACACGCTCCGTCCCTTTTTTTTGTTGACACATGCATTTAAATGAATTTTTGTATTAATTTTTAGACCTAAAAATTCAGTATTTGCGGTTCTACGCCACACTGCAGTCACTTTTAATGTGGAACAGATTAAGATCTGCTCCGTTCTGCTAACATTTACAAAGTGCTTGAAGGTGCGAAAAACACAAGAAAATGGGGGTTTGAATCGGGTTTTAAAAACAAATTTTTTTTTACCAACTCAAAAACTCAATAATCAAAAGATTGAACAATGAGAGAGACACAATGATTTTTATCCTGGTTCGCTTGAAACTTAAAGTTAATCCAGTCCACCCGCCAAGGTGATTCCGCCTTATACACAAAGACTTAATCCACTATAATCAACTGATTACAAATTCTCTAACAACAACGGATGACTAACTAACCACAAAGACAAACATCCAATATCTTCTCAAGGATACTAATCTAACTAGTCGATCAAGGAACTACAAACAAACAATTTGAATAAAGATTGTGTGTTTACAAGTTGCTTCTACACAAGCAAATTTTACACAAATGAAATACACAAAAATTCTTAAAGAAAAGTTTGCACAAAGTTGGAAGCCAGTCACATAGAAACAGTCTTGTAAATTCGACAACTTTCTTCAAGTCTCCAAGTCATCTACATATAGCATGAAAAAGGAACCGTTGGAGGACAAATCAGCAATACGAAAATGTAGTTGTCTACTAATAGAATAGTGACAGGTGTGAAGAATAGCACAATCCTTTTGCCCACAAAATCAGGCAGTGGGGGAACAATTTCATTTTGTACTGTGTACTATTTTGATAACGTATTCTTTATCTTTATCTTCAAATTCATTGGCTTCTGATAAAAAGTTGATGAAGTATGAACATAAGAAACACATAACTCGGAATTAGAATCTTCAAATTCATCAATCAAAACCTTAATAACATCATCGTTTGATTTAAAATCCTCAAAAACCTTAGAATCTTCAACAAGAAACTTCGAAAACTTGCCATTCTAACAATGCTAACTTAGTTAATAAGTTTTTAAGTATAACAATATCTCCGTGTGTATATATATATTGTGTGCATGCCTCACCATTTTATTCCCAGTAGGCTTAAGAAAATGAGTGATTGGAAACTATGCATCATTGATTTTTAAATAATAATAATGTAATTTTTTTATATTCTTAATTAAAAAAATTTCCAATGAATTTAAAAGAGTAAATATTCCATTAGCTATCATTAACCTCGATTTCCAAATAGTATGGTATTTAAGGAAGGCTAGTAATGCACTTTCCAACAAACAAATTTCAACACTTGACTTTAAATAAAAATGATATATATATTTTTTTATTCTTTGAATATGATGGATTATTTACCTTAAAATCCAATAAAAATCTTTTTGATTGAGTTTTTTTTAGTTTATCTAGGAATATAAATAGCGTTTAATAAAAAAGTTTATAGTATTTTTTATAATTTTTGAAAATCTATTTTTATAAAAATTTAAAAATAACTAACGAAAATAAATATACAAACAATTTAAGTTTTTTTATTTTTTATAATAAAAATAACTTATATTGAATTATTGCCATAAATTGTTTATTAAAATATGTCCTTAAAATGTGGGTCCAAAACACCCATAATTATCCTTGAGGAAGTGATTCAAGTAATAACAAAACAAAGATTTATTCAAATATGAAACCATGATATACATTTCTAAATTCCAAACCAAATTAAAAATAGACAACCATTATCAAGTACCAACATCGAAAATACACGCATCCACCACCAAGTCATTTAAACACTAATAAATGTATAAATTCTCTCACTTATAAATATTTAAGTCATCACACTTATATCTAAAATAAGAATATCATCCACACTACTCACATTTATTATCAAAAACCGACATCAAAAACACTACACACAAGACACATAACACCGATAATAATTAACAAAACTTATTGACTTAAAATATCAAAATGCAAAGTGACATGAAATAAATAAAGTTTTGTTTATATGATAGGACCCTTCAAGAAGACTGTCCTCCATGCTGTACTATTGTGCTTAGCAGCTCATCCTTGTTAGTACCCACAACTTTGCCCACTTTCTTTCCTTCTTTAAAGAACAAGAATGTTGGCATAGCTTCAATTTCCAAGTCGTCAGAAACAGTCTGAAGAAATCAATGTATTAGTTGCAGGATTCTTGGTTAAAGAAAATAAACACTAATACTTTAGATATGGCTCACCTTCAACTCATCAACGTCAACCTTGAAGAAGATGATATGTGGCATATTTTTAGCAAGGTCTGCAAAAATTGGTGCAATGATACGGCATGGACCACACCAAGAAGCAGTAAAATCAACAACAATCTGTCAATATCATTTTATTTCAGTATTTTGAATTTGTTTCCAAGACATGAAAGAGTTAGTTTGAGCATAACAATAAACAAACAAACAAACCAGTTTGTTGGAGCTTTTTCCTTTCTCCATATGCATCTTCCAATCCTCCACGCTGTGAACACCGATCACTTCTCCATTTTCTGCCATTTTTCTCTTTCTTTGCTTTGATTGCTATGATCCTTAACCCAACTCCGATGCTTGTTATATACTGTAAGATTTTCCAATAACGCAATGAATCGTCAATTATTTGGTCTAGAAATATCTTATTAAAATATTGATTAGAATATGTTACGCACGTTGTCCACGTATACGTCAACTGTGAACACAAACAAACCAGAATTTTTTTTAAAATAACCATCCCTTTTAATTTAAATACCAAAATAATTATTTTTTAAAATAAATTATTAAAGTAACATTTAAAAAAAAATTAGAATAATCATTTAAATTGGTGCATGAGCTATAAAATTGTACATAGATGTCAATTGAAATAAAGCATGTTTATAGTGACAACAAAAAACGTAAGTAAAAATTTATTTATCTTGAAAATTTTATATCTGCGAGACTTTTTCGTATGTAAAAATGTATTTATTTTAAAAAATTTATATCTACCAAATTTTTTCATATGTAAATGCTATAGGTATAAGTTTTTAAAGATATATTTAAAGTTGATAGACTTTTATTTTTAAGCATGTACTATTTCAATTGACGTCTATATATAATTTTATAGGGTATATGTCATTTTGATTAGCTATTTTAATTTTTTTTAAATGATTACTTTGGTTATTTATTTAAAAGGATCGTAATTTTGATATATAAATTCAAAAAAGTGGTAATTTAAAAAAAAAAAATTCACAAACCAGACCAATTTTGATTAAACTCCAAACTTTTTTTATTTTTTTTGTGGTCTGAGATATTTTAATTCTAAATGGATGTTATGTTCAAGTGTAATTTTCTTTACAAGATATGTTTGTAACTACCAGTTCAGAACTCGTTCAATTTTTAGAAGTTGCTCTAGTGGTGAAGATTTATGTGTCTTAAGTTTGATTTTGTCAGATACAAATACAGTAATAATTTTTGTGTTAGATTAGATCTGAGATCCTTGTAAATGGACTATGTAATTAATCTCCTTGAATTAATTAGTCACAAAACTGAATACAAAAATTTAGAAGAAAAGAAAGGTGGAATGCACATGTATAAAATATTATTTAATATGATAATTAATTAACTCATCCAATTCCAACAGTAACCATAACAATTAGTTAATGCATTCTTATCGATATCCTTTCAATTTCATCGAGAACACATATTTTGTTCTTATCCAGGTACATGAGATGTTGTATAAAATTGATAAGACATTAATCTACTAACCAACTTATAATAAATTTTTTATATTATATTGTATATTTTAGATGCCTAATATTGTCGAGATGTTGTATAAAATTGATAAGACATTAATCTACTAACCAACTTATAATAAATTTTTTATATTATATTGTATATTTTAGATGCCTAATATTGTCAATGACACACACACATATTTGTGTGTGCGCGCGCGTGTGGATTTGTGTTTTTGTGTATGTGTATGTGTGTGATATTGGATCGATATCTAATTAGCATGTCGTCGAAGTTTTGCTCACATGCTGTTGTCGAAGACCTATATGCTGTAATTGAATTGTGTTCTAGTATGTAGTTGTCGAATTGGACCTAATATTAAGAATCCAATTGTTTAAGTTAGCTTGTAATGGATAATTTGTTAAAAAGTTCATTAGTTCAGTATGTTAGATTTTATTATAAATAACATACTAGTTTCTCATCTTAAGTATGGTGCGACAAACCTAATTAGGGTGA
This sequence comes from Lathyrus sativus, assembly GCA_963859935.3. Classification (NCBI taxonomy): domain Eukaryota; kingdom Viridiplantae; phylum Streptophyta; class Magnoliopsida; order Fabales; family Fabaceae; genus Lathyrus; species Lathyrus sativus. The sequence continues at coordinate 632,047,932 of OZ012737.1, read as the reverse complement.
GAGGGTTATTTGTTATTTTTGAGTACTTGTAATCTGTTTTATAGAGAAAGTAAATAATATCACTTATAACCAATCCTTATTGTTCTCCTTGTTTTTCCTTAACCCTACTCCTTGTGTGTTTGTTGATCATAAAGAAACCGACTATATTTTGTTTTAAGGCATCATAATTCACAACAAATTGGTGCGGTGAGCATGGAGAAAGATGTCTTCAACAAAGTATGAGATTGAAAAATGCACTGGAGTGAACGATTTCGATTTGTGGCGGCTTGAAGATGAAAGCCTTACTGGTTCAGTAGGGTTGTTTGCAAGCGTTGAAGGGAGAGGCAGTTATGGACGCTGCATTAAAGGAAAAAAAAAAGACGCCCATGATAGAGAAAACCCACATCTCAATATTTTTAAGCCTTGGTGATAAGGTTCTCTGTAACACCCCCTTTCTATACCCCCAAATAAACAATTAAATCATTTAGGCACTTAATAAAAAAATTTATCAAAGTATAAATTAACACATGGTATAAAAGAGGCACGTCACATTATCCAGGAAATTCAAAACACATACAACACTTGCTCATAAAGATATGCAACAAAGGGTAAATCACCACAAAGGAACTTAGTCCTTAAAACCCACACATCAATATTTAGAATAAAAGCGGAAACATCTAAACATTGAATCACTTCATTCATATAAACATTGTATACATCAACAGTTTAATTCAAGTCATAAGTCATGTTTACAAAATATTCCCAGCAGATACATGCACAGATGTATCACAAAAGAACCAAAAGAATTCCTAACTTCCCGGTGCTACATATCAGAGCCAACCGACCAAAAAGAATGAAGCCACGCTTCACAAAAGACCTTCAGCAAACCTACTCTGCAATGCCTCATAGAGCATCATAAAACAGCAGAAGGGTGAGAAACATTAACATAACAAACAATGCATATAATATATATCCATATACACCAACATAGAATACACATAACACATTTCTCACCGCAATACATCACGATTCAATCATATATACATCGCAACACATATATAATTCACCAAGCATATCCACCATGCAAACATTCACCACTAAGCATATACAATTATGTTTAGTTCAACACTTCACATAAACATACACAATTATGTTCATTACACCAATACATCATATGAAGATAATAATGCACTCATAGAGACCGACTCACGACTCTATGCAGATGCAAATACGGTACCAACTCATTCAGCAGGTTCAATTGAAGAACCAAATGGAACCATCGCTCGTTACCGAAGTAACTCCCCGTCGGGCCTACGATGTTCACCCATCGCTCACACCCCACATGGGCACACGATGTTTCAGGATAGTTCACACCCCACACGGGCACACAATCTGATTTCTCACACCCCACAATGGCACACAATTGTTCTGCAGATTCTCCACGGAATCAATATAAACTATCGCTCACACCCCACAAGGGCACACGATCGTTTCTGCAGATCCTCATAGGGATCAAAGATAAACCATCGCTCACACCCCACAAGGGCACACGGGGTTTCTGCAGATCCTACGCGGGATCAGACACACAAGAATGCAATCATGATGCTTCACATGCAAAACGACTCCATACACTCTTGAAATGCATACACGTTCACAAACATACTCATGTATTCTTCACATCATACAAATACATACAATTAAGCACATTCACATCAATCTCATCATGCATTTTTATTCAATTCAAACAAATGCACAAAATTGCCAAACGGCCACATTTCATACTTCACGATTCACAATCTAGGACTCACGCCATACAGCTACCCACAGCATTTCATATCACAACATATAACTATGCATAATAAGAAAGGATTAATCATACTTGAATCGAAGAATCGACATTGGAGTGAAAACACAAGAAAATAACATGCTAACACGCTCTCTACCTTGCTCGCCTAGCGAGCTCCTAGCGAGTGCTCGCTTCCTGTTCGTCAAGCGAACAAACTCGCGAAGGAAAACAAAAACCACTGACTTGATTCGCTATCACACTCGCTCAGCAAAGGCCTAGCGAACGCTCGCCACCTCCTTCGCTACCAGCGAAGAACACCAAAACCATTATGTCCAAGTCTGGGACCGTTCGCTACTGGCTCGCCACAGCGAATGCCCAACGAATGCTCGCGACCTGCTTGCCTAGCGAACTTGCTAGCGAGGGTCTGCGGACTCAGAAACTCCCACTGTCTAACACTCCGAAATTCCTCAAAATCTACCCGATTCAATCCCAACTCGTTCTAGTAGCCTTAGCCTAACATTTCTCGACTAAACTTTACCACTTATTCTCATTTTTAACCGTTAAAACTCGGTTTCTACCGATTAAATCAAATTCAACCTAAAAATGGAAAATGAACAAAACTCTCCCCAATCCGAAATCAAACCAATAGAAACATACATAATCATACACATCGAAAGAATGATAAAGTTTCACGCCCTTACCCGATTAATCGAAGCTTAGAAGTTTGATTCTTGATGATTCTAGATTTTCTCCTCTTCCTCATCTTTTCTCTTCTTTCCTTTCTATTTCTTTCTATCTCTTTTCTTTTCTCTCTATTTCCACTTATACTCTTTCCATTCTATTTCTCTCAAATATCTACTAATTAAGGATTATCTAAAACACTCTCTAATTAATTCCCCAAAACTCTCCGAATAATAAAATAACATAACACGCACACATAACATATTAATATTCAAATTTCACAATTAAAAGAATAATCAATCAAAATAAATTAAAAGACTCAACAAAAATGGGAAATCAGAATCGGGGCGTTACATTCTCCGACAGGTATAAAAAGAGATGACGATATCGGGGTTATGGTTGAAACTTGAAAGCTTTTACATGACCGAATCTCCAGTGAATCGACTCTACCTGAAGCAAGCTTTGTATTCATTCAAGATGAGTAAAGACAAAGTGTTGGCTGAGCAGATGGATATGTTCAATAAGCTGATCCTTGATCTTGAAATTATTGATGTGAAGATTGATGATGAAGATAAGCGTTATTGTTGTTGTGTGCTTTGCGCATAACACATCCTCACTTCAAAGAAACTCTCCTATATGAAAGGGAGTCCCTGAGCTTTGAAGAAGTTAAATCAACCTTGTATTCTAAGGACTTGAATAAACGAAAGGAGTATAAACCTTCGACGCTTGGTGAAGGTTTTCCCGTTAAGGGAAAATTCTTGCGAAAGGATGGTAAGTTCGACAAGAAGAAAGGTGTTCTGGCCTGGGCCCCGGCCTGATCGGGAAGGCCCAACCCACCTATACTTGGGGAAAGGCCCAAAGGAGCCTTCCTCATATGTGTCGAGCACAAGACCCCCCGTCAACCAGACATTGCCCTACCGGGCAGAATGTTTCCCTCGTCGGGCAGAAAGACGTGTGCCTCACACGTTCTCCACGTGCTCCCCTCCGCGGGGACACGTCATCAGACAACTATCCACTTCCGAAAGAGCAGGTCAGCCCACCTTTCGGGGATCACGGGACAGTTGATCTAGGGCGAAGACCACGTCCTGGTCTTCACTACGCCACGTAAGCCTAGCATTCACTTGGGTTGGGCCTGGCCATCCAGCCCAACGCAAATGATCGTTGGCCCTGCGCCGGGGTCTCATTATAAATACCCTCTTTCACTAGAGAGTCAGGTATTCAATTTTGTACACCTTCTCTCCGTATTTGCTTCACTCTGGTCCTCTCTCATTTTGGCATCAGAGTGTCTTGCAGGTACACCCTACTCCTCCTTCTTACCATCGGTGAACAGGCAGCAGATCAAAGATGCGAGGCGATCCAGTGATTCCCTTCTGATCAGATCAGATCAGTAGCGTCGTCTGTGGGAACTAAACTTCCCCGTTCCTCCGAGCAGAGAACCAAAATTTCACCTCTCAACACTTCAGAATCATGACTAGCCACGCCATGATGACGTTGTTCACAACTCCTCCATCGTCCCTACCGTCAACGGTAACGGTCACATAGGGACATCTCAACTCCATGAGACTGACGTCAGGGACAGCCAGACTGCCTCCCCTTCCCCCGAAGGCACACCGCACCATGAAGTTCCTCGGGCAAGAAGCCCGACAATGTTCCAACCTATCCCCACTCCAGCTGGCGCGGACCCGACGATGGTCGCCCTCTTCGCGGCCATCAACCAGACAAATCAGATGTTGTTCCAGCAGAATCAGCGCATTGGCGCGCTAGAACAAGAGGCCCCGTCCCGCTCCCCTCCGCGGGAAGAGCAGCATCGGAACTCGAGGAGTCCATCACCTCGTCCACGAAGTCGCCGACCACAGTTGGAGAGGCCCTAACCCGTTGTCTCCAAGAAGCGGGCAAGGTCGCTGACCAGGAAAGAGAAGTGAGCTGAGGACGAAGGGGGCGGAACCCCCAGTCAGGCAACCGAGGGTACGAAATCAACTCCCTCCTTGACACGAGCCTTCACCTTCCCCGTCCCCGATTCTCAGTGATGAGGACGACTACAGGAACCCCTTGTCTCGGGAGATCATGGCATCTCCCATCCCCCACGGGATGGAAAAGCCACCTGTGCTCTTGACGTACGATGGCACCTCGGACCCGGACGACCACCTGGAAGATATCGAAGCTATGCTCGACTACCGTAACGTCCGGGGAGCCATCAAATGCAGGTTCTTCCCGACGACCCTACGGAAGGGCGCTATAACATGGTACAAGAGCTTGGAGTCGGAGTTCGTAACGTCGTGGAGGGTCCTAAAGGACCTCTTTTCACGAAACTTCACGGTGTCCAGGCGCCACCCCGAAGACAGAAGCCGCGTTGGGCGCAATCATCCAGGCCCTTGACGAGCCCCCTCAGGAACTATATCGAGAGGTTCACAAGGGAAGCGGTGCAGGTAACGACTTCAGACGAGATGAAGCGTTGCCTAATGGAACAAGGCCTGCGTCGGGACTCCAAATTCTATGAGGCCGTGGCCATTCATCAACCAGACTCCCTCCAAGATTTCCTCGACCGAGTTCGCCATTATATCCGATTCGAAGAAACACAAGCTGCTAACTCCGCCCGTGACACCAGGGAGAGAGAGACCCCCCGCGGGTTCCGAGACGAAGGAGCCTCAAGCCACCGGCGCGGGGGAGACCGACGACAAGAGGACCGTCCCCGAGAGCCCCGCAAACAGCATGGCTCAGCTGGTCGGTTCACGGAATACACCGCACTGATCGCTTTCCGCGAGCGTATACTGGCCGAGTGCGCCAAAACGGAGTTTTTCCAAGGAGGTATCCGTTTCCCAAAACCGACACCCACCAAAGCCAACGTGGACAATTCGAAATACTGTCGCTTCCACCGAAGTCACGGTCACGTAACAGAGGATTGCATCCACCTAAAGAACGCAATCGAGATTCTGATCAAGGACGTGCATCTCAAAAGATACACTCGAGGAGGAAAGCCCCCACGGCATGAGGCTCCCGAGGCTAAGAGAGTCGAGGACCTCCCTCCTCCGGACAACGAGTTTAGCCTACAGGTTGCCCTCAGCGTTAGCTGACCTGAGGACCGGTTCGCCCTCAGGGAGTTCAGCCTTCCCGCCGAACTTGATCTACCCGAGGAGCCTGTGCGTCCCACCAGCCGGTGGAAGTATTTCCCGAGGGCAATGGTCATATCCGGTAGGACTCCGAGCAAGCTATCGGTGGGGTCAATTAAACGGAAGTTCGACGAGCTTATCAGCAATAGCTCCGGCAAGATGAGCACGCTCGACAAATTTCGAGGTCGGTCCAACCCGATCACCTTCTAACCTCGAGGAACTCCCCGGAGGGGCACTCAACTCTAACATCCCCCTACTGATATGGACGCAGATGGCGAACTTCAACGTTAGGCGCATCCTGGTCGGCGGAGGAAGCTCGGTGGACATCATGTACACCCACCTCTTCGCGATGCTTCAACTCGACGAATCCAACTTGTCCCCCTATCTAGGATCCGATCTCCAAGGTCACCTTCGGGGAGAAGGAAACGGCCAGAGAAATCAACGTTTGTTTTCTGGTCGTTGAGTGCCCATCTCTATATAACTGCATCCTGGGCAGAACGACGATGGCCGAACTCACCGCATTGCCGTCGTCCGTCCACCTAAAAATGAAATACTACACCATATTTGGAGTCGTTGTCACCCTCAACGAGGATATTGAAGCCGCCCGACGATGCTTCGATGCAGCGATGAAGGGTCTCAGCATAATCAGCCCCCCGACCAAAGCGACCAAGTCGCCTCCCGCGTGGGAGGTCAAACCGAAAGATCACGTCGACACTGTGGACCTTGACTACCGCTTCACCGAAGAGCCTAACCACGAGGACGAATCTGGCGAAACCAACGGGCAGCCTTCCCACCCAACGCGCCCCACTCCAGATGGGGACTTCGAGCTCGTAACCCTCGGGGCAGACACAACGAAGACCTTGACGATTGAGGAGGGGCTGCCCGAACTCGCGAGGAAACAACTAGAGGCCTGCCTCCGTGAGAATGCCGATATCTTCGCCTGGAGCGCCGCGGAGATGCCCGAACTCGACCCCGAGGTCGCCTGCCTTCAGCTCTCCGTCAACCCGGCCGCTAAGGCCGTAGTTTAACGTAGGCGTAGGCAGTCGCCCGAAAAGTCGGCGGCGGCTGAAAAAATTGTAAAAGACCTCCTAGAGGAAAATTTTATTTCGGAAGCCTGGTATTCAACTTGGCTGTCCAACGTTGTACTCGTCAAGAAAAATAATGGAAAATGGAGGATGTCTGTTGACTACACGGATCTTAACCGGGCATGTCCCAAGGACGCCTACCCCTTCCCCAACATCGACAAGCTCGTCGACAACTCGGCGGGCTTCAAACTCCTGTCCTTCATGGACGCGTACTCGGGGTACAACCAGATACCCATGGACGAGGCCGACAAACAGAGCACAACTTTCATGACCGAATCGGGCAATTACTACTACAACATAATGCCCTTTGGCCTAAAAAACATTTGCGCCACCTACTAGCGGAGGATGAACAAGGTCTACCGAGGAGAGATCAGCGACATGCTTAAGGTCTACATGGATGACATGATCGTCAAGTCCTGCACAAAAATCGATCACACAACACATCTCGAGAAGGTCTTCGAGACAGCGAGGAAATGCTAGATGCGTTTCAACCTTGAAAAGTGTATCTTCGGGGTGCGTGCGGGGAAGTTCCTCGAATTCTACCTTACCGAGCGTGGGATCGAAGTGAACCCAGGCAAGTGTCGGGAATTTTCAGAGATCGCAACGCAGAGATTGAAGAAATCAATACAGTCCCTCAACGGGATGCTCGCATCACTTTCCCGCTTCGTCGCCAAGTCCACACAGCACGCTCTCCTCTTTTTCAAACTACTGAGAAAGGAAACCGCTTTCGATTGGATAGAGGAATGCGAGCAAGCCCTCCTCCACCTCAAACGCATCATGTCAGAGCCACCCGTGTTGATGTGGCCAGAGGCCGGGGAAATCTTGTACCTGTACCTGGTTGTGGCAAACGAAGCCGTCAGTGTCGTGCTGATCCGAGAAACCCCCAGGGGGTAGAAACCAATCTACTTCACGAGCAAAGCCCTCTATAGCCCGGAAGTGAGGTACCAACAGATCGAAAAATTCGCCTTAGCCCTCGTCAACACATCCAGACGACTCCGACACTATTTCCTGGCCCACACCATCGTAGTCAAAACCGAGTAACCTATTAAACAGTTGCTCGGCCGACCCGACATGGCAGGGCACATGCTGAAATGGTTGCTAGAGCTTTCCGAGTTCGACATCACCTGTGAAGGTAGAAAAGCCTTGAAGGCCCAAGTCCTGGCCGACTTCGTCGCCGAGATGACCCCCGCACCAGAACCAACCCCGGGCACTCAGAAATGGACCATCTTCGTCGATGACGCCTCGAAATCCTCAGGAAGTGGCGCGGGTATCATCCTCGAAAGCGAGGAAGGCACTGTCGGGGAAGTCTCTCTGACACTAGCCTTCCCGGCGACAAACAACCAGGCAGAGTACGAGACCTTCCTGGCCGGCCTCCGCCTAGCAGCAGATCTTGGAGCCAGGGAGATAAAAATCTTCACGGACTCCCAGTCGGTCGCCTCGCAAGTACGGGGAGAATACCAAGCGAAAAACTACAACCTGGCCGAATACTTAGCCCTCATAAGAGAGCGGATGAAGAGTTTCGATTCTGCGGAGGTCCATCATGTACCACGCGAGCAGAACACACGAGCTGACATCCTATCAAAATTGGCGAGCACCAAGAAGAAGAGTGGGCACAAATCCGTCATTCAGGAGATCCTCGCACAACCAAGCACGAAGAGAGCAAAAGTGTTGCTCGACGTCAACGCCATCGGGGACGCCAATTGTTGGATGACTCTCATACACACCTACCTCGATAGGGGGAGCCTCCCCGCCGATGCGAAGGAAGCCAGCACCTTCAAAAGACAATCCTGCTCATACGTCCTGCTCGACGACAAGCTCTACCGCAGAGGCTTCTCGATCCCACTTCTCAAGTGCGTCGACCAAACCCAAGCCTCGACGATCTTACAAGAGGTCCACGAGGGAATCAATGTTCAACACCTCGGAGGATGATCCTTGGCCAGGAAAGCCCTGCGAACTGGTATTAATGGCCGATGATGCAGGAAGATGCAAAAGAGCGCGTCAAGAAGTGCGACAAGTGCCAGCGGCACGGGGACATGCACCTCGCTCCTCTGAGTGGCTCAAATCCCTCTCCTCGCCTTGGCCGTTCTCCTGGTGGGGGATGGATATCCTCGGCCCGTTCACCTTAGGCTCATATCAGAACAAGTACCTGATAGTGGGCGTCGACTACTTCACCAAGTGGGTCGAAGCCGAAGCCCTCGCCAAAATCACGGCACGCAACATACTTCGATTCTACAAAAGGAACATCCTCACCAGGTTCGGTGTCCCACTCGCCATAGTCACCGATAACGGGACACAGTTCACCGACAGAAACTTCCAGGACTTCGTCACCAAACTCGGGACCACACACCACTTCACCTCGGTCGAACATCCACAGACAAACGGCCAAGTCGAGGATGCGAATAGGGTAATCCTCCGAGGATTAAAACAAAGACTCGGCGACGCCAAGAGAGGATGGGTCGAGGAGCTCCACAGCATGCTCTGGGCATACCGAACAACGCCTATCTCGACCACCTGGGAAACCCCGTTCCGCCTCACATACGGAACCGAGGCTGTGATCCCAGTCGAGATTAGGGAGCCGTTCAGAAGGACTGAGGCGTCCCTCGAAGAGGAAGCCAACGACGAAGCTCTCCAGGAGGAGCTCGATCTAGTCAAGGAGATCCGATCAGGAACGGCTCTCCGCGAAGCTAGGTTAAAACAAAAAATAGCCCTACGCTACAACAGCAGAGTCCTGAAACGTGAGTTCCAGATTGGCGAACTGGTCTTACAAAGAAACCAAAAGGACTCAAACGAAGGCAAACTTGCCACAAATTGGGAAGGCCCCTATCGTGTTCGAGACAAGACAGAGAACAGGGCCTACTACCTCAAAAAACCTCCACGGGGACCAACTAGCTCGACCATGGAACGCTGTGAAGCTAAAAAAATACTACAGTTAAAACGCTACCCGCGACGACACACACCACAACCACAGGAGTGCGACATGGTACCATCGCACCTCCTCGAAGCCAATGAAATAGCAAACCTCTACCTTTGTATGCGTAGGCAGAAGGTTCTGCTCGACGGAGAACCCCTCGACCGAGACTCCTCGTCGCTGTACCATGCTCGGCAGAACACCCAGCTCGCGATGGGACGTTTACACTGCGGGGGCTGGTCCACGATCGTGATCCATCCCCTTAACTGACCAGGTAACCACCCCCGTCACCCCGGCCAATACCCTACACTACCTGGCGCAATTATTTTCGAGCTACTCCCCCCAAAACTACTAGACAATGTGGTAAACATACATTTCAAGCATACAAACATGCAGAAATAAAACAGGCATATCAGCATACAAACACAACGAGCGCACACTTAAACAAAATAAAATATTATATTATTAAAGCGGGCATCAAACCAGTAGTCAATTACAAACCCAAAAAGGGCACGCAGACCCAACAAAAACACTTAAGCAAAAAATAGAAAAGTATTGGCGCGCAGGCCCAGAAACCACGAGCACGCAGGCCCGGACAAATCTACATATCTTCTGTACCGTCCACCTCATGCTCGTCTGCAGGGGCAGAATCATCAACAACTTCAGCATCAGGATCGACCACTCGTCCATCAACGATCTGGTGGAAGGGCCCGATCCCATCCACAACCATGCTGACCGCGGGGCTAACCACCTTGAGTTGGTCCACAGCACTGGAAAAACCAACCCCAAACGCCTCCAAGAAATCGCCCTCAAACTCCCGGGTCCTCCTCAGCAGATCCGCACAAGTGACCATAAGCTTGTCCTCATCCGTCTCGTCATCGGCAGAACGGAGAGAGCCTTCCAACTCCCCCACGCGGGCCTTCAGCGCATGCACTTCCACCTCCGCAGCCTTCAGCTTCTCCTCGGCACTCTCCCCCCACTTGTGTTGCGCAAAGGTATCTTCCTGACTCTTCTCCAACTCCCCGGTCAGCTTGGTCAGCCGTGACTGCGCGAAAGTGAGATCACCCTGCAGCTTGGCCATCTCGGTCGAGGAGCAACTTTCATCAATCAGGACTAAGGTCGTCGAGAACACCCGCATTATGGCAGCCAAATCCTCGGTCAAAACCTGCCTCTGAGTAGCCCGGTCCAAACCGAGGACCTTCTTTGCCTCCCCGACCAGTACGGTTGGCGACCTAACACCATGAAAGAAGCCAGGGTGCTGATGGCACGACGGGATTAGGAAGCCCTCCTCGGCAAACCCTGCCGTCAAATCGACAACACCCTCGGGCTGATGAATCTTGGCCCGCTTAGCAGCCCCTTGAGACAACAGGGACTGGCTGCTCTGGGGCGACAAAGAAGAACCCTTGCCTCCCTAATCAGAAACAGCTTGCCTGGCCACCTGGGCAACCCGCGTCTTACCAGTCTTAACTGCGACTCTGGTGGCAGCCAACTTTTTCTCTTTCTCCTCAGCAGTAGACATGCTCCCTACAAAGCGAAAGAAAGATGTCAGCAAATGAATAAATAATTGAGGGGTCAAGAGAAGAGGGATACGACCACCACCTAGATAACTAAGGGTCTCCTCCTTCGTCGAACACTCGAGCAGAGCCTTCGTGCTGATCAGCCTCTGCTTCTGACAAACGCGCCCCTCACTGTCGCAGATATATCTACCATCGGGCATCACGAGGTTCGACGGCTGTAGGCCAGCCACGAACGCAACTATCTTCTGATAACCGTCCCGGTCCTCCTCGTCTAGGGTCCCTACCCGCACTATGTATCGGTCAGTGCTGAAGGTAGGAAAACACTGAGAAGGGGGGTTGAATAAGGGTTTTCTAAAACAAATAAATCAATAAAAATAACAGGTATTTTTATACTGGTTCGTTTGAACTCAAACTACACCAGTCCACCCAACCAAGGTGATTTCGCCTCTTTCAAAAGAGGACTTAATCCAATAATAACACACTGATTACAATCTTTTCACTAAGACAGACTTGTCTTAGTCTTCTCGAGAATACTGACCACAACTTGGTCTCTTAAGGATCTTTTACAAAGTAATACAATAAAGTGTGTTTAAGTGCTTCTTAGAAAAGCTTTTTCACAACAGTGATTTAACACAAAATGAAGATCTATGAGACTTTCTATTTTCTTTTCAGCAGAGTGGTATATTTGTTGTAGAATGATGTTGTATATATGTCTATTTGAATTGTTGTTGAAGACTTGTTGAAATACTTCACACCCATTTCTCAAATAGCGTGCACATACACAAAAGAGGAATGTTCAGAGATATCCTTTTTGTTCTGAAATCCTGTGCCATACACAAAAGAGGAATAGTGTCGTTGGATGTAGACAATGAGTTTTGCAACGGATCTTTCTTGATCAGCATCTTTTTAAATGAACGAATATGGAAATATTTCCTGCATTAGATCCTCTGATGATGTTCCATTTTCTTCTTATCAGAGTAACTCTCTTCCAGAGTTCTGCAGCTTAGTGCTAGCGTGATTGTTTTAACAAACTGTTTATCCAGAAGAGCGCTTTAGATCAGAGCAGATCTTCGCTCTTACATGTTATCCAAAAGTATCACTTTGTTACTAATGTTCCAGAGCCTTACATGTTTTGATTCTCAGAGCCTTTGCAGTTGCAGCGTTGAGTTTAGTACGCTCAGAGTTTTCTAAATCTTCGCTTTATACTCTACGCTCAGAGCCTTCTGTAGCTTCGCTTTTTACCAAACGCTCAGAGTCTTCTGCGTGTTGTAGCTTAACATTCAGAGGAATATTCTGTTAAGAGGAATATTTATTATGTTATCTGAAACAAAAACACTTGAAAAAAATTAGAGTATATATTTTCTCCATACAAAATTTTATTATTGTTATCATCAAAATATTGAGATATATTAAAAACCAATCTGTGTTCTAACAATCTCCCCCTTTTTTATGATGACAAAAACTATACGAAATTTTATTCAAAATTAAAATATATATCTCCCCCTGAGAATATGATTCTCCCCCTGAAATGAATACTTCTAGAAAATTTAAAACTTCCCTTTCAGCACTTGTATTCTTTCCAAAGTCAGAGCAAGCTTGTTCATAGATAATTCTATAAATATTGTGTGATGAGTGACTTTAACTCTAAAACACTGAATTCATGATTAGTTAGTTTTTAACATGTGTGAGTTTCCATTCAATATCTGTTTATGTGAACGATTCAAAATTTCCATTTTCTCCCCCTTTTTGTCATATCAAAAAGTGATTTTAGGAAATCATTTAAGACAAAAAAAATTCAAAGCAATAAAAATAGAAAAAATATAAGATAGAATCAGATGTAAAAAAATAGTCACAGATGTATTTAGAGACTCAGAAAAGAAATAAAATAGGCAAATTCACAGATGAGCACAAACTAACAAACAATTAAGATAAACGAGAAGTTAAAAGCTTAAGAAGCTCCGTCATCTCAGAAGTTGAAGCTTCTTGTTTGGCCATCCATGTCTTGATTTCAGTAGTGGATTCTTCCTATTTGGCCATCCACTCCTGAATCTCTGCCGTAGTTTTCTCTTGCTTGATCATCCAAGATTTTATTTTGCTGTTAGTAGCCTCTTGTTGAGCAAATATGTTTTGCACATCTTCATTTTCTTTCCTCAAATCTGTTGAATTCTGAACAACCAATGAAGAAGGTGCATTCCCTAATTCCAGAGCAGAGGGATGACCAGAGTCAGGAATCTCTTCATCAACAGGAGCCTCTGAGGTACCTTCTTCAGCATGAGGACCTTCACCACTCTGAAGTGCAACAGATTTCTCAGATGATGAACACACAACCTCTGCAGGTGTGTTTTCCAGACAAAGAATAGGAGTTCTGCTGACACTGAGTTGAGCAAGTCTCATAGCTTCAGAAACTCTCTCTTGCGCATATGCAGAGCAAGCATCCTGAAGATTCATAGTCACAGAAGTGAATCTCTTTCTAAAGGCAGTCCAGATCTCTTCAGAGTCACGAGGATTCATGCTAGTGAGGCACTTCTCCCTTACAGCAGAAAACCACATCTGCATCTCTGTTTCAAAACTAGATAACAGATTACCAACATTGGGTATGGGTTTGGGCTTAAGGTAGGCCTCGAAGAACGATGTCCTAAGGGCATCAAAGAGTGAAGGTTTAACAGAGGATGAAGGTTTATCTGGAGAATGAGAGGGAATGAGAATGGGAGAAGAAAACTCAAGAGGGTGGTTTGGGGAGTTATGTGGAGGGGATGTAGCATCTGATTGGTCAGAGGAGGAGTCAGAGGAGATAATAGGTTCTGATGTGATAAAAGGTTCAGATGTGATAATAGGTTCAGATGTGATAAAAGGTTCAGAATAGATAATATGTTTAGATGTGATAATAGGTTCAGAAGAGATAATAGGTTCATATGAGAGAGAGGTTTGAGATGTTGAGATGTTGAGAAGTACAGAAGAAAGAGGGGGTTGAGATGTTGGTTCTTCTGATTGCTTCAGAGACCTTGCTCTTCTTGCGTTTCTTCCTCATAATCAGCTCTGGAGCAGGTTGAGAAGCACATAGCAGCAGATCAGCTGGCATAAGAGTGCCATCTGCCATACAGGAAGCAATATAAGCGAGGAGAGCTTCCTTTGGCTCCTCTGCAGTGAAGAGTGGAAAAATCTTCCACTGGTACCCTCCTTTTGTGCACAACATCAGAATCAATCTGAACTGGATCAGATTGAAGTTTTTCTACCAACTTCATTCTCTGAAGACTCTTGCCATCCAGAGGCTTCCCAAGAATAGGAACTAATTCATTTGTCTGACCAGCATCTTTCAGATAAGATACCAAACCATTTTCAGTGAGGATATCAGAAATTAACCTTCCCATGGGAATCCAATCTCTGATTTTTTTGGTGTTTGGTGCGAATGATTTCTCTAGACATCTTGACATGACTCCACAGATGAACAAACAATAGGTGTGGAAGATCCATCTTGATATTATTCCCTAGCAATACAAAATATACAGTTGATCTGTATTAATATAATCTGGAGAATTTGAAGCCTTGTGATGATGGATACAACCCAAAAATATCTTGGCCAAAATCTTGTAATGGGTCTTCAGATCCTTTATTTTGTTGGATGGAAGCCCAGAGATAAAAACCTCGTTGTACACTTCATTCATATTCACACGTCCCACTGAGGTATTCATAATACCCTCTTCTTCATAGCCAATAAGTTGGCGAATCATTTCCTCAGTGATGACTATAGTTTTACCCAAAAAAGATGAAGAAATAAATTTAGGGTAAACATGGGCATGAATCCAGAATTCCTTTACCAGTTGGGGAAAAACTGGACCAAACAACCGATCAAAGTATTTTACCCATCCTTGAAAGTTAACCGTTGAACGAAGATCAAACCCATTTTTCGCCATACAATCAAAATCAACCATAAACTCACAGAGTACCTCTAGTTTATTCACTGTTATGAGAAATGTGCTTTCTGGTTCTTTGTACGCTTCATTACCCATTTGCGATGAAGACGACCCAACCATTGTAGAAACCAAGTGTTGATGTGATGAAGATGAGGTAGACATTGAAGAAGAACTTTTGAGATGACTGGAGATTCTTTTAAGTTTTGATTTGAACAGAAAGCAATGAAGAAGAGCAAAATGCATAAGGTGTGTGAGATAATGAAAGTGTGAAATGTGTTACGGCGTGGAATATGTGTTAGGGCACAAAGAGAAACATAAATCAATTCAATTAAGGAATAATGATTTAACGCATTAAATGTGATTTGACAAAGTGGGGGAAAAAAGAGAATTTCAATGATTCAAATAGTACCTGAAACGGCGCCTCAGCTTTGTGTACACTCAATCATTTTCAAAATTCAGATTAGAAGTGACACGTGTTTGATGTGGTGTGCCTCTGAAGCTCTTTCTAGAAGTGACACAGATTTTCACAAAAATAAAGTAACTTAAAAAAAATTCAGATGCAATACTTCAGAGTATAGACTTTAAACACTTTTCATCTGAATAAATTTAATTACGAATAAAGATTTTATTTTGGACAAAAGTCCATACTAATATTTTTCAGAATAAATTTAAATCTATCTTCAGATAGAGGTTTTATAAAAATATCAGCCCATTGATGGTCTGTATCAACAAAATTTAAACTTAATATCCCTTTCTAAATATAGTCTCTGATGAAGTGGTGTTTAATCTCTATATGTTTTTAATTTGAATGTAAAATTGGATTTTTAGAAAGACAAATTGCAAAAGTATTGTCACAGAAGATAGGAATATTACTCTCATGTATTTGGTAGTCCTTCAGCTGACTCTTCATCCAGAGCATCTGGGTACTACAATTGGCAACATCAATATATTATACTTCTGTAGTTGAGAGTGCTATAGTGGGTTGCTTCTTGCTTTACCATGAGATCAGATTGCCTCCCAGAAACTGACAGTTTCCAGAGGTGCTTTTGCATTCAACTCTATCTCTAGCAAAATCAGCGTCACAGAAGCCTACTAATTTATATTCATCATATCTTCTGTAACACAGACCCACGTTAGTTGTACCTTTCAGATACCTCAGAATTCTCTTAACAGCAGTTAAGTGAGATTCTCTAGGATCTGATTAGAACCTAACACATAAACATACACTAAAGATAGTGTCAGGCCTAGAGGCATTCAAATACAGAAGAGAGCCAATCATACCTCTGTACAGCTTCTGATCTACCTTTTTACTTACATCTTCTTTTCCTAGAGTGCAAGTTGGATGCATGGGAGTCTTAGCCGGCTTACTCTCTATCAGATTAAACTTCTTCAGAAGCTCCTTCACATACTTCGTCTGATGTATGTAGGTGCCTTCTGTAGTCTGATTAATTTGAATGCCCAGAAAGAATCTTAGCTCTCCCATCATGCTCATTTCAAACTCTGCCTGCATAGACTTAGCAAACTCTTTTCCAAGTGAAATATTTGTGGTTCCAAAAATAACATCATCAACATAAATCTGACAGATTAAGATATCTTTCTTAATTTATTTATGAAAAAGAGTGGTATCAACCTTTCCTCTGATAAAATTATTTTCTAGAAGAAAATTAATCAGCCTTTCATACCAAGCTCTGGGAGCTTGTTTTAGGCCATAGAATGATTTCTTTAACTGAAAAACGTGCTCTGGAAATCTTTCATTTTCAAATCCTGGAGGTTGATGAACATATACTTATTCTTCTATTAAACCATTTAAGAAAGCACTTTTAACATCCATCTGATACATAGTGATGTTATTCTGCACAGCAAAAGAAATTAGCAAGCGTATGGATTCTAACCTTGCCACAGGAGCATATGTCTTTGTGTAGTCAATACCTTCTTGCTGACTGTAGCCTTGAGCAACAAGTCTAGATTTATTTCTGATGACTTCTCCTTGATCATTTAACTTATTTATGTAGACCCATTTTGTTCCAATAATGTTGAATCCTCTTGGTCTTGGAACCAGATCCCAGACATCATTTCTTGTGAATTGATTCAGCTCCTCTTGCATAGCAAGTATCCAATCGTTGTCTTGTAGAGCTTCATCCACAAAGGTAGGTTCAATAATTGACACCAGACTAAACAATGATATCCCAGAGGATTTGAGGAAGGATCTTGTTCTTATGGGATCATCCTTCTTTCCAATAATCATCTCCTCTAGATGAGAAGATTTGATTCTGGAGGATCCTTTCAGAGTTGGTTCTTCAGAAATAATTAAGTTATCCAGATGAGCAGCTAATGGAGTGGCATCTAGAGTTGCTTCTGGTTCTTTAGTTGGAACTTTGTTTGCCTCTGATTCTTCAGAGTCTGTGAGAAGAACTTCTCGATCTGCAGAAATTTCAGACTGCTTTGGCTTTTGATTGCCAAACTTATCATCAAATCTGACATGAATTGATTCTTCCACAATCTGTGTTTCAGTATTGTATACTCTGTAGCCTTTTGAGCATTCAGAATATCCAAGCATAAAACACTTTTGTGCTTTAGAGTCAAATTTGTTCAGATTATCTTTAGTGTTCAGAATAAAACAAATACATCCAAAAGGATGGAAATATGAAATGTTGGGCTTTCATTCCTCCACAACTCATAAGGAGTCTTCTCCAAAAGAGGTCTTACAGAGACTCTATTCTGAATATAGCATGCTGTATTTATTGCTTCTGCCCAAAAATGTTTAGCCATATATGTCTCATTGATCATGGTTCTGGCCATTTCTTGCAATGTTCTATTCTTTCGTTCTACAACTCCATTCTGTTGAGGAGTTCTAGGACAAGAGAAATCATGTGCAATTCCATTTTCTTTAATATATTTTTCAAAAGATTTATTTTCAAATTCACCACCATGATCACTTCTGACTTTGACAATATTAATTTTCTTTTCATTTTGAACTAGATTGTAGAAATCAAAAAATACAGAGTAGGACTCATCCTCGTGCTTTAAGAATTTTACCCATGTCCATCTGCTGTAGTCATCAACAATGACAAGCCCATACTTCTTACCTCTGATCGATGCATTTTTCACTAGTCCAAACAGATCAATGTGCAGAAGCTCTAATAGTCTAGAAGTAGAAATAACATTCTTTGGTTTGAAAGTGGATTTTGAAAATTTGCCTTTCTGACATGCTTCACAAAGAGCATCTGAGTTGAACTTCAACTTAGGAAGTCCCCTGACCAGATTGAGCTTGTTAATCTGAGATATACGTCTCATGCTAACATGTCCCAGTCTTCTATGCCAGACCCATTGCTCATCATTAACAGACATAAGACATTTAACATTTTGACTTTTTAATTCTGAAAATTTTATTTTATAAATGTTGTTCTTTCTTTTACCATTAAAGAGGATTGATCCATCTTTCTGACTAACAGCTTTGCAACATTTTTTATTAAAGATAATATCATAACCATTGTCACTTAATTGACTTATGGACAACAAGTTATGAGTTAATCCTTCTACAAGCAGATCATTTGAGATAGAATGGAGGTTACCATTACCAACTGTTCCAAAGCCAATGATCTTGCCCTTTTGGTTTCCTCCAAACTTCACGTCTCCACCAGATCTAAGTTCCAGACTTTGGAACATAGACCTTCTTCCCGTCATGTGTCGTGAGCATCCAGAGTCCAGATACCAGGACTGGTGTCTCAACCTTGCTGCTAAGGACATCTGCAACATAAATTATTTTATCCTTAGGTACCCATATCTTTTTGGGTCCTATGGAATTAGTTGTTCTGAAGTTCTGCCTGAACTTCTGTCCATTAAAAGCAATTATGTTCTGACGCAGCTTAGGTTTAATAAAAATTGTGGTGTTCTGATCTGAACGTGTGTACTTTATGTCATGTGAGTGGCCAAATTTAAAATGAGAATACAGAGGAGTATAATTGATAATTAACTCATCAACAGGTTTTGGATTTGATTCCTTCCCAGAAGATGATTCATATCCAATCCCTTTTATGTTGTTCCTGCTCACACCATAGATCATAGAAGCCATTTTGCTTCTGTCTATGCTTCTGGACAGGAACCTTTGAAAACTATGGTCATACTCTTCTAAAATATTTTTAGAGCTAGACGTAGTATCTGTTTCATATTTTTGTTGAGCTTTTTCCAATTCAATTTTAATTTGAAAATTATTTTCTTTTAGCTAAGCAATTTTTGATTTCAGCTGACCAGTCTCAGATACAAGACTGCTTTGCAGCTTCTTGTATTTGAGTCTGATCTTACTATAGTTTTCACATATTTCAGATAAACTTTCAATTAACTCAGCTCTGGTGAGATTAGCAAATACCTCTTATGAATCTGATTTTGATCCAAATTCAGATGATTCTTCATGCTCCTCTATGCCAGTCATTAGTGCAACGTTTGCACATTCGTCTTCAGACTCTGACGAGGCTTCAGAAGAATCTGAGTCATCCCAAGTAGCCATCAGGACTTTCTTTTTCTTCTCAAACTTCTTCTTGGGTTTATCCTTTTGGAGTTTGGGACAATCATTCTTGTAGTGTCCTGGCTCTTTGCATTCATAGCACACTACTTCCTTTTTGCTAGATCTTCTGTGACCAGAGGATTCTCCACGGTGTTCTGGTCTTTTAAATTTTCTGAACTTCTTTTGCTTGTACTTCCAGAGTTGATTTATTCTTCTGGATAGTAAAGATAGTTCGTCTTCATTTGATGAAGAATCTCCAGAGCTTTCTTCTAGTACCTGAAAAGCTTTAGTTTCAGATTTTTTGTTAGATTTTAAAGTTATGGACTTACCTTTCTTCTGAGGCTCATCTTCTTCAAGCTCTATCTCATGGCTTCTTAAAGAACTAATGAGTTCCTCCAGAGTGATTTTGTTCAGATCTTTTGAGAGCTTTAACACTGTGACCATAGGTCTCCACCTCTTTGGTAAACTTCTTACTATCTTCTTTACATGATCAGAAGTGGAGTAACCTTTGTCAAGAACCTTCAATCCAGCAGTCAGAATCTGGAATCTAGAAAACATGGTTTCCACATATTCATCTTCCTCCATCTTGAAGGCTTTATATTTTTGAGTCAGCGCTAGAGCCTTCGTTTCTTTCACCTGCGTGTTTCCCTCATGCATCATCTTCAAGGACTCAAACATGTCATGCATTGTATCTCTATTAGTGATTTTCTCATATTCAGTATGAGATATAGCGTTCAGCAGAATTGTCCTTGCCTTGTGGTGATTCCTGAAGTCTTTCTTTTGTTGATCAGTCATTAATCTTCTATCAATATTTTTACCTTCACCATTAGTGGGGTGAGTGTATCCATCAATGACTATATCCCAGAGATCATCATCATAGCCAAGAAAGAAGCTTTCAATTCTGTCCTTCCAGTAATAGAATTTTTCTCCATCAAACATAGGAGGCTTTGTGTTGATTTTGTCTTTCTCTTCATATTTGTTGTTCAACCCAGCGTTAGCGTCGTTTGAAGATTCAGCCATAGTAAATCAAAGAGTTTTCCAATCGGATCTTTTCTCTGTCACTATTAAGTGATAGCACTCAGAACCGTGCTCTGATGCCAACTGAAGGTAGGAAAACACTGAGAAGGGGGGGTTGAATAAGGGTTTTCTAAAACAAATAAAGCAATAAAAATAACAGGTATTTTTATACTGGTTCGTTTGAACTCAAACTACTCTAGTCCATCCGACCAAGGTGATTTCGCCTCTTTCAAAAGAGGACTTAATCCAATAATCAAAAAATGATTACAATCTTTTCACTAAAACAAACTTGTCTTAGTCTTCTCTAGAATACTGACCACAACTTGGTCTCTCAAGGATCTTTTACAAAGTAATATAATAAAGTGTATTTACGTGCTTCTTAGAAAATCTTTTTCACAACAGTGATTTAACACAAAATGAAGATCTATGAAACTTTATATTTTCTTTTCAGCAGAGTGGTATATTTGTTGTAGAATGATGTTGTATATATGTCTATTTGAATTGCTGTTGAAGACTTGTTGAAATACTTCACACCCATTTCTCAAATAGCGTGCACATACACAAAAGAGGAATGTTCAGAGATATCCTTTTTGTTCTGAAATCTTGTGCCATACACAAAAGAGGAATAGTGTCGTTGGATGTAGACAATGAGTTTTGCAACGGATCTTTCTTGATCAACATCGTTTTAAATGAACTAATATGGAAATATTTCCTGCATCAGATCTTCTGATGATGTTCCATTTTCTTCTTATCAGAGTAACTCTCTTCCAAAGTTCTGCAGCTTTGTGCTAGCGTGATTGTTTTAACAAACTGTTCATCCAGATGAGTGCTTTAGATTAGAGCAGATCTTCTCTCTTACATGTTATCCAAAAGTATCACTTTGTTACTAACGTTTCAGAGCCTTACGTGTTTTGATTCTCAGAGCCTCTGCAGTTGCAGCGTTGAGTTTAGTAAGCTTAGAGTTTTTTGAATCTTCGCTTTATACTCTATGCTTAGAGCCTTCTGTAGCTTCGCTTTTTACCAAACGCTCAGAGTCTTCTGCATGTTGTAGCTTAACATTCAGAGGAATATTTATTATGTTATCTGAAACAAAAATACTTGAACAAAATTAGAGTATATATTTTCTCCATACAAAATTTCATTATTGTTATCATCAAAACATTGAGATATATTAAAAACCAATATGTGTTTTAACAAGCGCCCCTCGAGAAATGCTCCTCGGTCCACTCCAAAGGCACCTTCGATATCAGGACTTCCTCCCGCTGCCCATTTACTACTCGCTCCCCTCTCTTGTACAAAGAGGAGCACGCTCCATGAGATATCGGCCTAACAACGAAGAATCGAGCCTTGAAGTCCCGGACAAAATCCATGTACGTCCGAAAAAGCTTCTTCGGTTGTTTCAGCGAAACCCATCCGTGCCGACCATCCATCGTCTGCCGCTACAGATGAAATAGCCGGAAAAACAGCCACAGCGTCGCCCCGATCTCCAGATATCGACAAACGATCTCGAACGCTCGAACGAAGGCTACGGCGTTGGGGTGCAGTTGTGAAGGGGCTAACCGCAACAAGTCGAAGACCTCCAATTGGAAACCCTTGAACGGAAACCGGAGCCCGGCTTCGCGGAAACAAAATCCGTACATGGGGAAACGCATCTTCCCAAACGACGAGCAGATACAGTGGTGCTCGCGAGGCCGGTACGCCTGCCAGTTTTTGGGGTCATTCTCACGTCTATCCTCGACGGTGGCAAGTGCGCCATTATGATCATCCACGAAATACGAGGGTGTATTTAGGGGTTCCTCAGCCACCCACTCCTTGACCGGATGGACTCTATTCTCGACGGTAGGAACCTCTTGCTCTTCATCCCAGTCCATGGTCCCCGGGGCCCACGATGTCATTAACACCTGAAAAGCAGAAGGAAACGGTGAATTCTATGTCCAAGATCAAATTCACCCTCCCACCGCAGGCCAATTGAAAGGGCGACGGGGACAACATCCATAACGGGAGTAAAAGCCATCCGGGAAAGCGTCTTCGGGGAATTCGTCCTACGCCCCTCGACGTCCCCGGGAAACGCTTCTGAGCCTATCAACCTCCCCGGGGCATTCATGAAATACTACTATCCATCCCCGGGGCGTTCATATGAAACTAGTGCCTGTCCCCGGGGAATTCAAACCTCACCCTCTCACGACCTCAGCGCATTCATCCTAAACCTAGAAAATGCCGCCTATAGCGGCGTATATTCGCATCCCTCCTCGGGACAGGACGACGGATATTTGCCTCCATCCTCGGGGCATTCAACACGTCTCGACGCCAGCTCTAAGGTACGAAACCATAAAATACAAGGAGGAAACTTACTGGATTGTAGGTGACGGCGGAATGCGCGGCGGTGGTTGCGGCAGAGATGGCGAGCAGGCACGAGCAAATCAGTCGTCACGTGAGAAAGGAAGCAGAAGCGAAAATGTGGAATAGACGGGGGCTCACGTACTTATACCCCTAGCATGGGACACGAAGCGTCCCTAGGCACTTGAGTGCCCTAGGGTAGCCGCCCCACATGGCCTATTCAACATTTGACACGTGGCGTAGGCGGACAATCGCGTCCCTTTGCATATCCCCAACGACAACCTTCACATCTCCCCAACAACAACGTCTGTTGGGGCCGCGTCCTCGACGTGGACGTCCAACAACCCGAACACGCCCATGCTCGCATCAGGTAGGAACATTTCCTCGACAATCAGTGCCCGACAGTAGCTTTCCCGACGCACTCTCCCACCTAAGCGCAACATCATCAATTCCTCGCTCCCTCACCTCGAAGCTACGACTTGGGGTGCTCCTGTCCTGGCCTGGTGTCATCACGTATCATTTCGCATTCGGCGGTTTCTTAAAGCCAAAAATCCGTGCAATGTTTGTATTTAAGTCCCTTCTATCTCGTCGAGACGAAGATTTCAATCTCTATATCTCCGGATAGAAGAAACTTAAATAGGGGCATCTGTCGCACCCTAATTTTTGACCTTAAGATTTCACCTCCTCGCGTGTTTTCTTACATTTTATCTTTCACTTTTATGTGCGACTAACGGGTATCTGCAGGGTCATTTTTTTTCTTTTGCCTTGATTTTACCTCTGACAAATTCTATTAAGTCCATCATCCATCAATCAAAAAGGGCTTATCAAGACAAAAGTTTTTATTTAAGAAATGAGGTCACAAGGTTATGGTATTTGAAACCCCATTAATTTCTCACGCAAAAGGGTTTGGATTCAGGGTCGAAGTTCACTCATGTATGCTTTAATTTGTTATTCTCTAAACAACTGGGTAGTGTGCCTTACTTCACGAAATTCCTTAATGGCGTCACTGGCCAGGGGATGGATGCGGCGTGATCATAAGGATTATTAATACGGCTTGGTACTTGATCCAACTCAACAGTTTGTGGTAAGGAAGATTTACGTGAAAATTAAGTACGATTGAAAAATAAATTATCACAAGTTTAAGTGCAAATTAAGTCCCGAATCACAAGGCCCATTTTAGACAA
Organism: Lathyrus sativus; assembly: GCA_963859935.3. NCBI lineage: Eukaryota > Viridiplantae > Streptophyta > Magnoliopsida > Fabales > Fabaceae > Lathyrus > Lathyrus sativus. The sequence continues at coordinate 632,023,919 of OZ012737.1, read as the reverse complement.
GGACGATTTACATGGTAAGGAAGATCGATTTGCGCCCATCTGATTTCCATACCAAGACAAGATGTATGTATACTTGACAAGTTTGGATCAACGTTTTATCATTACCAATTCAAGTTCATTTAAGTTACAAACGGAGTATGTCTTGTTTCCAGCATAAAAGCACCTGGGTCCTAGAGGTTACGTGACTACACGAAGTTACACCACAGCAGGCTTAAATACTCTCATCTGCCATTTCTAACATAGAGCATCAATGTTTAGATGCGGAGTGTCCGCTGGAATATGTTACTACGACCAAACCACAGTCATTTGAAGCCAACAAAAACATCGTGCATTCATTAACACTCGCAAGTTTTGTTCAACACAATAAATACAAGTTCATCTCCAAATGGTCAATGCTGTTACAAGGCACTAATAAAATAAAATCACTTTCATAAGGAACTACAGATGAGTCCTACATAGACGCCAAAGAGAGGAAGAGCAGGTCTCGTTATTTCCAAGTCACGCAGCCATAGTGAATACTAGGAAGAAGGTTTTGGCTACCCGGCCTCATAGGCTGCTCCTGATCTTCTGTCTCAATACGCTGCACGGCGGAACCAACAGTGGGAGACTGGACCTGCATACGATGATTAACAGAGTCATTGACTTGGTGAAATGAAGATTAAAAGGACTCTGAATATCACCCATTGACCAGAGAAAATCAAAGAGCGTTACCTGCGTTTTGACTTATGGCTGTTGTATTTAACTAGGAAGTAGACATTCTCCGGGTGAGCTTGATTCACCAACTGTTATGGTATCTCGATCTCAAAGCTATTAAGTCTGTGCAGTAATGGCAATCCTTCCTTGGCTGCAAAAGAAGAAGAAATGTGGCTGAGAGCACAACCACCACCAAACCAACACGTCCCACACACGAGGAAGCAGAGTTGGCAGCATACACTAAACCAGACCAAAACCAACCGCTAGTGTACTGAGACAACAACTGCGGTACCTGCAAAAAAAGGCCATAGCAAGCAGTCAGTGGGTAAATAACCTCCTGTTAAGGAGCTACAAAATCTCGAACGCAAGGGAACCACATTTTGACTAAATAAGATTAAGGGATTACACCCAAAAAGAAACCTAAATTCAACTTCGAAAGTGTTTCGGGCACGTGGTCTCTATTCATTCAAGTCCCCAACGCCACCCATTACAGAAATGAATCCTAGTAGAATACAAAAGAAAGTCACCTAACGCTAAGATCCCCACAGCCATGACATCGTGGAACTTGCCCCATCTAAATCATATCACAAAACACCAAGTTAAGATAATTACAACAAATTCTCAGTACCTCTCCATCTAGTGAAAAGCTTAGCGCTGAGATCACAGTAGTTAACAAGGTTCCTGAAGTCGTAGCTGTGAGCAAACTTGGAAGTCCCGGAGGCCCACTTGCATCCAAAACCTTTACCATTGTCACACTGCATAAGAAACAAAGGCTTCAACTATAGGAAATTATGATATCTCTAGTCATCACAGAGGGAATAAACAAAGGCAGACATCAGTCTGAATTAGATTTCATAAGTTTAAAAACGCAACCACTATACCATCGACGCAAACCCAACGTGTAAAGAACATAAATCATCAAAGAGTCCACTCACCACGTCCACTACAACAATTTTTACCGTCGATGAAGAATTGGACCGCGGCTACGACCATACGCAATGCAAAGCCTATGAGAGGAAAATGTCCAACCCACGTCAGTTCAGAGAAAAAACAGAACCAGAGGAGCAAAGGCTGAGATTGGAAGGACTACACCCTTCATCATCAATTCTTCGTGAAAAAAACCCCACTACACGCATCAGACACGAATTTCCTTTTGGGCCTCTAAACCGCCTCCTAGTCCAGAACAATTGCTGGTTACACCTACCAAAATCAAATCATGAGTTAGCAAAACCAATCAGAGAATATTCCACAAAGATTCAAAGAATATCCAAATCCCAATCATTTGAGTACAGACGGATTAATGCGATTTGATTCTCATTTAACAGAAATTGGAACAGAAAAGGGAAGTTTTTGAATTCGTTTTACCAAAACAGAAAGTTCAAATCAGATCTTCAAAAATGCTTTGAATGAAATTTGTAACATTTATTCCTCAGAGTCTATATAAGAAGATCGAGAAAGAGAGAAGGTCACACGAAAAAACCTATCGCACGAAAAAAACCCTAAATCCAAAAACCTAGAAATCGAAGAGAGGAACTTATCTCTTCCGCCGTCAAAATCGTTGGAGCTTCCGTTTTGCCATCCAGAATCCACCGTCGCCGCTATTTTTCTGGTAGAGTTTTGTTCTTTCTTTCGCAATATTCATTGAGCATATTGATCTTGTTGTTGTGATGCAGGAATCGGAACTTGAGAGAGGATGAGGATTGGAAGCATCGGAGGAGAGTAAGCCGGAGAGAGATGAGCGAGGGCGGCCGATTTGGGGGGGAAGGGAACCTAGGGTTCCGCCGTTTCGTTTCTTGTCTCTGTTATTTTCTGTTTGGTCTTATTATTTGTGTAATTACCCTATAATCACACACACACACACCAACACATACACCCCCTAACCCCCTTGTTACCCACTAATTTTCAGTTAATCACCTTAATTAATCATTAACCAGTTTTTTTTAGATAACTAATAAACCTCAATTAACTTTTTTCATTTAAAATAATCTCTATTTATTATTTAAACTTTTATCATTTATTTAACCTATAGTTAATATTTTATTACTTCACTAATTAACCTTAATCAACTTCTAATCCAAAGCAACTTATAAACTCTTTTAAATTAACCTATTAATAATTAGTTTTTTTAAACTAATTAACTCATTATCTTTTTAGTTTTTTTTATTTTATTTAAAATGGGCTTAATAAACTTTTATAAATAATCTATTCCATTTGTCATTTTATTTTAATTAGGCATTAAAATATTTTAGAAATAAAGTAACTCTTTGTATTTATTTTATAATTAACAAATTAATATTATTTAAGTAATCATTTCACTTAAGGTCTTATAATAAAATTAAACCATTGTAGCATTTCATTTAAAACTTAAAACTTAATTTACATTCAACATCACCTAAACCAATTTCATGTAAAATTAATACAATCTCTTTTCTTCTTCTTAAAATCAACCTTTCTCAAAATTAATCAATCTCACTAAAAAATAAATAACTGTTCTCAAACTAATTTATTATCTAAAACTTTTATTAAAACTATTAAAATCAATTCACATAAATACAACATTTTCGTAAAATCAATTTCAATCATCACATTCAACTTTTATCAAAATTAATAATTAGGCAACCAATTCACCCTCTAATTTTCCATCTAAAATCAAACTCACTCAAATCAATTTAACCTAATCGTGCGCACTCACGATGCTTATAAATAGTTGGGATCCCATGAAGTCCTACTCATCTTGCATTACATTCTTTCTTTATTCATTTCAAGAAACTCAATTTTATTTCTTAGGTATTGTAACCATGGACTTCAAAAGAGAAGCATTGGAGTACACTTTTCAGAGCCCTAACATTGAAAGCTTGAGAGAACTAGCAGATCTAATCGAGAATCGTTACGCCTTCGCAACAGAATATGGGGAAGTCTTCCGTTTTCTCGAACTCAAGATGAAAGAATGGTTGTTGGAGACCCTTGTTCAATTTTATGATCCGTTGTACCACTATTTCACTTTTCCGGATTACCAGTTGATGCCGACACTAGAAGAGTATTCTAATTTCCTAAGGATACCCGTAACGACCCGTCCCATGTTCACCAGCCAAGAAGACACACCCAGTCACCAAGAAATTGCCAACGCTACTCATCTCAGTTTGGAAGATGTTCAAGCGCACCTAATCACCAAGGAAGGAGTCCTTGGATTCCCTGCTGACTTCTTGATTGAAAAAGTCCGCTACCATGCTGAAAGAAAGGAAGTCCTTATCATGGAAGCCACCTTTGCTCTGTTGGTCTATGGGATTTTTCTGGTTCCCAAAGATAGATGATTTCGTTGACATGGATGCGATTAAACTATTCATACTCAAGAATCCAGTCCCTACTTTGCTAGCTGACACATATTACTCAATTCATTCAAAGAATGCCGAGGGAGGGGGACATATTGTTTGTTGTACTGCTCTGCTATATTCATGGTTCATTGCTCGCCTAACTCGACACCCGTCTATTTGGGAAGAGGAGGAATCACCTCATTGGTCCGAGATAGTTATGGCCCTTACTCACTCCGACATTGTGTGGTACGATCCTACCTATGGAGGTATAGGTATGATCCATAGCATCGGAGGATTTACTAACATATCCCTCATTGGGGGAGAAGGATGCATAAGTTACAACCCTGCTTTGGCTCGCCTCCAATTTGGGCACCCCATGATTCAAGTACCTGACCAGACTCTGTTAGAAGGGATCTTTCTCAAGAAAGAAGAAGATCCAGACCTGAAGACCGTCATAATTTACGCATGGAGATACATCAACCAAGAAGGAAAAGCTGCTTTAGGATACCCCAATTGTGCTGTCTCCGAAGAATATCTATATTAGGTGCGCGAAAGAGCTCTCGACCTCAAGATGTCGTTCCCTTTCCATGAACCTATGGTATTGGCTTTTCACGATCCAGATTGGTTTGATGTGAGTGAAGTAGATCAGTTGAAGGTTGCTTTGGATGAAGCTCGAAAAATGAAAGCCGCTTGGAGGAACAAATTTTTTATACTTAAAGTAGAGAAAGAGAAATCCCAGAGGCTGCCAGAAGTAGAACTTGCAAGGAAAAGAAAGGCGCGAGAGGATTTATTTTCCTCTCACACCTCTTCAAAAGTTGTCACCAGTGATGATCCTCCCCCAGCAGCTATGGCCTGGAAGGAATGTGTTGATTGACTCATCAGTGAGAAAGCCGAATTACAAGAACGTGTCAGTCGGTTAGAAGAAGAACTTCGCGCGCAGAAAGAGCATAAGGAGTAGATCTCCTAGTCCCTCTTTTGCTTTTGATTCAATGTAATAAACTCTTAAAAGAGTACTCCGTTTTGTAATGCTTCGATCATCAAAATAAAATAAGTTTTTTTTCTCCAACGTTACAATACCGAAATAATTTGAGTTTCTTGAAGTTTCATACTCATTTGCATTTCGCATAAGCATAGCATTGTTTGCATTCCAGGGTCTCACTCTTGCTTCATCTCCACAGAACAAGCTGAATCACCGATACAACACTCGAGCTAGTCAACGCCAGAAGATGGATCAACTAGAACAAGAGAACAGAGTGCTCTGTGATGAAGTTGCAAGCATGAAAGAAAGTTTGGAGAGGTTGAATGGTCTAGTGGAAGCTTTGTCCAATCAGGCCTCGATCAACAACCAAGAAGTTCCAAGGACCGTTATATCCGAAGTAGTATCAACACCAATCCCAGTGGTGTCTTCTGTTGCTGAAGTAGCCTACATCATGCCTCCAGGTTTCCCATGGGGGATGCCTCCTTATTTCACTCCGGCTGGTTATCGTCCACCTGTTCCCGAGGTTCCTGTCGCAACCACTGTTCAGGATGCTCCTGTAGTCTCTGCTGTGATGACTACCACATCTCCACATATGAACGATGTTCCGTATATCCTGGATGAATCAATTTTACATGGGTCGCCAACCGAAACTGTGGGTTTGGAAGAGAGGATGGACGGATTTCAAGACCAATTTTCTGAATTGCAAAAAGAGTTGAAAGCCCTTCGAGGGAAGGATTTATTTGGTAAGAGTGCTTCTGAGCTGTGTTTAGTTCCAAATGTTAAGGTCCCACCGAAGTTTAAGGTCCCTGATTTTGAAAAGTACAAGGGGAGTACTTGCCCTCAGAGTCATCTTATTATGTACGCCATGAAGATGTCTGCCCAAACTGATAATGATCAACTACTTATTCACTACTTTCAAGACAGTCTGACAGGCGCTGCACTCAAGTGGTATATGGGGTTGGATAATACGAAGATTCGAACTTTCAATGATCTAGGAGGAGCCTTTGTCAAGCAGTATAAGTACAATGTGGACATGGCGCCCGACCGAGATCAGTTGAGAGCAATGGCACAAAAAGATAAAGAGAGTTTCAAGGAATATGCTCAACGTTGGCGCGAGTTGGCCGCGCAAGTCACACCACCATTAGAAGAAAAAGAGATGACTAAGATTTTTCTAAAGACCCTTGTCCTTTCTTTTACAAGAAGATGGTAGCCAGTGCACCCAGTGACTTTACTGAAATGGTCAATATGGGAATGCGCTTAGAAGAAGGTGTTCGTGAAGGAAGATTGGCCAAAGAAGGAAGTGCTCCTAAGAAGTATGGGAGTAGTTTTGTGAAGAAAAAAGAGCAAGGTGTAAATGCCATTCAAAAGGGACAATTTAGAAAGAGGTACATTCCACCACACCAAGTTGCAGCAATATCACCAGTGTTTAATGCTCCGGCTTATCAACTACAGTCTCCACAACCATATCAGCAACCTCAGTCCCCCGTTGCTCAACAACCCCAACTTCAGCAAAGTCCACAGTACCCTCAGCAGAATCGGCCATCTAACAATCAAGGTCGTGTGTATAGAAAAATAAATTTTGATCCGATCCCAATGACATATGCTGACTTGTTCCCCGCTTTGATTAAAAAAGGTCACATTCAGACAAGAGCTCCACCTTTGGCTTCCGTGAATCCTCCTCCTTCTTATAGGGCTGACAAGTTTTGTCCTTACCATCAGGGTGCTCCCGGACATGATATTGAGAGTTGTTTCGGTTTGAAGATGGACGTCCAGAGGCTCATTAAAAATGGAATCTTGTCTTTTAGGGATTCTGACCCTAATGTGCAGAAGAATCCATTACCACCGCATGGTTCGCCCTCTGTCAATATGATTGAAGATTTTTTGGAAAATGATGATCAGGAAGTTTCAAATGAAGAGGCTGAAGAAGTTTGTGTCATAGTACCCCACTTTAAGGAAGTGGAACGTATAAAGATTGTGTACAATAGCAAGAAGCCAACTGTTACTCCTTTGGTAATCAATGTGCCTGGACCTGTCCCTTATACTTCCAGTAAGGCTATCCCCTACAGGTATAACGCTACGATGTTGGAGAATGGGAAAGAAGTGCCTTTGCCCACTGTACCCTCAATAGTTAATATTGCAGATGTCAGTAGAGTAACAAGAAGTGGTCGAGTGTACCCGACTGTGCCACCGAAAGAAAAAGAGGTCTCATTAAAACAGACAAGCTCGAAAGATCCAATTGTGGGACAATCTGGTGGATCTGATTTATCCAATTCAGATGAATGTTTAAAAGTGATCAAGAGGAGTGAGTATAAAGTTGCAGATCAGCTCCTGCAAACTCCATCTAAGATTTATGTGTTGCAACTGCTAATGAGTTCTGAGGCTCATAGAGAGGCGCTCCAGAAAATTTTAGAACAAGCATATGTTGAACAAGATGTGACTATGGAACAATTTGATAACATCATTGGCAGTATTAATTCATGTGACAATCTGGGTTTTAATGAAGATGACCTCCCAGAAGAAGGAAGGAAACACAACATGGCTTTACATATTTCTGTGAACTGCGGAAATGACTCTTTGTCCAGTGTGTTGGTTGATACTGGATCTTCTCTGAATGTGATGCCTAGAACTACTCTATCCAAGATGTCTTATCAGGGACCGCCGATGAGGCCAAGTCATATTATCGTCAAGGCTTTTGATGGGTCAAAGAAAACAGTAATTGGTGAGGTGGATTTGCCAATGACCATTGGGCTGCAAACTTTCATGATCACGTTTCAAGTCATGGACATTCGTGCCGCTTATAGTTGTCTGCTAGGGAGGCCATGGATACATGAAGCTGGGGCAGTTACGTCCACCCTACACCAGAAATTAAAGTATGCTTTTGAGGGGAAAACAGTTACAGTTTGTGGAGAAAAGGCTTTGGTGGTGAGTCACTTGTCATCATTCTCGTATGTCGAAGTTGAGGAAGAGGTTGGCACGCAATTCCAAGCTCTGTCTATTATGGGTGAGGGTGCCCAGAAGTCTCAAGCATCCATGTCATCATTCAAAGACGCACAGCGAGTAGTGAACAGTGGTCATCAGACAATGTGGGGAAAGGTGTTGTCTTTGCCAGAGAACAAAAATAAGGAGGGTCTCGGTTTCACCAGCAGTTCTGCTCAACAAACCACCAAAGGTCAAGGTTTTCCGCTGATCAATGAGGTGTTCCATAGTGCAGAAGTCGTCCATCATTCTCAGATTAATGTTGTGTTAGAGGATGAACTTGAAGGCTACATATCAGATGGTTCCGCCAGGTCCTCCATCCCTTACGAGGACTACGAGCCCTATATGGAAGATCCAGGCTATGTTTCAGATGAGTTCGACTACACCTTTGGAGTTTATACCGTTACCAAGGAAGATCCAGATGAGGACATCTCGGACTTTGTGACCCCAGGCATTTTGGTTAAGAATTGGAGTGCGGTTGAAGCCCCTACTGCCATTCATATATCTAAGTAAAGCATTTGTTTAAAATTTTCGCTCTGCCCAAGGCGAAACTGCATTTATTAGGGCTTACTTTTAATAATTCCCTTTGCTCTGCCCAAGGCAAAGGCGACTTTGTTGGGCATGTCTTTTTGGTTTTGCTATCATCAATAAACTACTTTCATTTTCATTTGTGTTTTATATTGATTCACGATGTTGGAAAATAATAAATAGCATCTCGCGTACACACACTTTACACTTTACGAAAACTTATTAAAAATCACATCACTTGGGCAGATTGCTACATAAATTACAACCTGGGAATAATGATCCACTGCCTTCCCCGAATTTTGAGTTTCCTGTGTATGAAGCTGAGGATGAAGAAGTTGATATCCCAGAAGAAATTTCCAGACTGCTTGAGAAAGAGGAGAAAGCTATCCAACCTCATCAAGAGCCGGTGGAAGTAATCAACTTGGGATCAGAGGAAATCCGTAGAGAAGTGAAAATTGGAGCTTTGCTCAAACCCGATGTGAAGAAACAACTGATTGATTTGCTTGGAGAGTTTGTCGATGTGTTTGCTTGGTCATATCAAGACATGCCCGGATTGGACACAGCTATAGTCGAACATCATTTACCGTTGAAGCCAAAGTGCCCGCCAGTAAAACAGAAGCTTAGAAGAACTCGACCCGATATGGCTCTAAAGATTAAGGAAGAGGTACAGAAACAGATTGATGCAGGTTTCCTTGTTACCGCCGAGTATCCATAATGGTTAGCTAACATTGTGCCCGTTCCAAAGAAGGATGGTAAGGTTCACATGTGTGTAGACTACAGAGATTTGAATAAAGCTAGTCCGAAAGATGATTTCCCATTGCCTCACATTGACATCCTGGTGGACAGTACTGCAAGATATGAGGTTTTCTCCTTCATGGATGGTTTTTCAGGTTACAACCAGATTAGAATGGCTCCCGAGGACAGAGAGAAGACGTCATTCATCACGCCCTGGGGCACCTTTTGTTACAAAGTGATGCCGTTTGGATTAAAGAATGCAGGGGCAACATATCAGAGAGCTATGACTACTTTGTTCCATGATATGATGCACAAAGAGATCGAGGTGTATGTGGATGATATGATAGCTAAGTCGAAGACCGAAGATGATCGTGTTAAACACCTGGCTAAGTTGTTTGGTCGTTTGAGGGAATACAAGCTCCGTTTGAACCCTAACAAGTGCACATTTGGAGTACGATCAGGGAAACTATTGGGTTTTATTGTCAGTCAAAGAGGGATTGAAGTGGATCCCAACAAAGTGAAAGCTATCCGGGAAATGCCAGCTCCCGCCACCGAGAAACAAGTTAGAGGATTCTTGGGACGTTTGAACTATATCTCCAGGTTCATATCCAACATGACTGCTACATGCAAACCTATTTTCAAGCTTCTGAGGAAAGAACAAGGGTATGTTTGGACCGAAGATTGTCAAAAGGCTTTTGATAGTGTCAAAGAGTATTTGCTTGAACCACCTATCCTGATACCGCCGGTTGAAGGAAGACCTTTGATTATGTATTTGACTGTTTTAGAAGATTCAATGGGCTGTGTACTCGGCCAACGAGATGAAACAGGGAAGCAAGATCATGTCACTTATTACTTGAGCAAGAAATTTACTGATTGTGAAACAAGGTACACTATGTTAGAGAAGACTTGCTGCGCTCTGGTGTGGGCCGCCAAGCGTTTGCGCCAGTATATGTTGAATCACATTACTTGGTTAGTTTCAAAGATGGATCCTATCAAGTATATTTTCGAGAAGCCCGCTTTGACTGGGAGAATTGCTAGATGGCAGATGTTGTTGTCTGAATATGATATCGAGTATCATACTCAAAAAGCTGTTAGAGGAAGTGTTTTGGCTGATCATCTGGCTCACCAACCCATTGTGGATTATCAACCCTCAAACGATGATTTTCCAGATGAGGATGTTATGTTTTTAAAAATGAAAGATTGTGAAGAACCCGTACATGGTCAAGGGCCAGAGCCAGGTTCTCAATGGGGTTTAGTTTTCGATGGAGCTGTCAACGCTCATGGAAAAGGGATAGGTGTTGTTATTGTGACTCCTCAAGGGGCCCACTTCCCATTACCTGCAGATTAACATTCCAGTGTACTAATAATGAGGCCGAGTATGAGGCATGCATTATAGGTCTTGAAGAAGCAATCGATTTGAGAATTAAGAATTTAGATGTGTTTGGTGATTCTGCAGTGGTAATCAACCAAATCACTGGAGAGTGGATAACCCGATATGATAATTTGGTCCCGTACAGAGATTATGCTAGAAGACTGTTATCGTTCTTTGATAGGGTCGAATTTCATCATATTCCTCGTGATGAGAATAGAATGGCAGACGTGTTGGCAACTTTGGCCTCCATGATTGTGGTGAACTTTTGGAATGAATGTCCTCGAATTGAAGTAAAGTGCCTCGACAGACCTGCCTACATCTTTTCCGTTGAAGAGGTCAAAGATGACAAACCCTGGTACCATGACATCGAAGTGTTTCTTAGAACTCAAGAATATCCTTTAGGAGCTTCCAACAAAGACAAGAAAACTTTGAGAAGGTTGGCTGGAAATTTTCTTCTGAGTAACAATGTGTTGTACAAGCGGAACTTTGACATGGTCTTATTGAGATGTGTTGACAAACAAGAAGCGGATATGTTGATGAGGGAAATTCACGAAGGATCTTTTGGCACTCATGCCAACGGACATGCTATGGCTAAGAAGCTTTTAAGGGCTGGATATTATTGGATCACAATGGAATCAGATTGTTACAAGTTTGCTAGAAAGTGTCACAAGTGTCAGATTTACGCAGATAAGATTCACGTGCCTCCGACTATGTTGAATGTTATCTCATCACCGTGGTCATTCTCTATGTGGGGAATTGATATGATTGGAATGATAGAGCCGAAAGCGTCTAATGGACACCGATTCATTTTAGTAGCCATTGATTATTTTACCAAGTGGGTCGAGGCGGCTTCCTATGCTAATGTAACTCGACGTGTGGTTGTCAAATTTATCAAGAATCAGCTTATATGCCGATATGGTGTGCCAAGCAGAATTATTACAGATAACGGTTCCAATTTGAATAATAAGATGATGAAAGAGTTGTGTGAAGAATTCAAGATTGAGCATCATAATTCTTCCCCTTACAGACCAAAGATGAATGGGGCTGTTGAAGCTGCCAATAAGAACATCAAGAAGATCATTCAGAAAATGGTTGTTACTTACAAAGATTGGCACGAAATGCTCCCATTCGCCTTACATGGATATCGTACAATGGTACGCACATCGACTGGAGCAACTCCATTTTCACTTGCCTACGGTATGGAAGTCGTGCTCCCGATAGAAGTAGAGATTCCTTCTATGAGGATCTTGATGGATGCAAAACTATCAGAAGCTGAATGGTGCCAGAATAGATATGATCAGTTGAACTTAATCGAAGAAAAGAGGATGGTTGCGCTATACCATGGGTAGTTGTATCAGCAGAAGATGAAGAAGGCATTTGATAAGAAGGTTCGACCCCGTGTATTCAAAGAAGGTGATCTTGTGCTCAAGAAGATTCAGTCTTTCCTCACCGACGTCAGAGGAAAATGGGCCCCGAACTATGATGGACCGTATGTGGTAAGGAAGGTTTTGTCAGGAGGCGCTTTGATGTTAGCAACAATGGATGGAGAAGAAATCACTCGTTCTGTGAATACGGACGTTGTCAAAAAGTATTTTGCTTAAGGAATTTCTCATTCACTTAGGGAGAGCAAGTTGTTATTCCCTTGATGTAATCTCTATTGTTTTCCAACACTGTAAAATTGGGGTCACGCCTTTCTGCTGACCACCATTCAATAAATTTTCTCATTTATCAAGATCTTTTTCTCGATAGCAAAATCCAAATTGATTTAAACTCTTTCACTACTTCGTGTTTTACTCGGTATATGAATAACAAAGGGATGACCATGGACGTTTATTTCATCCATGGAAGAACGCCAATCACATATGTTTCCGCAAGCAAAGGATATTTATTTTATCCAGAGGCGAGGTCTGGTTATGTCCAAGATTTCTTTACAGGTGGTACGAGGTCTGTGGAGATTTAGCTTGAGTACCTTTCCGTCTGAGAAGTTCGTTTCACTTCTCCCAGTCTGTCAGCATCCGCATGGCATATAAGTAGACAGCATGACATGTGCATTTTTTTTCCGCATTCTTTGTGTTTGTTTTCTTCTATCACTTTGGCTGTAGTTATCCCTAGGTGTTTGGGTGTGTCTTATCCCTCCAAATAGATTTGTCAACCCTAGGCAGAAAGAGCACGATGTTTTATTTTCCCCATGAAGTTCCACCCTCATGGAAGATGGTTATTTTAGTACGATTCCGTTTGAGTTCATACCTCAGTGGTCGAGGCTTGCTTGACAGTTTCTCTTCAGTTACTTCCTGAATTGAACTTCGGTCTTTGGAAATCACAGTATGGATAATCTCCAGTTGTTAGATATGGATTAAGTGTGCATTTGTTTTGCACTCTTCGTTCCCCAGGAAGAATATTCATAGACAAACATTTCTCTGACAATAGCATCACATGATTTTCTCGAACATCCACATCCGGACTATGAACAATCTCCTTATTTGAGCAACTCGTTTTGACTAAAATCTTATTCAAAGCGACAAATGATAGTTCCTACAAGACAGTTCATCCACCCTCAATCGGGTCCTTCAACATCATCAATTCGTCAAATGACATCACTTCATAAATTCATCAGAGAAGATTACCGAAGACGTTACAAGACGTTTCTTTTCATTTAAGAATCTTCACTACAAAGATGTCACATATTTTGCAACTACAACAAGAAATATTCCGCAGGAATGCATTCCCCGGTGTTTATCACACAAATTTATTTCATCAAGCGACATCTCCCCAGAAAAGCCGAAGAAGTTTATCATATCAGTCTCTTCATCTAAGGGGACATACATTACAATTCAACCGGCCTACATCTCTTCTGAAGATCCCTGGTGAAGCTTTACAATTTACAAAGTTCTACAATTTACAACGACATCTACAAATTACATCTACAAGTTCTACAACAATTTACATTTACCGTCTACAACAACAACTACAAAATACAATGATTCTACAACCTGCAAATTCTTTCGACATTACGAGTAGAGACTGAGACCAGCTCGTGGTTCCCATATCATGACGCTCGGGGAGGTTCTACATCAGAGACTGAGACCAGCTCATGGTTCCCATATCATGACGCTCGGGGAGGTTCTACATCAGAGACTGAGACCAGCTCATGGTTCCCATAACATGACGCTCGGGGAGGTTCTACATCAGAGACTGAGACCAGCTCATGGCACCCAGACCATGACGCTCGGGGAAGTTTTACATTTTACTGTTTCTAGTTGAATAATAAAGAAAAAGAAATATGAAACAAAGCTGAATCATGTCACAACTAAGAAAATCCATTTGGGTTACTACCGACCACCACTTTGATCACAAATTTCTCACCTATTGCCAGAATCGCCATATCCTTGGTGTATGAGTTACTATTATACTTTTGGAGATTTCCCGGCGATTGTTTCCTGTCCCCGTGGAGTCCCACTCCGTGAAATTTGTTGCTCCTTTGTCTGGCACGCTGCCCCCAATTCATCCCCTATGACATCTTTCCTCCACAGAACCGTCTGTCTTGCACCTTCATATCATCACGTATCATTTCGCATTCGGCGGTTTCTTAAAGCCAAAAATCCGTGCAATGTTTGTATTTAAGTCCCTTCTATCTCGTCGAGACGAAGATTTCAATCTCTATATCTCCGGATAGAAGAAACTTAAATAGGGGCATCTGTCGCACCCTAATTTTTGACCTTAAGATTTCACCTCCTCGCGTGTTTTCTTACATTTTATCTTTCACTTTTATGTGCGACTAACGGGTATCTGCAGGGTCTTTTTTTCTTTTGCCTTGATTTTACCTCTGAAAAATTCTATTAAGTCCATCATCCATCAATCAAAAAGGGCTTATCAAGACAAAAGTTTTTATTTGAGAAATGAGGTCGCAAGGTTATGGTATTTGAAACCCCATTAATTTCTCACGCAAAAGGGTTTGGATTCAGGGTCGAAGTTCACTCATGTATGCTTTAATTTGTTATTCTCTAAACAATTGGGTAGTGCGCCTTACTTCACGAAATTCCTTAAGGGCGTCACTGGCCAGGTGATGGATGCGGCGTGATCATAAGGATTATTAATACGGCTTGGTACTTGATCCAACTCAAGAGTTTGTGGAGTCCCCAATTGGTACGATTGAAAACGAAATTATCACAAGTTTAAGTGCAAATTAAGTCCCAAATCACAAGGCCCATTTTAGACAAGGACGATTTACATGGTAAGGAAGATCGAATTGCGCCCATCTGATTTCCATACCAAGACAAGATGTATGGATACTTGACAAGTTTGGATCAACGTTTTATCATTACCAATTCAAGTTCATTTAAGTTACAAACGGAGTATGTCTTGTTTCCAGCACAAAAGCACCTGGGTCCTAGAGGTTACGTGACTACACGAAGTTACACCACAGCAGGCTTAAATACTCCCATCCGCCATTTCTAACATAGAGCATCAATGTTTAGATGCGGAGTGTCCGCTGGAATATGTTACTATGACCAAACCACAGTCATTTGAAGCCAACAAAAACATCGTGCATTCATTAACACTCGCAAGTTTTGTTCAACACAATAAATACAAGTTCATCTCCAAATGGTCAATGCTGTTACAAGGTACTAATAAAATAAAAGCACTTTCATAAGGAACTACAGATGAGTCCTACATAGACGCCAAAGAGAGGAAGATAAGGTCTCATTATTTCCAAGTCACCCAGCCATAGTGAATACTAGGAAGAAGGTTTTGGCTACCCGGCCTCATAGGCTGCTCCTGATCTTCTGTCGCAATACGCTACACGGCGGAACCAACAGTGGGAGACTGGACCTGCATACGATGACTAACAGAGTCATTGACTTGGCGAAATGAAGATTAAAAGGACTCCGAATATCACCCATTGACCAGAGAAAACCAAAGAGCGTTACCTGCGTTTTGACTTAAGGCTGTTGTATTTAACTAGGAAGTAGACATTCTCCAGGTGAGCTTGATTCACCAACTGTTACGGTATCTCGATCTCAAAGCTATTAAGTCTGTGCAGTAATGACAATCCTGCCTTGGCTGCAAAAGAAGAAGAAATGTGGTTGAGAGCACAACCACCACCAAACCAACACGTCCCACACACGAGGAAGCAGAGTTGGCAGCACACACTAAACCAGACCAAAACCAATCGCTAGTGTACTGAGACAACAACTGCGGTACCTACAAACAAGGCCATAGCAAGCAGTAAGTGGGTAAATAACCTCCTGTTAAGGAGCTACAAAATCTTGAACGCAAGGGAACCACATATTGACTAAATAAGATTAAGGGATTACACCCAAAAAGAAACCTAAATTCAACTTCGAAAGTGTTTCGGGCACGTGGTATCTATTCATTCAAGTCCTCAACGCCACCCATTGCAGAAATGAATCCTAGTAGAATACAAAAGAAAGTCACCTAACGCTAAGATCCCCACAGCCATGACATCGTGGAACTTGCCCCATCTAAATCATATCACAAAACACCAAGTTAAGATAATTACAACAAATTCTCAGTACCTCTCCATCTGGTGAAAAGCTTAGCGCTGAGATCACAGTAGTTAACAAGGTTCCTGAAGTCGTAGTTGTGAGCAAACTTGGAAGTCCCGGAGGCCCACTTGCATCCAAAACCATTACCATTGTCACACTGCATAAGAAACAAAGGCTTCAACTATAGGAAATTATGATATCTCTAGTCATCGCAGAGGGAATAAACATAGGCAGACATCAGTCTGAATTAGATTTCATAAGTTTAAAATGCAACCACTATACCATCGACGCAAACTCAACGTGTAAAGAACATAACTCATCAAAGAGTCCACTCACCACGCCCACTACAACAATTTTTCCGTCGATGAAGAATTGGACCGCGGCTACGACCATACGCAATGCAAAGCCTATGAGAGGAAAATGTCCAACCCACGTCAGTTCAGAGAAAAAACAGAACCAGTGGAGCAAAGGCTGAGATTGGAAGGACTACACCCTTCATCATCAATTCTTCGTGAAAAAAACCCCACTACACGCATCAGACACGAATTTCTTTTTGGGCCTCTAAACCGCCTCCTGGCCCAGAATAATCGCTGGTTACACCTGCCAAAATCAAATCATGAGTTAGCAAAACCAATCAGAGAATATTCCACAAAGATTCAAAGAATATCCAAATCCCAATCCTTTGAGTACAGACGGATTAATTCGATTTGATTCTCATTTAACAGAAATTGGAACAGAAAAGGGAAGTTTTTGAATTCGTTTTACCAAAACAGAAAGTTCAAATCAGATCTTCAAAAATGCTTTGAATGAAATTTGTAACATTTATTCCTCAGAGTCTATATAAGAAGATCGAGAAAGAGAGAAGGTCACACGAAAAAACCTATCGCACGAAAAAAAACCTAAATCCAAAAACCTAAAAATCGAAGAGAGGAACTTATCTCTTCCGCCGTCAAAATCGTTGGAGCTTCCGTTTTGCCATCCAGAATCCACCGTCGCCGCTATTTTTCTGGTAGAGTTTCGTTCTTTCTCTCGCAATAGTCATTGAGCATATTGATCTTGTTGTTGTGATGCAGGAATCGGAGCTTGAGAGAGGATGAGGATTGCAAGCATCGGAGGAGAGTAAGCCGGAGAGAGATGAACGAGGGTGGCCGATTTGGGGGGGAAGGGAACCTAGGGTTCCGCCGTTTCATTTCTTGTCTCTGTTATTTTCTGTTTGGTCTTATTATTTGTGTAATTACCCTATAATCACACACACACACCAACACATACACCCCCTAACCCCCTCGTTACCCACTAATTTTTAGTTAATCACCTTAACTAATCATTAACCAGTTTTTTTTAGATAACTAATAAAACTCAATTAACTTTTTTCATTTAAAATAATCTCTATTTATTATTTAAACTTTTATCATTTATTTAACCTATAGTTAATATTTTATTACTTCACTAATTAACCTTAATCAGCTTCTAATCCAAAGCAACTTATAAACTCTTTTAAATTAACCTATTAATAATTAGTTTTTTTAAACTAATTAACTCATTATCTTTTTAGTTTTTATTTTATTTTATTTAAAATGGGCTTAATAAACTTTTATAAATAGTCTATTCCATTTGTCATTTTATTTTAATTAGGCATTAAAATATTTTAGAAATAAAGTAACTCTTTGTATTTATTTTATAATTAACAAATTAATATTATTTAAGTAATCATTTCACTTAAGGTCTTATAATAAAATTAAACCATTGTAGCATTTCATTTAAAACTTAAAACTTAATTTACATTCAACATCACCTAAACCAATTTCATGTAAAATTAATACAACCTCTTTTCTTCTTCTTAAAATCAACCTTTCTCAAAATTAATCAATCTCACTAAAAAATAAATAACTGTTCTCAAACTAATTTATTATCTAAAACTTTTATTAAAACTATTAAAATCAATTCACATAAATACAACATTTTCGTAAAATCAATTTCAATCATCACATTCAACTTTTATCAAAATTAATAATTAGGCAACCAATTCACCCTCTAATTTTCCATCTAAAATCAAACTCACTCAAATCAATTTAACCTAATCGTGCGCACTCACACTCACGACAATTCCACTCTCACACACTTCAGCGCTTTCATGCGTTTGTGTATGGTTCATTTTATCCGCAATATATTCTTCAGCATGTACATTACCGTATTTATATTCCCGCATCGCATTCCGTCCAAAGGAAAACCCTACACATGATTCAACAATAGTGTGTAGTGCATTCACATTTGCACCATTCTCCTCATAAGATCCTTGATCCCATTCAAGTCGATCTTCTTAAGTTTAGGACCTACCCCATAGGAAGGACCTTTATCTTACAACATAGAAATAAACACAATACAAACAATCAATTCAAAACAACAATATTCAAACATTCAACAACTCAATTCAATATTCAAACACACTAGAGAAAAGATGCCAAATCATCTTAAGCAAGATAGAATCTCCACCCCACAACAATACAATCAAGCCGTAGAGACTTTGCCTTAAGAGAGATAGAGGCGTACTCGTCAAACAATCCGAGTACTTGAGCCCTTTTCTTAAGACGATGCAAAGACTATTTTCCTACAATTTGTGGCGGTTAAATCTCCCTTAAAATGACAACACGTCTCTTCTCCCAAAATCAATCAAACAACTACCCTAAACCCGTAGGAACTTTGACCATAGTTAAAGAACTCCTCATACCCTTTAGGGGAACTACAAATACTCTGATTCCACTCCCGTAAGGATATGTAGGCATAAGATGCGACATCTTATCGAGTATACTTAGAGATAAACCCTTAGGTCTCTTAACCTTAAGCAGATAAAAACACTTAGCAAATAAACAAACATAAAACAAGAGGTTCCTGTAGAGTACTACAGAAACTTAGGATGCTAGTACCATCCCTAAGTTTAACCAACCCCCGAACCTATAACTCTCTAAACCTTGCATTTGCATTGCATTGTAGGAATTTCGATCTTTATCCCTTCCTTTGGACAAATCAAAGTTCGGTTGCAAAATGAATTAGAGATTCAAACTAATCAATAGTTTGGTATCCAATTTTCACCGCGACACCTGGGCCACAACCTGACTGGGAAGGCCCAGCCCACCTATACTTGGGGAAAGGCCCAAATGAGCCTTCCTCATATGTGTCGAGCACAAGGCCCTCATCGACCAGACATTGCCCTACCGGGCAGAACGTTTCCCCCGTCGGGCAGAAAGACGTGTGCCTCACAAGTTCTCCACGTGCTCCCCTCCGCGGGGACACGTCATCAAACAACTACCCACCTCCGAAAGAGCAGGTCAGCCCATCTTCCGGGGATCACAGGATAGTTGATCTAGGGCGAAGACCACGTCCTGGTCTTCACTACGCCACGTAAGCTCTAGCAGTCACTTGGGTTGGGCCTGGCCATCCAACCCAACGCAAATGACCGTTGGCCCTGCGCTGGGGTCTCACTATAAATACCCTCTTTCACTAGAGGGTCAGGTATTCAATTGTGTACACCTTCTCTCTGTATTTGCTTCTCTCTGGTCCTTTCTCATTTTGGCATCTGAGTGTCTTGCAGGTACACCCCGCTCCTCCTTCTTACCACCGGTGAACAGGCAGCAGATCAAAGACGCGTGGTGATCCAGTGATTCCCTTATAATCACAAATTCTCTCAATATGTTTTATCTCTAAAACAAATTGTGATCTTTATCATAATGATCTTTAGATGATCTCTCAACCTAACTATCAATATAATAACATTAAAGGTTCAATATTGGTGAATATCAACTCACAAAACTATTTCTAAACTTTATTTATTGAAAGATGAAAAACTAGGTTAATGGCTGAAACATATTTCTCAATAATGATCCAACATAAATGTAGAATCAAAACAAGGGTTTTCACCATATATTTATCATCAACTTGTTCACATACACATATCAAGTGAAATACATACAAAACTGAGGATTATCTACCTCTAATCTTGACACAAGGAGAGATTTAGCTACCCATAACCATGGTAGTTTGAGCAACAAGTAACAAACAAAGCTTTTGGAGCATCAAACTTGAAAGGATCAAAGATTGAAGCTTAAAAGCTTTGATTTCCATGTAGAAATGAAGAAGATGACTTTTTTCTCTTCACAAGAGTTTATAGGTTACAAAAGATTGGTAAAAAGTGAGTTATGCTCCAAAAAGTGACTTAAGGTACTAAATACAGAAGTTCTGCCCAGGAAAATTCGTCGGACGAGCCATAAAATTCGCCTGGCAAATCCCTTTAGTACAACCACGTGACAGTAACAGTGCAGGGAAGCTGAAAGAAAATATCTAAATTCGCTAGAGGAAATACAGCTTCGTTGGGTGAATTCCTTTCGCCTCTTCTTTGCCAGGCGAATCAGTTAACGAACCAATTCCAATAGCTTCTGGAATTTCAATCTTCTTTCATCTGGTCCTTCACCGGGCGAAACTCCCTTCTCGCTTCTTCTTCGCCAGGGGAAGGTTGTGAAGTCTTCAACACGTGACTTTCTTCGTTTCTTTGCTTTTTCTTCTGATTTTTTCCATGCCCTTTTTACAAAATATGTTGCAAAACTAAGAAATATGTTAAAAAATACCAAATATATACATTGATGCAATAATCACTTAAAAAATAAGTTGTTTCACAATCATAAGTATGTAAAAGAGCTTAAAAATACCGTAAATTGATACGAAAACCATTCTAAACTTGACACCTATCAAACACTCCCCAGCTTGCATCTTTGTTTATCCTCAATCAAAGGTAAGTTTCAAAATTCACAAGAAAGCTTTTAAAAACACCAAATCAACCGAAAAATATTCATGGTTCAAACTCGACAATTTTATGCACAAGAAATTTTTAATTACTTACATAGAATCAAAACATGATCATGAAGTAAGTTCTAAACACAACATCACACAATGAAAAATCAAGTACCTACAAGCTCAAGTTGAATCACCTAATTCATTCATTATCAAACACATGAACATAAGTTTACAATGGACAAAACACTCTCACAAGTAATCGTGCTACATCCAAAATAATTCATGCATTCATCTCACAAAGTTATCAAGGATTCATGGAAACAAAAATCACTAAGGGCTTTTATGGTTGTAACTTGGCTTGGGTTAACAACAAAGGGTAATATATACACAACTATTGAACAGAAACGGGTAAAAATTATGAAGAGCACTTATAAGTAATCGTGCTACATCCAAAATAATTCATGCATTCATCTCACAAAGTTATCAAAGATTCATGGAAACAAAAATCACTAAGGGCTTTTATGGTTGTAACTTGGCTTGGGTTAACAACAAAGGGTAATATATACACAACTATTGAACAGAAACGGGTAAAAATTATGAAGAGCATTTCAAATAAAAAATTTTTTTCAAATATTCATTCTTGCTCAATCCTTTGATTTCTTTTCTTACAATACATCATTTCTTTTCTTTTATTAGTTCTCTTTCTCCTTTTTTTTCAAAGAGTGCATTGTACCACCTATTCCTTTTTTTTTATTTTTTTTAATGAACAACTCTCCCCAACTTTCAATATTTCATTCTCCTTAGAAAAGAATGCTCTTCACACAAGGTTAACAATTTGTTGGGATCTAAGTTGATTCATTTTCACACAAAAAATCAATGTAAGGCTCAAGCGGGGTTACGAATTCACACACACTAACAGGATGAATTGAAGCCTTTTTTTTTAATTGTGGTTATTCTCATAGTGCACAAAAATTGCCTTGATTCTTTCTAAGTTTCCAAAATTTAAAAACAAACTTGCAAGGTTAAACATGAACTAAACGGGTAAAATAACAATTACTTGAACTCTACTTTTGGTGAACAATGGAAAGCACCTTACTTTTGTGGTTTTGTCCTAATTGATTCAAACATGAACAATTATTTACAAAGCAAAGCATTATCATAATTTTGCATAAAGCATTAAATTCCTCATCATGTTATAACTCTACAAATCAATTTTCAACACCTTAATTGTGCACACAAACAAGAATTTTATCATCACTGTCACATGTTTAAGGCTGACATATCACTCTTTAAGACTTGTGCTTAGCACAAAAACTTTTCAAAAAAAATTCGGAATAAACACAAAACTAAACCACAAAAATTTATTTCCACAAAAAAACTTAAACATACTAAAAAAATTGAATTTCATTAAAAAAACAAATTGAAATTTCATAACCAAAGTCATGGTGTAAACACACCCAAAATGTGCTCGCCGGAGCGCCAAAATGCTACAACAACAAAATTTCACCGAAACGACCCAAAATGCACTTACTAAAGCTAAATCAACTGAAATAAAATATTAAAAATAAATGACAAAGATAAAGATACTCTTCACTTTGTAGTCAAGCTCCTAATTAAGAAAATCATGCATCTTTTCATCGTCATCACCATCACTATCAGCATCAGCTGCTACCCCTCTGAAAAGAAAGGTCGTCTGCCCATAGGCCAATTTGCATAGCTGTCGTAATCCGCACGAGAAGGAGATGGAGTGACCTCTTGCGGGGTAGTTTGAAACTGATACAACTTCTGCATACAATTAAAATTAAACTCTGATGACCTTTGATAAGCTTTGGCCATATCCCACGAATATTTAAATGTTGTTTGCATCCTTGGGTCCCAAGTAGAAAAATCAAGTGCCTTAGATGGCTCACTTGCCTGTGCTCGAGATGACTCACCCACATTTCCACCTTTCTTCTTTTGACTCAATCTTCCCTTGCAATACCGCTCAATATAATCATCATTAACCACTCCCCTTACTTTATCATTCACGACATCAGACATCAGTACCCACTTCTTTAAACACAAAGAAGTAACCAAACAAGGAAAAATAATAGGAGCACTAGAATGTACCTCAGGTCTTCTAGTGTTTTCAACAAATGTCTTCATCTCGTTAGCAATTACTCAGGCTATATCCACATCTTTATTCTCAATGATGTAGTACAAAAGCAAGGCAACATCAATCAGAACTATTGATCGGTGCATCTTTGGTTTGATGTTATACAAAATCAAAAGAAGAATCGCTTGAACTTCCGGATGCGTGGCTTCCTTTTGATATCGGATCGCCTTACCTTGGTTGTTGCGCTCCACACTCTTGCCGTCAAATAGAATTGCCTTAGCGATTTTTTCATGATCCAAGTGTGCATCAAGTTCCTTCGTGTAATCGTCTTTCTCAAACATTCCCAAAGAACTTGGTTTTTCAAACAAATCATTAATGGCGTCACGATCAAATCGGACTTCCCCCTCGAGTTGAATGGAATTTGCATAGAATTCTTGAACCAACTTATAGTTAATTCGATCAACTGGGTTAATTAAGTGCTCCCACTTCTTGCTTTGGAAAATTGCGGCAATCCTTTGATATGTGCCTTCTTGATGGATAATAAATCTCCTCTCTGAAATAATCGGTCATCCTTCAAGCATGTTGTACCTGGAAGCATGAATTTCGCTAATGAAACGAGTCAGATCAAGATCACACTACTGCCCGGAACTACTACCCACTGCTGTTTTTTGTTTCTTTCCTCCGATAACTTTGGTTCTGGGAGCCATCTGCACAGAAGAGACAAGACACATAAAAATAAAGAAATACTTCTATCTGTCAGAATTAATTAAACAACAAATGACAACAAGAATGAACCATAAAATAAAAGTAAAAAAATAGACTACAAAAGAAAAATAGAAACATGCAGAAATTGGAAAAATGACCTTTTTCCCCAACCTCGCCCGGCGAAGTAGGAGCGAGGACTCGCCTCAAGCTCGCCAGGTGAAATTACGCAGACATGAAATCTTATCAAAATGCAGGCCCTTTTTAGGTCAAATCAATTCAACACAACACAACAACACTTCAATCAATTCAACAAGAGCAAAACTATACTATTCTAAAGCTTAACATCAAAAACCTAATCCACATGAATTTAACCCTAATCTAACCCTAATTTTCAAATATTAACTTAGAAAGATTAAGAAAAAGACGAAGAACATACCTTGGATTGGGTGTGAGATTGAGAGAGAGAGAGAGAGAGAGAGAGAGAGAGAGAGAGAGAGAGAGAGAGAGAGAGAGAGAGAGAGATACAAAAGTAGATGAATTAGAATTTGAAATGAGAGGGAGTGAGAGAATTATTTTTAAGTGATATGAGAGATGTGAGAAATGAGGGAAATGAGATAAGTTTGAGAGAAATAGAAGGAGATAGAGGGAAAGGGAAGGGAAAGCTAAAAATGGGCCCAAGTGGGCCCTAAAAAACCAAATATTCACAAATTAATTAACAAAAATAAATATATAATCTTTAAGAAACTTGTTCGTTAAAAACGCTCTAAATCCTCTCAGTCGTTTTCCGGCCAATTGAAGACAATATTTTCTCCTGCAATCATCAATATTAAAAGATCTATGAAAATAAATAAACATACATATAACATGTTAGTATAATTAATTTAAAGATGTAACCGTCGACATAATTAAAAAATATCAAATATCATACCTGTATCTCGCTCCAAATTTTGTCTTTAGCCAGTTGTAACGAAGGAATTCTCCAATTATCGCAAGTAATTGGAATTTGCGAACGAACAAGTGCTCCAATGTAACTTTTCAGCATCGCACCGTTAGACTCAATTAATTGATCTCTTTCATTCCAATGCACATCATACTTTACACCTTTATCTCTCGCACGGATGATTTTTTTCATAATCATTATTCCTCTTTTAATATCGCCTTCCACGTCTTTTGTTGTTTCGTTTCCATCATGTGAATTTTCCTCGTTGGTGGCCATAATACCTGTAATTCAGAAAATCCAAATTATCAAATTAATGATAAAGAAATATATACATAATTAATAACATCATCAACATTAAATAATTCTTGGAACATCAATTGTTGATAAAACTTGCAATAATGTAACAACTTCTTATATAGTTGATAATTTTTTTTAATAAAGCCTTATAATATTAAAAGAAAAAGGTGGAACAACTAAGGAACTATAAAATGTGGAACAAAATAAAATACCATAAAAAACGAGAAAACTTAAAGAAAGTTATACCTAACATATTTTTTACAAATTAAAATTCTCTTTAATTCTAATAAGGATAGAAACAAAAGTAATTAAAAAATCTGCACCGCTACTTATATTAGCAAAAAAAAAATCAACGCAAAAATTCTCTTCTCTAACTATGTGTGTGAAAGTAATATTTGTAAAGTTAGTGTGGCTAGTACTCTCCAACCATCTATTCTAAAACCAATATGTCTCAAATTTAACAAGCAAGTTTCATTGACTGTCAAGTAGTTATCCTAACAGCATCATTACACCAAGTGAGATTCAAAGTCAAACTCACATCTCAACAAATTAACATAAACTAAACTCTTAACATAAGTAACTTCAGTTCAAGCTCCAAAACTAACCAATAGTTCTAACTTTACAACCAATAAACAATCAGTTTCAATCCAAAGTTCAAATATACCACCACATCCACTAACTTTACAACCAATAAACAATCAGTTTCAATCCAAAGTTTAAATCTATTAGTTCAGAAAAATGAAAAACCAAGAGAATAATCGAGAAAAATGAAAAATGAAAAACTTCAAATACCGTAAAAATGGTGGAAATGCGCTGACAGTGGAGGTGGAGGACAGAGATGAACGGAGGACGGCGACGGACGGAGGCAATGGACGGAATGCGTCGACGGTGAATAGGGCAACGTTCGCGAGAGGGAAAGAAAGAAAGAAGGATACACGACTGTTCTGTTTCTGGAAAAATTATGATGGGTATTTTTAAATTTATTCTAGTTAAACCTATAGCAGCGCTTTTGCATGGGCTTTAGCAGCGCTTTTGAAAAGCACTCTCTAAGGTCTGCCTTAGGCAGGACCTATAGCAGCACTTTTTAAAAGCGCTTTCTTTTGTACCCCCTATAGTAGCGCTTTTGTAGAAAGCGCTTTCTTTTGTACCCCCTATAGTAGCGCTTTTGTAGAAAGCGCTTTCTTAGACCCCCCCCCCCCCTTTAGCAGCGCTTTTAGAAAGCGCTCTCGTAGGTTACACCTATAGCACCGCTTTAAAAAAGCGCTTTCTTAGAGCCTACTTTTAGCAGCGCTTTTCTTAAAGCGTTGTCTAAGGTATGCTATTTTTTTCTTTTTTTTTCATGACTCTTTAGCAGCGCTTTTTCATAAAGCGATGTCTTTTTATGCGCTGCCAAAAGTCATTTTTGTAGTAGTGTTTGGAACAACTTGTACCAGACTCACCCATGTGCTATAGAAAATCAGATAAATCATCCCGACATCTAATAGTTTCACTACTTCCTTCCTCACAACCTCTTTCATTGTAGTATTCAAGCGGCGTTGAGGTTGAGCAATCGACTTGAAATCCTCTTCCATAAATATTTTGTGCATGCAATAAGCCTGACTAATCCCCTTCAAATCGGAGAGAACCCAACCTATAGCTCTTTGATTTTTCTTTAAAACTTGAATTAAATGGTGCTCTTCTTTTTTGAGCAAAATGTTACTAATGATAACCTGTTTGTTACAACCATCATCAAGGAATGCATATTTCAAATGGGCAGGCAACATCTTCAATTCAAGTTGGGATTTTTCATCATTCACATCTTTTTTCAACATTTCCACTTTATTTTCTCAAGATTGCAATTCTTCCAAAGTTTCATGTTCGTTCAAGCATTTTTCAAGTTCCTTCTCTTCTTCTTCAGTAAGAACTTCAAATGCCTCACTAAGATCTTTCTCAAAGGGAGTTGACATGTGGACTTGCCTTGTTACTTCCATTATAGCTTCTTATGTTGCATCAATTTGAAAGCTATCATATGTGTCTTTGGAATGCTTCATTGCTTTGAAAAGATTAAAAGAAACTTCCTCATCTTGACCTTTCACTTTCATGAGACCATCATCGATATCAATCATCATTCTAGCCGTCTTCACAAAAGGTCGCCCAAGAACCAATGGAGAATCATGGTCTTCTTCCATGTTAATAACAAAAAAATCAATTGGAAAAACTAATTTATCCATCTTGACTAACACATCTTGGGCTACTCCATGAGGATGAGTTATAGACTTATCGGTTAGTTGCAATGTCATTTTTGTTGCTTTCATCTCAATTCTTCCCAACCTCTTAACAATAGATAATAGAATCAAATTTATGTTTGAACCTAAGTCAATCAAGCCTTTACCCACATAAACATCACTGATGGTAACCGACAAAGTAACTCGAACCGATCACTTTCTTTGATCGGTAGAGTTCTTTGAATGATTGCACTACAACTCGCATCAAGTGTGATTATTTCTTGGTCCATAAATCTCCTCTTCTTGGTAAGGATATCTTTCATAAACTTTGCATATTTAGGAATTTTCTCAAGAGCCTCGGAAAATAGAATATTAATTTGCAATTAATGAAATATATCCATGAACCAAGCATAATCTCTAGCATTGCCTTTCTTGGTTGGAGCATGAGGATAAGGCAAGTTTTAAATTGAAATTTGGCTCACTTTCTCCTTTCCTCTCTTGATTTTTTTTCTTTTTCTCCTCTACATCTTCTTTCTCATGGTTCTCATTTTCAACTAACTTCTTCTTTTCATTTTCAATTTCTACCTCATCATTCTTTTCAACTTCTATCTCATCATTTTTTCTCCCACAATCTCATCACTTCTCACATCATCATTTTTCTTGTCATTTTTTTATCCTTCACCCACCTCTCTTCCACTCCTAGTCACAATGGCTTTGCAATGTTCTTTGGGATTGGATTGAGTGTTTGTGGAAAAAGATGGTTCCGGTTATTGATCGGCTAATTGTTTTGCAAGTTTCCCAACTTGATTTTAAAGATTCTTGATTGATGCCTCATTACTCTTTTGAATGGCCATTGACATTTGCATGAATTGATTGAGAGTTTCTTCTAACTTTGAACTTCCACCTTGAGGTTGTGTAGGTTGATAAGGATTTTGACAGTAACCTTGTTGATAACCAGGATTGTTCCCTTGTTGTTGGTAACCTTGATTGTTTTGATAAGGTTGTTTAGTGTTGTTTTAATAAGGTTGTTGTCTTTCTTGATAGCCTTGATTACCCATGAAATTTTCTTCTTCATTAACCGGAGGACAATAACCGGTGGGATGATCTCCTTTGCATAGTTCACAAACGGCTATTTGCACATTCTTGCTTGGCAATTCTTGTATCTATTTTAGTTGTTGTGAAAGTTTTGACATTTGTCGAGTCAACAACTTCACTTGTTGGATAGATATTTATTCTGAGCAAGAATAGCATCGTTAGTCCCCAATTCAAGAATTCCCGGTTTCTACTAAGGAGTATCCCGGTTGTGATTTCCTTGGTGATCATTCAATTCCATCTTATCAATAATGGTTACCGCATCTTCAACACTTTTTGCCATTAACAATGCACTCGTGGTGGCGTCTAATAAAGTTTTGTGAACAAATTGGAGCCCATTTCTGAAGATGTGCACTTGTGTTAGTTCATCAAAACCGTGACCCTTGTATTTTCATAACATGGATTTGAACCTCTCCCATACTTCATTGAGATATTCATTTCCTCCTTGAGCGAATACCGCAATTGCAGTTTTTACTTCCATGAATCAATTGTGTGGAAAAAATTGTTCAAGGAATTTTTCTTTTAACACATTCCAGTCCGTTATCACCAAAGTGGATTGATCAAGGTACCATTTCTTTGCCTTCCCGATTAAGGAGTACGAAAATAGTCTCTTGAACAACGATTCTTCGTCAGCTTCCGGGGCTCCCGTTGCACCCGCAATCTCGTAGAATTTTGTGAGATGTGTGAACGGATCCTCATGATCCATACTAGTAAAAGGATTTTGGTATATAAGTGCAAGAATACTCGTTTTCATCTCTGAATGTCTATTTTTTGGACATTGCATGCAAACCGAGCAGTGTGTCTCAGACTGTTGACACATGGTGTTGAAGCAGAAAGTGGTGGTGGTGGATCTACCATGATTGGTCTAAACTGAGGTATTGGTGTAGAACTTTCTCCTCTCTCTCGTCTTTCCTTGGAAAGTTGCCTCCTCCGTCTAGTTTTTCTATACAACTTACGCGCAGCTCTTTCAATCTTGGGATCGAAAATAAGTTGATTTGCAGGTAACTTTCCTCGCATAAACAGAATCTGCAAAACTTAACCAAACAAATTAAGAAGCTCAAGAAAGTGTAATTGATATAAACAAAGTTTAAAATGTATCAACTATTGCAATGCTTGCAATATCAAACAACAATCCCCGGCAACGGCGCCATTTTGTTGAAATGAGTAATAGTGCAGGTTTTTGTTATCGTATTTGCAGGGATTATGTGATATTACCGTCGTTCTAAAATTGGAATCGTTTTAAACATAGAATATAAAAAGTGGTCGGTTTGATTTCGTAATGCACGATTGCATGAAAATTATAATCAATAGTAAGAAATTTCGGTTTTAAAAGATTGATAAAAACATGTCAAGGTTAGGGTTCAATAATCCATTTCATACACATTTTCTTAACAAAGCATGTGAACTCATTAACCACAAATAGAATCACAAATCCTCTCAATATGTTTTATGTCTAAAACAAATTGTTATCTTTATCATAATGATCTTTAGATGATCTCTCAACCTAACTATCAATATGATAAAATTAAATGCTCAATATTGGTGAATATAAACTCACAAAACTATTTCTAAACTTCGTTTATTGAAAGATGAAAAACTAGGTTAATGGTTTAATCATATTTCTCAATAATGATCCAACATAAATATATAATAAAAACAAGGTTTTTCACCATATATTTATCATTAACTTGTTCACATACACATATCAAGAGAAATACATACAAAAGTGAGGATTATCTACCTCTAATCTTGACACAAGGAGAGAATTAGTTGCCCATAACTATGGTAGCTTGAGCAACAAGTAACAAATAAAGCTTTTGGAGCATTAAACTTGAAAGGGTCAAACATTGAAGCTTAAAAGCTTTGATTTCCAACTAGAAATTAAGATGACTTTTTTCTCTTCACAAGAGTTTCTAGGTTACAAAAGATTGGTAAAAAGTGAGTTATGTTCCAAAAAGTGACACAAGGTACTAAAATACACAAGTTCTGCCCAGGAAAATTCGTCGGGCCAGCCTTAAAATTTGCCTGGCGAATCCCTTTAGTACAACCACGTGACAGCAACAGCGCAGAGAAGCTGAAAGAAAATATCTGAACTCGCCAGGCGAAATACAGCTTCGCCGGAAAATTTCCTTTCGCCTCTTTTTCGCCAGGCGAATCAGCCAGCGAACCAATTCCAATAGCTATTAGAATTTCAATCTTCTTTCGCCGGGTCCTTTGCCAAGCCTTCGACAGGCGAAACTCCCTTCTCGCTTCTCCTTCGCTAGACGAAGGTTATGAAGTCTTCGACACGCGACTTTATTCGTTTCTTTGCTTTTTCTTCTGATTTTTGTCGCGCCCTTTTTACAAAATATGCTGCAAAACTAACAAATATATTAAAAATACCAAATGTATACATTGATGCAAGAATCACTTAAAAAATAAGCTGTTTCATAATTCGAAGTATGAAAAAGAGCTTAAAATTTTCTTAAATTGATACGAAAACCATTCTAAACTTGACACTTATCACTAGGAAACAACAAATCTTGTAAAATTGCAGGAATTGGATCTGTGAGATTCAAGCTCCATGATGAGTCAATAAGGTTATTGACTAAAGTCAGGTATGTACCTGATTTGAAGAGAAATTTGATTTCTCTTGTTAAATTTGACAGGAAGAGATATGTTTTTCAAGGAGAGAAAAGTATCCTAAGAGTCATGAAGGGGTCGAAGGAAGTCTTGAGAGGCGTGAAGAAACAAGGCTTATATACCCTTAAGGTTGAAGTTGTAAATGGTTTGACAAATGTTGCATCCACGAAACCGTTGTCGAAAACAGAAATTTGGCACATGAGATTGGGTCATGTTAGTGAAAGGGGTCTGGTCGAATTAGGGAAACAAAATCTGCTTGGAGGAGACAAAGTCGAAAAGCTGAAATTTTGTAAACTCTGTGTACTTGAAAAATCTTGCAGAGTGAAGTTCAACAAAGGCAAACAAAGAGCTCATGAATCCCTTGATTACATCCATGCTGATCTTTGGAGGCTTGCAAGGTGTCCATAACATTCAGGAGCAAGGTATTTTCTATCCATAGTCGATGATTATTCCAAAAAGTTATGGGTATTCATCTAGAAGACTAAGGATGAAACTTTTGAGAATCTTAAAGGTTGGAAGACTCTGGTCGAAAATCAGACTGTAAGAAAGCTTAAAAGGTTGAGAACTGACAATGGCCTTGAATTTTGCAATGAGGCTTTCGATAACCTTTGTGCTGCCTTAGGTGTTGCAAGGCACAAAACTACTGCAGGTACTCCATAACAAAACAGTTTGGAGGAAAGGTTTAATCGAACTATTTTGAAAAGAGTTAGATACATGTTGGCTAGTGCTAGGTTAAAGAAGGTGTTTTTGACTGAGGTTGTTTCAACAACAACATATCTGATAAACAGATGTTCTTTGACTGTGTTAGATATGAAGACACCTGAAGAAGTTTGGTCGAGATATCTACTTAGTCTTTCTAATTGTATTTGTTCATGTTTCTAATTGTATTTCTATTTTCAGTAACTCTTATATATGTGTTAATCATATTTGCATAATGGATGTGGATTATTCTTGTGGAACGATGAGGTGTGCGAGGTTCAAAGGAATGAACTGATTCCCTCAAGATGTTGTGAATGTGAAATGAAAAAGGTCTATTTGAAGGAAATTGCAAAGGACATTGTTAAGGAAATTGAATGTGAAGTTGCTAAGAATTAGGGTGTAGAAGGCAGTCCAAAAAAGATAAAAATTGAAGAAAGAGCTTGTAATGGAGAAGAAAAGAAACAATCTGTTGATGCTTGCACTTGCTTTGTCATGGATATTGTTTTCAATAGTGTTTAAGTTTATGTAATAGAAAGGTTTATAAGTCTGATTTCAATATGTTGTTATGATTTCGATAGTGTTTAAGTTAATGTAATGGAAGGTTATTATAACAGTTGATGTATCATTATTTTGTATCAATGGAAAGATTTCTATGTTTCAATCAAAATGTTTTTGTTGCAGTAGTATAAACATGAGGTTACATGATGTTGGACTGATACAAAATGTTTTTGTTGCATTGGTATAAATGTTTCTATATTATAGCAGTGGTATAAAATGATTTTTGTTGCGGTGGAAATAGGATATCAAACTATTAATGAGTTTGAATTGCAATTCAATTCACAACCGCTCTTTGATTTATCCGAAGGAAAAGGTCAAAAGAGGGAAAACCTATTTTGCATGGTAAACACAATGCGGGGAAAGATCTAGGGTTCGGGGGTTGGTTAAATTTAGGGAAGGTATTAGCACCCTAAACTTCTGTAGTACTCTATAGGAACCTTTTGTTCAGTTGTTTACTATATTGCTTTATTCATTTGCTTAAGGTATATGTACAAAGGATTAAAAGTGAGAAAAGAGACCTAAGGGGTTAATTCTAAGTTTACTCGGCAAGACATCGCATCTTGTGCCTACGTATCCTTACGGGAATGGAATCAGAGTAATCGTAGTTCCCCTCAAAAGGGAGGTTAGAGACTTCTTGACTGTGGTCAAGGTCTCAAGGGGAATAAACGCATCTTAAGGACACGCTTACGCGGAGTGTAGAAACTCCAAATCTCTACGTTGAAATGTTAAGTTGTAATTAGGGTTAAATTAGGTTAGGGATTTCGCGGCGGGAAACCCTAAAATGAGCGCGGCGGCTCTTTGACCTAGTGCTAGGGGTAAAATTGTAATTTGGCCTGCGGCGAGGCATTTGTGAAAATTAGGGTTTGTGAGGTTGTAAGGGTTTTGGAGTTGAGGACTATTGACACGGCGATCAAATGCTAGACCTAACCTTCGGATATGTGTAGTGTGACAGAAATATTACAATGCATCAGCAGAAATTTAAATCATACATCAGCGGAAATTTAAACGCGAAAAGTAAACGCGATTATTAGGTTCGCGAGGTTACAATTGAGAAGCAGATACAAATATAAATGAAACTTAAATGAAAACTCAACACACTAATAAATACAAACTGCAAAAAAATGAACACTCGTTAGTAGGCAGAGTCAACCAGCTATCAGATGAATTACGAGGCAATGAAGAAAATGAGATACAAACTCGAGATCTATTATTGTTTTATTTAATATTTAATGATTTAGCTTACAAAAGAATTTAAAAAAAAAAGTTTTATTTTTATATTTTTAAAAAATGGTTTTTCTTATTTTATTTATTTTAAAAGAAAGTTTTTTTCATTTTATATTTACAAAAGTTTTAATTTTATAAAAAAAGTTTTAATTTATTCTTAATAATTATATTTTAAAAGGATTAAAATGAAAATGTTATGTTATTTTTTATAAAGATTTTTTAAAAATTATAAAATTAAAATGTTAAAAAAAGGTTTTTTTTAAAAAAACATAAAACAAATTAATTAAAAAAAAACAAAACAAAGAAAAAAAAATAAAAAGGGGAAGAGGGTTGGGCCGGTCACCACATCCGGACCCAACCCAATTGTTATCATAAGGGAACAAAACTTTTTAGGGTTTCCCCTAGAGAGTAGTCGCGGCTCCGTTTCACTTCTCCTTCATCATCTCTCTCTCGTCCTTCTTCTTCCTTCGCTTCCATATCCTGAAATCAAACTGAAATGGAGTGAGGCAAAGATCTCATGTCTTACTTTTAGAGTGAAACGGCCAGTGATGTGCAGAACTGAGGCCGGAGGATTGGTTGCCCGTCGTTCTTCGCGAACGGTGATGGTGGTCTTTCTGAGTATTGTTGATCGCGTTCGGTGATGAGCTTCGATCGGCGTTCGGCGATTCTTTGAGCGATGATGACGATCGCTTCGTCTGAGCTCGCGCCGTTTAGGGTTTTTGCATGTGACTTCTTCGCCGCTTCTGGTACTCTCCGTCTAGGGTTTCAACGAGGTGATCGTTCCCTTTTTATAATTTCTCTCTATCTCTCTTTTTGGGCCTTGAACTTGCGTTATGATCCGATTTGATTTGATTTTGTTTGATTTTTTCAGATTAAGTTCAAATAGGATGTATACTGATACGATTTGGATCTCATTTCTTCTTTTGGAACCTGATTGGGGTTTTGAGCTGATATGATTTTCTGATTCGATTGGATTTCATTGGATCCGAAATTAATTTGTTTCGAACTGATTCGTTTTTGACTGACTTGTTTGATTGATTTGTTTGATTGATTTAGATTGATTCAAATTGATTCAGATTGGTTCAGATTGGTTCAGATTGGTTCCAATGGAGATGTTTCCTGATGCATTTGGATCTGACTCGAAACTTTCCTTTTCCAGCTCGATTGTGTTTGCCTCTGAATTCACTTGATCTGTTTGGTATCTGGATTAATTCGTTTGTTTTGTTTGATTTCAATCTGGACTGTATTGATGCGTTTTTCGATTTGTTTTTGATTTTCTGGCGCAGTTAGCTTTTCCTCTTCTTCTTTCAGAGGGGGTTGATGCTACGACTTCGGTCGAATCAGAATTGTCGGGAAAGGTATACGGCAATGATGACACCGTTCTGAGCCTTCGAGGGATGTTTCTTCGACGAGGTCGCGGTTGCTTCTGATGATCTTCGCTTACTTATTCTATTTGAGTTGTTTTAACTGCTGATGATATTTGATTCTTGTGTTTCAGAGCTGATATTTTGGGCAATTGTATCCAACTATGAATTCAAATGTCGCTTAATGTTGCCTCGATACACTTTGATGATGATTTGAGCTATGGTGTTTGATTAACCGAGCCATGTGTTTGTGTACTTGTTGGGGCAATGATGCTCGTGACTGAGCCCCATTCTGCGCTATGCTTTGTGCTGCAACTTGGTGTCCATTTTTTGTGACTTGCCATCCGTATCGGGTGAAGCTTGCCCCCTAACTGACAACCCTTGGTATGTTTTATGCAGCTTGATACAGTTTTGTGTGGATACTTCATTCTTCTTGCTCTACTTGAACTTGCTTTCTTTGTATTAACATGTTGTTACCTTTTTCTTTGGATCCTGTTGGGCATGATTTACAGGATGTTTTCTGACGGCCTTTTGCGTATGAATTTGCCTTCTGAAATATCGTTTTGATGCAGCTTGTCTGGAATTGATGCAGCTTTGGCTTGCATTTCAATTCTCTTGTCCTGTTTGGACTTGACTTTCCATGAACTCAGCTATATGGTTTGGAACTGATATGAACTGACCTGCTCTCTTGCGAGGGCTTTGATGCAGCGTGTGATGCTGTTTGGTTTCGTTTCTCTGCCCTGTTCAGGATTGCTGCAGTTTGATGCCTATAGTTTGGCTTCTCTTGTTCTGTTTTGAACTTGATTTTCATTCTGTTTGGACCATTGGCCTTCATTCTGTTTGGTAACAGATTTGTTTCTTTGGTGGCTATTCATACCTGTATTGGCGCGAGCCCCTTCCTAGTTTTGTTTATGCTTTGAGTTCTGATGATGCTTGTGGCTTTTCAGGTGTTGGAAGTTTTGAAACCAAAGTGACTCAGACCTGCCGGCATCCGGGTCTGAGTCAGAACTTGCCTATGTTGCCTTATTCTCGTATCAGTTTGGAAATCCAATCGCGGCAAAACGAATCAGTCCCGCTTCTTTTATTTCTTCTATCTCTCGGATGTCCCGTATCGATAAGAACAGGTATTACCTAATCAGACGCCCACGGCGCGGGTCGGTAACGGGGGTAGGACGCAGCTTCGGTTGTGCCACTCCTGGCACTCGATGATGACATTGTTCTGAGAGTGTCAAAAACATCTTCTAACATATTCTATATTGTTTGTTATGTTTTGTCGTGCAAGTGAATCGAGGATTCGTGGAGAAGCTCAAAGACAACATGAAGACACTTAGATGTTCTTAGGATTTAGGATAGATACTTTAATGTAATTCCTTAGGATTTAGAACTTTAATGTAATTCCTTGTAACAGTGCGTATAAAATGTGAAGCACTTCATTTCTTGTATGATGAGATTTTTTTATGAAATAAAATTCCCAAAATTTGAATTCATTTATATTTTATTCTTAGTTAAAAAATATAAACATTTGTGAATAAATCCACAAGTATTTAAATTCATTAACATAGTCATAAAACATAAACACTCCCAAGTGATATTCTTATTCGTACTCGTCTCATTTGTAATCCTAATCTCGTCATCTGATTAAAATCCCATTTAAATGTTAACCAACCATTTCATAACCAAACACGGGTGTGCGCCATAATCACAACAGTTTCAGCATCAACAAACAACACTACTCGTAGTTAAATTCCACTGACCAAATGCCAAGAGCCACAATCCAATAACACCCAATTACGACTGTGCCTTAATAACAGAAACGGAGACGCTTTGGAATGGATCTTAAATCCAGTTGTGCTCGGCAAACTTTAATATCGACCACGTCAAATTGGCACCTTGATATGATCGGACCTGGTGATAGATAAATGCCTCAAAACAATAACGTATCAAACGCCTCAGAATTTTAATAACAGCCCGTCTTCAAGGAATTGGTAGAATTTGCATAAAATGACCAAAATACCCCTGGGACCAAATCTGCAAAATAAACACCTTCATAACTGGTTAGCGGTTAGCAATGTACATATGAAATGATATGCGAAATGACTGACTAAATATAAGGGTAAAATTTGGGGTATTACAGTTGCCCCTATTTAAATAGCTACACCGGACGATTTGGAGTGACAGAGACTCGAGGAATCGTGGTGGAGAGATTTAAATATAGATAACCGAAAATTTTGCCCTTATATGCGACGATGCAATGCTATGGACAAAGCGAGGACCGCTTAATGCAGATGATATGAATATGATATGATACGTATGCTGGAATGGTGGATGCGAAAATGATGACGAATACTACGACACAGACGCTATGAGAAGAACACACTGGGGAAAACGACGTGTTGAGACACAGTACAACACTGGGGGATCCTAAAATGATGGTCAACTAGTGCGAACACGACCAATTGTCATTTTGGGGACAAGATTCTCAAATGGAGATGACATCTGTGAGACGGCCTCCACTGGGGAATCTAAAAATAAAACTGGATCACGTACGATTGCAAGATCGATTACAGAATGCTGGAGCATTGAGCAAAGAATAACATCCAAGCTTCTGTAAACTATCTCTCGTGACAGGATCAAACGGACCTTTCGGAGCTCCGTAACAAATATACAGGGTAAAGACCGGCTGTATGCCAAAATAAATGGACTTTGATGGGAAATGCCCTGATAAGCTTCTCGCGGGAGGATTGTCACTCATCGTTGGCAGGGACTTATATGCCAAAATGGATAAGCATTCAAATAAAGAGGCTGCTGCTTATCTGATAAATAAATCTTCTCGCATTTAAGGTCGGCGCCTGGAATACGATTTTGATTCTTCTCTTACTGAAGGATAAATAAACTTCTCCATGCTTCAAGATCGTGCTCTCCTGAACATGAAAAGGGTAAATTGACTTCCTCATAACTCAGAATCGTGCTCTCCTGAATATGAAAATGGCTAATCGAACTTCCTCATAACTCAGAATCGTGCTCTCCTGAATATGATTCGGTTGTTTCTTGTAAATGAAATTCTTCATACTTCAGAATCGTGCTCTCCTGAATATGAAAAGGGTGAACTGAACTTCCTCATACTTCAGAATCGTGCTCTCCTGAATATGATTTGGTTGTAAATGAATTTTTTCATACTTCAGAATCGTGCTCTCCTGAATATGAAAATGGCTAATTGAACTTCCTCATAACTCAGAATCGTGCTCTCCTGAATATGATTCGGTTGTTTCTTGTAAATGAAATTCTTCATACTTCAGAATCATGCTCTCCTGAATATGAAAAGGGTAAATCGAACTTCCTCATAACTCAAAATCGTGCTCTCCTGAATATGATTCGGCTCTTGAAATTTCTTCATTCTTCAGAATCGTGCTCTCCTGAAAAATGGCCAATTGAACTTCCTCATAACTCAGAATCGTGCTCTCCTGAATATGGTTCCGCTCCTTCTTTTACTAAAGGATAAATGAACTTCTTCATGCTTCAGAATCGTGCTCTCCTGAATATGATTCCGCTCAAAACCTCCGCGTACTTCAAGATCGTGCTCTCCTGAAGACGATTTGGTTCAAACCTCCTATACTTCAAGATGACAGGTAAATGGAAGCCCAACTGCTCCATGGAGATGGCCATTTGCTGCGAGTCATAACGAAGATAGGATCGACTTCTTAGGTGAGAAATGTTGTATATTGATGCTGTAAGATGTAAAGTGTAAAGTGTTGTTGTAACATGTAGGGTTGTAAAGTGTTGTACCGATGTTTTTTTCAGGCGTGAACTGGCGTGTATCTGTAAATGATTGTAGTTGAAGATAGTGCAAAATAAATGCACGTCCGGGTACAGTGATAAACCTCTCAAGCGAGATAGTCGCGTATCTGTCATGGTATGGTGAAAACCTTTAGATGGTGCAAAATAAATGCACGTCCGGTTGGGATTGACGACCGAACAAGACTGAGATTCAATCTAGGATCGAGCTAGAAAGAAAACTGGTAATCAAGACTCCATCGAGGGAATGATCTCGGAGGGTAAATATCTTATCCTGGTGAGGAAAGATAGCTGAAGTAACCGTCATCCACGAGGATCGAGCTCTGTGGGGAAACTGGAAACAAGTAAGTATTTTATGCTTAGGGCTGACAATCTATTTGGAGAGAATGGACGAACCCAGTTACTCGGCGGTAACAACCAAATGATGGTGAAACACAATGAACCTGTGCATGTTATCGCGTATGTTAATGAATATGTTAATATGAATGTATGTTGATGTCTATGTATGTAAATATGCAGGATGTTATGAAATGAGTATGTAATGAGTATGTGAAATGAATATATGAAATAGGCATGTGATGCTTATGCCTTTGCGTACGTTGACGAAACAGACTGGAGACGGGACGGGAGATGAAATAAACATCTCGACGGAAATACCCTGCGTTCTCTGCAACCAATACGTCAATCATGGGTAAGAAAGATCAATGGTAGGACCGAATCTGGTTTTAAAGTTCTGAATTCCCTGGGGAGAAGGTAATCTGCTCGGGTGTACAGTATCACGCCTTCACATGGGGAGAAGAAAACCTGAGGGACACTTTTGAATTACCCAAGAAAAGGCTGTCAGCTTATAGTCTCGCTGGGGACTGTGTTAGAGCAATGGTTTGAAAGTGTTTTTGCAATAATGATATTTCCGGGGAGTGAAGAGATCCTTCCGAAATTTCCACTAGTCAAAGTAATTTATTACATTTCAAATTTGTCGTCTTTGAAAAACAGTTTTTTTTTGAAAAATCTACAATGCACCTTTCATTTTCAAATTTTAAGAATAAACGCATTTTGCATAACAATAGAAAACAAAGAGTAATGCACCAAGGAATGTAAGTAACAAAATGGTATCTTTTATTAAGGGGTGGCAGCTTGCTGAAGGCATAGCTCCACAGATGATTATGTTTTGAAATTGGAAACATGGGAAAAGGTTACATCGAATCCAATGACACCTACTGATACTAATAACTAAGACTAATCCAGAATCTTGCTTCGGGCAGGGATGAAAGAACTGAAACATGGCTCTCATGTGGAAAGTGTGTTCGAGATGATCAGTGTTCTCTGATGCAATGAAATGCCTTTGTCCCTAACTTTTGCCTGGACCGCCCTCTCGGGTTTTCAATCCACCGGGACGCTCTTTTTTGCCTAAGCCGCCCTTTCGGGTTTTCAACTTAGCGAGCTTTTATTATTATTTCTTTTTTCCAACCCTTACTTTTGCCTAAGTCGCCTTTGGCAGGTTTTCGACTTAGCGGGTTTTTAGGCATAATATTTTCGGACTGCATCAGAATTCACGGGATGTGCTAGTTCTTCACCGTCCATTGTTGTAAGTATCAGAGACCCTCCGGAGAAAACGGTCTTTACAACAAATGGGCCTTCATAATTGGGCATCCACTTTCCGCGCATATCTTTGTGTACTGGCAAGATCTTTTTGAGTACGAGCTCTCCTTGACGGAACTCACGGATACGAATCTTCTTATCAAACGCTTTTTTCATCCGTTTCTGATATAATTGCCCATGGCACATGGCTGTCAAGCGCTTCTCGTCAATGAGATTCAACTGATCCAATCTATCCTGAACCCACTCAGCTTCCTCAAGTTCAGCTTCCATCAACACTCTTAAAGAAGGTATCTCTACTTCGATAGGGAGCACGGCGTCCACTCCATACACCAATGAGAAAGGTGTTGCCCCTGTCGAAGTTCCCACTGAGGTTCTGTATCCATGCAAAGCAAACGGTAACATCTCGTGCCAATCTTTGTAAGTCACAACCATCTTTTGCAGGATCTTCTTGATATTCTTATTCGCAGCTTCAACGGCCCCATTCATTTTAGGACGGTACGGAGAAGAATTGTGATGAGTGATCTTGAAATTGTCGCACAGCTCTTTCATAGTCTTGTTATTCAGGTTGGTGCCATTGTCAGTTATTATCCGGCTTGGGATTCCATAACGGCAGATGATTTCTTTCCTGATGAAGCGGGCAACCACTTGCTTGGTCACGTTGGTGTAGGAGGCAGCCTCTACCCACTTGGTGAAATAATCAATGGCAACAAGGATAAAACGATGTCCATTAGAAGCCTTCAGCTCGATTGCCCCAATCATGTCAATGCCCCACATAGAGAACGGCCATGGTGAAGACAAAACATTCAACGGTGACGGAGGTACATGCATTTTATCAGCATAAATTTGGCACTTATGGCATTTTCTGGCGTATTGGATGCGGTCAGCTTCCATGGTTAACCAATAATACCCAACCCTTAACATCTTCTTGGACATAGCATAACCATTGGCATGAGTTCCGAAGGTCCCCTCATGAATTTCCTGCAGTAACATGTCCGCTTCCCGTTTATCAACACATCTGAGCAAGACCATGTCGTGATTTCTCTTGTATAACACACCATTACTGATAAAGAATTTGGACGCCAGTCTTCTCAATGTTTTCTTGTCCAGACCAGTAGCACCATCGGGATACTCTTGTTTGACGAGATAGTTCTTGATATCATGAAACCAAGGCTTTCCATCCACCTCAACTTCTTCGACCATCTGACAATAAGCGGGCTCAACTTTGCGCTCAATATGGATAAGAGGTGCCTCATTAACGAATTTAACTTTCCACATGGATGCTAACATGGCTAAAGCATCAGCTACGTGATTCTCGGATCTAGGAACATGCTCGAACTCTATCTCGTCAAAATACTTGATCAGCTCAATAATATAGTCCTTATAAGGGATCAACTTCTCATTCTTCGTTTCCCATTTGCCTTGTACCTGGTAAATAACCAAGGCTGAGTCACCACTCACTTTAAGAAGTTTGATTCGGAGGTGAATTGCTGCTTCGAGGCCAAGAATACATGCTTCATATTCTGCGACGTTATTAGTACACTCAAAGTCCAATCTTGCTGTAAATGGAGTGAATCCACCCTTCGGGTTCATCAAAACGGCGCCTATACCATGCCCATTGAAATTCGAGGAACCATCAAACATCATCTTCCACCAAAGACCTGGTTCCGGACCTTCGCTCGGATCTGGCTCTTCACAATCTCTTTTAATTAACAAAATATCCTCATCAGGAAAATCAAACTTAAGGGGTTCATAATCTTCAACTGGCTGGTCTGCAAGATAATCAGATAAAATACTACCCTTAATCGCCTTCTGGGGTACGTACTGGATGTCATATTCGGATAACAACATGTGCCAACGGGCTAGCCTCCCGGTTTGAGCAGGTTTTTCAAAAATATACTTGATCGGATCCATTTTAGAAATCAACAATGTGGTATGACAAACCATATATTGCCGAAGGCGCCTAGCGGCCCATGCCAATGCACAACAAGTTTTCTCCAATGGTGAGTATCTGTTTTCACAATCGGTGAACTTCTTGCTCAGGTAATAAATCGCATGTTCCTTTTTTCCAGTCTCATCATGTTGTCCAAGCACACAACCCATAGACTTCTCAAGAACAGTAAGGTACATAAACAACGGTCTTCCAGGCACGGGAGGAATTAGAATAGGGGGATCTTGCAAATAACCCTTAATCTTCTCAAACGCTTTCTGACAATCGGGGTTCCACTCAACCGTCTGCCCCTTGCAAAGTAACTTGAATATCGGCTCACAAGTAGCGGTCATATTGGAGATAAACCTGGAAATATAATTCAAACATCCCAGAAAACCTCTAACTTGCGTCTCGGTTCGCGGAGCTGGCATATCCTGAATGGCTCGGACTTTGTCAGGATCCACCTCAATCCCTCGCTGGTTAACAATGAAACCAAGCAGTTTTCCAGACCTGACACCGAAGGTACATTTAGCAGGATTCAATTTCAACTGATATTTCCTGAGTCGTTCAAACAATTTCACCAAATGGTCTAGATGCTCCTCTTCACTCTGAGATTTGGCTATCATATCGTCCACATACACCTCGATCTCTTTGTGCATCATATCATGAAAAAGAGTGGTCATAGCGCGTTGGTAAGTTGCCCCCGCGTTCTTTAAACCGAAGGGCATGACTTTGTAGCAGAAGGTTCCCCAAGGAGTAATGAAAGTAGTCTTCTCTCGATCGTCGGGATCCATCTTGATCTGATTGTAGCCAGAGAAACCATCCATAAATGAAAACAACGCAAAACTGGCTGTATTGTCTACAAGTGTATCAATATGCGGCAGAGGGAAATCATCTTTCGGACTTGCTTTGTTCAGGTCCCTGTAATCCACACACATCCTAACTTTACCGTCCTTCTTAGGCACTGGCACAATGTTGGCAACCCAATCTGGATATTTTGCGACTGCCAAGAAACCTGCATCCAACTTCTTTTTAACCTCATCTCGAATCTTCAAAGCCATGTCGGGTCTCGTTCTTCGAAGTTTTTGCTTGATAGGTGGACAATCTGGCTTAAGTGGCAACTTGTGAACAACAATATCCGTGTCTAGGCCCGGCATATCTTGATACGACCATGCAAACACATCAATATACTCTTTTAACAACTCAATCAACCTCGGCTTAACCTCTGTCCCAAGCATGGCACCAATCTTGACCTCTTTCTTGTTCTCATCTGTACCGAGATTAATTAAGTCCACCTGCTCTTTATGC
Organism: Lathyrus sativus; assembly: GCA_963859935.3. Taxonomy (NCBI): domain Eukaryota; kingdom Viridiplantae; phylum Streptophyta; class Magnoliopsida; order Fabales; family Fabaceae; genus Lathyrus; species Lathyrus sativus. The sequence continues at coordinate 631,980,610 of OZ012737.1, read as the reverse complement.
GGTTGAAGCTCTGTGTACTCGTACTCAATCAATCTTGTCAGTTCAGCGGGTACTTCAAAATCTTCTTCACCCTCGCCCTCAGCTTGATTGATGGGTGCATCCCAGTCAGGAGTGTCAGTAAAGTCATTGGATCCAACAAGGTTTACGATGTCTCTGCATGATGGAAGGCTTACTTAATTAAAATGCTCGAAGATATGCAAGATAAGGAATGAAATGCTGTTTTTTTTTTGTTTTTTTGGAAAAAAGGTCGCCAATTTCATTTTTAAAAGTGAAAACGAAAAACGCAAATGAAACAAGGTGGAATTGAACAAAATGCTCTTATTAATATCTTTTTAGAAATGAAAGGTGGCCCAATAAAAGCGACCCTATAGCCTTGGGCAGAGCTACGGATTTTTATTTGAAAATGTAAATGAAACTTTAAAAAACAATTACTTTGACAAGGGAAAAATAACAGGGATCTCTACGGCCTCCCAGTTGTTCAAAACTGCATCACCCTTAAACACCAGGTTGCTCAGCTCTTCATTTTCCTCACAGTCGCTGATGGCATTGACTTGGAAACCTCCGCTGACAAATACCTCTTGGATAACCTTCGGACGCCCTTCGACAGTTGTGGCAGCTCCATTCTGAGTTGGTTTGTAACCCAACCCAGAGCGATCAGTCTTGGTCTTGACATCGATTACCTCTCCCCAACCTTCAGGAATGCCCCTGTCAATTGTTGATTTGGTACTCTTCAGAGATGCGAAAGATGGATTACCCTGACTCACTGTCTCTTCGACTTCTAGCAGAACAGCATTGGCGATCTCAAGTGCTTGAAAGGAGATTTCTAAAGCATTCTCATCGGCCTCGATGTAACGGAAAGAAGACAGGTTACTGACCATCAGATCCTCCTCACCGTGTATAATAACCAACTTTCCATCGATCACGAACTTCATCTTCTGATGTAACGTCGAGGTTACTGCCCCAGCGGCATGAATCCACGGCCTTCCAAGTAAACAACTGTAATTGGGATTAATGTCCATGACTTGAAACGTGATATTAAAAACTTGCGGACCAATCAGGATGGGAAGCTCATCCTCCCCCATTACCGACCGACGAGAGCCATCGAAAGCCTTGACAACCAAAGGAGTAGGTTTCAACACAGTCTCTTTACAAGCCAACTTATCAAGAACCCTCTTGGGTAGAACATTCAGAGAAGACCCGGTGTCCACTAGCACTCTCGCTAAATTGTCCTCCTGACATTTCACCGATATATGTAAAGCACGATTATGGTTCGGACCCTCCTTCGGTAACTCTTCATTGCTGAAACTAAGGGTGTTACAGGCGGTCAAATTGGCAATCACACTATCAAACCGACTGGTGCTGATATCTTGATCCACATGTGCTTGAGTCAAAACCTTCTGCAAGGCCATCCTATGAGCGGGTGAACTCATCAACAGAGATAAAATCGAAATCTTGGAAGGAGTCTGATGAAGTTGATCGATAACTTTATAGTCACTTTTCTTGATGATCCTCAAAAACTCGGCATCTTCATCATTCGTAACGGCTCCCTTACCTTTGTCTTTGGCAGGCACTGGGATACTAGTTGTTTCCTTAGGTGGGACCTCATTGGAATGGGGAGTATACACACGGCCACTGCGAGTCATCCTGCTTGCCTCTGCGATATTGGTCACAGTGTCCTTAACCTCTTCATTTGGAATAACCTTCCCAGACTCCTTGTCAATCATCGTCACGTCGTATTTCCAAGGCACAGCTTTAGGATCACTGAAAGGAAACGGACTGGGTGTTCGAATAACTATCGGCCTATGCTGATTCACCTCAGGGATAGACGACTTTGGTATATCGAACACGGGATTGGCAGAACCTGCCCCTGATAGATTAAACACTGGTACCTTACCCTTTGATTCAGGCTGATGGAAGACAGGCTCAACCACAGCGACCTCATCCTTCTTGGCTTGGCTTGTCACTTGTAAAACACCCTCATTAATCAACCTCTGAACATCATTCTGAACCAACACACAACCCTTAATATTGGCCTCACAACTTACGCATGCAACGTGGGAAGTATCTACCAAACCAGCTTCAAACAGTTTCGAATGGAACATCTTGAGAGGAGTCTTAATCTGTTCAACGTCAAGGGCATAACCTTCCTCCGAATCAGCACTAATGGCATTGACACTCTCATGGTTAGGAAAAGGGTTCTTCTTAACATTTGGTTGAGGATCTTCAAATGACAAAATCTTCTTTTCCAATAAATCCCTGACAATGTTTTTGAGAGCATAACAATTCTCCAGATCATGACCAGGTGCACCCTCATGAAATAAACAATGAGCGGCGGCGTTGTAATTGGCAGGTAGAGGATTAGGAGGCGGACCCAAAGCTCGAGTAGTGATCAGACCTTGCTTGGCCAAAGAGGGATACAACTTGGTGAAAGTCATCGGAATCGGCGGACAAGGCTTATACGTTCTTCTGTTTGGCACATTCTGGCGAGGAGCCGGACTCTTTGGCTGTTGAGGAGCAGGAGCGTTGGGCGCCTGTAGATAGTTGACAGGAGGCGGATAAACAGGAGGTTGTTGCATAGGTTGATACATGGGAACCTGTTGATTGAAAGAAGATGTAATAGCTGCCACATAGGGTTGTTGAGCATATTGGACTGGGTACCCTTGAGGTTGAGCATAACCTCGCGGATGTCGATAAAAGCGTTCTCTTGGTCTACCAAAGGATATAGCATTAGTCTCACCCTCTTTCTTTTTCTGGGAGCTATACGGAGGTTTCTTCGGCTGATCCTTAGAAGCACCATGATTATTTGTCATTTTACCACTCTTCATACCCAATTCAATCTTGACACCCACAGCAACGATGTCGGAGAAATTTGAAGTCACACTACCCACCATTCTCTCGTAAAATTCTGGACGGACCGTGTCGACAAACCAATCAGCTAACTCTTTCTCGGTCAAAGGAGGTTCTACCTGCGAAGCAGTCTCTCTCCACCTTTGAGCATACTCTTTGAATGACTCAGAATTCTTTTGTGACATACTCAGCAACTGTCTTCTGTCAGGAGCCAGATCCATATTGTACTTGTAGTGTTTGATGAAAGCGTCAGATAAATCTTGAAAGCTCTTAACGCGAGACTGGTTCAAAGTTAAATACCACTTGGAAGAAGCACCCTTCAAACTATCTTGGAAGCAATGAATCATCAGTTTATCATTCTCGACATGGGCAGCCATTTTGCGATAATACATGATCAGATGACTCTTAGGACAGGTGGCACCTTCATAACGGTCGAAGTTCGGAGTTTTGAACTTCGGGGGAATAACCAAACCTGAGACCAAACAAACATCCCTTGCAGCAGTCCCAAAAATTTGATCACCCTCTACTTTTTTCAATCTCTGGACGATGGTGTTTACTTCTTCACGAAGCTTATCATGTTTCTCATAACCCTCAACATTCTCATCAAGATTATCAAAAATTGTCTCATTGAAGTACGGTTGCGCACGAGTGTGTACAACGGGTGGTGCAAAGATAGGAGCCCCCCTAGAAACTTCAGAAAATAAAGGCACGGCTTGCTGAACAGGCTGATTAATCGGAACAGTGGCTTGAGGAGGCACAAAACCGGGAGCAAGACCATAAGGTGGGTCCCTTGCTACGGTCACGCTTGGTGGAGGGTCCAACAGTAACGCCGGTAATCTCAGAAACAACAGTGGGCTGGGTATCCATCTTAGCATTCATGACATGTAACAATTCCATCATATGCCCCATACCCCCTCGAAGGTCTTCAAGTTCATTGCTAAGGCGATCAATCTCTTTTGCCTGATCCTCCATTCTCTTCCGAGTTTGAGCTCTGGTGTTGTATTGGTGCCGAGAACTCAGGGTGACGAAACTGGAAGGCGAGAGAACCGAACATGAGAAAACGGAAGACACATGCGATGCAATAAATGATGCTGTGATGCAAAATGAAGATTTCATGGAATTCAAACATTTACGAATGTCGTGGGGTACCGAAGAAATCTTTTTCTTGTTTTTCATCTTTCTTTTTTTTTTATGGTACCCTGCGGTATCCGTAAATGATATTTGAACTCCATGAAATACAATGCAATGAGATGCTTTATGGATGCAATGCATGAAAACACACAAAGTCCTAGGTCAAAGGAACGTGAGCGGAGTCAAGGTCTACCCATCCCAAAAGGAGTGTACTATAGGTTAGTTGTACCTGCCGAACAAGGTTCTACAAAGTGCCCAAAGTCATCAGCCCATCTTTCGGATATTATCAACCTTCCGACTGACTCAGGGGTTAATAATATTCTCAAGAGAACCTCTTTTGAGTGTAGTATCGCGTAGCAGCCATTGTAAGATTACTCCCACATAGCTCCCGCACTACGTCCTAAATAAGGCCGAGGTGGTGTTAAGGTACTACGGTCCTCAGTATCACAGACTCCAGTCGACCATGGAAAAAGTTTTCGCGATTACTCGTTCAACCGAACCATTTTCGAAAAGGTCTCAATTGAGCGGTGATTCTCGAATCAGCTTGGTCGGGATTCAACTCCCTATAAGCCTCATCGAATATATCCCCATCCTATAATAATGTCACTAGTCCGGGCGTAGGACTTATCTCACAGCACAAGGAACAGTCCCACCATCAAAGCACAAATATATACATGCAAATGAATAATAACACAGATAGTAATAAATATGAACAAATTAGGGATAACCCTCAAAAGTTAAGACCTCCCCAGTGAAGTCGCCATTTTCTGTTGCGGTGGAAATAGGATATCAAACTATTAATGAGTTTGAATCGCAATTCAATTCACAACCGCTCTTTGATTTATCCGAAGGAAAAGGTCAAAAGAGGGAAAACCTATTTTGCATCGTAAACACAATGCGGGGAAAGATCTAGGGTTCGGGGGTTGGTTAAATTTAGGGAAGGTATTAGCACCCTAAACTTCTGTAGTACTCTACAGGAACCTTTTGTTCAGTTGTTTACTATATTGCTTTATTCATTTGCTTAAGGTATATGTACAAAGGATTAAAAGTGAGAAAAGAGACCTAAGGGGTTAATTCTAAGTTTACTCGGCAAGACATCGCATCTTGTGCCTACGTATCCTTACGGGAATGGAATCAGAGTAATCGTAGTTCCCCTCAAAAGGGAGGTTAGAGACTTCTTGACTGTGGTCAAGGTCTCAAGGGGAATAAACGCATCTTAAGGACACGCTTACGCGGAGTGTAGAAACTCCAAATCTCTACGTTGAAATGTTAAGTTGTAATTAGGGTTAAATTAGGTTAGGGATTTCGCGGCGGGAAACCCTAAAATGAGCGCGGCGGCTCTTTGACCTAGTGCTAGGGATAAAATTATAATTAGGCCTGCGGCGAGGCATTTGTGAAAATTAGGGTTTGTGAGGTTGTAAGGGTTTTGGAGTTGAGGACTATTGACACGGCGATCAAATGCTCGACCTAACCTTCGGATATGTGTAGTGTGACAGAAATATTGCAATGCATCAGCAGAAATTTAAATCATACATCAGCGGAAATTTAAACGCGAAAAGTAAACGCGATTATTAGGTTCGCGAGGTTACAATTGAGAAGCAGATACAAATATAAATGAAACTTAAATGAAAACTCAACACACTAATAAATACGAACTGCAAAAAAATGAACACCCGTTAGTAGGCAGAGTCAACCAGCTATCAGATGAATTACGAGGCAATGAAGAAAATGAGATACAAACTCGAGATCTATTATTGTTTTATTTAATATTTAATGATTTAGCTTACAAAAGAATTTTTAAAAAAAAGTTTTATTTTTATATTTTTAAAAAATGGTTTTTCTTATTTTATTTATTTTAAAAGAAAGTTTTTTTCATTTTATATTTACAAAAGTTTTAATTTTATAAAAAAAGTTTTAATTTATTCTTAATAATTATATTTTAAAAGGATTAAAATGAAAATGTTATGTTATTTTTTATAAAGATTTTTTAAAAATTATAAAATTAAAATGTTAAAAAAAGGTTTTTTTTAAAAAAACATAAAACAAATTAATTTAAAAAAAACAAAACAAAGAAAAAAAAATAAAAAGGGGAAGAGGGTTGGGCCGGTCACCACATCCGGACCCAACCCAATTGTTATCATAAGGGAACAAAACTTTTTAGGGTTTCCCCTAGAGAGTAGTCGCGGCGCCGTTTCACTTCTCCTTCATCATCTCTCTCTCGTCCTTCTTCTTCCTTCGCTTCCATATCCTGAAATCAAACTGAAATGGAGTGAGGCAAAGATCTCATGTCTTACGTTTAGAGTGAAACGGCCAGTGATGTGCAGAACTGAGGCCGGAGGATTGGTTGCCCGTCGTTCTTCGCGAACGGTGATGGTGGTCTTTCTGAGTATTGTTGATCGCGTTCGGTGATGAGCTTCGATCGGCGTTGGGCGATTCTTTGAGCGATGATGACGATCGCTTCGTCTGAGCTCGCGCCGTTTAGGGTTTTTGCATGTGACTTCTTCGCCGCTTCTGGTACTCTCCGTCTAGGGTTTCAACGAGGTGATCGTTCCCTTTTTATAATTTCTCTCTATCTCTCTTTTTGGGCCTTGAACTTGCGTTATGATCCGATTTGATTTGATTTTGTTTGATTTTTTCAGATTGAGTTCAAATAGGATGTATACTGATACGATTTGGATCTCATTTCTTCTTTTGGAACCTGATTGGGGTTTTGAGCTGATATGATTTTCTGATTCGATTGGATTTCATTGGATCCGAAATTAATTTGTTTCGAACTGATTCGTTTTTGACTGACTTGTTTGATTGATTTGTTTGATTGATTTAGATTGATTCAAATTGATTCAGATTGGTTCAGATTGGTTTAGATTGGTTCAGATTGGTTCCAATGGAGATGTTTCCTGATGCATTTGGATCTGACTCGAAACTTTCCTTTTCCAGCTCGATTGTGTTTGCCTCTGAATTCACTTGATCTGTTTGGTATCTGGATTAATTCGTTTGTTTTGTTTGATTTCAATCTGGACTGTATTGATGCGTTTTTCGATTTGTTTTTGATTTTCTGGCGCAGTTAGCTTTTCCTCTTCTTCTTTCAGAGGGGGTTGATGCTACGACTTCGGTCGAATCAGAATTGTCGGGAAAGGTATACGGCAATGATGACACCGTTCTGAGCCTTCGAGGGATGTTTCTTCGACGAGGTCGCGGTTGCTTCTGATGATCTTCGCTTACTTATTCTATTTGAGTTGTTTTAACTGCTGATGATATTTGATTCTTGTGTTTCAGAGCTGATATTTTGGGCAATTGTATCCAACTATGAATTCAAATGTCGCTTAATGTTGCCTCGATACACTTTGATGATGATTTGAGCTATGGTGTTTGATTAACCGAGCCATGTGTTTGTGTACTTGTTGGGGCAATGATGCTCGTGACTGAGCCCCATTCTGCGCTATGCTTTGTGCTGCAACTTGGTGTCCATTTTTTGTGACTTGCCATCCGTATCGGGTGAAACTTGCCCCCTAACTGACAACCCTTGGTATGTTTTATGCAGCTTGATACAGTTTTGTGTGGATACTTCATTCTTCTTGCTCTACTTGAACTTGCTTTCTTTGTATTAACATGTTGTTACCTTTTTCTTTGGATCCTGTTGGGCATGATTTACAGGATGTTTTCTGACGGCCTTTTGCGTATGAATTTGCCTTCTGAAATATCGTTTTGATGCAGCTTGTCTGGAATTGATGCAGCTTTGGCTTGCATTTCAATTCTCTTGTCCTGTTTGGACTTGACTTTCCATGAACTCAGCTATATGGTTTGGAACTGATATGAACTGACCTGCTCTCTTGCGAGGGCTTTGATGCAGCGTGTGATGCTGTTTGGTTTCGTTTCTCTGCCCTGTTCAGGATTGCTGCAGTTTGATGCCTATAGTTTGGCTTCTCTTGTTCTGTTTTGAACTTGATTTTCATTCTGTTTGGACCATTGGCCTTCATTCTGTTTGGTAACAGATTTGTTTCTTTGGTGGCTATTCATACCTGTATTGGCGCGAGCCCCTTCCTAGTTTTGTTTATGCTTTGAGTTCTGATGATGCTTGTGGCTTTTCAGGTGTTGGAAGTTTTGAAACCAAAGTGACTCAGACCTGCCGGCATCCGGGTCTGAGTCAGAACTTGCCTATGTTGCCTTATTCTCGTATCAGTTTGGAAATCCAATCGCGGCAAAACGAATCAGTCCCGCTTCTTTTATTTCTTCTATCTCTCGGATGTCCCGTATCGATAAGAACAGGTATTACCTGATCAGACGCCCACGGCGCGGGTCGATAACGGGGGTAGGACGCAGCTTCGGTTGTGCCACTCCCGGCACTCGATGATGACATTGTTCTGAGAGTGTCAAAAACATCTTCTAACATATTCTATATTGTTTGTTATGTTTTGCCGTGCAGGTGAATCGAGGATTCGTGGAGAAGCTCAAAGACAACATGAAGACACTTAGATGTTCTTAGGATTTAGGATAGATACTTTAATGTAATTCCTTAGGATTTAGAACTTTAATGTAATTCCTTGTAACAGTGCGTATAAAATGTGAAGCACTTCATTTCTTGTATGATGAGATTTTTTTATGAAATAAAATTCCCAAAATTTGAATTCATTTATATTTTATTCTTAGTTAAAAAATATAAACATTTGTGAATAAATCCACAAGTATTTAAATTCATTAACATAGTCATAAAACATAAACACTCCCAAGTGATATTCTTATTCGCACTCGTCTCATTTGTAATCCTAATCTCGTCATCTGATTAAAATCCCATTTAAATGTTAACCAACCATTTCATAACCAAACACGGGTGTGCGCCATAATCACAACAGTTTCAGCATCAACAAACAACACTACTCGTAGTTAAATTCCACTGACCAAATGCCAAGAGCCACAATCCAATAACACCCAATTACGACTGTGCCTTAATAACAGAAACGGAGACGCTTTGGAATGGATCTTAAATCCAGTTGTGCTCGGCAAACTTTAATATCGACCACGTCAAATTGGCACCTTGATATGATCGGACCTGGTGATAGATAAATGCCTCAAAACAATAACGTATCAAACGCCTCAGAATTTTAATAACAGCCCGTCTTCAAGGAATTGGTAGAATTTGCATAAAATGACCAAAATACCCCTGGGACCAAATCTGCAAAATAAACACCTTCATAACTGGTTAGCGGTTAGCAATGTACATATGAAATGATATGCGAAATGACTGACTAAATATAAGGGTAAAATTTGGGGTATTACAATTTTGTTGCAGATGCAGTGGTACAAAATATTTTTGTTGCAGTGGTATAAACATGACGTTACAAAATGTTTTTGTTGCAATGGTATAAATATGATGTTACAAAATGTTTTTGTTGCAGTGGTATAAAATGTTTCTATATTATAATAGTTCTATAAATATGAGGTTACATGATGTTGGACTGATACAAAATGTTCATCATTCATTGACCTCGCCACATTTAGTGAATAGGCCTGATAAGAAAGCATAAAATGAAACAACGAGAGGATAGTTAACAAAATGAAACATTATTTTCATTAACAAAAAGCACATTTAGTGCATAGGTCTAATACATCAGTACAAACACAAACTTAACATAGCTTTGACACAAGCACAAAATGACAGTATAGCTTTGATACACCAGTACAAATACAAAATTAACATAGGTCTGTTACAAGCATTACTAGCACAAAAATAAAATATAATTTAATAACAACTACTTAATTTATCATTTCTTCTTCTTCCAAGACTTCAAAGACCTAGTTGACACTTCAAGCTTAGAATCTTGTGCACTTGATCTTTCTCCAGGTTCTGCTAATGTAATTGGTTGGTCACTAGATGATCCTGGCCCTATAATTGCCTTTCTAAACCATTTCAACTTTACTCTTTCACTCTTCCTTCTTTTAATGACTGGTTTTTTTTCTTTCTTTATTTTTGTTGCTTGTGACTGACTTGTGTCTACAACATAAGATTCAGTTTGACTTTGCACAGTTGGCATAACAGCTGGTACTTGAGTCTGTATAGTTGGATTGTTTTCAGGTGACATAGCAGCTGGTACTTGAGTCTGCACAGTTGGATTGTTTTCAGGTGGCATAGAAGTAGTCCCTACATCAGTTGGCATAATAGTGGCCTCTACATCAATTGGTATAGCAGTAACCACTACATCAGTTGGTTTTTTCTCAACTTTAGGTTTCCTTTACAAAGTCAACATACAAACACATGTTCACACATTTAGCCAAAAAATAAAATTCCAACAAATTCACATAAGATGCATATCAATAAGTAAGCACATGTTACCTTTCTTTTTTAGTGCATTAGGGTCATGTGTCAAGCTCTTACATGTCAATGCATTATGGCCAAACTTATCACATTTGGTGCACTTATAGGTCACCCCAGGTCTTCTCTTCCTTGCACCTTCCTCACCATATTCTCATATCCTAACCTTTCTTGATCTATCAGGTCCATTTTTATATGTTGGGGTTGTAACTCATCCATTTGGACATTTGGCCACATATCCTGCCCATTTATAGGACTCACAAAATAACCATAACAAAATGCATATTTTTCTCTTGTATAACACTCATCAACAAAATCATTAGGTATTTGTTTCCTATAACTTAAAGCGGCTACAACATGCCTACAAGGAATTCCTACAAATTCCCAAAAGTTACAGCTACATGACCTTTTTGCTATGTCAACAATAAACTCTTGTGTGTTGAAACTATGTGTAACCTAAAATTGCTCAGCCATGGACCAAGTAGACAACCAATGACCACTGTTGAACACTTCATTATCTAACCTCTTCCTAGGTATTGGCATAACTCTATGTTGTCATTTCTCAAGTTTGGTGGCAAATGTTGCTAACCTATTCATAAGATACTTTCTAATCCACTCATACATAGTAAGAATAGGCTTGTCTCTAGCAACTAAAATTGTAGAATTAAAAGACTCAAAAATATTATTCATCAAAACATCGCACTTAGGGTAAAAATTAAAGGCATGCTTACACCAACATTTGATAGGAACAACCATTAACCAAGCATTCATATCTACCTTCTTCAATTCATTCGTCTTTTGGACCCATCATTGATAGTATGTGACCTTAGCAGCCCCCATCATCAAATCCATTATAGGGGTTCCACCACTAAACCTTTTTTGAAATTTGCATAAAAGTGTCTGAGACACAATCTATGCTCAATTCTTCAAACATTTCCTCAAACACAGCCACTAGTCTCTGAAACAAAATCTAAGAAAGTGCATCAATGAGTAAAGAACCAATATATACATTTGAAGCAATGTTATAGAATACTTGAGGTTAATGTTATACCTTTTGTTGATCAGAGATAAACATGTATCTTCTTTCTTGTCCAATATCTTCCATCAATAGTTGTATGAACCATCTCCAACTCTTCTTTGTTTCAGTTTTAACCATACTAAATGCCAAAGGGAAGTATTGATCATTGGGATCCCTAACCACAACAATTAGTAGTTGCCCACCAAATTTGGTCTTCAGGTGACAGCCATCAACCCCAACAAATGGTCTACATCCATTTATAAAATCTTTCTTACAACCATCAAAACAAAAGTAAAATGAGTCAAACCTAGGTTAGATGGATGGACATGGTCTTTCAACATTTATCTTCACAGTGTTACCAGTATTAACCCTTCTCAACTTAACTGCATACCTCCATAGAGCTGCATACTGCTTATCAGCATCGCCTTCAATAATCTTCTTTACTATTAACTTAGCCTTTCATGCTCTTGCAACACTAATACCTACAGAAAAGTTTTATCTAATGTCTCGCATGATATCTCGAATTCTTACTGTTTCACATGTTTGCATTCTCTTGACCACAGACTTAGCCACCCACTTTGAACTTGCAGATCTATTATTCAAAACCCTAGCACATGTGTGGGTATCTACCCGTGTTTTTATAGCAAAAGTGTGCTTGTGGCCCACTTTAGAGCATAAGACTAAAAACCCACATTTAGCCTTGCACTTTATCCTTACCCTATAACTCTTATTTTTCACAAATGTAATTTCCCTTCCATTTAGCACTAACCACTCATGAATTTCCTCCCCAAAATCAACAAGAGAATTAAATTTCATACCCCACTTAAATTTATAGTCCTTATTGAGATGTTCATTCCTAAACCTCTCATACTTGGGCCTTTTATCATCACAAGAATCATCTGGACCTGAGGAGTCCAATTCATCACTATAATAATCATCTTCAATAAATTTCTTATTGGGCCAACCCAAAAGTCCAACAACTACCCCATATTCCCTTATAGGTAATGTTACATCAATTTCCTCAAACTCATTTACAAGAGCAATAGCTCTATCATCTTCAATATCATCTAAACCTTCAACCACCTCATCCTCTACCCCTTCCATATCAGTCACCTCATTACTACACTTACGTTTCCTAACTCCAAGTTATATGTTTTCAACATCACGTTCCACAAAGATATCTCCATCAGTAACCATTGCACAACAATATGATGCAAAATCTTATGCATCGTCATCTTTTCTTATCTGAATAAAACCCTCATCAATTTCCAAAGTTTTTTGTCCATAACCTATAACTTCCTTTCTTGTACCCCCACCTATTCACCATCTTGTCAACTGATAACGCAAAAATGTATTATATATTCTGACCCGATTTACATGCAATTTAGTGTTGTTTTACTTGTTTTTCATTGTATTATGTTGTATTATGTTCGTGTTTCAGGTACTTGTCGAATAAGAGCGTCCGTGCAAGAAAATTGGGAAAAGAGCAAGGAAATGAAGAAAAAGTGCAGAACTTGCCACTTTCTGGTGTATGGCGTTCGCCGCCACCTCATGGTATTCGCCATGCACCTCTCAGCCACGTCATCCACAACTTAAAGCCATGGCGTTCGCCATGGACCTCATGGCGTTTTCCATGGACCTCAGAAGTCTAAAAACAACCGCCCACTAACAACACTACTTTGGAGGTTTCTCACACTTTTTCCAATACTCATACATGATCTATGGAAGTTAGTACACGAAAATTCTCTTAGAAATAGACCTCGAACTCACAATTTCAAGGCATCCAAGTTTTGTGCAATTATTACCTTTCATAGTTTTAAGCAGAAATCACCATTGTAAAAGTAATAGATTTCTCACATCAGGGAACTACTACACTATTAGTGTTTAGGCTTATAAATCATCTAACGCTTGGATCAAACAATCTTGCCGCCGTTATTTGAAGTTCTTAATTCAATTTTACATTCCAGTTTTTATTCTAGGTTCATTTACTTTTATCGCAATTTATTTTCCTGCCTTTATTTTCCGCTATTTATAATTCTGCTTCTTTTATCTTTCGTCATTTATATTCTGCTTTACAAATTCTGTCATTATTATTGTTTTAAGCTTTTATCACTTTACTTTATTTTGCAAACACCGCTTTAAATCATTTTAAACCGCTTATTATGTCTTCGCTTAATTTAAAAACCCAGAATTGTTTATTTGTTTCTGCAACCATGTCCAACTAAACCGCTTTGAGTCCGGTATGTGAGGATCGTCGTTCTGACGGGACTCGGTAATGAAATTGGCGTTAATTTTTCTTAAGTTATTCTTCTGACTTTAGTTTTCAATTTTAATTCAAAAGGTTTTGCACGAGAGTGAAAACAACAAAAGTTTGAGCCGATAGCGTGAGAGTGTGAGACTTGAATCAGATAGTGAAAATTGGGCATTGATCCTAAATACAGCAAGAGCGCTTTAGGCATTAATTAGGACTTATTTAGTTTTCAAAAAATACTTCTTGATTCAAATGGGCCAGCGAGAGAAAAATCTCATGGTCTAGGGGTATAGCTTTAATCAATAGCACGAGAGTGTGAGATAAAGATTTTTAAACTAGTATTTTCCGCTGAAAGCAATTTAACATTAAACCAACGCCAATGAATTATCGAGTCCCTCATGTACATTGGGATCCATGTTCCGGTCTCTCCTTTCTGATATTTTTTCCAAACTTTTTTTATTTTTAGTTTTAGTTTCCATCTAATCGAGTATTCATTAGCCTTACATTTACAAATCGATAATAGACAATAATAGGTTGACATTGATCTTTGTGGGTTCGAAAATCTTTTATGTTACTTCGATATTTCTGTGCAGTTGCAATCGTATCAAGTTTTTAGTGTCGTTGCTGGAGACTAACAGTCAATATTGTGATTCCATTGTTGCACCGTATAGACTAAGGCACTATTGTCTCAATTACTATGTATCACCCAATTTTCCTCTACGATTACCACTCCCAGTATTCTGAAGAACCGCAAGATTCCATAAATCCAACCTCGTAATATTAATGGAGGATTTCATTGCGACGCAAACTCACTCTAGGCTAGAATCTATGATGGAGCGCTTTATGGTGACACAAACTCTCCAGAATAAGGAGTTTAAAAAACGTCTCAACATTATTAAAAACCTTAAGTAGCTTAACATTGTGGTCGAGTTCCTTGCGACTCACAACAAGGCATTGGAGACTCAAATCTCCCTGCTTGCACAAACACCTCTAAGACCCTCCCCAAAGAGACATGTGGATGTTGTAAAAACCAGTAGTGAAAAACAAATTGAAAACTCTAAGGAGAGTGATAATGAGGTCGAGGAGAGTTCTAATGAGAAAATAGTAAAGATTGAGAAAAACCCACCAACACCACTCGAAAAGGAGGTTGTCGAAGAGGTAAAGAAGGAAGCACCTTATGTTGTTCATCTTCCCTATACCTCACCGATTCCTTTCTCGCAAAGGTTTGTGGAAGCTAAGGTAGACTCCCAATCCAAAATGTATCTGGAGGTATTGGAAAATATCCACATCAATGCACCCTTGTTTGAGGTCATGCATAAAAAGAGAAAATTAGAGGACCATGAAACTAGGGAAATCTTCATTATCAAGAGGGGAAGGTTAGATTTTGAGGTGGTGGATGAAATAATTAAGCCCAAACTTGAAAAACTAATACTCAAGATAGAGCCAGAACCACCACCACAAGTTTAAAAGAATGAACCACCCCACAGAAGAAAGAAAAGAAAAGGTGGGGGATATGAGAGATGGCTTGATAAGTGGTCGTGGAAACCGAAGATTATTAAAAGTTCGATCGATGAACCATTCTCAAAAGAACCACCATGAGTACTTACACTTTTGAGTCGTCGAGCTATCGACATTAAACAAAGCGCGGCGTGGGAGGCAACCCACAGAATTTTCAAATTTTTATGCATTCCATTTGAAATTTTTTAATTATTATCTTATTTTGATTTTTCACATCTGTCAAAATTTTTTGCACAACTAACCATGATGCAGGCCCAAAAAAAGAGCAGAGTCGGTGCCCACGAACATTCCTGCGAATGTCACTGCTGGTGGTGACACTGATAATGAGTATGATATGAGAGAGCACATCTCTCCTGTTCGTAACTCACCTCCTCCTCGTACCTCACATGGTCAGGTTCCACATGCACACATCGCACCTTCTTTTTCTTACACTTTTGCAGGTACTTCCTCCGATAGCGGCCAATATGATGAGTTACTTCAAGAATTGTGCAGTCGAAGATCTCATAATGACGAGGGCAATAGTCTATCTTACGCCATGTATCAACAACAAGAGATGATGAGCTAAATGCAACATATGCAAGCATCACAAGCTCAAATGAACATTCATATACAAGTGATGCGAGAAACTCAAGCGAACATGCGCACTATGCAAAAGCAGCTCCGACAAATTCAAATATCTCAAAATACCCAACACCGAAGTAGAAGTGGTCAGCGGAAATAGGGATAGCAAGGGCAAGATCAAAGTGGAATTGGTCGTGGTGGCACGCAATAGCATTCATACAGGTTTTATCTTTTCTTTTTCCATATTTTATTAAAACATTGAGGCCAATGCTTGGTTTAAGTGTAGGGGAGGAACTTTACTACTTTTATTTTATCGCTTTCTAGTTAGATTTATCTTTCTGTCATTTATTTCATGTTGTTAGAGATTTCTAGTTTAATTGTTAGTTGAGTCATTGCATGTACTGTCGAGTCTTTATGTGTGGTTTTCAGTTGTTTATTGATTTTTCCCTTTTTCTTAAGTCATAACAAAAAAAATTGACACTGAAATTCAATGCACCTTTTGAAAATTTTAGGCTATAGATGAAATTTAGGATAGATTATGGAGACTTTGGAAAAATCCACAAAATCGATATCGTTTTAACACCTTAAGTCTCCTGATTATGGAGATCAATTTGAGTACTTGTTATGTCATAGCCTTAAGTTCTCACCCTTTATTAGTCCCTAAGTAGTTTATTTAGCAGTCATCACCATCCTAAGCACACACTAAGTAGGAAGCTGATGCAAATAAGTGTATGATCTCATGCTTAAAAAGAAAGTTAAGAAAAATATGAATAAAAAGTGTTTCTTCTAAGTTAGGTGATTCTTACCCGATCACTTAGCCCAATGGTGAAAATTCTTTTATTTGTTGATACTTATTCCAATGTGCAAGAAAAAGAAAAAAGAGATCATAATCACTAACAGGCTATCCTATCATGAGTGTGTAAGGATAACGGACTTAATGTGATTGCACCGGAATGAAAAAGGACAAAAGAGGGATGGGTGAGTTAGGCTTATGATAATGACATGATTTGGATTGGTTTGTATATGAGGGAGGCTTAGGAACGCATAACCGCGGAATTGTGTTCCTACGATATCCTTAGTGTGTAAGCGAGTACCTACCGAAACAATCTTAGCCAGATTGGAGTTTGTAGCCTGGAATGAGTATTTGTATGCATTTTTTTTCATGAGTCTTGATATTACCTGCTGCAAAGTTTTACAAAGATTTTTCATATGTGTAGTAGTTTGTTTGAGGACAAGTAAAGGTTTAAGTGTGTGAGAGTTTGATAACGTGAAAATATATCGTATATTCTGACCCGATTTACATGCAATTTAGTGTCACTTTACTTGTTTTTCGTTGTATTATGTCGTATTATGTTCGTGTTTCAGGTATTTGTCGAATAAGAGCGTTTGTGCAAGAAAACCGAAAAAAGAGCAAGGAAGTGAAGAAAAAGTGTAGAATTAGCCACTTTTTGGTGTATGACGTTCGCCACCACCTCATGGCGTTCGTCATGCACCTCTCAGCCACGTCATCCACAACTTAAGGTCATGGCGTTCGCCATGGACCTCAGATCCCCAAAAATAATCGTCCAATAACAGCACTACTTTAGAGGTTTCTCCCACTTTCTTCAATACTCATACATGATCTATTGAAGTTAGTACACTAAAATTCTCCTATAAATAGACCTTGGACTCACAATTTCAAGGCATCCAAGTTTTGTGCAATTTTTACCTTTCAAAGTTTTAAGCAGAAATCACCATTGTAAAAGTAGTAGCTTTCTCACATCGGGGAACTACTACACCATTAGTGTTTAAGCTTATAAATTGTGTAACGCTTGGATCAAACAATCTTGCCGTCATTATTTGAAGTTCTTAATTCAGTTTTACATTTCAATTTTATTTCAGGTTCATTTACTTTTATCGCAATTTATTTTCCGCCATATGTAATTCTGCTTCTTTTATCTTCCGTCATTTATATTCTGCTTTACAAATTCTGCAATTGATATTGTTTTAAGCTTTTATCACTTTACTTTATTTTGCAAACACCGCTTTAAATCATTTTAAACTGCTTATTATGTCTTCGCTTAATTTAAAAACCCAAAATTGTTTATTTGTTTTTGCAACCATGTCCGACTAAACCGCTTTGAGTCTGATATGTGAGTATAGTCGTTCCGACGGAACTCGGTAATGAAATCGACGTTAACTTTTCTTAAATTATTCTTCTGGCTTTAGTTTTCAATTTTAAATCAAAAGGTTTTGCACGAGAGTGAAGAAAACCACAAAGGTTCGAGCCGATAGCGCGAGAGTGTGAGGCTTGAACCAGATAGTGAAAATTGGGCATTGATCTTAAATATAGCAAAAGCGCTTTAGGCATCAATTAGGACTTATTTAGTTTTCAAAAAATACTTATTTATTCAAATGGGCGAGCGAGATCAAAATCTCATGGTCTGGAGATATAGTTTTAATCAATAGCACGAGAGTATGAGCTAAAGGTTTTTAAACTAGTATTTTCTACTGAAAGTAATTAAACATTAAACCAACACCGATGAATTATTTAGTCCCTGAGGTACACTGGATCCATGTTCCAGTCTCCTTTCTGATAGTTTTTCCAAACTTCTTTTTTTAATTTTTAGTCTTAGTTTTTTCCTAAATGAGTATTCATTAGCCTTAAATTTACAAAGCAACAATAGACTACGATAGGTTGACATTGGTCTCTGTGGGTTCGACAATCTTTTATATTACTTCGATATCTCCATGCACTTGTGGATGCATCATCAACACTATCCATTGTACAATTCTCAATGTGTAACCACGACACATTCGAATCAAACCCTCTATAAATGATCTCATTTTAGTTTACCATAATAATTTCAACCCCATGGTGAAAAATAACATTAAAATATTGCATATCATGTGAATAAAGTTTCAGATCAAAAGTAAATCTAAGACTTACAGAAGAAGGTTCAAAATCATTATTACATTGGAGGATGAAGAAGGTTAGAGTTCACTTACTTCAGACATTATAGGTTTTAATGTCGTAGCCAACCACAACCACAAACGTCGTAGTCTTCCTCCCTTGTCTGAGCGTTGTCGCCTTCTTTCCTTACCTGAGTAAGGTTTTAAATTAAGGGACTAAAGTAAAACATTAAATTAAATTTAAAAAAATATATTAACTCTATTTTTTTTTAAAAGATAAAAAAAGATGAACCAAATATGGTAGGATATCATTATTTATTTTTTTGGAAGAGTAGGATATCATTACTTTATTATTGTAGTACGAAATCTTTTTTTTACTAGAAGTCAGATAATTTTTTTAGGTAAATAAAAACCTGTTTTTTATACCAGGAAAAAAATCTTGTAATCTATATGTGTAGACATAGTAACTGTAATATTTAAAATTAATTTAGGTATAGTATCTTCTTTAATGTTTCTTACATTTTAGGCCAAAAGAGCTTAACGCCGCAGCATTTCATCGAATTACAAGATTATTAAAAAATAACATTTTTATATAAATAATTAAATCAAGTTAAAAAGTTATACGTGTTAAAATATTTTTTTCAATAATATAATTGAAATTTATAAACACTTTAAATTATGTTTTTTTTTCTATCTTGTATGAAAACTAATTGAAATATTTCATTTTAAATAAAAAATTAATTTTTAAAAAATATTAATAAATAAATACTATAACATAATTAAAATATCAATGATAATTTTTTGAAAAATCGTAAACAACAGACTCTTAATAATCCAATATTATAGTTTTAAGATCAACAATTTAGCATTAAGTTGAGTCAAAAAGATTAGCATTTAGTAGCTTAATCGTGACGCAAATATCTCAAAAAAAAAATATCATAATCTTCTAGTATGCATGAAAATATTTTTTTTTTTACCAAAATCAAAAATCAAATCAAATCAAATATAAGATATCATGTAAAAAGTTAGATATCATAAACTTTTGAAGAAATATTGTAAAAATCACAAAAGCAATTAACTAATACGTGTGAATATATTATAAAGTGGAATGTATATTTGATGTACTACAATATACAACGGATATGTATTTAAATTTTGTTAAAAAGGCAAAAATGTGAATTCAACAAAATCAAGAAATGACATAAAAAAAGAAACAACAGAAAAGAGGAATCATACATATATGCTAAAAACTTAACTGCATGAACTTTAAGTGTTGAAGAAATATTATATATATGTACATGTTATAAGTAAATCACAGAAACTCATATGCAAAGAAGATTCAGAGGAAATGGAGAGTAGTGTTGATGATCAGAGAAGATTCAGAGGAAACAGTAAGATTGAAAGTTCGTCGCGAAGGGTGAGCAGTGATGTGGAATATCTGTTTCCTAACTCTGTTAATAGAGAGGACAATGACGAAGAAGAGGCATTGAAATGGGCTGCAATTCAGAGACTTCCAACTGTTGCGCGCTTAAGGACAGGTTTGTTGAAGACCTCTGAAGGAAAAGCTAATGAAATTGATATACACCATCTTAAGCAAGAAGAAAAAAAGTTTTTGCTAGAAAGACTTGTGAGAGTAGCTGATATTGATAATGAGAAGTTCTTATTGAAGCTCAGGGATCGCGTTCATAGGTGATACTACTCTTAATGGATATTATAACTCATTTTCATTTCATCTATTCAATTGTTATATATTTGTCTTCTATTTCTATATAATTTTTATCATATATCAATCACCCCTCTGATCGCCGTCGATCACCACTCTACCCATCTTATCACATATCTAGCCACTATCAACTATAACTATGACTAACACTACAATCACCACCTCTCTAACACTTGTTTACCAACAACCACTATTATTAAAATTAATACTAAATAAATGTATTATATATTTGAAATTGATTTAGATTTTGAAAAGTTGAAAAATCAATTGTTAAATTAATTTTACTTTTTAAAAATTTTCAAAATTAAGACAGATTCTTATTGTATTCTCCCGCATCATAAAGATGCACTAATTTTTCGACATTGCATGACATCCCAGAGTTGGAATTAATTTTCCTACAATCGAAGTCCGATTTGAACACTTGAAGATCGGAGCAGAAGGTCAAGTAGGAAAGAGAGCTTTGCCTACTCTCATTAATTACACTCTTGATCTGATAGAGGTCAGTAATATCATTGAACACCAACAGTTATATATTATTCATGGAGAAACTCATATACTAATTCCCTTTTCTTTACATTTTTGGGATTCTAAAGGCTCCATTTAACTATATACTAAGAAAAAGAAGACAACATGTCGACATTCTCCAGAATGTTAGTGGAATAATAAAGCCTGGCAGGTAACTAAACTATTCCAATTTCCATGTATCATTAGAAAAACAAGAACAAAGAGAACTTTGGTTGAAATTCAAATATATCTATATTTGCTAACCTATATATCTCCAGGATGACATTGCTTTTGGGCCCTCCAAGTTCTGGAAAAACGACACTCCTTTTGGCCTTGGCTGGAAAACTTGATCCCAATCTAAAGGTTATTTAAAACAAATGAAAACATGTTAATGAATTGTTTTGGATTTCTAGCCAGCTAAAACTCTTTAATTTCATAATCAGGTCGCTGGAAAGGTGACTTATAATGGTCATGAGATGAATGAGTTTGTACCTCAAAGAACTGCTGCTTATGTCAGTCAAAACGATCTTCACATTGCAGAGTTGACAGTTAGAGAAACTTTAGCCTTCTCAGCAAGATTCCAAGGTGTTGGACCTAGAATAGGTTAGTACATGACATCGCATTTTTTGCTAAATGTTTCATCTCGATGCAATTTTAAAACATTTGAAATTTGAAAACATGATTCTAAGTTGAATAGAAATATCTTTGGTAAAATGCAGATATGCTAGAAGAAGTATCTAGAAGAGAAGTTGAGAGAAACATATTCCCTGATCCAGATATTGATATCTATATGAAGGTATGAGACGGCACAACATCTTTTTCTTTCCTATTTTCAATTAGGAATATAATAGCTAATGAACTTGTGACGTGGAAATATGTTTAGGCTGTTGCAACTGAGGGCGGGAAAGAAAATCTTGCAGTAGATTATACTTTAAAGGTAAAAATCCATACACTCAAAGCCTTCTATGATCCTCATAGAGTAACAACTAATTTAGTTTTATTTGCTTCAAATTTTCAGCTTTTGGGACTAGAGAACTGTGCAGATACAGTGGTGGGAGGTGCAATGTTAAGAGGCGTCTCTGGCGGACAAAGGAAACGGGTTACAACAGGTAAAACATACTTGATTTCAATATTGATGAATAACATCACGATTCACCATAATTGTGGCAATGAAAAAACGTTATGAATATATTAATACAGGGGAGATGCTAGTAGGAACAGCTAAGGCTCTTTTCATGGATGAAATATCTACTGGTTTGGATAGCTCAACAACTTATCAAGTTGTGAAATCAGTGAAGCAGTCTGTCCAACTTCTCAATGGAACCGCTGTGATCTCACTATTGCAGCCACCACCAGAGACTTATGATCTTTTTGACGACATTATTCTACTCTCTGAGGGACACATTGTGTACCAGGGTCCTTGTCAACATGTTCTAGAATTTTTTGCTTCAATAGGCTTCAAGTGTCCTGAGAGAAAA
Source organism: Lathyrus sativus (assembly GCA_963859935.3). NCBI lineage: Eukaryota > Viridiplantae > Streptophyta > Magnoliopsida > Fabales > Fabaceae > Lathyrus > Lathyrus sativus. The sequence goes on along the minus strand of OZ012737.1, from coordinate 631,958,380 downwards.
TCTGTGGCAGACTTTTTACAAGAAGTAAGTGTATCCTTATCTTCTTTCTACTGTCTATATGAATAGGAGTGAGTTTTAACAGTTTAATTTTGTTCATATTGTTGTAGGTGACATCAGTGAAAGATCAGGAGCAATATTGGGTAGAAAGAAGGAAGCCTTATAAATTTGTGACACCTAAAGAGTTTGCTGAGATATTTGAGTCATTTCATGTTGGAAGAACTCTTGGTAATGAACTTGTTACTCCGTTTGACAAGCTTAAAAGCCACCCAGCTGCTTTGACGACCAACACGTATGGAATTGGAAAGTGGGAATTATTCAAAACTTGCTTAGCAAGAGAATATTTACTCATGAAGCGCAATGCATTTTACTATAAATTCAAACTTTGCCAAGTAGGTTTAATCAATTAGAACATAATAAATTTTCATTTTATGCATAAACTATGTACCTGTTACTCTATTACTGATGCATTTCTCCTCCTTTTAAGATTTCTGTGATGGCTATTGTTACCATGACTGTTTTTCTCCGAACTGGAATGCACCGCACTTCAGTGATTGATGGGGGCATTTATGCTGGTGCATTGTTCTTTGGAAATTTGGTGGTTATGTTTAATGGGTTTGCTGATCTAGCAACGACGATTGCGAGGCTTCCAGTGTTTTACAAGCAAAGAGACCTTCTCTTCTACCCTTCTTGGGCATATGCTTTTCCTACATGGATCCTGAAAATCCCGATAACATTTGCTGAAGCAGCTGCTTGGACATTTCTTACCTATTTCGTCATCGGTTACAGTCCTGAATTTTCAAGGTAAAAGAGAAAGTTATCAATACTTATTCAGTAAAGCTTGACAAGTAATCCTCAACTCAGTTTGACTTTGAACCCTAGTGTGTAATTAACGGTGTCTTTTGTATACGATTATGTAAATGCAGATTAATTAAGCAATACTTTCTTCTCATACTTATCAACCAAATGGGTACTTCACTATTCCGATTACTAGGAGCAATTGGTAGAGAAATGGCAGTGGCTACAACACTTGCGTCATTTCTATTGACCTTCCTCATTGCCGTGGGTGGCTTTGCCGTCTCGAGAGGTACTACAGCTCATAGATTGGAGTAGTCAGAGTTAGTTTCTTCTATATATATTATTGTTAGAATTTAGAATAACAATATTTTCCTCTTTTTTCTATTTTTTGGGTTCAGATAGTATAAAAAAAGGGTGGTTATGGGGCTTCTGGATATCACCTATAATGTACGCAACGAATGGCTTAATGAATAACGAGTTCCTAGGGAAGGCTTGGGGAAAAGTATGATCTGCACTATTCTACATCTACATTTTCGATATCTAATAAATATAGTCTGCTGACTGGATATATATTTTCTTTTGAAAGGTTCTTCCTAACTCAACTGAACCTCTAGGAGTTCAAGTTTTGAAATCTAAAGGGTTTTTTACAGAGTGGTACTGGTACTGGATATCTTTTGGGGCAATGATTGGATACACGTTACTGTTCCACTTTTGTTACACTCTTGCTCTAGCATACTTCAATCGTGAGTTTCTTACATTAATTTGAATATTTTATAACAAAAAATGCGCCTTAAGTATGAATTAATATTTCACACAAATTATGCAGCAATTGAGAAGCGTCAAGCAGTGAAATCAGAGCAATCTCAAAGCAATGGGGAGAATAGTGGAAAAAAAGGAATGGTTCTTCCTTTTGAACCACATTCGATTACATTTGATGAAGTCTCATATTCTGTAGACATGCCTCAGGTAATATATACTCAAATGAAAAAGTTTTGCATTCCACTCAGTTTTTAATTTTTAAATGAGTTTCATTAAACCCTTTGTTCTAAACTTGAAGGAAATGAGGAGTCAGGGTGTCACCGAAGATAAGTTGGTTCTTTTGAACCGTGTCAGCGGAGCTTTTAGGCCAGGTGTTCTCACTGCACTTATGGGTGTCACTGGTGCTGGAAAAACAACTTTGATGGATGTACTTGCTGGTAGAAAAAGCGGGGGATATATTACTGGGAATATCAGAATTTCTGGATATCCCAAAAAGCAAGATACCTTTGCAAGAATTTCGGGATACTGTGAGCAAAATGATATACACTCTCCTCATATTACTGTCTATGAATCCTTGCTCTATTCAGCATGGCTTCGATTGCCTGCTGAAATCAATACAGAAACTAGAAAGGTTGGTATTAGAATATCATGTTGTATATGATTTTCTATACACGGAATATGTCGAAAGTCACGCCCATCTTTCTACCTACACATTGTTGCATCAACTAAAGAGCACACACCTGACTTTCAGACTTAAATTTTCATACGGTTTTAAGTATGATACAATTGTTGGAAGCAAGATTTTGGAGCTGACTAATGGTTACTTACAGATGTTCGTTGAGGAAGTCATGGAGCTAGTTGAGCTGAACTCAATAAGGGATGCATATGTTGGTCTCCCCGGTGTTACCGGTCTCTCAACTGAGCAGCGAAAAAGGTTGACTATTGCAGTTGAGTTGGTTGCTAATCCTTCGATCATATTCATGGATGAGCCAACTTCTGGGCTAGATGCAAGGGCTGCAGCTATTGTTATGAGAGCGGTTAGGAACATAGTAGACACCGGAAGAACAATTGTCTGTACCATTCACCAGCCCAACATTGATATCTTTGAATCTTTTGACGAGGTAAACAAGAGCTAAAACTTATCACAATTTTATATTTTGTTTGTTGCCTTCTTATAACAAAAATTCTATCCTTAATTTCAATGAAACTAAGCTTTTCTTAATGAGGCGGGGAGGACAAGAGATATATGTGGGGCCACTTGGACGTCATTCTTCACAATTAATTAACTACTTTGAGGTAGAGTAATTTTGAATTTTTTTGAACTGAAGTTCATGTTTTGCATCTCTAATCTATCCCAACATGAAACTTACCTTTTGAGGAAAAATAATTCATAAAGGGAATTCAAGGTGTCCCTAAGATTAAAGATGGCTACAATCCAGCAACTTGGATGTTGGAAGTCTCGAATGCTGCAAAAGAAATGGAAACGGGGATTAATTTTGCCGAGGTGTACAAGAATTCAGCATTATACAGGTATTTTCTGTTCTGTGAAGTATTGAACTTCAAAACAATATGCTAGATAGCAAATAGCAGAAAAAAGCACAAAAACATTTTCTTGTTGTCATTTGTTATTTATGTAAAAACATACGTGACATTTGTTGCAGGAGAAACAAAGCTCTTATTGAAGAATTGAGCACTCCATCTCCCGGTTCAAAGGACCTTGATTTTCCTTCAAAGTACTCGAGGTCCTTTTTTGTTCAATGTATGGCTTGCTTATGGAAACAACATTGGTCTTACTGGCGGAATCCATATTACAATTTCATGAGATTTATCTTCACAATCGCTGTTGCCTTGATGCTTGGGGGTGTGTACTGGAAAGTTGCCACCAAAATGTAATTACATCCAACTTTAAATGACTAGTAGTTATATCATATATGGCTTTCAAAGTTTTGCTTCTAATCATTCTAAACGTGAATTTACACATCAATTATTGCAGTGAAACCCAACAAGATTTCTTTAATTCCATGGGCTTTCTGTTTACTGCTACTCTTACCATTGGCAGCAAGAATTGTAGTTCAGTGCAACCAGTGATAACTGTAGAACGGGTAGTCTTTTACAGGGAAAGGGCTGCAGGAATGTATTCGGAGTTGGCATATGCTGTTTCTCAGGCAAGCATTGAATTTGTCTTTATTTAGGTTTAAATAAGTAAATAGTCCATGAAAATATACCATTTTTTATTTTAATGTGTACTTTTTTTGTTTAGTTTTGATAATTATAAATATTTTTTATTTTGCGTTTGCCCTTGTTCTTTGGTTTTGTAGAGTAGGTGCATATTTTTAAACACTTTATTTATGTAAGTTAAGTGTATGTAAATAAATTTGTGTCATCTTTTTCTAATCTTCAAGTTCTCTTCCATGTAGGCTCTAATTGAAGTCCCTTATAACCTTTTGCAATCTGTGCTTTATGCAATTATAGTTTTTTCACTGCTTGGTTATGAGTGGACCACAGCTAAGTTCTTTTGGTACATATTTTTCATGTTCTTCACTTTCCTTTACTATACCTACTATGGCATGATGGCAACAGCCATAACCCCAAACCAAGCTATGGCTGCTTTGTTCAGCAGTGCGTCCAATTCATTTTTCAATCTCTTCTCGGGATTCTTAGTCCCACTAACAGTAAGTTTTAATTTTCCTTTGATGTTAACTGCACACATTTGCACTTTACAAATAATCAATTCATTTATTAGTTTCCTTTTAATAATTTGTTGACATGGGCTTGCAGAGGATCCCTGTATGGTGGAGTTGGTTTTATTGGATAAATCCAGTAGCTTGGACTCTGAATGGGCTGGTGACTTCACAGTTTGGTGATATGAAGGATGATTTGGATTTTGATGGAAAGATTGTTCCCATTCAAGACTTTTTACGGAGCTACTTTGGTTTCAATCAGGATTTTTTGGGAGTTACTGCAGCTGCAGTTGTTGGATTTACCATACTTTTTGTATTGGTCTTTGCCATATCTATCAAGACAATAAATTTTCAACGTCGCTGAGCCGAAGAGTGTTTGGTGTATATAGTAAAATATTGGTATTTTATGTGTCCAAAAGAAAAGTTGCAAATTGCAACTCAAATAAGTAAACCAAATTTAGATTAATACCGTGCTATAATATTACATATGTTATCTCTCTTTATGTTTATCTTTGTGGTGTTGTTAAGGGTACAAGTTAATTGCTGATACAGGGGATGGTTTCTAGGATCAATAGTTAAAAGCCCAATCATAAGGTTGGTAGAAGTGGTAGATGCTAACATAGGTGTTTGTTTAGTTTTAAATTGTAGGAAGTCGAACCCTAGGACAACAAGAATAGTATTTTCAAAGGGATCGTCTCTAAAAGGACAGGAGGTGTTTGTCTCTGACATGTTAGTGGTAAGATCTGCAGCCAATATTGCCTGCGAACATCAGCCAAATATCAGGCCAATGCTGAATAGAGACTAGCTGGACTCTGATTCCTTTTTAGCTAAACTGCCAAAGGTATAAAGAATAGTTAGCATGGGCTTTGTCCACACTAGTCAGTATTGGCTAGGCCCACACTAGTCATTGTTTGCTTGGCCCATACTAAAAAAAATTGTCGGCCTTTAGTATTAACTTGACCTGCATTAAATGTTTCTCAAAAAAAGGAGAAAAAAACAGAAAAAACTAACTTCTCTGACAACATTTTCATTGCTGGCCTTGCTTATCAAAGAGAAGGCAAGCAGAAATTTGTCTTACCAATGATAACTTAAAGGCCTTGACAAAACACAGACACAACAGAAATACAAAAAAGGAATATGAAGTGAAAAGTTACCAGCAATATTGACAGGCCGGGGTTGTCATTGCTCCCATGGCAGTCGCATTTGCATCGAAATTGTCAAAGACAGTGGGCGTGTAGTCTTATTGCCAAAATGGGTCACAAAATAATACACTGGCCGTAGCAATTACTGTTCACAGATCTGTCAGACGATTAAAAATCAAAGTAGTTCAAAGCCAGTTGCTTTCATGATTGCACAATGTTCATTTCAAACAAGACCTGCCGAATTAACATTGACCTGCTAGTGCATTTTACTTGTTTTATCAAAAGTTGGTTCTTGCTTTTTATTTGACTTAATAAAAGCCATAGTTCACCAGGTTCAGTGAAACTGAGATACAATAAAATCATAATTCAACCAGTAGGCTTCTTATGAGTGTAATCTGAACCAGTTTAGCATGACAACAAATGGCATATAGAGTGCAGACATTCAGATAAGGGTTTAGGCATATTAGTGTTGTTATGTTTTAATATCCCAATCATGTGAAACAAAACAGGTGTATCCATCACACACACCCCAATTTTTTGAAAATCATCGTTATTACCCTACATCAGAGAAATTTTGCAATACAAAACAAAGATTCAGACTTTGTTGCCTAGAATATCTTTTTCAGTTTCTATGATTCAATATATCTAACACCTCCTAAATCTAATCAAAAGTTTTGCTTCAATTCAATCTATTAACGTTCAAACAAAAACCTAAAAAACTTAAGCAATTAATTTGAGAAACAAAACAATTCTCAGCGGCAAGATGATTTCAATGAAATTTCTACCTCTGAAGAATCTCCCATGTATTGAGACACTGTGCTTCAATTGGGGAGAGAGACAACAGCGCCATGGAGAGAAACTGGCGAGCCTCATTGAAGTTTAACCACGAGGGTGGTTGGATAGTGATTTTGATAGGTCGGAACGTCGTTTGCGGCGGAACGAGGCATTATCAGTATTGCTGGTGGCGGCGGCGATTTTCGCTCTGGTGGAGGCTACATGGTGGTAGAAGATGATTGGTTGAAAGTATGACAAGTAATTACAATTTTATCCTCCGAGATTCTTCGGTCTCACAATAAGTGTCATTCTACGTTGGTTTATAAAAATATAAGCGAAAGAAAACAAATTAATTTCACTAAATTATTCTAATCAGGTAGTACTGTTTTCTAAAAATAAATATTTGACCTAAACATTTTTTTAAAAATCTTTAAATAAAAATTTAATTTGAATAACTGTTTTTAAAATATTATTTTACATATTTTATAATTTTATTAAAAAAATTAAATATCAAAATTTCAAAAAAAAAAATTAATTTTAAAACAATTTTAAATAGTTTTTTATTAAAATTGTTTTTAAAATTGTAACTTTGACTAATCTTCAATAATATATGTTTATATTATAGTATGTCAAAATTAATTTTTTAATTTATAAAAATTTATAATATTTTTAAAAACGTTTTTATAGAATTCATTTTTAATAATATAAAGAAAAAAATTCATTTTTTAAAGTTAAAACAAATTGGCATTTATATGTTTAAAATTGAGGATTTTACGTTGGTATGTTTGTTTTAGATTTTAAAAAATGGTTTTTTTAAATGATTTTTGTAAAAGAAAATTAAAATATTAAAGGTTTTCTAAAATTCATTTTTAATAAATTAAAAGATTAATTTTGATATTCTATAACATAAACATATATTATTGTAAATTAAAATATAATCGAAATCGCAATTTTTTCAAAAAAATTATTGCTTCAAAATTAAGTAATTTTTTAAAATTTTAATATCTAAAATATAAATAAGATGTTCATCATCTATCTTGATTTAGTTTTAATGACGACAAAATCTTATAAGAAGATAAAGAATAAAAGTGGAATGTCAAAGAATTATTGATGATGAAGATATACAAGCGAAGAATCAAGTAATTAATCATGATTAAAATTAATCATGCTATATGACATTGAATGCTCAAAAATATGTATCAAACTTCATTAATAGTCTTCTTAAACATATTGCATTCAAATGCATGAAGTCATTCATTAAAAAGTGAATGTTTAGCCAAAGTATTGATGGTATTCGAATACCATATTTCGGTATTCGATTATTGCTCAAACAAAAGCAAAATTGGTTTAATGGTATTCGAATATCATATATGGTATTTGAATACTAGTTTTCAAATTTTGAATTTTTAAATGTTTTTGAAGTGGTATTTGATTACCATATTTTGGTTTCAAATAATACCAACCTGAAGCAATTAATTTTTTTTCATTTTCAAAATATTTCTAACACACTATAATGCTTCATGGAATATTTTTCAAACGTGTATATCTTTTCATAATAATGTTTCATGAATTGTCTTCAAATTTATGCATCCTTTCATAACAATGATTCATAATGTATATAAGATGTACACTTCAAAAGTTCAGATTAATCTATTTCAAAAATCTTTTCATAGATTCAAATATATTTTTTAAGTGTCAAAAAATCTTTAAATCATGAAATATTGTGCATAACTTTTAAATCATTCAAAAGTTTTTTACCATATTCTGAGTATTTAATGTACATTAGTTTGGATTGTAATTTTGAAAATGAGAGAACAAATTATTATAGTTGGAACCAAAATCAATTTTATTCAAGATCTTTTTCCACTATGACCACAATAAAAAAAAATACTCTCACCTATCAAAATAATCAATAAATTAAAAGTAAAAATTCTATAATACTAAAAAATTAATAGATAATAACAAACACTTATATATTTACAACCATAAAACATAAACAAAAAAACAAGCACATATATCATAAAAATAAAAATCAATACATATTATCATGGCAAATAATTTTCAACCACGCTAATAATAAGGATAAAAAGTAGCAAGTCCAACAACAAAGAATTCAAAACATTCATATGCAAATGTCATACAAACTCGCCTCAACCCAAAAGTATTTGTTCGAGAATTATAGCTCTAAAACCATGTTGTAACGCTTTGAATTTTTTCCAAGACATTTGTTATCAGCTTAATAGTATGCGACCATTATTTTCAATATTTTTAAACAAAATATTCATTCATGATAAATTTAAAAAAAAAACATAACTAAATAAAAATTATTAAAATAAATCATTTACGACATTACAAATTCTTATCTTTAAAGTTTTGATGAGAAAATAATATTCTTTACAAATAAAATTACAAAGTTCAAAATCCTTTATTAAATCCCCTATTGCGCGCATATTTTATCCTTGTAATTTCACATATTGAACTCATTAGTATCTAATATGTTATTTATAAGGGTCAACCTTCAATCATCCATATCAAATCAAACAAAACAAGCAGTACGATATTATAAAAAAACCATACAGAACATAACAGGTTAAGAGAAATCAAATTTACAAAAATCAGTATCTTAAAAATACATTTATGTGTGAATATGCTTACTCTTAAATTTAAATTATCTATATATAAACTACCACACAAACGATTCTCCACAAAGGAAATCTGCCACAAAGGCATATACCATCATATACCTTCCACAAAAATCATTATCTTACAAATATCTTTACTGTGAATATGCATGCTTCTAAATCTAAATGATCCGGATATAAATTGTCACGCAGACAACCCACCACACAGACGGTCCGTCACAAAGACAATCCATCACAAAGGCAAAAGATGTATATACCATAAAATGCATATACCTTCCACAAATTCTCATTAAAGCACGTCATTTTGAAATTCATTTTACATGATCATTCACCTTCAAACATAATTGATTTCAATCTTTTTAATAGACTTTTAACCAACACGATTTATCTGGTTCAGATCGAAACTACACGTAATAATCATAACAAATCATAAACAACATAATATTTCATCCACATCGCACCAGCACAATTCATATGATTCACATTGCGACCTTACATAATAATAATAAATCACAATCAACACAAAATTGCATCCATATTACATCAGTATATCCAAAAATAAAATATATATGTGAGACATTGGATCAAACTCTAGTATGGTCGAAGGGTAGCTTCTGGTTCGACAGGTATTAAGCATGAGGTCGAAGTCTGTTCACATGCTGCTGTCAGAGATAATGCGTGTTGTAGTAGAAGTTTGTTCTAACATGCATTAGTCAATATTGCTAGGTTGTTAGCATATTGGATTGGGCCTTGCTTATAAGCCAAATTGTTTAAGTTAGCTTGTAATGGGTAATAGTTAAAAGGCTCATTAGGTTAGCGTGTTATTTTTCTTATAAATCGGATGCTAGTTTCTCAATCTTGGTATAAGGAAAAATAGGAAGATAAAATCCTAGTATCAAGAGAGATAGGTTATTTTGTTATTCTTGTATACATGTAATCTTGTTCTAAGAGAAAGGAAAGAATAATTGTTTATAACCAATCCTTGTTGTTCCTTGTTGTTTTACCTTGTCTTCTTTGTTAACCCTAACCCTTGTGTGTTTCTTGATCATTAAGAAATCGTTTATACTTTGTTATAAGGTATCCCATTCATTAAAAAAATTAGTGCGGTGAGCATGGAGAAGATGCCTTCAATAAAGTATGAGATTGAAAAGTTCACCGGAGTGAACGACTTCGGTCTATGGCGCTTGAAGATGAAAGCCCTATTAGTTCAGCAGGGTTGTTTGGAAGCGTTGAAGGGTGAGGCAGCCATGGACGTTGTGTTAACGGCAAAAGAAAAGATGGTCATGATCGAGAAATCCCACAGTGCAATATTGTTGAGCCTTGGTGATAAGGTTCTTCGATAAGTATCAAAGGAGACTACAGCATCGAGATTATGGGTGAAACTTGAAAGTTTGCACGTGACCAAATCTCTGGTGAATCGACTCTACCTGAAGCAAGCTTTATATTCATTCAAGATGAGTGAAAATAAAGTGTTGGCTGAGCAGTTGGATATGTTCAACAAGCTGATTCTTGATCTTGAAAATATTGATGTGAAGATCGATGATGAAGATCAAGCATTGTTGTTGTTGTGCGCTTTGCCCAGAACACATGCTCACTTCAAAGAAACTCTCTTGTATGGAAGGGAGTCTCTAACCTTTGAAAAATTTCAATCAGCCTTGTATTCTAAGGACTTAAACAAACGAAAGGAGCATAAACCTTCGATGGTGGGCGAAGCTTTGACCGTTTAGGGAAACTTCTTGCAAAAGGATGGTAAGTTCGACAAGAAGAAAGGTAAGAGTCAACAAAAATCTTATAGTAGTGAAACGTATGTTATTTGATGTTATCATTGTAAGAAGGAATGTGACATAAGAAAGGTGTGCCCTGAACACCTGAAAGATCATGGAGGTAATGGCAATGCATCCATTATCCAAGATAACTTTGACTCATCTAATGTTCTTGTGCTTTCAACTGGAGACTTGAGAAAAGAGTGGATAATGGATTCAAGTTGCACTTGGCACATGACTCAAAACATAGAATTGTTCGAGGAGCTATGTGATCAAGATGGTGGATCTGTGTTGCTGGAAAACAACAAATCTTGCAAAATTGCAGGTGTAGGATCTATGAGATTCAAGCCCCGTGATGAGTCAATAAGGTTATTGACTGAAGTTAGGTATGTACCTGACTTGAAGAGAAATTTGATTTCTCTTGGTGAATTCAACAGAAAGGGATATATTTTTCAAGGAGAGAAAAGTATCCTAAGAGTCATGAAGGGGTCGAAGGAAGTCTTGAGAGGCGTGGAGAAACAAGGCTTGTATACCCTTGAGGTTGAGGTTCTAAGAGGTTCGAAAAATGTTGCATCCACGAAACCTATGTCGAAGACAGAATTATGGCACATGAGATTGGGCCATGTCAGTGAAAGAGGCCTGATCGAATTGAGGAAGCAGAACCTGCTAGGAGGTGACAAAGTCGAAAAGTTGTAGTTTTGTAAATCTTGTGTATTTGGTAGATCATGTAGGGAGAAGTTTAACAAAGGCAAGCAAAGAACACATGAATCCCTGGATTACATTCATGTTGATCTTTGGGGGCCTGCAAGGAATCCTTCACACTCAGGTGCAAGGTATTTTTTATCCATTATTGATGATTATTCCAGAAAGCTATGGGTATTCATTTAGAAGACGAAGGATGAAAAGTTTGAGAATTTCAAAAGTTGGAAGATTCTGGTCGAAACTCAAACTGTCAGAAAGATTAAGAGGTTGAGAATCGACAATGGCCTTGAATTCTGCAACGAAGCGTTCGACAGTTACTGTGTTGAGTTTGGGATTGTAAGGCATAAGACTGTAGCAGGTACTCCTCAATAAAATGGCTCAGCTGAGAGATTCAATCGAACAATCCTTGAAAGGGTTAGATGCATGTTGGTTAGTGTTGGATTGAAGAAGGTGTTTTGGGCGGAAGCTGTTTCGACAGCACACTACGCCAGAAATGAGTTTTAGCAGCGCACCCTTTAGCAGCGCTTCTTAAAAAAGCGCTGCTAAAGGGTGGGTAAAAAAAAAAATTCCCACCTAAGACAGCGCTTTTGAAAAAGCGTTGCTAAATGGGGGCCCTAAGAAAGCGCTTTTTAAAAAGCGCTGCTAAAGGGGTGGCCTAAGAAAGCGCTTTTAAAAAGCGCTGCTAAAGGGGACCTAAGAAAGCGCTTTTAAAAAGCGCTGCTAAAGGTGTCCCCTTTAACAGCGCTTATTCTATAAAGCGCTGCTATATGGCATTGCTAAGGCACCCTAAGAAAGCGCTTTTAAAAGCGCTGCTAAAGACATTTAAAAGCGCTGCTAAAGGGGGACCTAAGAAAGCGCTTTTAAAAAGCGCTGCTAAAGGGGGCCCTTTAGCAGCGCTTTTTCTATAAAGCGCTGCTATATGGCATTGCTAAGGCACCCTAAGAAAGCGCTTTTAAAAGCGCTGCTAAAGGCCTTTAAAAGCGCTGCTATAGGTATTAGTATTATAATTTTAAAATACCCTCCAGAATTTTAAGAGAAACAGAACAGTCGCGTACATTTCTTTTCTTCTGTCTTTCTCCTCTGGCGAACGAACTTGCCCTATTCAAACTTTCTGTTGCCGTCATCCGCCGTCCGACTGTCGCCTGCCGTCCGTTCACCGTCCGTTTTCGAGTGCATCCGTCCGTCTGCATTGCATTTCCACCATTGTTAAGGTATGTGACAGTTTCAAGGGATTTTCTTGTTTTTTTTTTCTTTTCACCATTGTTGGTATTTGAAGACATTAAAGGTTTTGAAGGTTTTTGTTAATACTGTTATCTAAATATTGATGGTTTTTCTTTTCACCATTGTTGGTATTTGATGGTTTTTCTAAATATTTGTTTTCACCATTGTTGGTATACTATTGTTTTTGTTGTTGGTATACTATTGTTTTTGTTATCTAAATATTGATGGTTTTTCTTTTCACCATTGTTGGTATACTATTGTTTTTGTTGTTGTGTAGATATGTTTCTTTTGAGGACATGCAAGTAAATTTTAGTGTTGATAACGTATATTGTTGTTGAGTAATTGTTTTTGTTGTTGTGTTCAAGTATGATACGTATATTGTTGTTTTGTATTGAAGGTTTGAGGACATGCATGCAAGTAAATTTTAGTGTTGTTGTTGTGTAGAAATGACTTATTGAAGGTTTAGTGAAGGTTTTATATGTTGATATGTTATTATGTTATTATAATGGATTTCTCAATGTTTATATGGTATATATGTTATTATGGTTTTATATGTTTAGTTAGGATTTCTCAATGTTTAGTAAGGGTGTCATTTTGGTTTAAGGATTATCTAGTAATTTTAATATGATTTGTTTTGGTGGATTATCTAGTATTTTTAATATGATTTGTCTTGGTTAATTATTAATATGATTTTAATAAAATTTATATTTTGTCTGCTATAGGGGTTACCTGTGAAGAGCAAAGCTGTGATCGTTTCCAAGCATCCTATTGCTTAGCATTCTTAGAAGTTAGTGATTTCCTTACAGGTATTCTCTGTTTTGTTTAACTTTTATAGTTTAATGTAGATTACTCAGTTAGCATGGATAAAAAATGGATGTCTGGTAATCAATTGTCAAAAGAGTACGAGAATGGGGTATCGAAGTTCGTTAAGTTTGTTATTGAACACGCCAAAGACCCCAGTAGGATCACATGTCCTTGCTTAGGATGCTGTTATGGCCGTCGAGTTGACGCCGTTCAGTTGGAATCTCATTTAATGAGACATGGAATTGATCGAAGTTACACATGTTGGACATTACATGGTGAGATAAGTAACGAGAATGTTGAACCCCGGAATAATACGACATGTGCTTCAAAGGACAATGGCAGAGATACATATGATTGTGATCGAGTCGAAGAGATTGCAGAAGCACTTGAAGAAGATCTTCAAGATTGTCCCAAGATGTTTGAGAGGTTGGTAAGCGATGTAGAGAAACCGTTGTATAAAGGCTGCACTACTTTCACAAGATTGTCTGCGGTATTAAAGTTGTACAATTTAAAGGTGGGTAATGGATGGTCGGATAAAAGTTTCACAGAGTTGTTAGCCCTACTTCAAGATATGCTTCCGGAGGATAATGTTCTTCCCAATCGAACCTATGAAGCTAAAAAAATGTTATGCTCTATTGGCATGAGCTATGATAAGATACATGCTTGTCCAAATGATTGCATTTTGTTTCGAAATGAATATGCATCATTAAACGAGTGTCCTAAATGCGGTGTATCTCGGTATAAGAAAATATTGTCACCAGCAAAAGTATTATGGTATTTTCCTATAATTCCGAGATTTAGACGCATGTTTCGTAGTGAAACAGATGCAAAACACCTGACTTGGCATGCAGATGATAGAATTGTAGATGGGAAGTATTGACATCCGGCAGATTCACCACAGTGGATGAAAATTGATAATGATTATCCTGATTTTGGAGAAGAAGCTAGAAACCTTCGCTTGGCATTATCGACTGATGGAATGAATCCGCATGGTCTGCAGAGTATCTCACATTCTACCTGGCCTGTAATTATTATGATTTATAACCTACCTCCATGGCTATGTATGAAGCGTAAGTACATGATGTTATCTATGTTAATTTATGGCCCTAAACAACCAGGGAATGACATAGACATATACCTGACACCTCTAATCGAAGACTTAAAGAGTTTGTGGGAGAACGATGTGGAGGTTTATGATGGATATAGGAAAGAAAGTTTCAATTTGAGGGCGATGGTGTTTGGCACAATTAATGATTTCCCAGCATACGGAAATCTATTGAGGTATAGCATTAAAGGTCAATGTGCGTGTCCTATCTGTGAAGAAAACACAGATCGGACGCGGTTGGAATTTGGTCAGAAGAACGTAAAGCTCCACCTACATTGACCGGCGAACAAATTTTTGAAAAGGTGAAAGATGTGAGTACTAAGTTTGGCAAGCCTTTTGCTCATACGCTTGTCACGCGTGGGTGGAAGAAGAGGTCAATTTTGTTTGAGTTGCCGTATTGGAAGTCGTTGTATGTAAGACATTTTCTTGATGTTATGCATATTGAAAAAAATGTATTTGAAAGTGTTATTGGTACGTTACTCAATATACAAGGAAAGTCTAAGGATGGCCTTAAAGCAAGAAAGGACTTGGTAGCAATGGGAATAAGGAATGAATTAGGATCCTTGAAGAAAGGAAACCGCACATATCTACCACCTGCTGCTTATACTCTATCTAGAAAGGAGAAAAAGATACTGTGTAAATTTCTGAGTGAAGTTAAAGTTCCAGAAGGATACTCTTCAGATATTAGAAGACTTGTTTCTATGAAAGACCTCAAGTTAAAAAGTTTAAAGACACATGATTGCCATGTTATAATGGAACACTTTCTACCAATAGGTATACGTTCTATTTTGCCAGAAAAAGTGAGAGGCGCAATAACTAAATTGTGTTTTTTCTTTAGGTCAATCTGTAGTAAGGTGATAGATCCTGAGATCTTACCAACATTGCAAAGAGAAATAGTTATTACTTTGTGCGAGCTTGAAATGTATTTTCCTCCATCATTTTTTGACATAATGGTACATCTAGTTGTTCATCTTGTGAAAGAGACACAACTGTGTGGACCTGCCTATATGAGATGGATGTACCCTGTTGAACGTTATATGAAAATATTGAAAGGGTATGTGAAAAACCGAAGTCGACCAGAGGGATGTATTGTTGAACGATACATTGTTGAAGAAGCTATTGAGTTTTGTACTGAATATTTGTCCAACGTTCAATCCATTGGCCTCCCAAAATCTCATGCTGTTGAAAAAATAGATGGTAAACAGTTAATTGGAAATAAAGTTATGACAGTTTCAAGGGATGAACGGGAGCAAGTGCATTTGTATTATGGTATTTGTTTAATTATTGTTGACATTTACGTCTTTAAATTAAATATACTAACATGTTATATGTATGTGTGTTTGTTTGCAGAGATCTTTCAATATTGAAGATCGTAGGAGAAAATATTGTATTCAGTTGGCTGGAAAACGCTTGAGGGGATTTAGAGCGTTTTTAACAAACAAGTTTCTAAAAGATTCTGAAGGAAACTTTGTTGACTCAGAGCGTCCGATGAAGTACGCGGATTTGATTTCGGAGGAAGAATAGGAGACGTTTGTTGCAAAGTGAAGATCAAAAGAATTTGAAGTAAGTACAACTTATCATGAACTATGTATAGTATATATACTTCTTCCATGTACAGGAGTTCTGATAAACTTGTTTTTTCAGGTTTTTAGTGGCGTAAATCATCAACGGGCATCAAATCCCGCATATCCATACAGAAAGGGTCGGTTGGGATATGCACGATTGGAACAAAAAATAGTAAGTACATATAAATGCTTTAATATGATATATTTACAAAAAATAGTAAGTATATATAATAGGATACAATGCTTTATTATCCGTCTTAATGCATAGTTAGAAGAGGAGAAGAGTGATGCGACATCTCTTCCGGACCATGTTGTATGGAAGGCTTCCCGTGTGGGACGAGATGGAGTCGTTCAGGAAGAAGTTTAACAAGTCTTTGAACAATGTGTAAGTACAACGTTATCTTTGTCAGTAACTGATCAAAAGTGTGTAATATATTTATATATATGTTTTTATCTATATTTCAGGAGAATCTGTCCCAGATCATAACTCCCGCCGAGGACAATGATTGCAGGAGCTTACTGAGCCGGGTGCTGAATATTCCTGAGTATTCTGGGCGTGTGAGGGGTAAGGGATTTGGTGTCACTCCATCCAAACTGTATAAGCAGCCAAAGAAAAAAAATCCAACCAATAAAGAAGTGATGGAGACTTTGGAGGAATTGAGAGTGCAAATTCGTGAATTACAGAAGGATAAGGAGAGATACATGGCGGAAAGACGCGCTCCAGAGGGTAGAGCTACTAGTGACAAAGATAGTACCGGTTGTCCGCAGAAGCTTCCAGAGGTAATTGTATATATTACATTGAAATTAATTTAGCACACTTTACTTAATTGACACATTAACTGATCATTATTTGTTTAGGGCATTTCACTTTGCCGGCTATATTTATCGTCACCTACTCATCGAATGGTTGGCAAGGGAAAGGTGCATAACTTTCTGGGAGACTTACTTCACCACAAACCGCTCCCTTCTGGATTTTTGAAAGTATCTATTGATATTGCATTAGAGGTGAGTGCGTTGTTGCCTATACCAAATGATATTTCAGGCGCAACAGTGGTGGGAGACGCAGTAGGATCGTATGTGGCATGGCCAGCAAATCTGATTTGCATAGATGATGAGGTAGGTTGAACCTTTTAATACTCAAATGTTTTATGATTCATACATGAAAGTTATTCTTACATCTACATTTTCTTATTTACATGATGATCTTAGACTCCTACAAAATCCAAATCAAAAGATGATAGAATTATTGTGCGGGATACCGATTCAGCTGCATCAAAGAAACAGGTACTACTACAGTTACATGACTATCTTGTTATACAATATTAATTACTGAACTTATATATGACTTTTAGGTTCATGATCAACAGTCGCAACAAGTCAGCAAGGGTAAGATGCCTGAAACTTCCAAGGTTTCCAGAAAAGCAATTGTTCCTCGATTTAGGATGTGCCTTGAAACATATGTCGGAACATCAGATGTGCCTGAGGGTGGCGTCCGTCAAATACATATGGAGGCAGGTATTTTCGGTTTTGAATATCCCGAAACAATTGCTAAGGAGGATTTTGATCAGGTTTTCAACCATTATGAACTGGGCGTCGGTGTTATGCATTCATACATCAGGTACTTCGATCCATTTTAATTAAATAATTGAACATTTTAAAATTTGCTCGTTTAACTTAATATTCTAATGTTGATTATGTTTTTTTAGGTTCTTGTATGACAAGTTATTGGTCCCGAATGAATTGACTTCAGTATTCGCATTCTTATCTGCTAGCTGTGTCAACTCACGTATAATAGACCAGTCACCAGATACAGTCAAAGAGTACACAGTGCAGAGATTTATGCGCGCGACTACGGAAAAGTTGTTCTTGTTGCCATATAACACTGGCCATGGGTTAGATTTTATTCTAAATTCATTTATTATAATTGTTCGATTTTTCCCTTTCTATATATATAACATTTCCGTCTAAACCATGTTGTCTTATTTTATAGTGGACATTGGTTGTTGATCGCAATTAATCCGACGAAAGAAATAGTGTATTATATAGATTCATTGGATGGCGATACAACAAAATATGAAAATCTGAGGAACTTTGTTGATATGTAAGTGATGACATATACTGTTGTCTTTAATTATATATCTTTATTTATTATGTGACATTGTTCTAAATATGCGTTTATATTATGTTAGAGTTATACAAATATTCAGAGCACAAAGAGATGCAACGGTGCCAAAAAGTAAGGCTAACAACATCAACTGGATCAGAGTGGAGGTATATTCTTGCATGTTTCTACTTGATAAAACTATTTAAACTATATATTCGGATAAATGTTCGTTTGTTTTTTCCATTTACAGTGTCCTCGGCAACGCAATGGTATTGACTGTGGATATTTTGTATTGCGCTTTATGAGGGAAATTATTTTTTCTAGTCAACTTGAGATTCCAGTCCTGGTATGGATCAATTCATTATATAAGTTATATGATTCATTTTGATAATTATCCGATACTTCATCTGAGTAATTAGTTTTAAACTTAAATCTTATTCGATCTGTTATATTATGTAGTATTATGATGAATTCAAGTGCGATACTTACACGAAAGCAAAATTGGAAGAAATTAAAGAGGAATGGTGTCAATTTATTCTTGGGTTGAGAATTGTATAGAGTTATCGGATTGGAAGACTTGTAATTATATGTGAATTGAATGTATTTGTGTTGTTGTAATTCTGAGGATCGAATTTTGTTGTAACATATTTAAACAGGTTTATGTGTATATTAAAATGTTTATGAACAAAGTCATGAGTTACAATGTATCCAAAGTTTTGAATTGTACATATAAGGCCAAAGTTTGAATTGTATATTTAAGGCCAAAGTTTGAATTTTATTTATAAGGCCAAAGTGTTGAAATAAAGGCCTGAATTATAAGCAGGTTTGTGTAATATAAGCAGGTTGATGGTAAAATATACAAAACAGGGTGAATATTTAAAAAAAAAAAATTAAAAACTGGGACATTAGACAGTGCTTTTACATAAAAGCGCTGCTAAAGGTCACAAATATTACGCTACAAAAGCGCTGCTATTGGTTTGGAAGGGGGGGTCTAAGGCAGCGCTTGTAAAAAGCGTTGCTAAAGGGTGGGCTATGGCAGCGCTTTTGCAAAAGCGCTGCTAAAGGGGGGGTCTAAGACAACACTTTTTGAAAGCGCTGCTAAAGGGGGGGATGGTTGGGGGAATTATGCAGCACTTACAAAAACGCTGCTAAAGGGCTAAAAAAGCACTGCTAAAGGTGCTGCTGAAGGGAGCTTTTAGCAGCGCTTTTTCATTGAAAAAAAGCGCTGCCTTTACCTTTAGCAGTGCCACTTTTGGCAGCGCTTTAAAGCGCTGCTAAAGGTCTTTTTTGGCATAGTGGCAGCTTACCTAATAAATAGATATCCCTCTACTGCCTTGGGAATGAAGACACTTGAAGAAGTTTGGTCGGTACATCCACCTAGACTCGACATACTGAGAGTATTTGGTTGTGTGGCCTATGCTCATATTAGGCAAGACAAGGTCGAACCTAGAGCTCTGAAATGCATGTTCATGGGATACCCTGAAGGAACTAAAGCTTATAGGCCATGGTGTCTAGAGTCAGGTCACAGGAGATGTGTCACCAGTCGAGATGTAGTTTTCAATGAAGCAGATATGGCTTTCAAGAAATCTGATGATGTTGACGAAGAGCTAGATTAGAGAGAGATTCATGTTGAGGTGGAACATGTTGATGTTGAATTGCGCATCCCAGATGAAGTCAAAGTGCAATACACTTGTCGAATAATTTTGTCTATCATGAGCAAACCAAGCACATTGATATGAGGTTGCATTTCGTCAGAGGGGTAATCGAGCATGGAGAAGTCCAAGTGCTGAAGGTTTCGACATATTATAATGTTTCTGATATGATCACTAAAATGTTGCCAAGTTGCAAGTTTTTCCACTATATGCAGTTGATAAAGCTGCATGAAGAAAGCTAGTTCCTTGATGTCATAGAGTTAGATCCAAGGTGGAGATTTGTGAGATATTGGCTCGAACTCTAGTATGGTCGAGGGGTAGCTTCTAGTTCGACAGGTATTAAGCATGAGATCAAAGTCTATTCGCATGTTGTTGTCGAAGATAATGCGTGTTGTAGTCGAAGTTTGTTCTAACATACATTAGTCAATATTGCTAGGTTGTTAGCATATTGGATTGGGCCTTACTTGTAAGCCAAATTGTTTAAGCTAGCTTGTACCCTAAGTTAGCTTGCAATGGGTAATTGTTAAAAAATCCATTAGGTTAGTGTGTTATTTTTCTTATAAATCGGATGTTAGTTTCTTGATGGGCTAAAGACGTGTCTACTTATGCGTCTAGCGGTATCTTACTGCAAGTGCACAGCCTATCGAAGTAATATTTAAGATTATCGATCCACAGGGATTCTATCGTTACTTAGTGCTAGATGAGCTTCTAGTTTAGCTAAGGCGAATAGTTGTCACGATTGTTGTTGGTTTCCTAAGACTATTGAAGGCGAAATTAAATTTAAGTTTTTAATAAAATAATACTAAGACGGTCGGTATGTAATTATACTAACTTAGGTGGGTCAATCTAACCTAGGCTTATAAAGATGTTCACTTAATCTATTCGGTAGAGATTACTAGTTTGAATACCCTCAACTCACACTCTCGTGGTCTTGAATCAGATCTTATCCCTAAAGCCCTATGCCTGCTCTCGCTAGCCCATAAGTGTTTAGAGATAATTTTTGGAAACTAAATAATTCTAATTTATCTTAAAGCGCTCTCGCTGTATTTAATTTAAATGCCTAACTTTAGCTATCTGGTTAAAATCTCACACTCTCGTGGTCTTGACCCAACCTAATACCCTTTTCTTACTCTCGTAACGAAAAGGTCGAATTTAATTAAAAAGCATCAGCCAGAATGTTAAGCGATTTATTATTTTAGCCCATGGTTATATTTTACCGGTTAAGTTAGTTATAACTACATACCGCCCTAAGGTATTTAGCTACTCATCGAGGTTAAATCAGACTCAGAGTTAATTATTAGCTTACTAATGGCAGAAAAATAAATAGACATCATAAATAAATTAAATTGCAATAACTGAAAAACCTGATTAACAAATATCTGAGTAGGCTCCTTCTTCCACAGACCGGAAGGCTTGGAGTAGGCGGAAATAAAAATTAAAACGAATGCTGAAGGCTGGAAACAAATAAAAGTATAACAATTCCCTAATGTTGGAAATTGTTACACGGTTGGTTTGGATACAATTAAAGTAAGGCAGAAAATAAAATGCTGGAATAATAATTCTGATGGTAAGGTAATTTGGCAGAGCTTCCGCAGGAAATTTGGATACTGAAGTCCCTCCTGAATCCTCCTGAGCTGGTCCTATTTATAGAGCTTCCAATGGGCTGGTCCTGGGTCTTTTGCTTCTTGGGCTTTGCTGAAGTGGTTGAGAAAATGTTGGAAAGTGGCAGCAGAAAGTGGGAGAAGTCTCCCTCACGTGCTGCCTTGAGGAGAATTTCTAGGAGGAGTGGTCTTCACTGGTGGCTTGACGTAGTCTGAGTCAAAATTCAAGTTATATCCTTGTCACGGGCGTGACAAGGTCTTCACGCTCGTTGTTTGATGATTTCAAGTGTCACGGTCGTGACTACTTCCTCACGGTCGTGATGTCCCAAAGTAAGGTGTCACGGTCGTGACACCCTTGTAACGACCGTGGTCGTAACAAATTATGCAGAGTTTATGCAGGCTTCTGTCTTGCTTCATTTCTTGTGGTTTCTTTGTTCTTTTCTTCTTAATTCTTGATTTGGCCTCACATATCGATGTACCTGCAAAATAGTAAGAAAAACTCGAGGAATCGAGCGTTAAAACGGTGAATGCGCGGTAAAAGTCAATGAAATCTAGCGATATAACCGATGCGTTTTCTCGTCATCAAACTTCCCCAAACTTAAACCTTTGCTTGTCCTCAAGCAAATAGTCGGTTGAAAATCGGCGGACAAGATTTTATTCGCGCATACTCATAGCAAACCGTCCGGTGGATCGTTTCGTCGGATAGTCCGGTACTTTGATAGAACACTACCGATACACTAATGACATAAGCAACAGGCTATGTCGTCGACTTCCCGTCAAGCGAAATAATCGGCAATCACATTGCGATTTCACCTAGAGTTTTTCGATCTTATTTCACCCGGTTCGTTCTAGCGCAGTCACATTAAGCCCTTTGCCTTCGTACGCACGTAGTGGAGTAGCCGGTTAGCGATTTTGATCCTTTTTTAGCTCGGGGTCTGGTACACGAGTGTGGTAACCCCTTCATGTTTTATCCGATGCGGAGGTTGTGGGGGATCGAGCCGTAGCACGCCCTACCGAGTTCAGAACCAGTACCTCTGAACCAACCCGAAACGGAGTCCTTTTCCTATTTCTCGTTCTTTATCTACGACCGTGTACTTTGGTGCAATCTCTTTTCATTTTGCATTGAGATACGAAGGATCATTATTGATTAGGCATCAAACGCTTATATTCATCGGCTCCCCACGTGGTTTGTGTTCAGACGGTGCTGACTGCTAGTATAAACTACTGGGGTTACTTTTGGACTGAAACTAAAGGTGCACTCGCAATGGTGATCGGGATGGAATTTCTTAAGCAGGGGGTCGAAGATGTCAAGATTGTATTGGTCTTGTTTAATCGTTCCCGGCTTCGTAATTACGAACCATTCGGTGGTAAGTCGGGTAATGCGAGTAATTTAAGGATTTTTCTAGTATGGCTTAATAATCGGGGGAAACTCGATATTAAAGAAAATAACGCACAGGTTTGCTCATTTCATTGATTTTCTAAAAGGAATACAACAGAATTGAAAGTACATTGAAATGAAAAGTACCTCTCCCACACTATATCAGACATTGTCCTCAATGTTGTGATATAATAGCGGTATAGATACAGTACAAGACTAAAACTGAAAAACAACATAAAAAGCAAACTACTGCTGCTGGTGATCGCGGGCTCGGCCTCTGGTGCGAGAGCGGCGTCTGGAGGGAGTCGCGTCGGGATCAGAGCCGGTGCCGGAGGTAGCAGTAATGCTGATGCGGAGCGCCTCGAGCTCGCCGAAAAGTTCTCCAAACCGCTCATTGGTGGTCGCGTGGTTGGCAGCAATGGTGCCGAGCAGAGCGTCGTACTGTGCCTTCTGCTGACGCTCTAGTGCTGCGTTCATCAGGTTCTGCTGGTGGATCGCAAATAGGACGTCCTCAAGTGTGGCAGCGGGAGCCGCCTGCTGTCGGGTGGAAGTCTCGGGGATGTCCTGGGTATGCTCAGCTGCATCCATGGCGTCCTGCATCTCGTCCACTGGGGCGTTTGGCTGATCATCATGTACCGGGGCGTGATCCGCAGCAGCTGGTAAGGCAAAGAGCCAGTTGGCTCGGTTTGCTGGGTCGATGCGTGTGCGGGACGGCAGAGTGATGTGGTGGAAGACGGTGCCATTGACGACAGGGTTGTACCTGCCATCCTCTCGCTGCGCGATCAGGTGGGCGGACCGGCAGTAGCTCATGGTCAGGAAATCGGCGGCGAGGTGCGGCAGATCAGCGAGCGCGTCACCAAGCCCCAGCTGAATGGCGAGGGTGGTGACAATGCCTCCAATGAAGAACGGGGATGAGCCTCGGTGCGCGATGGCCTGGATGTGGTAGAGCATAAAGGGGGCAGCGTTGATTGGCTCGTCATGAAGGGCACAGTACAAAAACAGGAGCTCCTTTGAGTTGAGCTTGTGATTGCTCTCTCTAGCAAAGATGGTGTTGCAGAGGACCCGGTGAAAGTAGCGGATAGCCGGGTTGTGGATGTGTGTGGCGTTGAGGCTCTGGAAGGTGGTCGCACGGGTGTTGGTAAGGTCGTGCCACAGTGTGAATGCTTGTTCACTGAAGTTGTCGGGCACGTGACGGTGGGCTTCGGTGCCGTGGTCGAAACCTAACAGCTCGGCAATCCTGGTTTGTGTGAGGTTGAACTCCCGGCCAAGCAGTCTGAATGTTACGATGCCGGTAAGATGACTCTGAGAACCATGAGGGGTGATGTAGCTGTAGGAGCTGAGGAACTCCAGCGTCAGAAGTTCGAAAGTAGGCTGTGGCTGGTGACAGAGGTCCCACAGGCCAACCTTCTGCAATAGGTTTTGAACGCTGGACAGCATACCGAGTTCTTGCAGACAGTCGGTGGAAATGTACCGGGTGGGTTGCAGACCGCGGTTCTGGAAGCGGACGAAACGGTCTCGCTGGGTTTCTCCGGCTTCTCCTTCTCTGAAAATGATAGAATCCATAACATGCAAATGTGAAGAGAGAGGGTGGAAGGATTTTTTTTGTGAAGTTTTTGGAAGAAGAGTGGTAGAATGAGGGAGGTTGGTGTTCGGGTTAAATACGGGACAGTGGAATTGAAATGGTTACTGGTAATGGTGGGTTAATGGGGTAGTGGAAAGGTTTTGGCGGTTTGGGAATGAGTGGGGGAAGTTTTAGATAGGTTATGGAGGGAGAAGAAGAGTGGACACGATGAGAAACAGTTCTGTTTCTCACGATCTCTGTAATAGAGGTCGTCACGGTCGTGACATGATCGTGACGGTCGTGACGCGCTAAATGAGCATGTCACGATCGTAAGTGGGGCGTGACGACCGTGAGGCTGTGTGATGCTGAATAATTCCCAGAAAAGCACATTGTCTCACGTTATTTTTAAATTAATAATAATTCATTTTATTTAGTAGCACTTATGTGAACACACACCATAGTATATAGCATTTGTGACACAGTAGTATACGAACTTAAGACAAAATAGTGCAGTCATACAGTATATGGTCACACAGTGTATAGAAAAGAAATAGAAAAATTATTTAAGCTGCTAAAATGAAGAATCAATTGAAATAAAAAATGCACGGCATAAAGAAAAACTGAAATTACATAAACTCAAATTATGTTATGAAATCGTTGCGAGAGATAAATTTAACTGGAAATGAAAATAATGATAAAAAAATAATGAGAAAAGAATTAGTAAACTAAATCATTGATAGCCGGTTCAAAGGCGTTTCTTCAGGTCTTCGATGGCGGAGTCCAGATGATAGAATTGTTCGCAGGCCATGTCAGTCAATCCCACGATGTCCAATCGCATACTCTTAATGTCTTCTCTGAATAGATTAATGTCAGCTTGATAGGCATTGAGAATGTGCATGATGTTCTGCAAGTTGTTAGCGTACTCTCCGTGATTCGCTCCAGGGGTTTCATGAACTTTGTCAGTTGGGTCAATGTCATGGTATCCAGGAGGTGTCTCGGGGTCAGTTTCAACAGCGGTCGTTATATCATCTGTTATCCTGTGAGACTGAGGTGTTTCAGGAGTGGCTGGATAATCAGGTGGGTTTAACTCATAAAGCCAATTATCCTTATTATGAACACTTACTTTTGCATGATTGGGCAATGTGAACAGGGTGACTACTGTGTTCCGGATCAGGTACTCAAAAGGTGGGCGTCCTAAATTCCTTATAATATGTCTATTGAAGCAGAATTTAAGATTCATCAGGCGTACGGTTCCCAGACGGGTGCACCTGTCCAGTTGGTACCTAAGTCCTAAGGCATCAGCAATCATGGTTACAAGACCTCCTACCACTATAGGTAATTCAGGTTCATCTTGGATGCGGGTGAAGGTTTGCATCATGAAAGGGACACCATTAACACACTGTCCAGTATTGAAACATGACATAATAAATAATTCATCCTTAGAGACTCCGGTAATGTTTTCTTCTTTTCCAAAGAAGGTGTGGGCGAGGAATTTGTGGAAGTAACGAAGAGCAGGGTTATGGATCTCATCATTGTTCATGTCATTTGGTTCAGGGTGGTAGTTTCCGGTCAGAGTTCCCCAAAAGAAATCTAGCTCCACATCCATCAATTCTACCTGTGTGGTAGTAAAGGCAAAAGGTCCACTAGGGAATCCTAACAGGTCAGCTAGTTCTTTATGGTTAAAGTCGTATTCTATTCCGAATAGGCGGAAACTAATGAATCCTTTCCTAGAACCAAAACCGCACTCGGGTAGGTAAAGTAAGGAACTAAGGAACTCAAGGGTGAGCTCACGGTAAGTCGCAAACTTGTGTTGGATCATTGCATTCTCCCATCCGAGTCGGTTGAACAGGTATATCATGCTATCATGTATACCTAAGGTTTCCATAGTCTTTTCATTTGGGTACAGGGTCAAATCCATTTGCCTTTGTGATAACTCTTCGAACTTTATTCTTTGGTTCCTACCTCTAAATTGGGTTTCCATATAGTTAATAGGTTGGTTAGCTATAGTCAGTGAAAATACGGTGGAAACAATTCAGTGGAAAAGACTTTAGAAAATCTGTAAAAAGTGATTTAGGATAAGAAAATGAAATGCTAAAATGTAATGGCTATAATAGTAATGTAAAATAAAACTAACAAAACAATTTAAACAAATAGTAGTACCGATAATTAAGAAATGCTCAAAAAGAAAAGAATAGTTTAAAATAGGTAAATAAGTGAATGGGTTGCCTCCCACTAAGCGCTGTTTTTATCGTCAAAAGCCTGACGTAACGCCGAGGTTTAGACTAATCAGGGGAATTAGCGGACAATTTCAAAAGTTTTAGATCATTCGTATAGTCTCTATTTTCAACTTTATGATAATGTTTTAGGCGTTGTCCGTTTACAATGAATGGTTCATTGTTCCTACCCTTGATTTCTATTGCTCCACTTGGGAATACTTTAGTTATATCAAAGGGTCCCGACCATCTAGACTTTAATTTTCCAGGAAAGAGCCTAAGTCTTGAATTAAAGAGGAGTACAACGTCTCCCACACTGAATTCTTTCTTAGATAGGCGTTTATCATGCCATCGCTTGGTTCTTTCCTTATATAGCTTAGCATTTTCATATGCATCTAACCTTAATTCTTCTAATTCGTTAATGTCTAGGATTCGCTTTTCTCCTGCAGCGTTATAGTTCATATTGAGAGTTCTGATCGCCCAATAAGCTTTGTGTTCTAGTTCTACTGGGAGGTGACAAGATTTTCCATAAACTAGTTTGAAAGGTGTAGTACCTATGGGAGTCTTGTAAGCGGTCCTATAAGCCCATAGAGCTTCATTAAGTTTAGATGACCAATCTTTCCGAGATATGGCGACAGTCTTTTCTAGGATTTGTTTAATCTCTCGGTTTGAGACTTCGACCTGTCCACTTGTTTGTGGGTGATATGGTGTAGCCACACGGTGTCTCACTCCATACTTAGATAGTAATTTGTCAAAGATTTTTGAAATGAAGTGTGAGCCACCGTCACTTATGACGAGTCGAGGTACACCAAATCTGGGAAAGATTATGTTTTTGAAAAGCTTTATTACTACTCGTGCATCGTTTGTAGGAGAAGCTATGGCTTCGATCCATTTTGAGACATAGTCAACAGCTACGAGTATGTAATTATTACCGAAAGATGATGGGAATGGTCCCATGAAATCTATTCCCCAGACGTCGAAGATTTCTACTTCCAAAATTCCCTTTTGGGGCATTTCATCTCTTCTTGAAATATTGCCGGTGCGTTGACACCGATCGCAACTTATAACAGCGATGTGGACATCCTTCCATAGATTAGGCCAGTATAAGCCGGCTTGCAAGATTTTTGCACAAGTCTTGGAAGTGCTCGCATGTCCACCATAAGGAGATGAATGACATTGGGCAATGACATCTTCTATTTCTTCTTCGGGAATACATCGGCGAAAGATTCCATCCGGTCCTCGTTTGAATAATAATGGTTCATCCCAATAGTACTGTTTTAGGTTATGAAAGAACTTCTTTTTCTGCTGATAGGTTAGATTGGGTGGAAGGGCTCCTGCGGCTAGGTAGTTGACAATGTCAGCGTACCATGGCAGTCCTACAGTTGTCTGTATTACTTCCACGGGTTCTGGTTCATTTATATCTAGCTGCGCTAGGTCGCTTCCTATTTGTGCTATCAGCTGTTCATACGGAAAGTCATCGTTAATCGGCACTTGTTCGGGTTTAATACCTTCTATTCTAGATAAATGGTCCGCTACGACGTTTTCAGTACCTTTTTTATCTTTTATTTCTAGATCAAACTCTTGTAGGAGTAAAATCCATCTTAGGAGTCTTGGCTTAGCATCCTTCTTAGTTAACAGATATCGGATAGCAGCGTGGTCTGTGTAAATGATTATTTTCGCTCCAACTAGGTAAGAGCGGAATTTGTCAAGCGCAAAGACAACTGCTAGCAATTCTTTTTCTGTAGTGGCGTAGTTCATCTGGGCAGAATCCAAGGTTCTACTCGCATAGTAAATCGCATGGAGTTTCTTTTCTTTTCTCTGACCTAGGACTGCGCCCACAGCATAGTCACTCGCATCGCACATGATTTCAAAAGGTAATCTCCAGTCAGGGGGTTGCATGATTGGTGCGGTGATGAGGGCTGTTTTTAGAGTTTCGAATGCCTTAAGACAATCTTCATTGAATATGAACTCAGCGTCTTTCATCAGTAAACCAGTAAGAGGTTTAGTAATTTTCGAGAAATCTTTAATGAATCGTCGGTAAAAACCGGCGTGTCCTAAAAAGCTTCGTATTTCTCGAACGGTTTTAGGAGGTTGAAGGTCCTTTATTACTTCAATCTTAGCTTTATCGACTTCAATTCCCTTATCTGATATCACATGCCCTAATACTATTCCTTCGTTGACCATAAAATGACATTTCTCCCAGTTAAGCACGAGATTCACTTTCACACATCTTTCTAACACCATTTCTAAGTTTGATAGACATCCTTCAAAGCTTTGCCCGCATACAGAGAAGTCGTCCATGAACACTTCCATGATGTTGTCTATAAAATCTGCGAAGATCGACATCATACATCTTTGAAAGGTTGCAGGGGCGTTGCACAATCCAAAGGGCATTCGCCTATAAGCGAACGTTCCATAAGGACATGTGAATGTAGTCTTCTCTTGATCATCAGGATGGATAGGGATTTGGAAAAATCCTGAGTAACCATCAAGGTAACAGAAGTAAGAATGCTTGGCTAATCGTTCTAACATTTGATCTATGAAAGGTAGTGGGAAATGATCCTTTCGAGTGGCTTTGTTTAGTTTACGATAATCTATGCACACTCTATATCCCGTCACTACTCTTTGCGATATCGATTCGCCTTGAGCGTTTTTCACAACAGTGATACCTCCTTTCTTTGGCACTACATGTATTGGACTAACCCATTCACTATCAGAGATTGGGTATATTATCCCGGCGTCTAATAATTTCTTGACTTCTTCCTTTACTACAGTGCTAAGGGTTGGGTTAATTCTTCTCTGAGATTCTCTGGAGGTTCTGCAATCTTCTTCAAGCAGAATGCGATGCATGCAAACTGAAGGACATATTCCTTTGAGATCAGATATGTTATATCCTAATGCAGTTGGATATTTCTTCAAGACATCCAAAAGTTTCTTTGTCTCTATAGTTCCTAAACTAGAATTCACTATAACTGGTCTTTTACATTCAACGTCTAAGAATTCGTACCTTAGGTTATTAGGTAAAGTTTTCAATCCTAATGTAGGTTTATCTTTACTTGGCATGGGATCCGGTGTAAGTGCTAAACTTTCGCTTAGACTATCATCCTGATACGGTTTTTGCCAATTATCATCTTCGAGAATTGGAGGGATTTGAATTTTCATTATTTCAGAATAAGTGGTCTCCTCCAGTTCCATTTCTCTTACACATTCGTCAATTACGTCCATTAGATAGCATGTATCCTCTATAGCTGGTGATTGTAAGAATTGTGTTAAAACAAATTCAACTTTCTCTTCACCTACTTCAAAGGTTAGCTTTCCTCTTTTTACGTCTATTATAGCTCCGGCGGTAGCTAAGAATGGTCTTCCTAGTATGATAGGTGTAGTGGAGTCTTCAGAGATGTCCATGATTATAAAATCAGTAGGAATGTAGAATTGTCCTATACGTACTGGGACGTTTTCTAGTATGCCTACAGGATATTTAACAGAGCGATCGGCTAGTTGAACAGACATTTTAGTTGGTCTTAGGTCTCCCATGTCTAGCCTTTTGCAAATCGTTAAGGGCATAACACTGATACTGGCTCCTAAATCGCATAGAGCTTTGTCAATGACGAATTTTCCTATTACACAGGGTATAGAGAAACTTCCTGGATCTTTTAGCTTAGGAGGCATGTTGTTCTGGATTATGGCGCTACACTCGGCAGTGAGTGTAACTGTTCCGTTATCCTCTATCTTTTTCTTATTGGATAAGATTTCTTTTAAAAACTTGGCATACGAGGGTATTTGGGTAATTGCTTCTGTAAACGGAATAGTAATATTCAACTGTTTCAGAAGTTCGAAAAATTTCTTAAATTGACCCGTCGTCTTGGAACTTATTAGTCTTTGAGGGTACGGAATTGGTGGTTTATAGGGTGGTGGAGGCACATAAGGTTGTTCTTTCTCCACTACCTCTCGACTTTCATCTTCCTTTTCTTCTGGATCATTCACCACTTCAGTCGGTTTATCCGGTTTTTGGTACATGGCTGGATTGTCAAGTCTTGGATCGGTAGGTCCGTCAAGTTCCTTGCCACTTCTTAATATTACAGCGTTAGCATGTCCTTTCGGATTAGGTTGAGGTTGTCCAGGGAATACTCCAGCTGGTGCAGCAGTAGGTGCTTGTTGTTGAGCTACTTGTGAAATCTGAGTTTCAAGCATTTTGTTATGTGTAGCTAGTGCATCTACTTTGCTCACTAATTGTTTAATCTGCTCACTAGTGTGAATGTTTTGGTTTAAGAAGTCCTTGTTTGTCTGAGATTGGCTAGCTATAAAGCTCTCCATCATCAATTCAAGGTTCAATTTTCTAGGGATATTAGGAGCAGTCTTTTGATATCCTGGTGATGTAGCTGGTGCTTGACCTGGTGCGTAATAAGCATTGTTATTCTTATAGGAGAAATTCAGATGATTCTTCCAACCTGGGTTGTATGTGTTTGAGTAAGGGTTTCCTTGAGCATAATTCACTTGATCAGTGGGAGTTCCTGTCAATAGTTGACAATCAGAGACTTCGTGCCCTGGGACTCCACATAACTCACAGTTAGGTGTTACGGCAGCCACGGTGGCTGCAGGTGTTATGGCCAAGTTGTCGATCTTTTGGCTTAGTTGGTCAAACTTCGCATTGACTTGGTCCATACTACTTACTTCGTACATACCCCCTTTTGTTGGTTTCTCAGTTGCGACTCTCTCGCTTCCCCAAAGGTAATGATTCTGAGCCATACTTTCGATAAGTGCATAGGCATCACTATATTCTTTGTCCATCAATGCACCACCCGCGGCAGCGTCAATTGTCATTCTTGTATTGTACAAGAGTCCATTATAGAAGGCATGGATGACCATCCATTCTACTAATCCATGATGTGGACAAAGCCTAAGTAGATCCTTATAGCGTTCCCAAGCTTCGAATAATGATTCGCTTTCTCTTTGCTTAAATCCGTTGATCTGAGCTCTCAGCATAGCTGTCTTGCTAGGTGGAAAATACCTGTTCAAGAAAACTTTCTTAAGTTGTTCCCATGTAGTTACTGAGTTTGAAGGCAGAGATTAGAGCCATGCTCTTGCTCTGTCTCGAAGCGAAAAAGGAAATAAACGTAGTCTAATAGCTTCTTGGGTAACTCCATTGGCTTTTACGGTATCTGCATATTGCACAAAGATCAAAAGATGAAGATTCGGATCCTCGGTAGGATTTCCGGCGAATTGGTTTTGTTGCACGGCTGATATCAATGATGGTTTTAGTTCGAAATCGTTTCAGTTGATAGCCGGTGCTGCAATGCTTGAATGCGGTTCACCTTGCGAAGGATTAGCGTAATACTTGAGTGGATGAGTTTGTTCTTCAGCCATTCCTGCGTTTTCTGATTTTACGACTGGTTCAGGCGGATCTAATTGAAGATCTGGAATGTTGGAATTATTTTCGAAATCGAGTATACGTCTTCTTACGTGTAAGAAGCGTTCCGATTCAGGGATTAGAGGTTGCAAGTCTTCGCTTTTAGAGCGAGTGCTTGGCATACACTCGGAGATTAGATTAAATTAAATAGTTGATACCTTAGTCTAGACAATGCTACCTAAGTGCACTAGTAACTAAATTAAGGAATCCCC